>OX451740.1:1185308659-1185964508 GCA_948472305.1 Vicia faba
TAATAATTATTTTATTAATAATAATAATAATAATAATATAATAATAATAATAATAATAATAATAATAATAATAATAATAATAATAATAATAATAATAATAATAATAATAATAATAATAATAATAATAATAATAATAATAATAATAATAATAATAATAATAATAATAATAATAATAATAATAATAATAATAATAATAATAATAATAATAATAATAATAATAATAATAATAATAATATAATAAAATAAAAATAAAAATAAAAATATTAATGATATATGTTGTTCTCATTTTTAATTTTATATAAACCTTAATATAAATTAAGTGTCTGTTCTATAAAAGGGTTCAGCCATATAAGGCACGGACATATATGTATACTTGGCTTTTTCTGTCAAACGTGAGATTTTTTTCTTTTCTGTTTTTAAAGTTTTATTGATAAAAATGTTAGATTCCTAAAAAAGAAAAAAAAGTCATGCATGCCATGCAAGCTTTGGCCTTTTTTTTCTTGACAGTTCTTTCAGATGATAGACTCATAGTCCTTTACTCCTTTTTTTTTTTAAATTTATTTCACCCATCATATTATATATATATATATATATATATATATATATATATATATATATATATATATATATATATATATATATAAATATATATATATATATATATATATATATATATATATATATATATATATATATATAATATATATATATATATAATATATATATATATATATATATATATATATATATATATATGTATATATATGTGTTATTATTCGCAATACCAACAACCATTTGAATGGTATCAAGTCTAGCAAAAGGTGCAAACACTTCATCAAAATCTATACCTTCTCTTTTCAAAAATTCCTTCACAACTAATCGAACCTTATGCTTTATTATCACACCTTTGGGATTTGTCTTCACTTTATAGACCCATCTCACACCAATTTCCTTCTTACCTTTCGGTAAATCTACCAACTCCCAAGTATTATTTTTCTCAATCGATTACAGCTCCTCTTTCATCTCATACACCCATTTTGGATCACTTGATGTCCCTTCCGTGTTAACGAGCTCGAATTCGGCCATAAGCGTAAAGTGAACAAAATCAACATCATCATTGATCTCGTCATCCCGAAATACTTCACAGTCTTGGAGTCTCTGAAGCAAACCTCCTTGCCTAGTTGGTCATCTACTATTTTCCACGATTTCGGCTTTGACAGGTTGCTGTTTTCTACCTCGTGCAACCTGAGAATTGAAAATTTTGTGTCCGTAACCAGTTACAGGATTCTCATAACCGGTTACGCCTTCTACAAAACTAGTTCCATTAGTATGAAATTTCAAAAATTCACGCTCGTAATCGGTTACAGCATTCTGGTAAACGGTTACAACACCTATCAAATCCATTTTTTCTACTGTCAAAACGCTTCAGTTCGTCAACCACGACATCTCGACTGATCATGACCTTCTTGTTTGCAAGATTAAACAACTTATAACCACCAATAAGATGATAACCAACAAGTAATATCATCTCACCTTTACTATCCAACTTCTTTCGAAGCTGACCCGGAAGTCTGAAACGTGTCAAAATGCTACCGAATCGAAAACCTTCAAATGACTCAAGCTTGGTTTAAATCCAGACCATATCTCTTCCGAAGTTACTTTATCAATCTTCTTTATAGGGAACCTATTCAACAAATAGGAAGTTGTTCAAACGACTTCATCCCATAGCTCATTCGACAAGTCTTTTTCCTTTATCATGCTTCTAAACATGTTCATGATCGATCGATTTTTCCTCTCGGTAACACCATTATGCTGTGGTGTATAGGGTGGTATAATCTCATGCACAATCCCCTCTTTATCACAATATTTCCCAAAATCATTTGAGGTATACTCCCCCCCACCATCCGTTTTGAGAATATTGAGTTTGTGATTACTTTGTCGCTCAACCATGGACTTAAAATTCTTAAATACAATGAATATCACATCCTCTCTGATTAACTATTTGATTTTGTTGATTTCATTTATGTTTATGTAAAACCTAGGTTTTGGGAATCTTTTGACAAACCCTTTGACAAAACCATTTCAAAACCTATGATCCAATATTTTTGGAGTATCGAATACCATACTCTGGACACATAGGTGGGATTTGATATTCATTTGTATTTGATTGTTAATGTTATCGTAAAACTTGGTTGGACACGATCGAGTTAGTTACGGTAAATTCCACTTCATTTGGTTGGACACGATCATTGTCGAAGAGGGATTCGTGATAATAGCAAATGATTGAGAAGTTCACATGCGATATATCAGTTTGATATGTATGTTGTATATTTGTGTTTATTGGTCACGGCGTTAGACGCAATCTGTTTAGGAATCAGTATCAATGCTTTAGCATTTGTTAGGTCCTGAACGCTAGACATAACTTTAGGCTTAATGTTCACTTCTATATTGATTCTTAATGCTACCATATTTCTTTGGACACGAACGATATGGTTGAAACCTCGTTGGCGTTTGGACACGAATGCCGATGTGAGCGATATGTGATGGTATTGAAGAATAAATAGACTGTGTATAACTGATTGATAGAGGGCATATTTTCGAGTTATGAAAACCAATCCTAGCATGTTCTCGCCCCTCTCCAAGATCTTTAATTTTCCGTTGTTTATTTCTTTTTCCCTTCGCTTTAAATATACTTTTACAAACAAGCTTAGAAACATAGTAACGATTGAATGACATCGATAACACTAATCCCCATGGAGACGAGAAAAGATACTTACTCAAGTTTTTGCTTGAGAGCCGCTTTACTGTAGTTGTCAATATTGAACAACCAAAGTCCAAGTACCACTCCTCACTACATTAAACCCCATCTCGCACAGTCACCATAACATTTTCTTCCAAACGCGTTTCTGCAGCGTTCCTGGAACTGCTACAGATGTTGTCCAACAACTTTCTGCTATTGCAGTTGCTGCCCAACAGCTTGCTACTGCTGCAATCACCTTATGTGATCATCACTAAGAGCGTGTTTTCATCATCCACCTCTTATCTAGCAACTTTAGCCTAATCTCCATGATATTCCCTCGACTTAACACTATAATCACGTGCGTAATGATCAAATTTTTGACAGTTCTAACATTATTCTTTACTCATGTCAATCCTATTGGTATAGTTTCTATGACCACAATTCTTGCAGCTGGTCTCATCCCTTTGACCTATCGAAACCTTCGAATTTTGTGGATCTTTTCCACCAAAATTCTGAAAAATTACGTTTGTTCTCCGCGGGCCATTTTCCTTTCGACTTCTTGTTATTATCATAGAAACGTGCTTGCAAAGCGATCTCCACCTTTGCTTTGTCGTTACTCCTCTCATCCATCCTTTGCTCATGATCCTCAAGAGAGCTTTGAAGCTCATCTTTGCCCAACGTCGAAATATCCTTCGAATCTTTAATCGCCACTACAATGTTGTCAAATCTTGGTGTCAAAGAACACAAGATTTTTGATACAACATTCTGCTCCAAAACAGATTCTCCACAAGACTTGATTTGGTTTACTAAACGTGTAATACACGTTACATAGTCGTTGATTGTCTCCTTCTCTTCCATTTGAACCAATTCGAATTATCGCTTGTGAGTTCGTAACCTCACTATCTTTGCTTTATCAGCCCCTTCATAAGCCTTATTCAAGACCTCTCATGCCTGCTTTGCCGAATCGCAATCATCAACTTTCTCAAAGTTGTCATTATCGATACAAGAATGGATCAAGAACATCGCCTTATAGTCTTTCTTATTCTTTTCTTTGTGTGCAACCTTTTGTGCCTCTGTTGTCTCTATAACAAAGGGAGTAACCCTATTGTTGACCACTTCAAAAACATCTTGATAGCCAAACAACACCTTAATTTACTTGTACCATTTATCATAGTTCTTGGAATCAAGGGTTGGAAGATTAGCGGGGACTCGATCGTTGGAGACAATAGTCATCTTTGCACATATTGTGGATCAGAACCAGAGCTCTTGATGTCAAATGTTAGAATATTCAATTGGATCAATAGAGGTTTTGTGCTTGTTGAGAAGATACAGTGGGGAAAAAAGAGAATTAGAGTCAGAGAGAGTAATTGAGGGCGAGAAGAGAGAATTTCATTCACTTTGCATATTAGAACAATTAGACTATTTATACAACCTAAACAACTTAAAAATAAGTTAAAAAATCCAAAATACGGTATCGTAATCGGTTACGCAAAATCCCATAATCGACTACACTTGCGACAAAATACTAAAAACAAAATTGAATTGACCTACTGTAACCAATTATATCATAATCCGTAATTAGTTACAGTCATGATAAAATCAATTTCTACTTTTTAAAAATACTTATTTTTTAAACTGTAACTTTGAATTAGATTCCAAAAACTCATAACATTCATTTGAATTATTATAAACTTTCAATAATATCCTATTAAATTATGTTTTATTTTACTGTATTTTTATTGGAAATTGTTCAAAAATGGCATAATGATAATTTTCGAGCAAAAGAGAATATACATAAAAGGGAGGGAGCACTAAAGAGCAAAAAAAACATGATAATCAGAATTGTCGAATAATGTCCAATGACTTTTTTAATTGTAAAGTGTTGTGCTGAACTTGGGAACGTAAAATAAATTCTATTCACTTTGCTAACACTCATGCAAAAAAAATAATCACTAAGCAGTTTTCTTGGTCACATTATTTTTGTTTATAAATTTATTTTCCATGAATCACAAGTTGAAAAAGGAACAAAAAACTTAGAAGTGATTGCTTGAATTTAAAGAAACGGCAAATGCTACCTAAAGAAAGTGGATTGAGACTAAATATTGAAGAGGGAGAAAAGACAAAAGAAATGAAAATGTTCCCTACTATCCCAACCATAAGGTTGCTTCAATTAGCCATTAAATTGTCATTTGGTCCCCCAACAAACAAAGTATGAAAGTTAAGCATTGTGTTACCAATGTTTGTGTTTTGTTCAATAGTTGGAGAGATGTGTCTTGTGACGATAAGCTCAATTTTATGTATCCTTGACTTTTCAATGCATGGAATATGCATCCTTAGATCAATTCTAATTTTGCACAATTTGTATTAGAAGATTTGTTTCTTATTCAATCAAAAGTATTTTCAGCATTTATAAAGATTTTGTTTAAAAAAATATTTGCTAATCTAAATCTATTTGAAAAAGATTTTATTAAATGAAAATTTGTATGAAGAAAATTTAATTGGATTCAATTTAATTAAATGATTTGGATTTGTTTTAATTAAAAGATTTGATTTGTTGAATTTTGGATTTTGTTGATTTTCGGTTAAACTCTACTGAGCATTTTGATTGAATCATATTTCCTATTTAAAGAGATGGTTCTCCTTTTTGAAGACTCAACTTTTGAAAAAGAAAGATTTTATAAGTTCTGTAATTGAGTGTTTTTGAGTTTTTGTATTATTTTAGTGAATAATACTTTATCATAGAGTTTCATATTTTAGAGAGATAGAGTATTTGATTTGTAATTATGATTCGTATCACACCATAAATAATTGGTTTTTGCAAACATTTAGGAGAGTGTTTAAGTGAAAGTGAGAGAATCTCAAATTTAGGAGGAGTTTGAGTTGAAATCCACATTAAGTATTAGAAAAAGGGTACTAAACTGAGAGAGTTTAGATGAAATCGTCGTATACTATTGACTATTTTAATTAGTGAATTTCCTTTATGTTACAACCTCTCCAAACGTAGGTGACGTTGCACCAAATTGCGTTATCATTTATTTGTGTTCTTTATTTATTATTGAATAAATTTTTCACCGCTTAATTCAAATCTTATTGTCTCCCGCATTGTTACAACATTGTGTGAGTTATCTTATTTTTTACTGAATAGAATTGCAATGAGAGCTAGAACCTTGTTTTGGCTGGGTGTGTTTTAGGGTATCTATTTTGTTTGAGATGGACAATACAATAAAAGGAGGCACTACAAGAAAATTGGGTTTTAGCGTCGGCCAAAAACCCTCGCTAAAATGCCAAAAATTGACGCTAAAGGGTGTTAGCGTTGGCCTAGCGTTAGGGTCGGGACGGACACCTCAAAGTTGGAAGTAAAATGTAGTGTTTAGCCGATGCTAGTCACAGCGTCGGCTGAATGTAACGTTAAATGGACGCTAATACACAAAAGTTGACGCTAGATAACAAACATATATAGGTTTAGCGTCGGCCCTTCTCGATTCTATAATTTATGTAGCATTTTTCTAAGGCGATAATATAGTGATGTCTTTATTTTGTTAGCATCGGCCACGAGTGATTGCCACTATCTAGCTATAACTCTATAACGTCGGTCTTAAGTAACACTATAGGGTTGTATACTTTTATGTAGCATCGATAAGAAGTGACACTAACTTTCTATCTCTACCCATGTAGCATTGACCTAAGCTAACGCTAAGTTAAAATTTTTTTACCTATCAAAACTTAGTTGGGATGAAACTTGCTTTAAATTTCTCTTTTTAAGACCTATCAAAATCGGTTTAGAATCATGTTTAAATCTACAATGAATTACTACATTGATATATTATTAAAACCTATTTTTAATTTCATACTATATAATTTCATTAATATATTATCATATCAAAATAGCAACACATGATATCAAACTTGTGTAAATCCACAATGATATGCTAGATTAAGATGTCAAACTTACACAAGCCTCACACATATTTTGATTCCTTCTTGCATAAATATTGATACAATTAGATTTTCTTTTGCAAACAGAAGCACAATTGTATTCATAAAATAATTTGAACAAGTTCTAAAACTAAGAAAAAGACAAGAACAATTTGAACGGGTGAAGAAGCTGCCTCAAGACTATGAAGCACTTCACACATGAATGCTTGAATAATAATTAAAAATAAAAAGTTAATTGATTATAAATCACATACTAAGCCCTAAGGTATTGAAGCTCGCGACAATATCCCTAAGGTATTGTCTGAGACGGTGGTGGTGTAGGGATAGCCAGACTAGATTGTGATATTGCGGTTTCTGAGGCAGTGATGGTGTAGGGGTCATCTGAATTGGTGATGCTTGCGTTCTTTGATGCATGCTAGAAGTGGTGCTTTTGTTCCTTAAAATTTTTTTTCATGCATCATGCGAGATTTATTTATAGCTAGAGCCCCGAGTAACATATATGCCCCGAAGATGTTAGTAATGATGTTAGTATTTATGCTAATAACATTGAAGAAGCTTTTCAAGATGTAGATAAATATGTCAATTTAAATGAAAAGGAAAGTTAAGAAGTCAATATATATGACTTGAACAATGTTAGTAAAGATGTGAATTATAATGAAGATGTCATTAAGGATGTTGATGAAAGTGCTAGTAACAATGTGGATGATGACGCTAATGAGATTGTCAATGATGACATTGCTTATGAAGTCCATATTGTGAGAAAATTCCGAAGCAAATTAAATAAGGTAACATAAGACAAAGTTTATTTTGCTTCTTTAGCTAACTCAAATAATAGGAGAAAGAAGACCTCCCATGTGAAGAAGAAGGTTGTAATTGAGAAGAAGAAAAAGATTAATGATAAAAGGATGACTATTGTTAATAAGAAAAAAGGTTGTGGTTGAAAATAAGAAGAAGAGTAATGATAAGAATAAGAAAAGTTTTGAGAAGAAGAAGTATGAGGAGAGAAAAAGTATGAAGAGAAATAAGGTTTCCCATATCATAGTGGAGCGTGATGTTGAAGATGATGTCAATGAAACCGTGGATGACATTGAAGATGAAGAAAATAGGGTTGATCAAAATGGTAAGCTAGCTAAACTTTCTATTTCAGGGGGATAAGATTTCCAGGAATATTCCTCTAGTCTCCCTTGACAATATCTCTTATTATTTTGAAGATAGTGTAGCCAAGTGAAATTTGCTTTTAATAGAAGGTTGGTCTCTAAGAGGGAACCCTCTATTAATGCGCAAAAGATAGTGTAGCCAACTTAGAGATGCTCAATTTTTGAATACAATGATGAATGTTGGTCCTTATTATTCTAAGTTGGTAAGGGAGTTTTTTGTTAACCCGCCTAGTGAATTTAATGATGCTGAAAGTTAGAAATACAAGAAAGGAATGTTAGGTGGCACTACTTTGAAATTCTATTTCTATTATTAACAAATATCTTGATCGTGGAAGACTAATCATAACTTATTATTTTCCTCCTTTGAAGACCATTTCTAGAGAGATCACTTTGAATATGCATGAGGATTGGCCTTCAAAAGTCCTACTGGTAGGTTCAAATTTGAGTGTGAAATATGCATCCTATACAAAATTGGATAGGCCAACTAGGCTCTAATATCTCATGAATCATGTATCACTCTAAGCCATGTTTGTCTTTTGTACCAAATATGTGCTCATTCATTTTTTATTTTAGAGAATGTGCGTTTAATCTATTATTTAAACATGTTGATTCCTACACCATCAAACTTCCTATTGGGTTTCCTTCCTTAATCTATAGTATATTGATTACTCAGAAGAATGATATTATCACAAGTGAGGATGGTGTTAGTTCTACCCCAAGTTTGTTGAACATCAATTGCAAGATGTTTATTGGTAAGTGTAATACGGTGGGAGAACTGAATTTTTGGTTTTGCGTTTTATCGCAAGTGTTGCAGATAGCAAGAGTCACCACCGACTTTTCTTTTATCCAATAAAGGAAAGGGTGAAAAGAACAGGAAAGACCTTTTGATAATTTTCTGAGTAAGGGGGGTAGGTTATGAAAATTGGAGGTGTTAGCACATGTTGTACCCTAAAATTTTCCCTCTCAATTATCAAGGATTTTGACAAGATCTCCTTGGACTCAAGACTGCATTAGGGTTTGACCAGCTCAAGACACCTCCTCATGCACTGATGACCAAAACTAGGGTTTGAGTTTTCACAAGGATTTTTGGACTATCAATGCTTCATATGACTTACAAGGATCATTATGGACCCCTAAGATTACTCATGACAAGTTTCAAGCCTTGGATCACACTTTTGATCAGTCAATTGAACATTTAACCTAAAAATCAACTGTATTGGAGGAAAACTCAACCGTGGCCAATTTACAGTCAAACTTCATAATTTTTTATCCACATTAACATTTTATACCCATATGTATCATTTGATCAAGTTTGGACCACAATTCCTCAAGAAATTTGATCAAATCTCCAAAAAGGCAAAATGGTCAAAATTAGGGTTTTGATTGGGAAAGGGCAATTTCTGTTTTTTGACCTAGCAAATGATCAATTGGTTTGAGGCATAATATCAAGAGTCCAATTGAATCATTTTTACCTAATGGCATGGTTCAAAACATTGCAAATCCATTGGATTGACAGATGAATTTTTCAATCAACTGATCAAAAGTCAATTGTACGCTGAAAAGTCAAGCTCTGACTTTTTGGTCAAAATCAAGTGCCAAAGATCATAATTCATCAAAACATGTCAAAATGTGAAACTTGTTCATCAAGAAATCAAGGATTTAAGATTTTGTTTTGAAAAGTTGAAATTTCTTAACTTAGAAATTTTTCTAAGTATAGAAAATTTCTTATTTTTTCTCAACTTTGAGCCAAATTTTCACCATGATGCAAGATGATTCAAAAGAAACTTCCAACATGGAAGTTGTAGATGTCCATGAAATATACAACTTTGCTTCATACAATTTCTCCTAAAAATTCTTGGATCTCAAGATATAATTTTGTGAATACATGCTCATGAACTAAAATAACTTAGTGAAATTTTGCCCTAGTTAGGCAGATTTTTGACCTAACTTAATGGAAATTTTTCACATAGTTCCAAAGGGAATTTCCAAAAGCAATTAAAATATGAGTTTTATAGAACATTTCTAGCTTTCCAAAATTTCCAAGAACTCCTTGAGATCGTTCCTGAGCAGGGAGAATCGAAGAGATGAAGTTGGTGATTTATCACTTTGATTTCAAGCCATTTCATGATGAACAAAAATTCAAATCCAAGCCTAGGCAGCATAATCTTTGCTTTGCAGGCCTCAAACTTGTTTCTCACTCCATAATTAAATGTTTTCACAGAGTTTTGAAGCTTTAAGCCAAGCATTGAATGCATTGTACAAGAATAATTCCATTTTTGGCACAAAGTTGCCATTTCCATTTTGATAAAGTACTACTTTTGCCTTTGTCAACTTCTTGAGCCTCTCAATTGTTTTCTCTGCACACAAGCAAAGTCAAAAACAAAAGCAACTTATCTAAGGTCTCTACCAACTTAGATCATGCTTGTACAAACTTAGAGACTTGTCTCCTCACTTTTCTTTAAAAGCAAGTTATAGAGCCAAAAGGCTATAACTCAGAAACCTGGAGTGGAGTTGATCTCTAACCTTTTCCATACATATACACAAACATATTGCAACATAAGACACAAATGATAAGACTCCAAAACACTCCCAAACATTCTGCAACTCAGAATCTGCCATAGCTTGACATTTTTGAACCATACACAACCATCTCCAAAACCACTCGTGCGTTTTGAGTTTTAACCACCTAAACACTTAATATACCTCATATCTAAGTGATCCAGACTCCCGTTCTCTCACTATAACTCCTCCTCCACCATCCACCATTTTCAAATATTGAGCTTGCAGGTTGACTTGAGTAGGGAGATTCAGGGACTTTCAAGACAAAGTAAGGATTGGAATACACTCAGGGAGGTCCAGGCAAGCTAAACATATCCTCATGCCTTCTCAAAACTTACTCAAACTCCATTCACGATCCCAGCTGAAAGAGGTAAAAACTCAAACTTATATCTCTTCATACAAGCATCATTTGGTCCTGGTTTATGAAAGCAAAATGTAGATATCCTTGCCCTAAAGCTAACCATGTTCATAGTTTTCATTTATATTAACCGTGTATAGAGAATTTTGGATTTGAAATTTTTGTAAAAATTAGGTTTCAAATTAGGGAAAGTAAAATTAGCTTTGATCTTTGACTTTTAGTTTACATGAATTATATGGTTGAACTCATGGGAAGAAACACCATAACTTTCATGTTTGAACTTTCCATTTTTATGGAGAAATGAAGAAGATACAGGTGGTCCGGCCATGGCTCAAGGTTGAAGATGAAGTTGCCTTCAGGAGGCATTTTCTAATATATATTTATGCTTTTGTTTATATGAACAGATGTATAGCCACCCCAGTGGTAAGGCAGCGCGCAAAAATGCTATAGGTCACGTGTTCGAGCCTTAGCGCGTTGCCTTTTGCATTTTCTCATATTTTTTCTTTTTTTGTCACTTTGCAGCGCTGGGCTTTTTGCTTCATGGGCCTATATTTTTTTTTGCTAACACTCTGCATCCTGTTTAATTGTGACACCCCTGACCCCATATAATTTTATTTATTTATTTTTACTTTCATTTTATTTTATTAAATATATTTTTCTTAATATTAAAAATCCAAAAAAAAAATATAAAAATGATAGATTTGTATTTTGGCTCTTTTTATTTTATTTTTCTCATGTAAAATTTTTTATTTAGTTATATATTATCTATTTTCATTAAATTACTTTGTAAATTAAATTAGAACTACTTTAAATATTTATTTTTCTTCACACCTGTTGTACCCCAAAATTTGCCCTTCCATATTCTTCAAGAAATTGCCAAACCAAGTCTCAAGATTCCCCAAGGGTTGCACAGTGCAAAGGGCTCCTATACAGTCAAAACTAGGGTTTGTGTTCTGATCAAGAAAATGAAGTTTTCAAAGGCCCAATCAAGTCTCATATGCCTACAAATATGGTCAAGTATCCTCATATCAAGTTTCAAGGCATTCAGCACAAAATTGCACAGTCAAAACCCTAGATTGCACTACAGTCAACTGTAGGGGCAAAATGGTCATTTGGCAGTCAAAAGTTCAAATTTTTGGTCAACATATCATTTTGAAGCCACAAACATCATTTGATCAATGCTTGATCATGATTCTCAAAATTTGGCTCAGAAATCATCAAGATGCAAAAGTTTCCTTATTTGGACAGCTGAAAAAGTCAACTGAAATTGACCAGGGCATAACTTTCACATGGATTATCAGAAAAATTCCATCCAAAGCTCATTTTGAAGAGAAAGACATTTCCTACAACTCATCTTCATACTTCAAGTCCAAGAAATGCTCTCACAAAAAGTTATCAATTTCAACATTATAGGTCATTTTCAAAAGTCAACAAAAAGGGACTTTAAGTCAAAGACCATAACTTGATATTGGTAAATCAAAATGACATGGGACCAAAGAAATTGGTTAGAGGACTCAAAGACCTTTCCAAAATGTCAAAGAACATGAGAAAAGCTTAAAAATTGAGCAAGTTATGCCTTGTGGAAGTTGGGAAATTTTTGGATATTTTGAAAAGTCAACTTTGATCCAAATGACCTAAAATTGCTAATGGGCCCTTTTTTCTTCCACAAATCATCATCCATAGCATATGCACGACTACTTGGCCCAAAGGGAAGTATTTTCTCATTTTTTATTTATTTATTTGAATTTTTATTCATATTAATTCATTTAAATCATTTAAATATGTGGAAAATATTTAATTCACCCTAACCAATCTTTTTATACATGTTTTAGACTCAATATTTCGTGCATATGCAAATGTGGAAAGATTTGGCTTGATTGGATCCTAATTGACATAAAGAACACATGGAAAAGATATGAAAAAGATCTTAAGAAATCAAATTTTCAAAACCATGATTACAAGAGATTTGATTGAGTTTTTCTTAACCTAATTGTTCCTACATATACAAGAAACATAACCCTAATCAAGATAACCACGCAGCAGCTCAGAAAAGGCCATAACAAAGCTTGAAATTTCTCTCAAAAAGTCAATTCTGAAAACAAGGTTAGAGGGCGATTAAAGACCTAATTCTTGTTTCAATAGCTTCCTCAAGGTTCCCTGAACGTATTCCAATCAGAAACCACCATCCAAACGCAAAGAATTGGTATACAGCATTCAAGAAAACTCATGAAAAATTCATTATCGTGTTTCAATATTTACGTACATTCATAGCATTTTGATTATAGATTCATGTTCCTTGTGAATTTTTGAAGCTGACCATGTAGTCTAATTTTGTTTTCGTGCCATATTTGGAGATTTGCCATTGATAACTTTTAGGGTTTGTAGAATTGTAAATTAGGGGTTTTCAGGTGCTGTAAAATTGGACATCCTCAATACCATGATTGGATTTAGCACGTCTGGACGAAGAAGATAGGACCCTCGCGCCTAATTTATGTTCAAGGATAGCCTAATCGCTATTTTCCCATAAGCTGCCTAAGAAAACGCCATGGAAACCGTGGCCTATGTGTTTGGTATTACAGGGATGATGAAGAAGACGGAGCCGTGGCACACGCTGATTGGCACGTTTAAAAATTCGCGCGCGTTTCCAAGCATTAACCCACTTTCTTTTATATTGTTTGTTTGTTTATTATATAACAAATGCGTTGTAGTGGTCCAGTGGCGAGCAAGAACGTTGGCAATGTATATGACCTGGGTTCGAGCCCCAGGTCTGCGTTATTCTTCATATTATTTTTCCACAGGAATTCATGTGCGTTTTCAATGTCAAGGCACAACGTACACCTCCATAATCCAATCATCCACGCGTCCTGGGAGATCAAATCAAAGGCAGGGATTCAAAGAACACGTTGCACCCTGGTCAACGCGCCACACGCTTGCACAAAAGTCAACCAGGCCTTGCAAAGTTGGGCTCAAATTACTGGATCCATACCTCCTAATTTGGGACTGAACCCCCCCTGGTTTGCAAATTCTATATATTTTCTTTATGTTTTATTTTCAATTATTGTTTTATTTGCTTTATTGTTTTGATTTAATTAATTATTTTTACAAAATATAAAAAATGCCTAAAAAAATAAGAAAAGACAAAAAATATAATAAATATTTTTATTTTAATATTTTCCTATAAATAAATGCATGTAAATAAATTTAGTTTAAATTAGGGTTTGCAATATTAATTCTTTTCATAAAAAATCTAAAAAATGTAGAAATAGGTTTAATTATTGTTTTTATTTCTTTTAATAATAATATTACTTATTTCATTTATTTTTGTAATTAAATTGGCATGAAAATAACTTAGGTTTAAATTAGGTTAAAATTCAATATATTTCTTAATAAATTAAAAATAACTAGAATTAGGGTTAGTAGTTAATTTTAATTAATTCTTTCTCTTTTCTATTAAATCTTAAAACATTAAAAAACACCAAAAAACAAATTCTTACCTTCTTTTAAGTTTAATTTTAAATCCTCATTAATTTTAATTCTTGCAAAAGGGTCCAACGCCCATGTTCTTAATTTTTATTTTCGCATATTTATTTTATTTTACTTAAATAATTATGTACCTCTCCCGAAGCCTTGTAATTACTTCTTGCACTGTTAATTCTTTTAATTTCTTTTATTTTCCGCCAAATCGGGTCCTGGTTAATTTTGGCGATGTGGACCCGCGCCATTTGTAATAGCTTTAGATTTACTTTTCCTCGCAACTTTTAACTGTTAAACAAAGCATGCAAGACTGTATGGACATAAATAAAATCAAGCGTAGAACACCAATAACCTGACAAGACAAAAATAAATGAATCTGACACACAAATCACACACCACCCCTAGGGTACGCCTCACTGTTGCCTTGCCTTCAAAAGGTGATCGTCGAGTAGAGGATGTCTTAGTAAGTCCTCATGATCCGGGAACCTGGCATGAGGGTAGCTTCTAAGGTGTCTTCCCATTGCTCTGGTGATCACCATGTCCCGAACCTCGAATTGACCCGAACACCTCCAATGGTGGTGCTACCTACCTCTCAATGGTGGGATGGCACTACTTTAAAGGACATTTACACAGACGAATTCCTTAGGGTAGGTAGACAACTCTAGATACTTGCTCTAATTTCAAAACCAATCAAAAATACTTTTCACACCGACACTTTCAAAAAGCTTTCAAAACCATTTTTCAAACACTCTTGAGGACTGATACAAGAGTCGATCTGAAATCTTTAAAAGAAACTTTTTAAACCCACAGTTGAAAAGCAAACAAACCATTTTTGAAAACACAAGTGAGCAAGTATCTAAGGGCCCATGGATAACCATGGATAGAAAGGGTGCTAACACCTTCCCTTTCTATAATCTACCTCCCGAACCGAGAGCAATCTCTTTAAGGAATTTTTCTGTGCTTTTGTCCTTTCCATTTAGAGAAAATAAAAGACGGTGGCGACTCTTGCTTCCGCGACATTTCGCGAACCAGCGTTAAACAGTCAGTTCCAGATCCACCGATCACAGAACTGGCGACTCTGCTGGGGATATCTTATAAAGTGGGGTGTACCTTAGGGTAGTTCATAACTGTGTTTTCAATTGCTTTCCTTGCTTGCTTTAAATTGTGGGACTGTCTTGGGAGTTCTATAGATCCTAACCCGGATCTGGGGATACCTTCTTAGAAAGTAGCAACAAGGCTGTGAGGGAACTGTGCGGGGTATACCGACATGGTTGAAACAGTCTGCTACGTTGATGTGGCACTTTGGTGTGTACCGGTAACCCTTGAGTTCAGTCAAGGAGAGTACGGGGCCTCCGCGTGGTGTCATGAAGCATCAACAGACCTTAGGAACCTTAATTGAACTATCTTGGCCTCTTTAGGGTAGTGAGATAACTGACTTTGGTGCAGTCCGAGGTTGGTCGATACTCGATACTACACTCAATTGAGGGTTGCTTTCCTGGAATATTTCGGTCGCCAGTTCAGTGGCTAAATCGAAACGATGAACAATGAAAGCAATCCCGTGATATTGGGAACCTTAGAACCCGGTTACTTTGATTAGGACAGGTTGAGCCCACCAACTTCAAGAGGGTAATACCCAGACCCCATGCTGGCCCAAACTCTAAGGGTTTCTCTTGTGTGACTTGCGTGCCTTCGTACTTGACTACTTGCATGTTTGTTAGATGACACATGAACTACTTGCAGGTTTCGTTCATAGTACTTAACCAGGACTCATAACAAAGTGTACTAAATCTCTTGCAGGTTTTGTTTATAGTCCTTAATTGGGACTCATAGCAGGGTTTGCTAAGTTTTTTGCAGGTTTTGTCCATAGTCCTTAATTAGGACTCATGGCAGGTTACTGAGTTTGCTTACAGGTTTTGTTTATAGTCCTTAGTTGGGACCCATAACAGGGTGTGCTAAGTTTCTTGCAGGTTTTTGTTTTAGTCCTTAACTAGGACTCATAACAGGTTTTACCAAGTTTCTTGCAGGTTTTGGTTTGCAGTCCTTAATTGGGACTCATAACAGGGTCACCTACATTACCCCATGCATAGCATAACATCATGACATCATACCATTGCATACATCCTAACCCATTTCAAGGATCTCAAGGGCTTGTGATGCAGGTCATGGTGAATCAACTACCCCAACAAGGGGCAAAGAGGATTTATTTTCCTCTAGACAAAGTTGTCAGGGGCTATGACCCACTTGATATGGTGAGCTTTGACTCTTGAAAAAGGTTCCCCTAACCAAGGTTATTTGGAAATCAAAACCAACATGATGACTAAAGTCAGAGGCTATGACCCACTGGATATGGTGAGCCTTTGACCCTTGAAGAAGAGTTCTCAACAACATGGGTGTCCTTCAATCAAGCTATAAATTCCAATGCTAACAAATTTTCTTGTTTACCCCGCGAGGTCCTTGAAAACATTGCATGCATATCATATATATCATCGCATAACAGGTACCCTTGTTGCAGGTTACTTACCTTTCCCGCTGTTTATTTCAGCAATGGCTTCCCAACCAGACAACCAGGGCCTTCTTGCTCAAGAGACTCGGTTCGGGGAAATCCTCCTGAATCTATCCAAGGGGCAGGAGGAGCTAAGGACACTTCTCATGGAGACTCTAGTCAGGAACAGTGCTGAGGATGAAGGGCTGAAACACCTACAAGCGGAGATGGATGCAATGAAAGCCCAGATGCTGGGGCAGAGGAATGCCATTCAAGGTTTAGCTCAAAGACAAGATGAGCTCCGGTTTCTCGTCAACCGACTGCTTCAGGGTAACCAACTGGGGCAAACATCTAAGGGTAAAAAGCCAATCATCGTTCAACCATCTTTGAGACAAAGAGGCGAGGAGAAAGCTCCTCATATGGCTCCAGTATCACCAATTCAGTATCAACCTCACCAGCTTCAGCCAGACAAGCCCAAAAGGCAATTCACCAAGCTCAGTGTGTCGCTGCCTCAAGCCTTACAACAACTGCTGAGGTTGAACTTGGTAACTCTAAAGGATCCTCCTAAGAATCCCAACAGGACACTCTCAAGATATGACCCCAACGCTCACTGCGCTTATCATTCTGATAGTCCGGGGCATGCCACAGAGGACTGTTGGACTCTGAAAAATAAAATTCAGGACCTGATTGAGGAAGGAGCTGTGGAATTCACCCAAGATGGCCAGGCTGAGTTCTTCTACTACCCCTGCAAGACTCACCATTTGGAGTGACAAATCCTGAGACTGGAAAACCTTTATTCATTCGAATGTTCAAGTTGCAATTTCCTTTTGTTCAAACATTTATTCATGTTAAACATTGTTATCACATTAATGCATCGCTTATGTCTATTTTGAAACAATATATTCGTATTCACTATATGCAAATTATTTTCATATTTTTTCTGATGTTAACTCTCGATTAATAAATTCTAAGCCTCTTGAGGGAGGATGACGAAAACGATACTGCGATCATTACAGTATGCTTTTGAACAGACCCCGCTGATGAGGTACATGCATTGTTTCAATCCCTAAACACTGGAGTTATAAGGAAGATAATCCCTCGTCAACCCCTCTGAGCCAAAGAAGTAGGAGTTTTTCTTTTCGAAATTTAAAACCCTTAATCATAACCTGGGGCAGGGTAGTCTCTCAGTTGATCCAAACGCATAACGAACGGCACCAAAAGAGATCCTTACGAAAAAAGAAAGACAGTGATGGTTCAGAACAATCAAAAGGACAGGCAGTCATTATCAAAAAAATCATAAACGAAAAGCCCAAGAAGTCAAAACCTATAAAAAGGGACTTATGAAACTGGGGCATCCCGCTGACTGTAATTCCAAAAAGAAACAGTTCAGGCAAAAAATAGGGATAACGAAATCAAAAAGAAAGAGGTCCTACAAACCCTCAACAAAAAAGAAATGACTGCTCATTCAAAATAAATCATCAGTATCCGAACCATCATTGGAACATTAGGACAAAGACTCAAACAAGGTCTAACGCACGATCAACTGAGCTTAGGTTTGAAGAACATTACGAAGAGCGGGTGGGTATAAATAATTTGAGCCTTTATCCTTTGTTTCTTAAACCGTGAACCAGGCCACGTTATAACCCTTAAAAGTCCTAGCTGAAGCATGGGTTAGTTCGAAAGCATACTGTGACGAAAGGTATCCTGACTCCTTAAGGCCTACGATAAAATAACGAGTTGACATCACGTTTTACAAACAATCACTTGTTTTATTAAAAAACTGCATTTTCAAAAACTTCGAAACAGACATAAGCTTTGCATTTTTGATATAACATTGTTTGCATATGACTTTTTGCTTGAACAACAGGAAAATTCGCACGAAGAATATTTGGTGAACAAAAGAACTCCCAATCAAGGGGCACAACATGATCATGGTCCAATCATCTGGGGCAGTCCAATCAAGATTCAAGGAATCTCTCAAGATGCCAAACAGCCAGGGGCAAACCTCCGCCTGAGCCACTTGGGGCATTGGACATGAATTCCCAGCAACAAATCTTACATGACCAAACACCTTCTGGTGGCATGACAAAACACTGTTAACAGGGGCAACTCCCTACATTCCCTGAACGTGGACATAGTCGAAAAATACTACGCACAATCAAAGACCCGCTAGGTTGACACACCTAGGCAAAAATAAGGGCTTCCCGACGAACCAAAAAGGGTTCGGGCAAAATGAAGGGATGAAAGGAAAAAAATCTGTACACTCGGCAAGTCGAAAACCTGAAAAGGCGGCTTGGGCAAAAATGGGTATCCCGGTGGACTGAAAACCCGAAAGGGCGGTCCAGGCAAAAGTTAGGGATCAAAGCGTATGACTATGTCCTGTCACCTTGTCACTTGCCTACCAGAAGAAGGTTTATCCGTCAACAACTATCAGCACCTCACAGGTCTTCCTCTCCTACCTCAGAAACAGGGGCAATAAAAGAGTTGTCTAAACAATCCAATTGTTCTATCCTCCAAGGTACCAAGGTAGGTTCAGCTAAAGAACATAACCAGATACCTTAATTCCCCAGAGAGTGGTTCAGTAAAACAGCGCATTCTTCTCCAAGCAAAATTATCAAATCTCAAGGAAGTTGGGTATCCTCCAGCAGATATCAACATTCCCCAGCAGCAATACATATATTCTTAACAAGCATCCCCGACAGTCTTGGTCTAAAGATTGTTCCCCGGCGGTATCTCAATATTCAAAGGAATCACTTCCCCAGCATATCAAAACTTCCCCAAGAGAGTCCAATCCAGCTTCCCCAGGAAAGTTGGAATTCATACCCCCAAGCAGTAAGCTTATCCCCAGTAGATTCTGGAAGCTTATCCTCGCAGAGCACGAACGCGTCGTCCGGCTTGATTCAAAGAGTTATTTCCTTAACAGGATATAACTGGGTTATCCTCAGCCAAAAGCCACGGAAAGAGCGCCCTCGACGAAGTCTTCTTACCCCAGCGAAGTCCATCAACACTTCCAATACAACAAGGGTATCCCCAGCAAATTATCATCAACATTCAGCAAGGCATCCCTCTTCCCACAGAGTATTGCTTCCCAGCATGATCGCTAGAGTATCTTTTCTCCCCGCAGAATCTTCCATTTGCCAAGTTCATTCCGCAATGGAGTCATCTTCTCCTATCGATATTCTTGCAACTATCATCCCCAGCAGAAGCAAAAAGCTTATTCTTCAACATCAGCCCAGGATGCAACTTCCCGGCACCCGTCAAGGATTTACTTTCCTCGGACGAAAACATATATTCATAAAACATCACATACATCATTATAGCATGCATAGACGTATTATGTCATACAAATCTCATTTATGTTGAGAACATCATTGCTTGATCCATATCATGCATTGCATATGACTGACCTTTACCTTTCAGGAAAGATGCAGTTAAATTCTCAATCATATTTCAAGACCTAGACCGGTTCAGTTAATCGACTCCAAAGATTTCTTATCCAATCCAAGGCCTTCTCTAGTCCAGCTAAATCGACTCCCAACAGATTTTTCTGATAAAGACTCAGTAGAAGTTATCCCAGGTTATATTTTCCTATTGGTTCTCTCTCCGACGGTGCATGAGATTTCCATTTTAGGTTTTTTCTTTGAGATTGAATGTCCTATTGGTTCTCTCTCCGACGGCGCATAAGATTTCCATTTTAGGGTTTTCTTTAAGATTATAATTTTCAGATGTTTCCCTCTCCGACGGTGAGTGAGGTGATAGTCTCCTATGGTTCCCTCTCCAACGGCGAGTGAGGTGGTAAGTCCTTTTCAGATGTTTCCCTCTCCGACGGTGAGTGTGAGGTGATAGTCTCCTATGGTTCCCTCTCCAACGGCGAGTGAGGTGGTAAGTCCTTTTCAGATGTTTCCCTCTCCGACGGTGAGTGTGAGGTGATAGTCTCCTATGGTTCCCTCTCCAACGGCGAGTGAGGTGGTAAGTCCTTTTCAGATGTTTCCCTCTCCGACGGTGAGTGTGAGGTGATAGTCTCCTATGGTTCCCTCTCCAACGGCGAGTGAGGTGGTAAGTCCTTTTCAGATGTTTCCCTCTCCGACGGTGAGTGTGAGGTGATAGTCTCCTATGGTTCCCTCTCCAACAGCGAGTGAGGTGGTAAGTCCTTTTCAGATGTTTCCCTCTCCGACGATGAGTGTGAGGTGATAGTCTCCTATGGTTCCCTCTCCAACGGCGAGTGAGGTGGTAAGTCCTTTTCAGATGTTTCCCTCTCCGACGGTGAGTGTGAGGTGATAGTCTCCTATGGTTCCCTCTCCAACGGCGAGTGAGGTGGTAAGTCCTTTTCAGATGTTTCCCTCTCCGACGGTGAGTGTGAGGTGATAGTCTCCTATGGTTCCCTCTCCAACAGCGAGTGAGGTGGTAAGTCCTTTTCAGATGTTTCCCTCTCCGACGGTGAGTGTGAGGTGATAGTCTCCTATGGTTCCCTCTCCAACGGCGAGTGAGGTGGTAAGTCCTTTTCAGATGTTTCCCTCTCCGACGGTGAGTGTGAGGCGATAGTCTCCTATGGTTCCCTCTCCGACGGTGAGTGAGGTGGTAATTCCTTTTTCAGATGTTTCCCTCTCCGACGGTGAGTGTGAGGTGATAGTCTCCTATGGTCCCCTCTCCGACGGTGAGTGAGGTGATGATTTCCTAATAGTTCCCTCTCCGACGGTGAGTGAGGTGATTCCCTTTCAGATTATAATTGCATATGGTTTTCTTCCCGATACTGCAAAGATGGTAATTCCCGCTAAGATTTTTCTCAACGAGCGTTGTTGAAGTTAAAGTCGCCCAAGGTTATCTTACCATTCATGCTAAGGTAGCAACCATCCCTGGTTCATTCATCATCTTGTGAAGCTCCAGACTCAGCTCCTGTAACCAGTCAGGACACATCTATACCAAGCATCGGAAAACCAACTCCTGCAACGTGTCAGGTACTCGTTTTTCTATTTTTGCAGGTACACAGGTTCTCGTTAAGGAATCTTTTTACGCAATCAACATCCAGATGGCATCTATAAGCCCATCATCCTATCCAGCAACCTCTAAATGGCATCTATAAGCCCATTCCACCATCACTGCTACTATGTGAGCGCAAATTTCTGGGCACTCTAGTGTTCAATCATCTTCCACCTTCGGATTACGAAAGGCACGTCTGCCAATCTGCATCCTCAGGTCTAAGAAGATTGAACAGGGGCAACTGTTGTACCCCAAAATTTGCCCTCCCATATTCTTCAAGAAATTGCCAAATCAAGTCTCAAGATTCCCCAAGGGTTGCACAGTGCAAAGGGCTCCTATACAGTCAAAACTAGGGTTTGTGTTCTGATCAAGAAAATGAAGTTTTCAAAGGCCCAATCAAGTCTCATATGCCTACAAATATGGTCAAGTATCCTCATATCAAGTTTCAAGGCATTCAGCACAAAATTGCACAGTCAAAACCCTAGATTGCACTACAGTCAACTGTAGGGGCAAAATGGTCATTTGGCAGTCAAAAGTTCAAATTTTTGGTCAACATATCATTTTGAAGCCACAAACATCATTTGATCAATGCTTGATCATGATTCTCAAAATTTGGCTCAGAAATCATCAAGATGCAAAAGTTTCCTTATTTGGACAGCTGAAAAAGTCAACTGAAATTGACCAGGGCATAACTTTCACATGGATTATCAGAAAAATTCCATCCAAAGCTCATTTTGAAGAGAAAGACATTTCCTACAACTCATCTTCATACTTCAAGTCCAAGAAATGCTCTCACAAAAAGTTATCAATTTCAACATTATAGGTCATTTTCAAAAGTCAACAAAAAGGGACTTTAAGTCAAAGACCATAACTTGAGATTGGTAAATCAAAATGACATGGGACAAAAGACATTGATTAGAGGACTCAAAGACCTTTCCAAAATGTCCAAGAACATGAGACAAGCTTAAAAATTGAGCAAGTTATGCCTTGTGGAAGTTGGGAAATTTTTGGATATTTTGAAAAGTCAACTTTGATCCAAATGACCTAAAATTGCTAATGGACCCTTTTTTCTTCCACAAATCATCATCCATAGCATATGCACGACTACTTGGCCCAAAGGGAAGTATTTTCTCATTTTTTATTTATTTATTTGAATTTTTATTCATATTAATTCATTTAAATCATTTAAATATGTGGAAAATATTTAATTCACCCTAACCAATCTTTTTATACATGTTTTAGACTCAATATTTCGTGCATATGCAAATGTGGAAAGATTTGGCTTGATTGGATCCTAATTGACACAAAGAACACATGGAAAAGATATGAAAAAGATCTTAAGAAATCAAATTTTCAAAACCATGATTACAAGAGATTTGATTGAGTTTTTCTTAACCTAATTGTTCCTACATATACAAGAAACATAACCCTAATCAAGATAACCACGCAGCAGCTCAGAAAAGGCCATAACAAAGCTTGAAATTTCTCTCAAAAAGTCAATTCTGAAAACAAGGTTAGAGGGCGATTAAAGACCTAATTCTTGTTTCAATAGCTTCCTCAAGGTTCCCTGAACGTATTCCAATCAGAAACCACCATCCAAACGCAAAGAATTGGTATACAGCATTCAAGAAAACTCATGAAAAATTCATTATCGTGTTTCAATATTTACGTACATTCATAGCATTTTGATTATAGATTCATGTTCCTTGTGAAGTTTTGAAGCTGACCATGTAGTCTAATTTTGTTTTCGTGCCATATTTGGAGATTTGCCATTGATAACTTTTAGGGTTTGTAGAACTGTAAATTAAGGGTTTTCAGGTGCTGTAAAATTGGACATCCTCAATACCATGATTGGATTTAGCACGTCTGGACGAAGAAGATAGGACCCTCGCGCCTAATTTATGTTCAAGGATAGCCTAATCGCTATTTTCCCATAAGCTGCCTAAGAAAACGCCATGGAAACCGTGGCCTATGTGTTTGGTATTACAGGGATGATGAAGAAGACGGAGCCGTGGCACACGCTGATTGGCACGTTTAAAAATTCGCGCGCGTTTCCAAGCATTAACCCACTTTCTTTTATATTGTTTGTTTGTTTATTATATAACAAATGCGTTGTAGTGGTCCAGTGGCGAGCAAGAACGTTGGCAATGTATATGACCTGGGTTCGAGCCCCAGGTCTGCGTTATTCTTCATATTATTTTTCCACAGGAATTCATGTGCGTTTTCAATGTCAAGGCACAGCGTACACCTCCATAATCCAATCATCCACGCGTCCTGGGAGATCAAATCAAAGGCAGGGATTCAAAGAACACGTTGCACCCTGGTCAACGCGCCACACGCTTGCACAAAAGTCAACCAGGCCTTGCAAAGTTGGGCTCAAATTACTGGATCCATACCTCCTAATTTGGGACTGAACCCCCCCTGGTTTGCAAATTCTATATATTTTCTTTATGTTTTATTTTCAATTATTGTTTTATTTGCTTTATTGTTTTGATTTAATTAATTATTTTTACAAAATATAAAAAATGCCTAAAAAAATAAGAAAAGACAAAAAATATAATAAATATTTTTATTTTAATATTTTACTATAAATAAATGCATGTAAATAAATTTAGTTTAAATTAGGGTTTGCAATATTAATTCTTTTCATAAAAAATCTAAAAAATGTAGAAATAGGTTTAATTATTGTTTTTATTTCTTTTAATAATAATATTACTTATTTCATTTATTTTTGTAATTAAATTGGCATGAAAATAACTTAGGTTTAAATTAGGTTAAAATTCAATATATTTCTTAATAAATTAAAAATAACTAGAATTAGGGTTAGTAGTTAATTTTAATTAATTCTTTCTCTTTTCTATTAAATCTTAAAACATTAAAAAACACCAAAAAACAAATTCTTACCTTCTTTTAAGTTTAATTTTAAATCCTCATTAATTTTAATTCTTGCAAAAGGGTCCAACGCCCATGTTCTTAATTTTTATTTTCGCATATTTATTTTATTTTACTTAAATAATTATGTACCTCTCCCGAAGCCTTGTAATTACTTCTTGCACTGTTAATTCTTTTAATTTCTTTTATTTTCCGCCAAATCGGGTCCTGGTTAATTTTGGCGATGTGGACCCGCGCCATTTGTAATAGCTTTAGATTTACTTTTCCTCGTAACTTTTAACTGTTAAACAAAGCATGCAAGACTGTATGGACATAAATAAAATCAAGCGTAGAACACCAATAACCTGACAAGACAAAAATAAATGAATCTGACACACAAATCACACACCACCCCTAGGGTACGCCTCACTGTTGCCTTGCCTTCAAAAGGTGATCGTCGAGTAGAGGATGTCTTAGTAAGTCCTCATGATCCGGGAACCTGGCATGAGGGTAGCTTCTAAGGTGTCTTCCCATTGCTCTGGTGATCACCATGTCCCGAACCTCGAATTGACCCGAACACCTCCAATGGTGGTGCTACCTACCTCTCAATGGTGGGATGGCACTACTTTAAAGGACATTTACACAGACGAATTCCTTAGGGTAGGTAGACAACTCTAGATACTTGCTCTAATTTCAAAACCAATCAAAAATACTTTTCACACCGACACTTTTAAAAAGCTTTCAAAACCATTTTTCAAACACTCTTGAGGACTGATACAAGAGTCGATCTGAAATCTTTAAAAGAAACTTTTTAAACCCACAGTTGAAAAGCAAACAAACCATTTTTGAAAACACAAGTGAGCAAGTATCTAAGGGCCCATGGATAACCATGGATAGAAAGGGTGCTAACACCTTCCCTTTCTATAATCTACCTCCCGAACCGAGAGCAATCTCTTTAAGGAATTTTTCTGTGCTTTTGTCCTTTCCATTTGGAGAAAATAAAAGACGGTGGCGACTCTTGCTTCCGCGACATTTCGCGAACCAGCGTTAAACAGTCAGTTCCAGATCCACCGATCACAACACCCATTAAACATATTATTTTAGTATAAAAATGACCAAAATATCTCATAATGCCATATATTATTTTCAAGATAAAAAAATACAAAAAAATACATACTTTTTCTTAAAGAAATTTATTTCCTTTTAATAAAATAAAATTAGGATTTATTCAAAATCTTTTCTAAAAATAATTTCTTTTCTTAATTGATTTAAGTTAATCTTGATTTACTTATTAGGTTTAGGTTAAAACCTTTTTCACATAAAAAAACCAAACAAAAATCTTCTTTGCATTTACATACCTTTGCATATTTAATTCACCTTGTATATTATTTATTCCAATATTTGTACATATTCAATTTGGTTGTAATAGATTAATTAGGTTTATATTATTGCAATCCCCATTCATAAATTGTATACCCCCTCCCACAAATGTTGTAATAGCATAGTAACTTTAAATTTAGCAATTTATAGCTTTTATATAACATGCTAGTAACTAGGGTTTGTATGGCAAGATAAAACCAATCAAATAGAAAACCCTAATCCAATACAAAAACAAGCATGAAAATGACACACTTGCACACAAGCACCCCTAGGGTTACTCCACTAGGTTTCCTTATACAAAATGGTCATATTACGCATGTAAGGTATCTTAGCAAAAACAAACAAATACAAGATCATAGTCCCTCGATGATGTTATTCAAAGTTTCCTTACAAAAATGATCTTAGTCCCTCAAAAAAATGCTAAGGTACTTTATAACATTGCTAATCATGGCTATACGATGACCCACGCCCGTCCCGTTAACATCCAAAGATAGGGTTGCTTACTGTTGTACCCCAAAATTTGCGCTCCCATTTTCCACTCAAGGTGCTATCCCAGGGTTTCTTAAATACTCAATTTGGCTCAAAAGTTGATCAAACAGGTTCTCCTCCTAGGCAAATAGTCAACAATTAGGGTTTTGCACTTCTCAAAGGTTTGCCCAATCCATGGCCCAAATAACTGCAAAGGCATTTGTGTGATTTCTATTTGTTTTCTTAACTATAATCTTCTGAAGATTGATGTTACTTTTGAGGGAATATTCTGTTTGAGTAAGGTGAAAAGTTTAAAGCTATCATCTTTAAGCAAATCATGATTGAGGTTTCGATTAATCATTTGGGTTTGAGCTTCTAAACATTTATTTTGTTTAAAAGTGCAAGATACATGATTTATCCTATCATATTATGTTTACTTGAAGTGAAAGTTATCAAGCTAGGATGATTATTCAAAACATTCAAACCAAGAATTGCAAAATTAAAATAAAACTCAGAAGTTTTGTACAACAAATTTTCATTATTACTCAAGCTTTGTGCATTACAGTTTGGTGGGTCTTTCACAAATGATTACAAGTGATTACAAAAATTACAAGTAAAATACAAAGTTTAAATCTACAAAGGAAAGTTTGATTCTTCTTCAAGACCCCTTGCTTCATCCTCAAGAAATTCCCCATTTGCTAGCCTTTGTCTTGTTTGCCATTTGTTTGTACATGTGACAGAAGAAAATAAAATATTAGCAAAACAAATCAATATTAAAAAACCCAAGCAAATTTGATTTTTCATCATTAGGGTTTTCTTTTAGGAATCATAATTTTGTTTGTTCACTTTTTCCTATTTTTTCAAATCTCAAAACCTAGGTTTTGGTTCACAAAAAAGGGGAAAAAGAAATAATTATACAAATTGGACAGACAAGGCAACAAGTTCAAACAGCAGCAGTCAAAATGCACAAGTCAAACAATACCAAACATCCAAACTGCATCACAAAACAGAACTAGTGCTTTGCAAAGCAATTACAGCAGCACAAGATGCAAGGCAACAAGCTGCAAATAGAAGACATCAAGCAAGCTGTCCAAATCAAAAATCAAAGGCAGCAATACAAAGCTACAACAGAACAAAACAAACAATATGCAAACAACAGGCCAAAAGCACCAAATGTTGCAATATAAGTTAACATCATCATTTTCCCAAATAAATAAAGTAAACCCTTCAGAAATGCATTACAAGCAAAAATGATTTATCTCACAAAGAGAGGAAAGAGGAAAGATATCACCTAGCCAGCAAATGCCAAGACAAACAGGTTGCTATAAGCAACAGTCCAAGAAGACCTGCTCAAAAAGCCTCCCTATGCTGTCCATAGAAGTCCAAAGATCTGTCAAAGTTCTGCACAAAAGCATGTCAACATAAACCATAGTAACTAGTCTGCAATACAGTCCAAAAATGCCCAGACTTGCACCAAAATGGAAACAGTCCAAGCTGCACTCAAAAGCCAAAAACTAGAAAAGCCAGAACTGTCAAAATTCAAAGTTGTTTTCCCTCCTATTTTTTTTCACCCCAATCAGATAACAAGTTTACTGTTTTATAGAGGAGAGAACCATTAGATATGAAAAGAGAGAGATACAGAATTAAAAAACCAAAACAGAACATTCAAACCATCTCCTAACCAAAAACAGAACATTCAAACCATCTCCAAACCAAAACAGAACATTCAAACCATCTCCAAACCAACAGAACATCATCAAACCATCTCCAAACCAACAGAACATCATCAAACCACCTCCAAACCAACAGAACATCATCAAACCATCTTCAAACCCAACTGAAACATCACTAAAACAGCACAAAAAAACCAGATACAGAACTAGAAAAAACAGCAAAACCACAAAAACTCAGAACAAGAGGTTCAACAAAAATCCTATGTCTCAAACCTATTGAAACATCATAGAACAAAAAAAGCCATCACTGTAAAAAACCAGTAGCCAACCCCACCATCCAGCCATCATCAAAAAACAGCAAATAACAAAAAACACAGAACCAAAAGTCCACCATTCCAACCTTGTCATCAAACATCATCATTCAAAACCCAGGAAAACAATAGAAAACATCATTATTCAAAACCCAACAAATCAGTAGCAAACAAACAAACAACAAGAACCCTAATCTGATAACCAGAACAATACACGCTCAGAAGAAGAAAAGTAACACAAGTTCAGAAGGAGAAGGAAATCACTCACAAACACAGAGTCAAACGATCTTTTCTCTTCTCTTTCCTTCTTCTCTTTGAATCTACCGTTGCATGCATCACTATCTTCTCCATTTTCATCAAACGAAAATTAGGGTTTCACTTTCCCCCTTTTAGATTTAGGGCCACCAAGTAAAAATCTGTAGAAATAAGTTACAAATTAGTAACTAGTAGAAAGAGACGACCAGAAAATGTAAGAAAAGTAAGGTTTTGAGACTTGCCACCGCCGTCACCACCGTGAGGCGATTTTCGGCGCGGCCAAAGGGTCTTTTCCCGTGAAGGACCATGGTAAGAGAGAAGAGAGAGGGCAGGGCGTTCAAGAGAGAGAAAGAAAGTTGAGTTATGAGGCCTGGCTGCATTGTAAGTGGATTTTGTGTTGTTTGATAACAACACTCTGGTCCAATCCGGTGGTGACACTTGTCACCACCTCTTTAGTTTCCCTGAGTGATCCCCCGCTTGCAACCCCATGATAACTTGATGCGCCCTCATCATCTGTCCCTCTGTCCCTCTGATCAATTATCACATCCTTTCAACGTGTCTTAGATGCATGTCCATGATACACCTCCAGGGAGTTGCTGCACTGGATTAGCCAGAAGCATTTGGGCCTATTAATTTCTGCACCCCTTATTTTTACTTTTTTTTACAGGCCCATTTCTACTTTTCTTCTTTATATTTTGTTGTTAATATTTTATTCTTCATTTGATTTTTATTTTATTCTTTAGCATATATCTAAAAAATGTAAATATGTTAATATTTGTTTTAAATAATTATTAATTTTAAAATAATTTTTGTTTGAAATTATTAATTAAGTCCTTAATTAATCTTATCAAATGAAAAGAGTTTTAACCTAAATAATAATTTAATGGTTTGGATTTGTATTGCGTGATTTAAATATTTATTTCCTACTGTCACCCCCATTCATTAATTTGTATTCCCATTCCCGAAGCTCTGCAATAACATAGAATTTCAATTTCCGCATTTTTATTGTTTTACTCAATATTGTATAGTAATTATACGTGTATGGAAAGATAAAAAAAAAATCAATCATTAGTTAACCTAATTTCAAAGATCAGATTAACTTGAATCAAACACACTTTTTCACACGCGCACCTCTAGGGTAACCTCGCTCGTTGCCTCGGAAATACAGTCAAGTCCCTCGAGTATGGGATGTTTTAGCAAATGAGCCTTCGATAAAAAGATCTTAGTCCCTCGATGACCCTCGATGTTGCCTTCGATAAAACGATCTCGTCCCTTACGGAAATTGCTAAAGCGTCACATAAGTTGCTTTCGATGACTGTAAGATTGACCCGCGCCTGTCCCTTTACATCTAATGATGAGGCTTCTTACCAAATCAATGGCAAGATAGCAACATCTAAAGGAGGAAGAAAAGAACTTTGAGACTTTTCGAGTAGGTAGATTCGCTCCTAGTTACTCGCTTGCTCACGATAAAAACATTTTTACACCAACACTTTCATCTCAAAACATTTCAAAAACAACAAGACCATTTTGTATACGTTCTTATAGAGACGAGAACCATTGCAAAACATCTTTTCAAAACACTTTCCAAAACACAATCCACAAACACATCTTTGAACCATCTTTCGAAACAAAAACTTTGTACGCGTTCTTATAGAGACGAGAACCATTGCAAAACATCTTTTTAAAACACTTTCCAAAACACAATCCGCAAACACATCTTTGAACCATCTTTCGAAACAAAAACTTTGTACGCGTTCTTATAGAAACGAGAACCATTACAAAGAGATTTTTCAAAACACTTTCAAAGCCCACACCACAAGCACACTGTCAAACAAAAGCAAGTGATCTAAACGAGTAACTAAGAGCTCATGGAAAACCATGGATGAAAAGGGTGCTAATACCTTCCCTTTTCATAATCTACCCCCTAACCAGAGAAATAATATCGAAAGGCCTTTCCCGTGCTTTTTTACCTTTCCTTTTTGGATAAAAGATAAGTCGGTGGCGACTCTTGCTATCCGCACAAATGCGATCAAAACGCAAAACACCAAGTCAGTTCTCCCACCGTATCACCAGAACTGACGACTCTGCTGGGGATTTCTTGTTCTAAAAGTGGGTTTACCTTAGGGTTAGATCACCTTTACTTGCTTTCATTATTTAATTTGTGTGCTTTATATTTAGTTCTTTGTATTGGGATTGCTTTGATCCTCTACCCGGATCTGGGACACCTTTTTAGGTAAATAGCAATAGATTGTGGAGACTTTACAGCATAGACCGATATGGTTGAAACAATGGCTATGTTAGTGTGACGCATTTGTGGGTACTGGTATCCCTCGTGGTGAATCAAGGAGAATACGGGGCCGCTGAGTGGCATCATGAAGCACTAATTGACTTTAGAACCCTAATTGAACAAACTTGGCCATTAGGATGTAGTGAGATAGCCGATTTCGGTGTAGAGCTTAAAATTGGTTGATACTCGATACTACACTCATTGAGGCTAGACTTTTGGGATATCTCGGCCGCAAGAAAAGATTTTTGTGCTGAGACAATACCCAATAGAAAGGTCGGTGATATTGAGCTCCTTTAGAACCCGATCACTATTTCTAGGACAGGTTGAGCAAAGTAAACTTCAAGAGGGTACTTACCTACAAAACTCATGCAAGCCTAAAACATAGGGACTTGCTTGTTGTGTGTATATATATTTACTAGTACATAAACATCATGAACATCATACGCATGCTAACCATTTCAAGGATTTAGAAATTTATCTTTGTTTTTTGTTTTATAGATCATGAATTCCCTCCGAAGAAACACCATCTGAATCAGCTTTGTAAAAGCACACCCTCAACTTCAAGAGCTAGCTTCAAGAGTGCCCGGGGATTCTCCTTTTACCAAGAAATATGGTCGAATCCTCAGATTGACTACATCCAACTTCCAAGAAGAAATGATGTGTGTGCTATTCCAATTCTTTGATCCCGTACATCACTGTTTCACTTTCCCGGACTATCAGTTGGTACCTACATTGGAAGAGTTCTCTCTGCTCTTAGGGGTGCCCGTGCTTGATCAAATACCTTTCACCGGTCTAGAGGGGATTCCAAAACCTGAAGTCATCGCTGAAGCTTTGCATATGAATAGGGCCGACATCATAGCCAATTGGGAGACAAGAAGCGGGGTTAAAGGCTTTCTAGCTAAGTTTTTATTGGAAAAGGCTCGTTCATTCTGGGACGACATGGATTTCCAAGCTTTTGAAGACGTCCTGGCTCTTCGCATTTATGGTTTGGTTATGTTTCCTAATTCGGACCAATTCATAGACGTTAACGCCATCAAAGTCTTCCTCTCTCGCAATCCTATACCTACCTTATTAGGAGACATCTTGCATTGCCTTCATACCCGCACAATGAAGAAAAGAGGTACTCTTTTATGTTGTATCCCCCTACTCTCTAAGTGGTTCACTTTGCACTACCTCAGTCAGCATTGAAGAACAAGCAAAGAATAACATGGTCCCAAAGGATGATGTCTCTCACCCACTCTGATATCTGTTGGTGTTCGAGATCCTTGGAAGATGTCTCTATCATTGACCGCTATGGGGAGTTCCCTAACGTACCTCTGCTTGGTATTAGGGGAGGTATCACCTACAATCCCTGCTTAGCTCTTCGACAGTTTGGGTATTCCCGAAGAGACGACCCTTACAAGATGCTCATCCAAGGTCTGGTGTTCGACTACGACAAAGAAGACCAAGGTTACCGCCAGAGGTTTACACGTGCTTGGGGAATGGTGAACAAAGTGGACAGTAGGACTTTGGGACATAAAAACTCTATCCCTCTCGAGCCTTACCTTAGGTGCGTACGAGCTCGTGCCCAGAGTCTCTTGATGCCTTACCCTTCTATTGTATCCAAAAATTTACCCTCCCATATTTTTCAAAGACATTGCAAGAAAAATCTCCAAGTTGCTCAAGGTTGCTCAAAGATTGACCAGACAAGCTATCTCCTAAGGCAGTCTATCCCAAATTAGGGTTTCACATTGCATTAATATCCTTGAGTCCAAATGACCTCAAGTTCTCCCTAATGTCCTAATATGTTCTCAATATCATCCATGTCAAATTTCAAGCCTTTTAGAGGAAGTTTGCTCAGTCAATTGCTCAAAGGTCCAAATATCAACTGTGATAGGGCAAAAGTCAACTGTGACCTATATACAGTCAAACTTCAATATTTTTTGTCAACATTCTCATTTTGAAGTGTATTTCATCATTTGATCAATGACTGATCATGATTCATCAAGGATTGCTCACAATTCATCAAGATTCAAAAGTTGCTAAATTAGGGTTTTGTAGGAAAAGTCAACCCAACTTTGACCAAGCATAACTTTCTCATATTTTATTAGAAATGACCCATCCAAAGCTCATTTTGAAGAGGATGCAATTCCCTACAATCCATCTTCATACCCCAAGATTAAAATATGCAATCACAAGAAGTTATGAATTTCGACATTATAGGTCATTTTTGAAAGTCAACAAAAACACCTTTTTTGTCAAAGCTTCTAACTTGAGCATGGTATATCAAAATGAGATGAGACTAAACGTTTTGGTTAGAGGACATCTCAAGATTTCTAAAACATCCAAGAACATCTGCAAAAGTTCAAAATTGAAGAAGTTATGCATTGTTGAAGTTGGACTTTTTTGCAAAATTGCCAAAAGTCAACTATCCCCAAAACTTCAAATTTTGCCAAATGGGCCCATTCTTTTTCACTTGTTTTGAGTTTGAATTATTGCCCACGTGCTCTAGCCTTGGTCATGTGTCCATATCATATTTTTATTATTTAATTTGATTTTTATTTGAATTAATTCATTTTAAATCAAATAAAATCACATAAAATCAAAAATATTGATAACCAAAGATCTTTTGATGATTATAGGTTTCAATGGACATCTTGCATCACATAAAACTCGTATCAAAGCAATTGTACACATAAAGATTGAAATCAAGCCAATTTGGAATGTTTGTAAAAGCAAATCAAATCCACATCAAGAGCATTGATAGAGGGAGATTTGGACAAGGAAAACAACCCTAATGTATTGTACAATACATAAGGAAGCGAGACACACAAGAATCAGGGTTGGAAATCAGTTCTAGAGGCAGAACAAAGTTTGCAAAAAACAAGAAAAAGCTTGAGATCGAAATAAATCATAGAGGCATTTTCAGGGCTTGGCAAGTGTCTCAATCTCTTCCTGGCCATCTCCACAAGAGAAACCAATCACAACCAGGAGTTTTCAAGCTTCCTAGAGCACTGTAAGTCATCCACAGATCCCCTACATTCTTGATTTCGTATTTTCCAATTTAGGCATTGTTAACATGAAATAATTGCATATTCTTAATCCACGCATCATTTGCAAGCTTTTTGTAATAACCAATTTCGTTTATCTGACCTGTATCAAGATCCACCATTATTAGGGTTTGTTGTTCGTTTTTAGGGTTTTTCGTTTCAGGAAAAATTGGCCATGATAATGGCTATGGTTGTGATCAGTAGGTTGAGACGAACTCAACCATGTTCTTAGAAGGCGTTTATATGGCCTGGGGAAGATTTTAGGATGAAGCCACGGTTTTAGCTGCGGATAAAAATCCGCAGGTAAAAGTTGCAGATCTTCAAGGACAGGGACGAAGTCGTGTCATCCTCCCACTGGACCGTTCAAATAATCGCGCGCTTTTTTTATTTATTTTCTGGCCATTTGATTTTGTTTTTATATATTACATTATGCTTGTGTTATTATAACAAAAACAACAACACGCTCCAGTGGCAGCCACATTGGCCTTAAGGACCCAAAGGCTAGAGGTCAGGGGTTCGATCCATGCCTCCAGCAATTTGCATTTTCACATTTGTTTTCAGGTAATCTGGTATGCATTCAAGTCTACTATCCACCATGCGCCTTCCTCATCAAACGTGCCAGATGGCTAGATGGCCAGATCTGGTGGTCAAATATTGAAGGAGCACCATTGACTCAGTCAACGTATGTACACAGGATCCCAAAAAAGTCCATTGGGTCAGCTTCACATGGGCCAACCAATTGCTTTTGACACCTCCAAATAATCAGGCCCAATTTCTCATTCTCTTATACTTTGTTAATTTAATTTAATTATTTTATTTTGTTTAATTAATTTCTAACCAATAAGAAATTTCCTTTTTATTAAAAAACTCACAAAAATACTTTTTATCCAATTAAAATTCAAAATTTTTATTTTTTTTTATTAATAAATACTAATTAATTAATTAGGATATTAATTAGGTAACATTAATTTATTTTGTAAATATGTAAAATCAATTAGAATTAATTAGGTTTTAACTTTAATTTAATTATTTTAATTTCTTTCTTAAATTAACAAAAACTCCAAAAACATGTCATTAATTATTTTTTCCATTTAATTAATTAATTTAGTATTTAATTTTAGGATTAATTTCTTTTCTTAAATAAAAACAACAAAAAAGCATTTTCTTTTAAGAGAGTCAAAACCCTAAATTCGCATTCGATATAATTTCACTCGCGCGATTTATTCTTCTTTATCCAATTGATGTATCTGCTCCCGGTTTGTAATAGTTAAATAGGACATTTATTTATTTTACCGCTTTATTTTATTTTCAAAGGGTTGTTTTTGGCGATGTAAATATCCGACGCCTTGTAATTTAATTCCCGCACCTTTAAATTCTGCAAACTATACAACTGTTAGATGTTTGATAATATGGCTTGCATGACAAGAATGAATGCCTAATCTAAAAAACAGTTAGATCACCCAAAACATGTGCAAAGATAAAAATAACTGAAATCAACACACTCGCACATGCGCACTCCTAGGGTACACCCCACTTGGTTGCCTTCGTACACGGTCATTGAGTATAGGTCGTTTAAGAGGTCGTCCTCTTGTATAAAAGATCATAGTTGCCTCGAAACGGTTGCCTCGGATGTTGTTGCCTCAAACAAATGATCTAAGACATTAGGGTTACCGCTAAGGCGTCCTAACAGTGCTTTGGTGACCGTATGTCCCTCTTTCAAATTGACCCTTAAACTCCAACGATGGGGCTACCTACTCATTAATAGTAGGATAGCGTTATCTAAAGGAAATTAGCATAGAACGATTCCTTTTTCGAGTAGGTAGATTAGTTCTTAGATACTTGCTCATCCAAAACAAAACTCTTTCACACTTACACTTTTACGAACAAGTTTTCAAAAACACTTCATTACACTCTTGAGGATAGAAGCAAGAGTTAAAATGAAGTTAAAACAAAAAACTTTTCAAAACCCACAAATACAAAGAAAACAATTTTGAAAACATTGAGCAAGTACCTAAGAGCCCGTGGATAACCACGGATAGAAAGGGTGCTAATACCTTCCCTTTCTATAATCTACCCCCCGTACTCAAAAAATCTCAAAAAAGGAATTTTTTTGTGCTTTTTTCCTTTCCTTGTTGGATAAAATAAAATTCGGTGGTGACTCTTGCTTACCGTGACATTTTGCAAAAACAAACGCAAAACGCAAACCAGCATTCCAAAAAACAGTCATTTCTTCCCACCGTATTACAGAACTGGGGACTCTGCTGGGGATAATAAGTGGGGTGTACCTTAGGAATAGTTCATAATGTTTTCAGTTTCTTGATTTGTATGCTTTATCTTTGTGGGTTTGAATCAGAGTTACTATAGATCCTAACCCGGATCTGGGGACACCTTTTAGGTAAGTAGCAATAGACTGTGAGGGAACTGTATGGTGTAGACCGATACAGTTGAAGCAGTAGCTACGTTGGTGTGGCACTTTAGTTTGTATCGATATCCCTTGTTGTGAAACGAGGACAATATGGGTATGCTAAGGGGTCATTAAGCACCAACTGACCTTAGAACCTCTAATTGACCAACTTGGCCATAGAACAGTAGCAGTATGCTACACTCATTGAGACCAAAATCTCACGATGATTCCGGCCGCAAGAAAAAGTTTCTAAACTGGAATTATGACCGATTGAGGGTGGTCAGTGATATTGAGATCCTCGAGAACCCGGTTACTATTTCTAGGACAGGTTTGAACCAACTGAACTGAAAGAGGGTAGTGCCTAAACTCCTTGCCAGCCTGAAATCTAAGGGCTATCTGTGTGACTTGTTTGCCTTTACCATGTTTGCTATATGTGAATACTTGTGGTGTGTTTCTATCATGACATCATGCATCATGACATTGCATGCATATTGCATTGGACTAACCATTTCAAAGACCAATGGGATTCATCTTTGTTCTGTTTTGCAGATCATGGCATCTATGCGTAGAAACACTATTCGGATCAGCTTTGTACAGATTCCTACTCAGCTTAAGGATTTGGTTACAAAGGTTCCAAATACTTCCTCCTTTATCAGAAGGCATGGGCACCTCCTCAGTCTAGTCACCTCCAAGCTGGATGAACAGATGATGAGTGTATTAGTCCAGTTCTTTGATCCATTGTACCACTACTTTACTTTTCCGGACTACCAGTTGGTCCCTACCTTGGAAGAGTTCTCTGATCTACTCGGCATTTCCATTCTAGAGCAGACCCCATTTACAGGTTGGGAGAAAGTCCTTAGGCCGGAAGAGATTTCTTCAGCCCTCCATCTGACAAAGGCTGAGGTAATGTCTAATTGGGAAACTCGGAGTGGGACAAAAGGCTTCTTGACTAAGTTCTTGGTTGGTCGGGCTAATCAGTTCTGGGACAGTTTAGACTTTCAGGCGTTCGAATACATCCTGGCTCTTCTTATCTAGTGCCCACTCTCTTGGGTGATATTCTGCATATCCTATATGCCCGTACTGCTCGGAAACGGGGAACCCTTATGTGCTGTGCACCATTGCTGGCGAGGTGGTTTATTTCTCACCTCCCCAAATCAATTTTGAAGAACAAGGAAGGCATGGGTTAGGCCTACAGGATTATGTCTCTTGCTCACACGGACATCATTTGGACCACTAAAGACATGGAAGACGTAGCTATTATTAATCGCTGTGGGGAATACCCCAATGTTCCACTGCTAGGAATCAATGGAGGGATCACCTATAATCCTTGTTTATCCTTACAACAGTTTGGGTGAGCTAGGAGGGATGGACCTCATGAGTTGCTACTTCCGAGCATTGTCTTTGACTTCCAAGGGGATAGTGATGAGCATCGCCGCAGGTTCATACAAGCTTGGAACAGGGTACACAGGTCTAATTCGCATGAGCTAGGCGTGAAGACTTCTCTTCCGATGGAACCATATCTCCGGTGGGTTCGTACACGTGCTCAATAGCTAGGGATACCCTACGAAGCTGTCTTACCAGTAATCGTTGAGAGTGCTGATGAAGAAGGGGTTCCTCCTACCATCCTCCATCCATACATGCCTATTGACATTGGGGCATTAAAGAGGTCTTGGATCCAACTAAGGGAAGAGCGGGATACTTACAGAGAAAAGTATCACGAGCAAGAGCGGAAGATCCTGAAGTTGACAAGGCAGCTGGAGAATGAGCAGATCTTCAACGACTATGTCAGCACCAGCGAAAAACAACCATGGGAGCGCTGATGTCTTTTGTTACTTCTAATTTTGATTTACTTTTCAGTATTTCCTCTTTTTGTAACGCCTTAAAGGCATCTATTGAACATTGAATTCAAGTTTTACCTAATAAAAGTGTGCTTCATTTTGGTTTACGAATTTGAATCTCTAAAGTCTTTGAAATCATATCATACACATATCATTCCCATGCACCTCATTACAGGTACCCTTACAGGTTTCTCATCTTTTTCGCTGTTTATTTCAGCACATCATGTCTTCTGAAACATCAACTGATCAAGCCATCAAGGCTCTACAAGCTCAAAACGCCCAGTTCCAGGAAATGTTCATGAGTTTGGCCAAGGGTCAGTAAGATCTGAAGACTCTTATCTTGAAGGATAAGAAGAAGAAGAAGAAGATGGTCCTGCTGAATATGGGTCGCAGATTCGGAAACAATTTGCGAGAAGAGGTTGATTTGACTCACTCATCTGGAGGGGGCGAAAACCAAGAAGAAAGGAGGGCTCCTAGCCCTGTGGTTTCTGACAACGAGACTGACTTTGACGAAGACCAGTATCCTCCGGCTGAGGATAGGTATAAGCAACTCGAAGACTGGTTGAGCGCAATGGAGGTCCAGAAAGTCCCTGGTCTGGACTTTGGAGATTTGGGTTTGTCATCTGGGGTGGTAATTCCCCACAAGTTTAAAGAACCAGTCTTTGATAAATACAACGGGGTTTTTTGCCCAAAACTGCACCTCCGCTCGTATGTTAGAAAGATCCAGCCATACACCGCTGACAAGAACCTCTGGATCCACTTCTTTCAAGATAGTCTTTCAGGGACTCAACTTGAATGGTTTTACCAGCTGGAAGGAGCTAGTATCCGTAACTGGGAGGACCTTGCTGCTGCTTTTTATAATCAGTACCAATACAATGCCGACCTCGCTCCCACGCGTACCCAACTTCAGGGTATGTCTATGGGTACGACCGAAGGTTTCAAAGACTACGCTCAGAAGTGGGGGGACCTTGCTGGAAGAGTAAAACCCCCGCTGGCTGACAGGGAGTTAGTAGATATGTTTCTGGGAACCTTGTCTGGTCCGTATTTCAACCATCTGATTGGAAGTTCATCGTCCGGGTTTACTGAGCTGATTATGACCGGGGAAAGAGTTGAAGTCGGTATCAAGAGCGGTAAAATATAGAAGGGTGCTTCATCAAGTACCAAAAAGAAGCCTTTTAAGAGGGAATCCAATGCAGTTTACAACGCAAAGAGCCATAATAGACCTGAACACCGCCAAGAAGTTAATGCAGTGGTTATATCAAGACCTGCTGTTGCTCCTCAGTGCAACAATCAGCCAAGGGCCGAGAGACCGCGAAGACAATTCACTCAGCTCCATATGACCTTGTCTCAGATTCTGCTGCAGTTATTGAAGACCAACTTGGTGATTCCAAAGGAGGCCCCGAAGAATCCCAATACAACATCACCCAAGTACAATCCGAACGCCCGCTGTGCTTTACACTCTGATAGCCCGGGGCATGATACGAATGACTGCTGGGTCTTAAAGAATAAAGTCCAGGACCCGATTGATGCTAAGGAGATTGAGTTCGAAGCGCTTGGAAAGCCTAATGTCATAACGGAACCTATGCCCAAACATGACGCAAGAGTGAATGCTATTAGGGACGATGATGAAGAGTTTGATATTGACAGCTGGATATACCCGACTGCTGATGGTAGACTAAGCAATTGGACGGAAAAAGACTTCGTGCCAATTTCTTTTATTATCCAGTAATGAGACTTTTGTTTTGAATTTGTAATAGACAATTTTAAACTTTACGGCCCGGTGTCTTACCCGAGGCACCGTGGCTTTGTTTGTGAGGGCTTTATGTGTCATCTACATATATCATTAATAAAAGCATTGGACGTTTATTGCATTTCAAATTTCGCGCTCCTTGTTTTTCTTTTTTCTATCTTGCAAAACAGCTATTTTACACACACACTCACATATACAGGTGTACATCCACTCTAGATCCTATTGGTAATGACTCTGCTACTGCCAGTTATGACTTCGAAAGTTCGATCAACTTAGTCTAAGACGAAGGTGAAGATGATTATGAAGTGCCTGGTGAGCTTGCTAGGCTGCTACTTCAGAAAGAGAGGGCCATACAGCCGCATGAGGAGCCAGTGGAAACAGTAAATCTGAGTACAGAGATAGACAAGAAAGAGGTCAAGATCAGTGCAAATCTGGAGCTTAGTGTGAAGCAACGGTTGATTCAGATGCTGCGAGACTACGTTGAGATCTTTGCCTGGTCTTATGAAGACATACCTGGGTTGGATACCGATATTGTGGTTCACCGCCTACCTACCAAGGAAGACTGTCCTCCAGTGAAACAGAAGGTCCGCCGAATGCGCCCAGAGATGTCTGAGAAAATCAAGGCTGAGTTTATGAAACAATTTGACGCCGGTTTTCTAGCAGTTACTTCTTACCCACAGTGGGTGGCCAACGTGGTTCCAGTGCCGAAGAAGGATGGTAAGGTTCGAATGTGTGTTGACTATAAGGATCTGAATAGGGCGATCCCCAAGGATGATTTCCCTCTACCTCATATCGACGTTCTGGTTGGCAACACTGCACATCATAAGGTTTTCTCCTTTATGGATGGTTTCTCCGGTTATAATCAGATTAAGATGGCTCCCGAAGACATGGAGAAGACAACCTTTGTTACTCAATGGGGTACCTTTTGCTACAAAGTCTTGCCTTTTGGATTGAAGAATGCTGGGGCAACGTATCAGCGCGCCATGGTCGCTTTGTTCCATGACATGATCCATCATGAGATTGAGGTATACGTTGACGACATGATTGCAAGATCCCAGACTGAGGAAGAACACCTTGACCATCTTCAGAAGTTATTTGGCAGGTTGAGGTTGTACAAGCTGAGGTTAAACCCGAACAAGTGCACCTTCGAGGTGAGATCTGGTAAGCTGTTGGGTTTCGTCGTAAGTGATAAAGGTATTCAAGTGGATCCTGAAAAAGTGAAGGCTATACAGGAGATGCCAGCTCCCCGAACAGAAAAAGAAGTCAGAGGCTTTCTAGGACGTCTGAACTACATTGCCCGATTCATCTCACACCTGACTGCTACTTGTAAGCCAATCTTCAAGCTACTGAAGAAAGATCAAGTGGTAAGATGGAACGATGAATGTCAGGCCACTTTCGAAAGGATCAAAGAGTATCTCTAAGAGCCACCTATTCTGATGCCTCCAGTTGAAGGGAGACCTCTGATCCTATACTTGATAGTACTCGACAACTCAATGGGGTGCATGCTGGGGCAGTATGACGAGTCTGGCTGAAAAGAGCATGCTATTTATTACCTTAGAAAAAAGTTTACCGACTGTGAGACCCGATACTCACCGCTTGAGGAAACTTGTTGCGCTTTGGCATGGGCTGCTCGCCGACTGAGACAGTATATGCTGACTCACACTACTCTATTGATATCAAAGATGAATCTAATCAAGTATATCTTCGAAAAGCCTGCCTTGTCCGGAAGAATAACAAGATGGCAGATGATCTTGACTGAGTATGATATCCAATACACAACCCAAAAGGTAATCAAGGGAAGTGTATTGGCAGATCATCTGGCACACCAGGCAGTGGATGATTACCAGTCTATGAACTTCGAGTTCCCGGATGAGAATATCATGATAGTGACTGACTGTGAAGAACCAGGACCGAATGAAGGACCTGAGGAAGGATCCCGATGGTCTATGTACTTTGATGGAGCTTCGAACGCTTTGGTTAATGGCATTGGCACCGTAATCATATCTCCTAAAGGCTCTCATACTTTGTTCACCGCCCGACTATGTTTCAACTGCACCAACAATATGGCAGAGTATGAAGCGTGCATCATGGGTCTTCGAGCAGATATTGACCTAAGGATTAAGTTCTTGAGTGTGTTCGGAGATTCCGCTCTTGTGATCAGTCAGATCAAAGGAGAGTGGGATACGAAACACCCAAATATTATTCCTTACAAGGAGTATGTATTGACGTTGCTTCCGCACTTCGAAGAGATAACCTTTGAACACTTCCCTAGAGAGGAGGATCAGTTAGTGGACACGCTGGCTACGATGTCTTCTATGTTCAAAGTCAACTGGGATAACGAAGCTCCCCGGATTATCATTGAAAGGTTGGACGAACCTGCACATTACTGTGACATTGAAACGGAAGAGGTAGCAGATAAACCCTGGTTTCACAAGGTAAATAGGTATCTTGAAGCTCAGGAGTACCCCGAGGCTGTATTTGTTAATGACAAGAAGTTTCTGAGGAGGTTCGCGGCGAAGTTCTTCATCAGTAATGACACCCTTTACAAGCGTAACCATGACTCAACCTTACTACGATGTATGGATAAGAGCGAGGCAGAAAGGATCATGGTAGAGTTACATGAAGGTACTTTCGAAACTCATTCCAGTGGACACACCATGGCAATTAAGATCCTACGGGCATGATATTATTGGTCCACAATGGAAGCCGACTGTTATCAGCATTCTCGGACCTGTCACAAGTGTGAAGTCTATGCTGATAAGGTGCATGTACCTCCAGTACCTCTAAATATCTTGACAGCTCCTTGGCCTTTTGCAATGTGGGGTATCGATATGATCGGCGAGATCAGGCCTACTGCGTCCAACGAACATCATTTTATCCTGATAGCTATTGATTACTTTACGAAGTGGGTTGAAGCAGCTTCCTTTGCTACTGTAACCAAGAACGTCGTGGAACGGTTCATTTGGCATAATCTGATATGTCGATATGGTGTACCGGAGAGGATCATTACGGACAATGGTACAAATCTCAATAATAAGATGATCACCGAGCTCTTCAAGCAGTTCAAGATACTGCATCATAACTCTTCTCCCTACCGGCCGAAGATGAATGGGGCTGTTGAAGCGGATAATAAGAACATCAAGAAGATTGTGCAGAAGATGACGGTGACATACAAAGACTGGTACAAGATGTTACCATTTGCTCTTCATGGGTACCGCACCTCAGCGCGGACGTCAATAGGGGCAACCCCTTATTGCTTGGTATACGGCATGGAGGCAGTCTTGCCCATTGAAGTTCATATACCCTCTCTTCGGATTATGAAGGATCTAGGTTTGAGCGAAGATGACTGGATCTAGATCCGGCTTGATCAGCTGAACTTAATCGACGAAAAGAGACTTACTGCTTTTTGTCATGGTCAAACGTATCAAAAGCAGATGATCAAGGCATTTAACAAGAAAGTTAGACGACAAGAGTATCAAGTCGGGGATATGGTAATCAAGCGCATTATCCTACCTCAAGGTGATCCCAGGGGAAAATGGACCCCTACCTACGAAGAGCCATTTGTGGTTAAGAACATTTTCTCAGGAGAAGCTATGATTCTAACCACCATGGATGGTGACGACCTTCCTCACCCCGTCAATGCAGATATAGTAAAAAAATACTATGCATAATCAAAGACCCGTTAGGTCGAATGGCCTAGGAAAAAATAAGGGCTTCCCGACGAACCAAAAGGGTTCGGGCAAAAATAAGGGATAAAAATGAAAAAATTTGTACACCCGACAAGTCGAAAACCTGAAAAGGCGGCTTGGGCAAAAAAGGGTATCCCGGTGGACTGAAAACCCGAAAGGGCGGTCTAGGCAAAAATTAGGGATCAAAGCGTAACACTATGTCTCATTAGATCACCTTGCAACCAGACTTCGGTATCAACTATCAAGCTCGGACGACACTAATCAATTTGATCTACCTTCAACCAAGTAGCAAAGTGATGAGATGCTCGAGGATATAAAGGAAATAGCAGAGTTGGAACCCAGTGGGATTGTTCACATAGTTGTTTTTCTTTGTTTTTCACAAATTGTATAAATTCTATTGTTCGGCGGCGTTCTCTTACTAGGACGTCAGCCTCTTGTACCAAAAAAAAAGAAGCCTATTTACAGGCCAAACTTCGAAGTCAACACAATTCATTTTCAGAGAAATTTCAAACTGTTTTTCCTTTATCTGTTTTGTTTTGCAAAGAATGTCCAATGTTCATTTTTGATATATGCATTTGAAATTAATTGCTGCTCATGAATATTTACATACGAAACAAAAGACGATTACTTGTAATATCAGAAACAGGGGCAAATAAGTTTGTCCAAACTGTACAGTTGCTCTGTCCACCAGGTACAAGGTAAATTTAGCTGAAGGATATGGCTAAGGTGCATTCACTCCCTGCAGAGTAAGAAAAGATAGTAATGTTAACTCTCCCCAGCTGAGACTTGCAACTGTGAATGAATCGGTAATATTCTCCCCAAGCAGAGTTTATCTACCATCAGCGCTAAAAAGTCTTATCATCCCCGATGGAGTATAAAAATATCCCCAGTGGAGTTAAAATTTTTCCCCAGCGCAGTCTGAAAAAGCTTCCCCCAGTGGAGTGTGGAGAATCATCCCCAATAGACTTTGGAAGATTGTCCCCAGAAGAGCCTAAAAGGTTATCCCCAGTGAAGTCGCAACTGAAATATCATCCCCAGCGGAGTTCTTTCCTTTCACAAACAAGAATTCAATCCCCAACAGGTTCACTATCACCAGCAACGGTAATTCATCCCCAGTGGAATTTATCAGCGAAATCCTCTACAGAGCATATCTTCCCCACAGAGCAATCTCCTCATCAGTTTATTCCCTAACGGAGTTATCCTCTCCTGTAGGTTTATCCTCATAATCATCTTCATTCGCCATCCCCAGCGGAAACGAAGAATTCACCTCTTTTCTCCAGCAGCTATCCCGGATTTGTTTTCCCCAGCTAAAAACATTACATTTCCATACATCATGACACATGCATATACGCATCATACAACACAATCTAATTTATTTTGAGAACATCATTTCTTGATACATATCATGCATTACATACATCTAACATTTACCTTTCAGGAAGGATGCGGTTAAATTCTCGCAAAATTCAAAGCTATGAAGCTTTTACCAAGTCGAATTACTGACAAGTTCTTAAATCTCAGCATAAATGTTTTCTCAGTTGAATTACAAACAAGGTCCAAAATCTCGACAAAGTTTTCCTCCATTGAAGTACAGACAGGTTCCTAAATCTCAGCAGAGAAGTTTTCTCAGTTGAATTATGGGCGAGTTCTTAAATCTCGATGAAGATGTTTCCCCAAGTCGAATTACTGACAAGTTCTTAAATCTCAGCAGAGATGTTTTTCTCAGTTGAATTACAGACAAGGTCCTAAATCTCGACAAAGTTCCTCCGTTGAATTACAAACGAGTTCCTAAATCTCAGCAGAGAAGTTTTCTCAGTTGAATTACGGGCGAGTTCTTAAATCTCAATGAAGATGTTTCCCCAAGTTGAATTACTGACAAGTTCTTAAATCTCGGCAGCTATATTTTTCTCAGTTGAATTATAGACAAGGTCCTAAATCTCGACAAATTTCTTCCGTTGAATTATAGACGAGTTCCTAAATCTCAGCAGAGAAGTTTTCTCAGTTGAATTACGGGAAAGTTCTTAAATCTCGATGAAGATGTTTCCCCAAGTCGAATTACTGACAAGTTCTTAAATCTCAACAGAGATGTTTTTCTCAGTTGAATTACAGACAAAGTCCTAAATCTCGACAAAGTTCCTCCGTTGAATTACAGACAAGTTCCTAAATCTCAGCAGAGAAGTTTTCTCAGTTGAATTATGGGCGAGTTCTTAAATCTCGATGAAGATGTTTCCCTCCAGCCGAATTACTGACAAGTTCTTAAATCTCAGTAGAGATGTTTTCTCAGTTGAATTATAGACGAGGTCCTAAATCTCGACAAAGTTCCTCTGTCGAATTACAGACAGGTTCCTAAATCTCAGCAGAGAAGTTTTCTCAGTTGAATTACGGACGAGTTCTTAAATCTCAATGAAGATGTTCCCCAAGTCGAATTACTGACAAGTTCTTAAATCTCAGCAGAGATGTTTTTCTCAGTTGAATTGCAGACAAGGTCCTAAGTCTCAACAAAGTTCCTCTGTTGAATTACAGACAAGTTCCTAAATCTCAGCAGAGAAGTTTTCTCAATTGAATTACAGGTGAGTTCTTAAATCTCGACGAAGATGTTTCCCCGAGTTGAATTATGGACAAGTTCCTAAATCTCGATTGTGATCGGTGGATCTGGAACTGACTGTTTAACGCTGGTTCGCGAAATGTCGTGGAAGCAAGAGTCGCCACCGTCTTTTATTTTCTCCAACATGGACAGGACAAAAGCACAGCAAAATTCCTTATGAGATAGTTTCTCGGTTCGGGAGGTAGATTTATAGAAAGGGAAGGTGTTAGCACCCTTTCTATCCATGGTTATCCATGGGCTCTTAGATACTTGCTCATTTGTGTTTTCAAAAGTGTTTGCTTTTCAAAGTGTGAGTGGGTTTGAAAAAAGTTTCGTTTAAAGATTTCAGAATGACTCTTGTATCAGTCCTCAAGAGTGTTTGAAAAATTCGTTTTGAAAGCTTTTTGAAAGTGTCGGTGTGAAAAGAGTTTTGATTTGTTTTTGAATAGAGCAAGTATCTACGAGTCATCTACCTACCCTAAGGAATTAGGCTGTGTAAATGTCCTTAAGGTAGTTCCATCCCACCATTGAGAGGTAGGTAGCACCACCGTTGGAGGTGTTCGGGTCAATTCGAGTTTAGGGACAGTGTGGTCACCAGAGCAACAGTAGGACACCTTAGAAGCTACCCTTATGCCATTGATCCCTTTTAATTCCGAGGAAACCGTTTCGAGGCAACTGGATCATGTCATGGACATAAGGACTTACTAAAACATCCTATACTCGACGACCACGTTTCGAAGGTAAGGTAACAGGTGAGGCGTACCCTAAGAGTGGTGTGTGAATTTGTGTGTTATTTTTCATGTTATGTTTTATCTGGTACATGTATCATGGTGATCTACGTTTGTTTTTTAATTTAGGCCATACATTCTTTCATGCAATTATAATTTAAAAGTGCGGAAATTTAAATGCGGAAAGTAAAATCCTACGCTATTACAAGGCGCGAGTCTATACATCGCCAAAATACAAAGACCCGTTTTAATAAAAATGCGGAAAGTAAATAAATTCCTAATTACTATTACATGGCTTGAACAGTTACATAATACTCACAAAGGAAAATAAGAATAAATGCGCGAAAGAATTAAAGTTGAACGTTCGAGGGCGTTGGACCCTTTTGAAATTAAATTGAATTAAAAGTTAATTAATTATTTAATAAAAGGAAAGGAATGTTTTTTAGGTTTTTTTGTATTTATGAAAATAAAGAAAGATTAAAAATTAAAAGAAACCCTAATTCTAAGTTATTTTTAATTATTTAGAAAATATTAAAGTTTAACCTAATTTACACTAATTAATTATTTTACATATTTATTTACAAAAGATATTTAATAATTAATAGTAATAATAATGGGAAAATTATTTATTTAAGAAAAAGATGAGAATGTTAAAAACCCTAATTTCTACATATTTTAATTTATTAAGAAAAACATTAAAGTTTTAAAACCTAATTTAACTAAATTAATGGTTAAAATTTATTTACAAAAAATAATAATGAATTAAATATTAATTAAACATATTTTTGGTTTTGATTTTCTGGTTTTATATTATGAAAATTAATTTATGAAATTAAAGAAAACAATTAAAAACAATTAAAGGAATAAAAAGGAAAATCAAATAAAAATAAAAATGATGCAAACCATAGGCGGTGTCTGGCCCATTTAGGAGGTTTTTGTGAAGCAATTTGGCCCATCAGAATGAAGCCCTATTGAACATGTGAGGGGACCTGGGAATCGAACCCAGGTCCCAATGCCTGCAGGACAACTCACCCACCAACTGAGCTATTGAGCGTATTTGTTAATATACTGAAGAGTGGTTATTATAAAAGAAAACAAGCGTTAGTGGTGTACACAAGAAATTACGCGCCAGTATTTGAATACTCCTATCACGTTATGACACGCCAGCTTTGTCTTCATCTTTGTCCCTGTAATATAAACAGATAGCGGGGGTTTTAAACCCCCACTAAACAAGACCTGTAAAAATAGCGAATAGCCCATGCTGTAATATAAAAAGGGCGCGAGGTCATCAAATGATTCGTCTTCATGTCACAAATTCAATGGTACCAGTTTGAAGGTCTAATTTTTCCATATGAAGAAAACCCCAATTTTGAGCTTATGAAAACCTAATATCCATCAATGGTAGATTTTGATATAGGCATTGTTAGTTCAATTAAAGGGTACCATTAGCTTCAGAACATCATTGTTAGTAAGAATCAACAATTAAAACTCATGAATAATGCATGTAAATTAAAACACGATTATGGAAAAGTTTATGAAAAGTGTGATTAGGTTCTACCAATTCTTGGAGTCTATGGATCTGTTCTTGATTGCAAATGCTTCCTGGATGTCTTGGCAATGTATTAGAATGCTTTTTGTGCTTTGAAACACCTTGTAACTATGTTTTCAGTTTTCAATTTTTTGATGAAATTTTGCAAATTGGTATGCAGCTTGTGTGCAGTTTTTCGTGTGTAATGGAATAGGGTTAGCTTGTGTATAAGTATTTGAGTGAAATTAGGTCAAAAAGCCAAGCCCATAGTCCATGAATTTATGATTCCAATCTTTGATTTTTTCACATCTTTTTTCAATCTTTTTGCCATGGAAAACTTGCCAATTATGGAAGATTTGGCCTTGTTGATTGATGCATGAAATCTCTTACATGTGTGGAAGATATTTGCTACATAAAAAAGATTTAAAAACATGATTTGGTATTTTTCTTATATTTAAATTTAATTAAATGAATTAATGATAATAAAAATTCAAATAATTAATCAAAAATAAGAAAATAACTCCCTTTGAGCTTAGTGGATCGTGCATAGCCTTTGGGTAATGATTCATGGAAGAATTTGTGGCCCATTAGCAATTTTGAAGCTTTTGAAGCAAAGTTGACTTTTCAAAATTCCCAAAAATTTCCCAACTTCTACAAGGCATATCTTGCTCAATTTTGAAGCTATGATCATGTTCTTGGACATTTTGGAAAGGTCTTGAAGTCCTCTAACCAATGCCTTTGGTTCCATGTCATTTTGATTTACCAATCTCAAGTTATGGTCTTTGACTTAAAGTGCCTTTTTGTTGACTTTTGAAAATGACCTATAATGTTGAAATTGATAACTTTTTGTGAGAGCATTTCTTGGACTTGGATTGTGAAGATGAGTTGTAGGAAATGTCATCCTATTCAAAATGAGCGTTGTATGGGATTTTTATGATAAACCATGAGGAAGTTATGCCCTGGTCAATTTGCAGTTGACTTTTCAGCTGTCCAAAAATAGAAACTTTTGCATCTTGAGCCTTTTTGAGCCATGCTTTGAGAATCATGATCAAGAATTGATCAAATGATGTTTGTGGCTTCAAAATAAGATGTTGACCAAAATTTTTGACTTTTGACTGTCAAATGACCATTTTGCCCCTACAGTTGACTGTGGAGCATTTAGGGTTTTTGACTGTGCAACTTGATGCTGTGAGTCTTGAAACTTGACATATGGATGCTTGACAATGTATGTAGGCATGTGGGACTTGATTGGACCCTTAGAAACCTCAATTTCTTTGCAAGAACCAAAACCCTAATTTTGACTGTGTTAGGAGGCAATTGGACTGTGCAACCTTTGAGAGATTTTGAATCATCTGAAGATTGATCTTGGCAAATCTTGAAGAAAATAGTTGGGTAAATTTTGGGGTACAACATCGACACTCCAGTTGAATTACGGGCAAGTTCCTAAATCTCAACAAAGATCAGACTTCCCCAGCGAAATCTTCCACAACAACAAGTATACAAGCTCTCGCTAAGGAATCTCTGATGCGATCGAAACTCCTTCAGATGGAATCTTTAAGCCCATCCCCTCATCACCAATCTCCAGATGGCATCTGTAAGCCCATTCCCGACATCACAAGGCTGATACCACTCCATGCGAGTGCAAATTTCTGGGCACTCTAGTGTTCAATCATCTTCCACCTTTGGATCACGAAAGGCATGAAAGCCAATCTACATCCTCAGGTTTAAGAAGATTGAACAGGGGAAGCTGTTGTACCCCAAAATTTTCCCTCCCATATTTCTCAAAGACATTGCAAGAAAAATCTCCAAGTTGCTCAAGGTTGCTCAAAGATTGACCAGACAAGCTATCTCCTAAGGCAGTCTATCCCAAATTAGGGTTTCACATTGCATCAAGACCCTTGAGTCCAAATGACCTCAAGTTCTCCCTAATGTCCTAATATGTTATCAAGATCATCCATGTCAAATTTCAAGCCTTGCAGAGGAAGTTTGCTCAGTCAATTGCTCCAAGGTCCAAAAATCGACTGTGCTAGGGCAAAAGTCAATTGTGAACTATATATAGTCAAACTTCAATATTTTTTGTCAACATCATCATTTTGGAGTGTATTTCATCATTTGATCAAGTGTTGATCATGATTCATCAAGGATTGCTCACAATTCATCAAGATTCAAAAGTTGCTAAATTAGGGTTTTGTAGGAAAAGTCAACCCAACTTTGACCAAGCATAACTTTCTCATACTTTATGTGAAATGACACATCCAAAGCTCATTTTTAAGAGGATGCAATTCCCAACAATCCATATTCATACCCCAAGATAAAAATATGCACTCACAAGAAGTTATGAATTTGGACATTATAGGTCATTTTTGAAAGTCAACAAAAACACCTTTTTTGTCAAAGCTTATAACTTGATCATGGAATATCAACATGAGATGAGACCAAAGTGTTTGGTTAGAGGACATCTCAAGATTTCTAAAAAGTCCAAGAACACCTCCAAAAGTTCAAAATTGAAGAAGTTATGAATTGTTGAAGTTGGACTTTTTTTGCAAAATTGCCAAAAGTCAACTATCCCCAAAACTTCAAATTTTGCCAAATGGGCCCATTCTTTTTCACTTGTTTTGAGTTTTCATTATTGCCCACGTGCTCTAGCCTTGGCCATGTGTCCATATCATATTTTTATTATTTAATTTGATTTTTATTTGAATTAGTTCATTTTAAATCAAATAAAATCACATAAAATCAAAAATGTTGATAACCAAAGATCTTTTGATGATTATAGGTTTCAATGGACAGCTTGCATCACATAAAACTCGTATCAAAGCAATTGTACACATAAAGATTGAAATCAAGCCAATTTGGAAAGTTTGTAAAAGTAAATCAAATCCACATCAAGAGCATTGAATGAGGGAGATTTGGACAAGGAAAACAACCCTAATGTATTGTACAATACATAAGGAAGCGAGACACACAAGAATCAGGGTTGGAAATCAGTTCTAGAGGCAGAACAAAGTTTGCAAAAAACAAGAAAAAGCTTGAGATCGAAATCAACCATAGAAGCATTTTCAGGGCTTGGCAAGTGTCTCAATCTCTTCCTGGCCATCTCCACAAGAGAAACCAATCACAACCAGGCGTTTTCAAGCTTCCTAGAGCACTGTAAGTCATCCGCGGATCCCCTACATTCTTGATTTCGTATTTTCCAATTTAGGAATTTTTAACATGAAATAATTGCATATTCTTAATCCATGCATCATTTGCAAGCTTTTTGTAATAACCAATTTCGTTTATCTGACCTGTATCAATATCCACCATTGCTAGGTTTGTTGTTCGTTTTTAGGGTTTTTCGTTTCAGGAAAAATTGGCCATGATAATGGCTATGGTTGTGATCAGCAGGTTGAGACGAACTCAACCATGTTCTTAGAAGGCGTTTATATGGCCTTGGGAAGATTTTAGGATGAAGCCACAGTTTTAGCTGCGGATAAAAATTCGCAGGTAAAAGTTACAGATCTTCAAGGATAGGGACGAAGTCGTGTCATCCTCCCACTGGACCGTTCAAATAATCGCGCGCTTTTTTTTTTATTTTCTGGCCATTTGATTTTGTTTTTATATATTACATTATGCTTGTATTATTATGACAAAAACAACAACACGCTCCAGTGGCAGCCACGTTGGCCTTAAGGACCCAAAGGCTGGAGATCAGGGGTTCGATCCCTGCCTCTAGCAATTTGCATTTTCACATTTGTTTTCAGGTAATCTGGTGTGCATTCAAGTTTACTATCCACCATGCGCCTTCCTCATCAAACGTGCCAGATGGCCAGATCTGGTGGTCAAATATTGAAGGAGCACCATGGACTCAGTCAACGCATGTACACAGGACCCCAAAAAAAGTCCATTGGGTCAGCTTCACATGGGCCAGCCAATTGCTTTTGACACCTCCAAATAACCAGGCCCAATTTCTCATTCTCTTATACTTTGTTTATTTAATTTAATTTAATTATTTTATTTTGTTTAATTAATTTCTAACCAATAACAAATTTCCTTTTTATTAAAAAACTCAAAAAAATAATTTTTATCCAATTAAAATTCAGAATTTTTATTTTTTTTATTAATAAATACTAATTAATTAATTAGGACATTAATTAGGTAACATTAATTTATTTTGTAAATATGTAAAATCAATTAGAATTAATTAGGTTTTAACTTTAATTTAATTATTTTAATTTCTTTCTTAAATTAACAAAAACTCCAAAAACATATCATTAATTGTTTTTTCCATTTAATTAATTAATTTAGTATTTAATTTTAGGATTAATTTCTTTTCTTAAATAAAAACAACAAAAAAAAGCATTTTCTTTTAAGAGGGTCAAAACCCTAAATTCGCATTCGATATAATTTCACTCGCGCGATTTATTCTTCTTTATCCAATTGATGTATCTGCTCCCGGTTTGTAATAGTTAAATAGGACATTTATTTATTTTACCGCTTTATTTTATTTTCAAAGGGTTGCTTTTGGCGATGTAAATATCCGACGCCTTGTAATTTAATTCCCGCACCTTTAAATTTTTGCAAACTATACAACTGTTAGATGTTTGATAATAGGGCTTGCATGACAAGAATGAATGCCTAATCTAAAAAACAGTTAGATCACCCAAAACATATGCAAAGATAAAAATAACTGAAATCAACACACTCACACATGCACACTCCTAGGGTACACCCCACTTGGTTGCCTTCGTACACGGTCATTGAGTATAGGTCGTTTTAGAGGTCTTCCTCTTGTCTAAAAGATCATAGTTGCCTCGAAACGGTTGCCTCGGATATTGTTGCCTCAAACAAATGATCTAAGACATTAGGGTTACCGCTAAGGCGTCCTAACATTGCTTTGGTGACTGTATGTCCCTCTTTCGAATTGACCCTTAAACTCCAACGACGGGGCTACCTACTTATTAATAGTAGGATAGCATTGTATAAAGGAAATTAGCATAGAACGGTTCCTTTTTCGAGTAGGTAGATTAGTTCTTAGATACTTGCTCATCCAAAACAAAACTCTTTCACACTTACACTTTTACGAACATGTTTTCAAAAACACTTCATTACACTCTTGAGGACAGAAGAAAGAGTTAAAACAAAAAACTTTTCAAAACCCACAAACACAAAGAAAACAATTTTGAAAACATTGAGCAAGTACCTAAGAGCCCGTAGATAACCACGAATAGAAAGGGTGCTAATACCTTCCCTTTCTATAATCTACCCCCCGTACTCAGAAAATCTCAAAAAAGGATTTTTTCTGTGCTTTTTTCCTTTCCTTGTTGGATAAAATAAAAGTCGGTGGCGACTCTTGCTTACCGCGACATTTTGCAAAAACAAACGCAAAACACAAACCGGCATTCCAAAAAACAGTCAGTTCTTCCCACCGTATCACACCTTCCATCCTTCCTGTCACCATAGAGCCTGTTGTTGAAGGAGACGCCCCATACGCCGTTCTTCATCCTGACATGCCTACCTCTCTCGAAGACTTGCAGAAAGCTTGGGTTCAGTTGAAGGAAGAGCGAGAAACCTTTGAAGCCCAGTTTTACGCCAGTGAGAAGAAGGTTCTGGAGCTCACCAAGCTACTTCATGAAGAGAAAAACCTGAATGCCTACATTGCTCCAAAGAGGATGCGTTCAGTCTTTCTGTCTTAGGAGATTTATTGTTTTTTTTGTTTCTTTCATTGTAAGCCCAAAGAGGCATGATGTATTCAAAATTCGTTTTATTAATATAACGTGTGTTCTTTTTTGGTTTGAACAAATTTAAATCTCTAAATTTCTTTGAAATCATTTGCATATTGCATCTTCGTTCATCATAACATCATACAGGTTTCTCATAACAGGTCACCTTATCCTTCTACTGTTTATTTCAGTGAGATGGATGTTGAACAGATTGTGAAAGATCTTCAGGCGCAGAACTCCCAATTTCAACAAATGTTCTTAGCTCTGACAAAAGGACAAGAGGAGTTGAAGACTCTGCTGGCCAAAGAGAAGAAGAAGAAAACAAAGAAATCAACCGGTGTTGTGATCATGGGAAGAAGCTTTAAAGGACAAGCCAGACGGACTTTGGACTTTACGACATCATCGGGTGAAAGAGATAATCAAGGAGACGGGACCCAGGAAGTGAACAACGACCCAGCATCTGCGGAAGAGGAAGAGCCTGATTACTCTGAAGAGCAATATCCTCATACTGATGATAAATACAAATAGCTAGAGAATCGTTTGAATGCTATGGAGATTCAAAGGGTACCCAGTCTGAATTTTTAAGAATTAGGACTCATTTCAGGGGTTGTCATCCCGCAAAAATTCAAGGTCCCCACTTTCGCCAAATACGACGGTGTCTCTTGCCCAAAGCTACATCTAAGGTTATACGTCAAGAAGATTCAACCCCATACGACTGACAAGAATATGTGGGTGCATTTCTTCCAAGAGAGCTTATCTGGGACGCAGTTGGATTGGTTCTATCAATTGGAAGGGACCAATGTTCGCAATTGGGAAGATTTGGCCGCCGCTTTCTACAAACAATATTAGTACAATGCTGATTTAGCTCCAACTAGGACGTAATTGCAAGGCATGTCTAGGGGAACAGGTGAAGGTTTCAAAACCTATGCTAAAAAATGGAGGGATCTCGCAGGAAGAGTCCAACCCCCTCTATCCGACAGAGAATTAGTGGATATGTTCCTTGGCACCTTATCAGGACCATTCTTCAACCACCTGATCGGGAGTTCCTCAGCTGGATTTACTGAATTAATCATGACTGGTGAGCGGGTCGAAGCCGGTACAAAGAGCAACAAAATTCTAGGAGATGCATCCTCGAGTATGGCGAAGAAGCCCTTTGTTGGAAAGAAGGAGGTCAGTGCTTCATATGACTATAGGAATTAAAACCAAACTGACCGTCGCCCGACGGTAGGGGCTGTTATGATTTCAAATCCTGTGCCAAATCAGCAGCGAAATTATCAGCACAAACAAGAAGCGCCCATGAGACGATTTACCCAGATTAACATGACCATGTATCAAGTTTTGCCACACCTTCTAAATACCAATCTAGAAACTTTAAAGGAAGCTCCCAAGAACCCCAATACTACTTCTCCTTGCTACAACCCGAACGCTCAATGTTCATACCATTCTGAAAGCCCGGGGCACGATACAAATGACTGTTGGGCCTTAAAGAATAAGGTGCAAGACCTTAACGATGCGAAAGAGATTGAGTTTGATCTCCCAGAAACACCTAATGTAATAACGACGCCAATGCCCAGACATGGCCAAGGTATCAACGCCATTGATGATGATCCTTTTACCTCCTCCGTGAATGACTTAGTTACTCCTCTGTTGACCATTAAACAGAATCTACTACAAGCCGGTCTGTTCCCAGGTTGCGATGAAGATTGTCACTTATGCAAGTCTCTACCGAATGACTGTTTGTTACTAAAGATAGGCGTCCAGCGCCTGATGACTAGTAAAGAAATCCTATTTGAAAAGCTTCCTCCTACCAAAAGTTCTTATCAAGATGTTTCGATAATCACCATTTTTGACAATCCTCCCAAGGTCTCCACCAAAAGACCCGTCAGGATTACATCTGTTCCAAGATCCGCACCTTTAATCATCATTATGCCAAGACCAATATCATACTCTTCGGATAAAGTTGTTCCCTGGAGTTATGAGGCTGGCGTTTATTACTATGGCGTCAAACAAGATCAGTTGGCTGTCAAAAATGAAGTTACGAGAGATATTGATCCCGACCTCGGTAACATCACTGGGACCAGTAAAATAACAATAAGTGGAAGAGTCTTCTCACCTGAGATTTCTCCAAAAAACATTGTTACTCATGTGATCATTCCTACTGCCACTCCTACCGACACTCCCAATGATACTCCTACTGTTATCCCTGATACCGATACAAGGGGCAAAGAGACTTTGAATGAGCCTGTCCAAGCAAGAGAGCGTCCCGAGATCATCCTTGAAGCTTCTATAGAGGAGATAGAAGAAATACTGAAGATAATCAAGAAAAGTGACTACAAAATTGTAGGACAGTTGGGGAAGACCCCCTCGAAGATATCATTGTTGTCCTTACTTTTGAGTTCTGAGGCCCACGCCAAAGCCTTGGTAAAGTTTCTTAAGATCGCCCACGTGCCCCAAGAGACCTCCATCGACCAATTTGAAAACTGTGTGGCCAGTCTAACTGCTGATAACGGATTGGGCTTTTCCGACGTTGATTTAACCTCTAAGGGAAGGAAGCACAACGATGCCTAGCATATGTCCATTGAATGCAGGGGCACCACACTTGCCCACGTTTTGGTGGATACCGGCTCATCATTGAATGTCTTGCCCAAAAATGATCTCGACCAACTGGATTGCGAGGGGCTCATCTTGAAACCTAGCAACATCATGGTAAGGGCCTTTGATGGTTCCAAGAGGATAATGCACGAAGAGGTTAGTATCCCCATAAAAATTGGGACTCAGACTTTTGAATCAACTTTCTATGTGATGGACATCCGCCCTTCGTACTCTTGTCTGTTGGGTCGACCCTGGATCCATGGTGCTGGTGCCTTCAGTTCTACTCTGCACCAAATGCTAAAATACCAGATTAGAGGAAAGATTGTCACAGTTCACGGAGAGGAGGAGTACATGGTTAGCCATCTGAACTCTTTCAGGTATGTTGAAATGGATGGTGAATTCATCGAGACTCCCTGTCAGAACTTTGAGGAGGTTCCAGCAACATTCGCAGCAACCAAGTCTACTCCAAAGGTCCCGAAGATTACCATACATCCACTGAAGATGGCCTCTTTGAAAGATGCTCGAGCAATAGTTGAAGAAAGAAGGTGTACCATCTGGGGTCAGCTTCCAGATATTCCCTACAAAACCGACAAATTTGGGTTGGGGTTCACTATAGAGGCTCAAAGAGTTATTCGAAATTCTCGTATTGGGGGACCACCTCTGCGTATCAGCAATCAAGGAGTTAATGCAGTCAAAGACAATGATGGCAGCTGTGATATGGACGAATGCATTTTTCCAACCATCAGCGGAGGGCTCAACAATTGCGAGGCCAAAGTTTTCATTCCTATTACTTTTATTCAAGAGTAATTGTCTTTTAATATTTTCAGGCTTGTAATACTTAAACAATTCTGACTTTTAAAATCTTGTGTCTTACCCGAGGCACAACGGTCCACTTGTGAGGGTTGTCACTTCATTCTCATATGTCATTAATGAATCATGGACGTTTTTTGCATCAAATTTTGTGTTTTTTGTCTTTCTTTCTTACATTTTATTTTCTTTCAAAAGTATCTATGCTCTTACACACACTCACATATTAAAATACAGATCTACATCCACTCAGGATCCTATGGGTAACAGTTCTGCTATGGACAATTGTAACTTTGAAAATCCGATCTACCAAGCCGACAATGAAAGTGAGGAAGATTGTGAGGTGCCAGGGGAGTTGGCCAGGTTGTTGTAACAGGAAGAAAGGACCATTCAGCCGCACGAAGAGCCGGTTGAAACAGTTAACTTAGGAACTGATGTGGATAAAAGGGAGGTCAAGGTGGGTGCCAATTTGGAACCTAATGTCAAGGAGCGTCTGATTCAGTTGCTGCACGATTATGTTGAAGTCTTTGCCTCGTTGTACAAAGACATGCTGGGACTTGATACATACATTATGGTACATCGTCTGCCTACAAAGGAAGATTGTCCCCTAGTAAAGCAAAATGCATAAGTCATGAAGCAATTCAATGCTGGATTCTTGGTTGTCACCTCTTATCCCCAATGGGTTGCCAATGTTGTTCCTGTACCCAAGAAAAACAATAAAGTGCGAATGTGTGTGGACTACCGAGATTTGAATAGGGCAAGCCCCAAGGATGATTTCCCACTCCCCCACATTAACATTCTAGTTGATAATACGACACAACACAAAGTGTTTTCCTTCATGGATGGTTTCTCAGGCTACAACCAAATCAAAATGGCGCCTGAGGATATGGAGAAAACAACCTTTGTTACACAGTGGGGCACTTTCTGCTATAAGGTCATGCCATTCAGACTGAAGAATGCTGGGGCAACCTATCAATGCCCCATGGAAAACGGAAGACCACTTACATCATGAGATAGAGGTCTAAGTAGACGATATGATAGACAGATCGCAAACAGAAGAAGAACATCTTGACCACTTACAGAAGCTGTTTGAGAGGCTGAAGAAGTACAAGTTGAGATTGAATCCAAACAAGTGCACGTTCGAAGTACGGTCTGGTAAACTCCTAGGCTTTGTCGTCAGCAACAAAGGTATCGAGGTTGATCCTGCCAAAGTTAAAGCGATACAAGAAATGCCATCTCCTCATACTGAAAAGGAAGTCAAAGGATTCTTGGGACGTTTGAATTACATCGCCAGGTTCATTTCTCACCTGACAGCTACTTGTGAGCCAATCTTCAAGCTCTTGAAGAAAGATCAAGTAGTCAAATGGAATGATGAATGCCAAGTTGCTTTTGAAAAAATCAAGGAATACTTACAAGAGCCTTCTATGTTGTTACCACCCGTCGAGGGAAGACCTTTAATCCTGTATTTGACTATTTTAGAAAACTCAATGGGGTGTGTATTGGGGAAGCATGACGAGTCTGGCCGAAAAGAGCATGCTATTTATTTCCTGAGCAAAAAGTTTACCGACTGTGAATCAAGATATTCACTGCTCGAGAAAACTTGTTGCGCTCTGGCATGGGATGCTCGCCAGCTGAGACAGTATATGCTGACCCATACTACTCCGTTGATATCTAAAATAGATCCGATAAAATACATCTTTGAGAAGCCCGCTCTTTCTGGGAGAATAGCGAGATGGCAGATGATCCTGACAGAACATGACATATACTACCCAGAAAGCTATAAAGGGTAGTGTATTGACTGATCACCTCGCTCACTAAGCTGTGGAAGACTATCAGTCCATGAAGTTTGAATTCCCGGATGAAGACATCATGACATTAGACGATTGTGAAGAAATCAGGCCATATGACAGACCTGAACAAGGATCCCGATGGACCCTATTCTTTGACGGAGCATCCAATGCACTTGGAAATGGTATCGGTTATGTACTCATATCTCCGGAGGGAAGGCATACTCCCGTTACTGCCAGACTTTGCTTCAACTGTACAAACAACATGGCAGAATACGAAGCATGCATCTTCAGTCTCAAAGCTGCTATAGACTTGGGGATCAAATCCTTGGATGTATTTGGAGATTCAACTTTGGTCACCAGTAAAGTCAAAGGGGAATGGGACACCAAACACCCCAACCTTATCCCTTACAAAGAACATGTGTTGACATTGTTGCCGCATTTTGAGGAGATTACATTCGAGCATTTCCCGCGAGAAGAAAATCAGCTAGCAGACGCACTAGCTACAATGTCATCTATGTTTAAACTTAATTGGGATAACGAGGCTCCTCAAATCACCATTGAGCAGATGGATGAACTAGCCTACTGTCATGGGATCGATACTGAAGAAGTAGTGGATCGAACTTGGTTCCATGAAGTTAAAAGGTATCTCGAGTCTCAGGAATATCTCGAAGGAACTTCAGTAAATGACAAGAAGTTCCTAAGAAGATTCTCGGTTAAGTTCTTCCTTAGTAACAGTATTTTGTATAAACACAGTCATGACTCTGTATTGCTTTGGTGCATAGACAAGGTGGAGGTTGAAAGGATCATGGTTGAATTACACGAAGGCACTTTTGGTACCCATTCCAGTGGGCATACAATGGCAAAGAAAATCCTACGGGCAGGCTATTATTGGTCTACCATGGAGGAAGATTGCTACCAACACTCTCGGACTTGCCATAAGTGTCAGATTTATGTTGATAAAGTGCACGTACCTCCGGTTCCTCTGAACGTCTTGACGGCTCCTTGGCCCTTTTCTATGTGGGGAATCGATATGATTGGGGAAATCAAGCCAACAACCTCCAATGGACACCTCTTCATCTTAGTGGCCATCGACTATTTTACAAATTGGGTTGAGGCAGTTTGCTTTGCTTCCGTTACTAAGAATGTGGTCGCCCGACTCATAAAACATCACCTCATCTGTCAGTACGGTGTCCCAGAGATAATCCTCATTGATAATGGTATGAATCTAAACAACACTATGATCACCGCCTTGTGCGAGCAATTCAAGATCCAGCATCACAATTATTCCCCTTACCGGCCAAAGATGAATGGCGCTGTAGAAGCTGCTAACAAAAACATTAAGAAGATCATACAGAAAATGACAGACACCTATAAAGACTGGCATGAGATGCTACCGTTCTCTCTCCACGGGTATCGTACCACGGCTCGCACATCAACTGGGACAACACCCTATTCTCTGGTATACAGCATGGAGGTTGTCCTACCTATTGAGGTCCAGATCCCCTCTCTGAGGATCTTGAAGGATGCTGGTTTGAACGAAGAAGATTGGATCCAGACTCGACTTGACCAATTGAACTTGATTGATGAGAAGAGGCTTGTAGCTATCTGTCATGGTTAGATGTACCAAAAATGCATGATCAAAGCTTTTAACAAAAAGGTCAAACGTCAGGTATATCGGGTCGGTGACTTGGTAATCAAGCGTATCATTTTTCCACAAGGTGATCCCAGGGGAAAATAGACTCCTACATATGAATGACTGTTTGTAATCAAAAGCATATTCTCTGGTGGAGCAATGATCTTGACCACTATGGATGGCGACGACCTCCCGCACCCTGTAAATACGGACATAGTTAAAAGATACTACGCATGAACAAGGTCCCGCTAGGTCGACTGACCTAGGAAAAAATTAGGGCATCCCGGCGAACCAAAAGGTTTGGGAAAAAATTAGGGATAAAATACAAAAAAATATGTACACCCGGCAAGCTGAAAACCTGAAAGGGCGGCTTGGGCAAAAAAAGGTATCCCGGTGGATCGAAAACTCGAAAGGGCGGTCCAGGCAAAAGTTAGGGAATTAAAGCGTATGACTATGTCCCGTTGGATCATCTTGCAGACAATATTTAACATTGACCAACCAACTCAAATTGTTCTAATCAATCCAATCAACTTTGCCGAGGCGACAAGTGGATAAGACACTCAGAGACACGAAGACTATAGCAGAATGGGAACCCCATGGGATAATTTGACATAGCTATCTTTTCTTTGTATCAATTTTCATTTTTTACGACGACATTCTCTTACTAGAATGTTCGTCTCGTTGTACAAAAAGACTTATTCAAGTTAATACAAAGATATCCCTTTTAAAAGTGCAAAACCATCTGTTTTTCTTTATTTTTGTGTTTTGTTTACAAAAACGTCCAATGATTTATTTTTGAACATATGCATTTGAACGTCATTACTATTTACAAATGAATAGAAAATGGAAAGACAATTACTAATACATTTAAGAAATAGGATAATATCTATAGGACATTCCATAAAATCCCCGCATGTACCTTCTCCAGCAAGAGTGGAAGCAAAGACATCCTACTACAGAATCGCTGATGTATCTCCAGTATGCAACCTATTGGTATCAAGCGTTCTTATACCCCTAACAGAGCAAAACTTCCAACTACCGCTCCAGAGGTTCCCCAGTAAGTTTCCCAACTTCTCAGATTCCCCAACAGGATTTCACGAAGTCTACAAGCAATGTCCGGGGTTTCCCTTCTACAACAGAGTTTATATTTGGAAATTCACCCACCAGTGCTTCAGAAGGGATTTATTTTCCCCACTTCCAGCAACTCTACGACACGAATAATCTTTAAGTCCAAACATTTGCATTCATACGTCATGACATTAACAACACGAGTACATACAATGCAATCTCATTTATTTTGAGAAACAACATCATACCATGCATTGCATGCATCATAGCATTGCATACAATTAACTCTTCACCTTTTGCAGAAAAGAATCAATCGACAGGAAATTATCATCAACAAATTTCCAACAGACAAATATTTTCAACAAGTCAAATACAGATCAATTCCCAAGAAAAGACTGGTCGACCATCTACATAGCAAAATATTTCTTCCAGATTCTTACTGGTTCAGATAAATCTCTCAACGGTTTATTCTTATTCATTTCCATATTTTCACTGGTTCAAATAAATCTCTCAACAGTTTATTCTGATTCGTTTCAAGATTCTTACTGGTTCAGATAAATCTCTCAACAGTTTATTCAGATTCCTTTCCAGATTTTCACTGGTTCAGATAAATCTCTCAACGGTTTATTCTGATTCGTTTCCAGATTCTTATTGGTTCAGATAAATCTCTCAATGGTTTATTCTGATTCGTTCCCAGATTCTTACTGGTTCAGATGAATCTCTCAACGGTTTGTTATGATTCGTTTCCAGATTCTTACTGGTTCAGATAAATCTCTCAACGGTTTATTCTGATTCCTTTCCAGATTTTCACTGGTTCAGATAAATCTCTCAACGGTTTATTCTGATTCGTTTCCAGATTCTTACTGGTTGAGATAAATCTCTCAACAGTTTATTCTGATTCATTCCCAGATTCTTACTAGTTCAGATAAATCTCTCAACGGTTTATTCTGATTCATTTCCAGATTCTTACTGGTTCAAATAAATCTCTCGACGGTTTGTTCTGATTCGTTTCCAGATTCTTATTGGTTCAGATAAATCTCTCAACGGTTTATTCTGATTTGGTTCCAAATTCTTACTGGTTTAGATAAATCTCTCAACGGTTTATTCTGATTCGTTTCCAGATTCTTACTAGTTCAGTTAAATCTCTCAACGGTTTATTTTGATTCATTTCCAGATTCTTACTGGTTTAGTTAAATCTCTCATCGGTTTATTCTGATTCATTTCCAGATTCATTGGTTCAGATAAATCTCTCAACGGTTTATTCTGATTAGTTTTTTGTTAAAAAATCAAGTTCAAACTTTCTGTCAACAATCATCTTTGGATGGCATCTATAAGCCCATTTCCGACAACGCCCCATCATTTCTCCAAATGTCATCTTTAAGCCCATTCCCTACACAATCAATCAGCGTATCATCGAGTGCAAATTTCTGGGCACTCTAGTGTTCAATCATCTTCCATTCTCAAGCCACGAACGACAAACATGTCAATCTCGCTTTTCAAGTTTAAGAAGATTGAACAGGGGCAGCTGTTGAACCCCAAAATTTGCCCTCCCATTTTCCTCTCAAGATGCTATGCCAGGGTTTCTTAAATACTCAATTTGGCTCAAAAGTTGATCAAACAGGTTCTCCTCCTAGGCAACCAGACAACAATTAGGGTTTTGCACTTCTCAAAGGTTTGCCCAATCCTTGGCCCAGATAACTGCAAAGGCATTTGTGTGATTTCTATTTGTTTTCTTCACTATAATCTTCTGAAGATTGATGTTACTTTTGAGGGTAAATTCTGTTTGAGTAAGGTGCAAAGTTTAAAGCTATCATCTTTAAGCAAATCATGATTGAGGTTTCAATTAATTATTTGGGTTTGAGCTTCTAAACATTTATTTTGTTTAAAAGTGCAAGATACATGATTTATCCTATCATATTATGTTTACTTGAAGTGCAAGTTATCAAGCTAGGATGCTTATTCAAAACATTCAAACCAAGAATTGAAAAATTAAAATAAAACTCAGAAGTTTTGTACAACAAATTTTCATTATTACTCAAGCTTTGTGCATTACAGTTTGGTGGGTCTTTCACAAATGATTACAAAAATTACAAGTAAAAGATGGGTCTTTCACAAATGAGCATAAGATGCAAGGCAACAAGCTGCAAATAACAGACAGCAAGCAAGCTGTCCAAATCAGAAATCAAAGGTAGCAATACAAAGCTACAACAGAACAAAACAAACAATATGCAAACAACAGGCCAAAAGCACCAAATGTTGCAATATAAGTCAGCATCATCATTTTCCCAAAGAAATAAAGCAAGCCCTTCAGAAATGCATCAAAAGCTAAAATGCTCGATCTCACAAAGAGAGGAAAGAGGAAAGATATCACTGATCCAACAAATGCCAAGACAAACAGGTTGCTATAAGCAACAGTCCAAGAAGACCTGCTCAAAAAGCCTTCATATGCTGCCCATAGCAGTCCAAAGATTTGTCCAAGTTCTGCATAAAAGCATGTCAACATAAACCATAGCAACTAGTATGCAATACAGTCCAAAAATGCCCAGACTTGCACCAAAATGGAAACAGTCCAAGCTGCACTCAAAAGCCAAAAACTAGAAAAGCCAAAACTGTCAAAATTCAAAGTTGTTTTCCCTCCTATTTTTTTCCACCCCAATCAGATAACAAGTTTACTGTTTTATAGAGGAGAGAACCATAAGATATGAAAAGAGAGAGATACAGAATTAAAAAACTAAAACAGAACATTCAAACCATCTCCTAACCAAAAACAGAACATTCAAACCATCTCCAAACCAAAATAGAACATTCAAACCATCTCCAAACCAACAGAACATCATCAAACCATCTCCAAACCAGCAGAACATCATCAAACCACCTCCAAACCAATAAAACATCATCAAACCATCTTCAAACCCAACTAAAACATCACTAAAACACCACAAAAAAACCAGATACAAAACTAGAAAAAATAGCAATACCACAAAAAATCAGAACAAGAGGTTCAACAAAAAATCCTTTGTCTCAAACCTATTAAAACATCATACAACAAAAAAAGCCATCACTGTAAAAAACCAGTAGCCAACCCCACCATCCAGCCATCATCAAAAAAACAACAAATAATAAAAAACACAAAACCAAAAGTCCACTATTCCAACCTTGTCATCAAACATCATCATTCAAAACCCAGCAAAACAGTAGCAAACATCATTATTCAAAACCCAGCAAATCAGTAGCAAACAAACAAACAACAAGAACCCTAATCTGATAACCAGAACAATACACACTCAGAAGAAGAAAAGTAACACAAGCTCATAAGGAGAAGGAAATCACTCACAAACACAAAGTCAGACGCATCTTACCAAAAAGAACATTAGGAGGTTAGTAAGGTTATAGATCTGGGCCTCACCAAACGATCTCTTCTCTTCTCTTTCATTTCTCTCTTTGAATCTATCGTTGCATGCATCACTATCTTCACCGTTTTCATCAAACGAAAATTAGGGTTTCACTTTCCCCCTTTTAGATTTAGGGCCACCAAGTAAAAATCTGTAGAAATAAGTCACAAATTAGTAACTAGCAGAAAGAGACGATCAGAAAAATGTAAGAAAAGTAAGGTTTTGAGACACGTCGCCGCCGTGAGGCGATTTTCGGTGCGGCCAAAGGGTCTTCTCCGGTGAAGGACCATGGTAAGAGATAAGAGAGAGGGCAGAGCGTTCAAGAGAGAGAAAGAAAGTTGAGTTATGAGGCTTGGTTGTAGTGTAAGTGGATTTTGTGTTGTTTGATAACAACACTCTGGTCCAATCCGGTGGTGACACTTGTCACCACCTATTTTATTGCCCTGAGTGATCCCCCGCTTGCAACCACATGATAACTTGATGCACCCTCATCATCTGTCCCTCTGCTCAATTATCACATCCTTTCAACGCATCTTAGATGCATGTCCATGATACACCTCCAGGGAGTTGCTGCACTGGATTAGCCAGAAGCATTTGGGCCTATTAATTTTTGCACCCCCTGTTTTTACTTTTTTTTACAGGCCCATTTCTACTTTTATTCTTTATATTTTGTTGTTAATATTTTCTTCTTCATTTGATTTTTATTTTATTCTTTAGCATATATCTAAAAAATGTAAATATGTTAACATTTGTTTTAAATAATTATTAATTTTAAAATAATTTTTGTTTGACATTATTAATTAAGTCCTTAATTAATCTTATCAAATGAAAAGAGTTTTAACCTAAATAATTATTTAATGGTTTGGATTTGTATTGCGTGATTTAAATATTTATTTCTTACTGTCACCCCCATTCAATTTCCATATTTTTATTTTTTTACTCAATATTGTATAGTAATTATGCGTGCATGGCAAGATAAAAAAAATCAATCGTTAGTTAACCTTATTTCAAAGATCAGATTAACTTGAATCAAACACACTTTTTCACACGCGAACCTCTAGGGTAACCTTGCTCGTTGCCTCGGAAATACAGTCAAGTCCCTCGAGTATGGGACATTTTAGCAAATGACCCTTCGATAAAAAGATCTTAAACCCTCGATGACCCTCGACATTGCCTTTGATAAAATGATATCGTCCCTTACAGAAATTGCTAAAGCGTCACATAAGTTGCTTTCGATGACTGTAAGATTGACCCGCGCTTGTCCCTTTACATCCAATGACGGGGCTTCTTACCAAATCAATGGCAAGATAGAAACATCTAAAGGAGGAAGAAAAGAACTTTGAGACTTTTTGAGTAGGTAGATTTGCTCCTAGTTACTCGCTTGCTCACGACAAAAACATTTTTACACCAACACTTTCATCTCAAAACATTTAAAAAAAAACAAGACCATTTTGTATACGTTCTTATAGAGATGAGAATCATTGCAAAACATCTTTTCAAAACACCTTCCAAAACACAATCCACAAACACATCTTTGAACCATCTTTCGAAACAAAAACTTTGTACGCGTTCTTATAGAGACGAGAACCATTGCAAAACATATTTTCAAAACACAATCCGCAAACACATATTTGAACCATCTTTCGAAACAAAAACTTTGTACACATTCTTATAGAAACGAGAACCATTACAAAGAGATTTTTGAAAACACTTTCAAAGCCCACACCACAAGAACACTGTCAAACAAAAGCAAGTGATCTAAACGAGTAACTAAGAGCCCATGGAAAACCATGAATGAAAAGGGTGCTAATACCTTCCCTTTTCATAATCTACCCCCCGAACCCGAGAAATAATCTCGAAAGGTCTTTCCTGTGCTTTTTTACCTTTCCTTTTTGGATAAAAGAAAAGTCGGTGGCGAATCTTGCTATCCGCACAAATGCGATCAAAACGCAAAACATCAAGTCAGTTCTCCCACCATATCACACTTACCAAATCAATGGTAAGTCAACAATATCAAAGGAAAAGAAAATGAACAATAAAGACATTTGAGTAGGTAAATTACTTTTAATTACTTGCTCCATTTCAAAATAAACATCCTTTCTATTTTCAAAACAATCAAACACACTTTCAAAACATCTTACAAAAATTGAAAACATTTTCAAAAGATCAACATCTTTGCATACATTCTTATGAACAAGAATCATTACAAAGATTGCCTAAACAATGACCTCTTTTACAAAATACTTTCAAAACCACATAAAGCACAATTTCAAACAAAAGCAAGTGATATAGCAAGTAACTAAGAGCCCATGGAAAACCATGGATGAAAATGGTGCTAATACCTTCCCTTTTCATAATCTACCCCCCGAACTTAAGAAACAATCTCAAAGGTCTTTCCTGTGCTTTTTCACCTTTCCTTTTTGGATAAAAGAAAAGTCGGTGACGACTCTTGCTAACCGCAACATTTGCGATCAAACGCAAAACCTTCAAGTATGTTCTCCCACCGCATCACAGAACTGGCGACTCTGCTGGGGAAAATTCTAAAAGTGGGGTCACCTTAGGGTTTAGATCACATTTACTTGCTTACATTATTTGACTTGTATGCTTTAAATTATGGTTCTTTATTTGGGTTTGAATCCTCTACCCAGATTTGGGATACATTATAGGTAAGTAGCAATACGTTGTGGAAACTGTGCGGGGTATACCGACATGGTCTAAGCAATAGTTGCGTTAGTGAGACATATTTGTGGGTACCAGTAGCCTTTGAGTTAATCAAAGAGAATACGGGGCCGCTGAGTGATATCATGAAGCACTAATGAACTTCTAGAACCTTTACTTGACAAACTTGGCCCTTAGGATGTAGTGAGATGACCGGCTTTGGTGCAGTCCGAAGTTGGTAGATACTCGATACTACACTCATTGAGGTTTGGTTTCTTGGGATATTTCGGTCGCCATTAAAGAGGCTTGAGCTGAAACAATGACCAAGGAAACAATCCAGTGATATTGAGCTCCTTTAGAACTCGGTTACTATTACTAGGACATGTTTAAGCCAACTTAACTTCATGAGGGTACTTACCTATAAAACTCTATGCAAGCCTAAACCTAAGGACTTATTTGCTTTGCTTGTATATGCATACTTGTACATAACATCATGGACATCATGAACATAATATACATCCACTAACAATTTCAAGGATTTTGGGATTCATCTTTGTTCTTGTTTTGTAGGAAATGGATTCACTTCGCAGGAAAACTATTCAAGTCAACCTTGTTAGAATTCCTCCACAACTTAAGGAGCTAGCTTCAAGGATTCCTGAAAACTCTCCATTCACTGAGAGACATGGTCTCCTACTCAACTTGGTCACCTCCAACACAGATGGGGATATGATGAAGGTGCTCTTTCAGTTCTTTGATCCTTTGCACCATTGCTTCACATTTCTCGACTATCAACTTGTGCCTACTTTGGAAGAATTCTCCCAACTCTTGAGGATTATCATTCTCAATCAACAACCCTTCAACGGTACGGAAAGAGATCCAAAGCCAGAAGAGATTGCTCAACCTCTGCACTTGCACTCATTGGGAAACAAGGAGTGGTGTCAAAGGCTTCCTAGAAAAGTTTCTGTTTGAGAAAGCCCAAAGCTGTTGGAATTCCTTAGACTTGCAAGCCTTTGAGGAAATTGTGGCTCTCCTCATCTATGGGATGGTTTTGTTTCCAAATTCTGACCAACTCATAGATATCAACGCCGTCAAAATCTTGGTATCCCGCAACCCAATTCCTACATTGCTAGGGGATATCATACACTCTTTTCACACTCGCACAATGAGAAAAAGAGGTGTCCTTATGTGTTACACTCCTCTCTTGGAAAGATGGTTTATTTCTCATCTTCCCCAATCAATAGTAAAGAATGAGCAAGGTTCAAGGTGGTCATAAAGGTTGATGACGCTCAAACATTCAGACATTCATTGGTGCTCTCGATCCAAAGAGAATGTTATCATTGTTAACCGTTGTGGAGAATTCCCTAATGTCCCTTTACTTGGCATTAGGGGAGTAATTACCTATAACCCTTTCTTAGCCTTAAGACAATTTGGTTATGCTCAAAGGGATGGCCTGCACGAGATGCTGATTCATGGTTTAGTATTTGACTACGACAACGATAATCAAGGTCTTCGCCAAAGATTTATCCGAGCTTGGAGGATGTTGAACAAGTTGGATAGCAAGACTTTGGGGCACAAGAATTCCATTCCTCTTGAGCGTTACCTCAAATGGGTACGAACTCGTGCTCAGAGTCTTATGATGCCTTACCCCTCCATTCTCCCGGTAATCATTGAGCCTGTTAAGGAAGGAGATGTTCCATACACTATCCTACATCCTGACATGCCCACATCTCTTGAAGACCTCCAAAGGGATTGGATACAACTCAAAGGAGAGCGAGATACTTTTGAAGCCCAATTCTACGCAAGCGAGAAGAAGGTTTTGGAATTCACTAGGCTACGTCATGAGGAGCGGACTCTAAATTCCTACATTGCACCAAAGAGGATGCACACTACTTTTCTATCTTAGAGTTTTGTATCATTTTGCCCAAGGGGCATTGATGTACTCAAACTTTATCTTATTAATATAACGTGTGTTTTCTTTTTTTGTCTAAAACAAATTTGAATCTTTGAAATCCTTGAAAACATTGCATATGCATATACCATTCATCATAACATAAACAAGTCTTTTGCAACAAGTCTCCTCATCTCTCTACTGTTTATTTCAGTAAGATGGATCTCGAGCAAATAGTGAAAGATCTTCAAGTTCAGAATACGTAGTTTCAACAGTTGCTCATGACCCTAGCCAAGGGGAAAGAAGAGTTGAAGACTCTACTGGCTGAAGAGAGGAAAAAGAAAACAAAGAAGGTAACCAGAGTCATAAACATGGGAAGAAGATTTCATGGGCAGACAAGAAGGAATTTGGACTTTGCAACAACATCCGGTGAAGGAGAGGGGAAAGGCAAGGAAAAAGTTGTCCCGTTAGAATCGGAACAGGTGGAAAAAGAAGAGGACTACTCTGAGGAACAATACCCTCCAGCTGATGATAAGTATAAACATCTTGAAGAACAGTTGAGCGCGATGGAAATCCAAAAGGTGCTAGGCTTGGACTTTGAGGAATTGGGTTTGGTGTCGGGGATTATAATTCCTCCGAAATTCAAAGTACCTATGTTTGCCAAATATGATGGATTTTCATGCCCTAAGATGCATCTCCGGTAATATGTGAGGAAAATTCAACCCCATACCGCTGATAAAGACTTATGGGTGCATTTCTTCCAAGACAGTCTGTCTTGGACTCAACTTGACTGGTTCTACCAACTACAAAGGGATAATATTCATAATTGGGAAGATCTTGCGGGAGCTTTCTACAAACAATATCAATACAATTCTGATTTGGCGCCTACCCGTACTCAACTCCAGAGTATGGCCATGGCTTCCAATGAAGGTTTCAAGGACTATGCACAAAAATGGAGAGATTTGGCGGGAAGAGTTCAACCCCCTCTGTCTGAGAGGGAATTGGTAGACATGTTATTAGGCACCTTATCTGGTCCCTTCTTCAATCATTTAATCGGAAGTTCATCTGCTGGCTTTACTGAACTAATATTAACCTGAGAGAGGGTAGAAGCCGGCATAAAAAGTGGAAAGATCCAGAAAGATACATCATCTTCTACAGCTATAAGGAAGCCTTTCATCAGGAAGAAAGAGGTAGCTGCTGTATATCCGCAAAGAAACCAAGATAAGGCCAAACGCCGACCAATGGTTGGGGCTGTTATGATTCCTAAGCCTATGTCTGATCAACAAAGAAGTTATAAACCAAGGATAGAAAGGCCAGTCAGGCAGTTTACCAGAATTAACATGACTCCATCTCAAGTACTACCATATCTTCTGAGATCCAATTTGGTAACCTTTAAAGAAGCTCCGAAAAACCCCAATACAACATCCCCTCATTATCATCCCAATGCCCGTTGCGCATATCACTCTGAAAGTCCTGGTCACGATACTAATAACTGTTGGGCCTTGAAGAACAAAATACAAGACCTTATTGAAGCAAAAGAAATTGAGTTTGATGCGCCCGAGAAGCCAAATGTCATTTTTGCTCCTATGCCCAGACATGGTCACAATGCCAATGCCATTGAAGAAGGATTGTTTGTTACTTCAGTTAATAAACTCATGACCCCACTTCTGACTGTTAAAATGAACTTGTTAAATGCTGTCGTGTTCCCGGGTTGTGATGAAGATTTCCGTTTCTGTTTATCCTCACCGACTAGCTGTCCTTTGTTGAAAGTAGGCATTCAGTGCCTGGTGGATAACAAAGAGATTTTCGTTGAAAAGACTCCTGTTACACCTGTTCCTTTTGAAGATGTTTCTATCATTACCATTTCCGCCAATTATTCCAGGGTTTCCACCAAAAGACCCGTTAGAATTACATCAGTTTCGAAAGCAGCTCCTTTAATAATCAGAATGCATGGGCCAGTCCCGTATGAATCAGACAAAACCGTGCCGTGGAATTACAGAGGGGACATTTACTACCATGGCATCAAGCAAGACTGGCCGGCCGCTGAAGAGATAAATTCCGAGAAAGAAGACTCTGACATCAGTAATATTGCCGGAACTAGCAAAATTACCCGAAGTGGTAGGATCTTTTCTCCAGAAATTGCTCCCCCAAAAGCAGTTTCTGGACCCGTAATTATCCTGTGGCTGCTCCAAAGGTTGATCCCATACCCATAATCATCTCTGTAAGTACTCCTATTGACGAAGCCGTTACAACCCCTGTAATCATTCTTACTGACACTCCTACTGCCGAGTTAATCGAGGCTCGAGGAAAAGGTGTTATGGTTGAGCCTGTCCGGACGAAGGCTCAGTCATTGACTATCCCTGATACCTTCAAGAAGGAAATGGAGGAGATCTTAAAAATTATAAAGAGGAGCGACTATGATGTAGTTTAAAAATTAGGGAGAACTCCCTCTAAAATCTCAATGCTGGCATTACTTCTATGTTTCGAAGCACATGCAAAAGCCTTGGTGAAGTTCTTAAAAACCGCCCATGTACCTCAAGATACATCTGCTAATCAATTTCAAGACTGCGTGGCCAGCCTAACTGCGGACAATGGTTTAGGTTTTTCAGATGATGATCTGATACCGAGGGGAATAAAGCATAATGAGGCGTTGAATGTCTTAGTGGAATATAGGGGCACCACTCTAGCGCATGTTTTAATGGACACTGACTCATCTTTGAATGTATTACCCAAAAAAGCTCTTGATAGACTTGACTGTGAGGGGTTGACTTTGAAGCCAAGCAATATAGTGGTAAGGGCTTTTGACGGTTCAAATAGGATGGTACATGGGGAGGTAGACATTCCTATAAAGGTCGGAACCCAAACATTCAATTCAACTTTTTATGTGATGGACATCCGCCCTTCATACTCCTGCTTGCTAGGCCGACCATGGATTCATAATGTTGGCGCTGTTACTTCTACATTGCACCAAATGTTAAAGTATCCAGTTCAAGAGAAGATTATCACCGTTCATGGAGAGGAAGAATACATGATCAACCATCTCAATTCCTTCAGATATATGGAATTGGATGGTGAATTCATTGAAACTCCATTTCAACACTTTGAAGAGGTTCCTCAAGATGTGGCAGTGGCCAAGACTGTTCCCAAGATTATAAGACCTCCACTCCGGATGTCGTCATTGAAAGATGCTAAAGCAGTGGTGGAAGAAGGTGGATGCACTATCTGGGGACAACTCCTAGATATCCCATATAAGTCTGACAATTTTGGCCTAGGTTTCACTTTAAGTGCTCAAAAGGTTGTACGTCGTGCTCGTGCTGGAGGGCCACCCTTGAAGATCAACAACCGTGAGGTCAACGCGGTAGAAGATGGTGAAGATGGCTACAACCTGGAGGATTGGATCTTCCCGACTGTCAATGGAGGGCTAACCAATTGGGAGGCTAGAGACTTCGTCCCAATCACTTTCACCCCTCAGTAATTTGTCTTTACATTTTGTTGGATCTTTAATATTCAAAACAATTTGCACTCTTAAAACCTTATGTCTTACCCAAGGCGCAACAGTCCATTTGTAAGGGTTATTATCTCATTTTTCATATGACCTCAACGAATCATGGTCGTTTTCGCATTCAAACTTTTGCGCACATTGTTTTTATTTTACATTTTACTTTCTTTCAAAGATAGCTATACCCTTACACACACCCATACTCACAATGCAGGTATACATCCATTCTGGATCCCATGGGTAACGATACTGCTATGTCCTTTTGTGACTCCGAGAATCTAATCTACCAATCCGAAGACGAAGGTGAGGAAGATTGTGAAGTACTAGGGGAACTTTCCAGATTGCTACAACAAGAAGAGAGAACCATTCAGCCTCACAAGGAACCCGTGGATACGATCAACCTAGGTACCAAAGAGGATAAAAAAGAGGTCAAGGTGGGTGCCAATCTGGAACCCAGTGTCAAGAAGCGTATGATTCAGTTGTTGCATGATTATGTCTAAGTATTTGCCTGGTCGTATGAAGACATTCCAGGACTTGATGAAGATATTGTGGTACATCGTCTGCCTACAAGAGAGGATTGTCCGCTAGTGAAGAAAAAGGTTCGCCGCATGAGGCCTGATATGTCAGAAAAGATTAAAGCAGAGGTCATGAAGCAATTTAACGTTGGATTCCTTGCTGTCATCTCTTACCCCTAATGGGTTGCTAATGTTGTTCCCGTACCCAAAGAGGACGGCAAAGTGAAAATGTGTGTGGACTACAGATATTTGAATAGGGAAAGCCCTAAGGATGATTTTCCACTCCCCCACATTGATATCCTAGTTGAAAATACGAAACAACACAAAGTGTTTTCCTTCATGGACGGATTCTCAGGTTACAATCAAATCAAAATGGCGCCCGAGGACATGGAGAAAATAACATTTGTCACACAGTGCGACATATTCTGCTACAAGGTAATGCCATTCGGACTGAAAAACGCTGGGGAAACCTACCAGCGTGCTATGGTAGCTTTATTTCACGACATGATACATCACGAAATAGAAGTCTACGAGGACGATATGATAGCCAGATCTCAAACAGAGGAAGAGCATCTTTATCACTTACAAAAATTGTTTGATAGACTGAAGAAGTACAAGCTGAGGTTGAATCCTAACAAATGCACGTTTGGGGTACGGTATGGTAAACTCTTAGGCTTTGTCATCAGCAACAAAGGTATCGAGGTCGATCCTGCCAAAGTTAAAGCAATACAAGAGATGCCTGCTCCTTGTACTGAGAAGGAAGTCAGAGGATTCTTGGGATGTTTGAACTATATTGCCAGATTCATTTCTCACCTAACAGTTACTTGTGAGCCAATCTTCAAGCTATTGAAGAAAGATCAAGTAGTCAATTGGAGTGATGAGTGCCAAGTTGCTTTTGACAAAATCAAAGAATACTTACAAGAGCCTCCTGTGTTGATGCCACAAGTTGAGGGAAGACCGTTGATTATGTATCTGACTGTTTTAGAAAACTCAATGGGGTGTGTATTGGGGCAGTATGACGAGTCTGGCCGAAAAAAGCACGCTATTTAATACCTGAGATAAAATTTTACCAATTGTGAAACCAGATATTCCCTGCTCGAGAAAAATTGCCGTGCTCTGGCATGGGTTGCTCGCCGGCTAAGACAGTATATGCTGACTCATACTACCTTGTTGATATCTAAGATGAATCTGATAAAATACATCTTCGAGAAGCCTGCTCTTTCTAGGAGAATAGCGAGATGGAAGATGATCCTGACAGAATATGACATACAATATACTACCTAGAAAGCTATAAAGGGGGAGTGTATTAGCTGATCACCTTGCTCACCAAGCTGTAGAAGACTACCAGTCCATGAAGTTCGAATTCCCGGATGAAGACATCATGACATTAGACAACTGTGAAGAATTCAGGCCATATGACGGACCTGAACAAGGATCCCGATGGACCATATTCTTTGATGGAGCCCCCAATGTACTCGGCAATGGTATTGGTGTTGTACTCATATCTCCATAAGGGTGTCATACTCCCTTTACTGCAATACTTTGCTTCAATTGTACAAACAACATGGCGGAATACGAAGCATGCATCTTTGGTCTCAGAGCTGCCATAGACTTGGAAATCAAATCCTTAGATGTGTTTGGAGATTCAGCTTTGGTCATCAGCAAAATCAAAGGGGAATGGGACACCAAACACCCTAACCTTATCCCTTACAAAGAACATGTCTTGACATTGCTACCACATTTTGAGAATATTACCTTCGACCATTTCCCGCGAGAAGAAAATAAGCTAGCAGACGCTCTAGCCACAATGTCATTTATGTTTAAACTTAATTCGGATAACGAGGCTCCCCAAATCACCGTTGAACGAATGGATGAACCAACACACTGTCACGAGATTAATACTGAAGAAGTAGTGGACCAACCTTGGTTTCACTAAGTCAAGAGGTATCTCGAGGCTCAAGAATATCAAGAAGGAGCTTCAATCAACGATAAGAAGTTCTTAAGGAGATTCTTTGCTAAATTCTTCCTTAGTAATGTCATCCTGTACAAACGCAATCATGACTCTGTGTTACTTCGGTGCATGGATAAGATTGAAGCTGAAAGAATTATGGCTGAATTGCACGAAGGCACTTTTGGCACCCATTCCAGTGGGCATACGGTGGCAAAGAAAATCCTACGGGCAGACTATTACTGGTCTACCATGGAAGCAGATTGCTATCAACACTCTCGAACCTGCCATAAATGCCAGATTTATGCTGACAAGGTGCACGTACCTCCGGTTCCTCTGAATGTCTTGACGGCTCCTTGGCCCTTTGCTATGTGGGGAATAGATATGATTGGGGAAATCAAGCCGACAACCTCCAATGGACACCGCTTCATCCTAGTAGCCATTGACTATTTTACAAAGTGGGTGGAGGCAGCTTTCTTCGCCTCCGTTACCAAGAATGTTGTTGCCCGCTTCATCAAGCAAAATCTCATCTGTCGGTACGGTATCCTGGAAAGGATTATCACTGACAACGGTACAAATCTCAACAACACTATGATCACCGCCTTGTGCGAGCAATTCAAGATTCAGCATCACGATTCTTCTCCCTATCGACCAAAGATGAATGGTGCTGTTGAAGCTGAAAATAAAAACATTAAAAAGATCATGCAGAAAATGGCAGTCACATACAAAGACCGGCATGAGATGTTACCATTCGCTCTCCACGGATATCGTGCCACGACTCACACATCAACCGGGGAAACACCTTATTCTTTGGTTTACGGCATGGAGGCTGTCTTGCCTATCGAGGTTCAAATCCCCTCTCTAAGGATTATGAAGGACGCAGGATTGAACGAAGACGACTGGATCCAGACTCGACTTGATCAACTAAATTTGATCGATGAGAAGAGACTTGCTGCTGTTTTCCATGGTCAAATGTATCAAAAGCGGATGATCAAGGCCTTCAACAAGAAAGTCAGGCGCCAAGTGTATCAAGTCAGAGATCTAGTGATCAAATGCATCATCTGGCCACAAGGTGATTCCAAGGGGAAGTAGACTCCTACCAATGAAGGACCATTTGTAATCAAAAACATTTTCTCTGGTGGGGCAATGATCTTGACCACCATGGATGGCGACGACTTGCCACACCCTGCAAACGCGGACATAGTCAAAAGATACTACGCATAAGAGGCCCGCTAGGTTGACATACCTAGGAAAAACAAAGGCATCATGGAGAACCAAAAGGTTCGGGCAAAAATTAGGGATAAAACAAAAAAATCTGTACACCCGACAAGTTGAAAACCTGAAAGGGCGACTTGGGTAAAAAAAGGTTTCCCGGTGGACTAAAAACCCAAAAGGCTGGTCCAGGCAAAAGTTAGGGAATTAAAGCGTATGAATATGTCCTATTGGATCACTTTACGGACAACCTTTGGCTTCAACTAACAATTTCAACGGTTCTGATCGATTCAATCAGCTTCAGACAAGGCAACAAATAGGCAAGACGCTCGGAGATACAAAGGCTATAGCAGAATGGAAACCCCATGGGATTTTTGTACACATAAATATCTTTTCTTTGTATAAAAATTTTTATTTCTTACGACAGCATTCTCTTACTAGAATGTTTGTCTCCTTGTACTAAAATTCTTACTCAAAGTCAATACAAAGATATCCCTTTGAAAGTGCAAAAACTATTTGTCTTTTCTTTACACTTGTGTTTTGTTTACAAAAACGTCCAATGATTCATTGTTGAACATATGCATTTGAACATAATTACTGTTTACAAATAAACAAAATGAAAAGAGCCAATTACTGATAGGTTAAAAGGATAGGAAAATATCCCTAGACTATTCTATAAGTAATCCCCTACAGTACGTAATTTAAATCCCCATCAGAACAAAGCTTCAATTTGTTGATCCCCAGTAGAAGTCGTCAAATTTCTCAGGATTCCCCCAATAGGATTTTACAAGCAGTACATGGCATTTCCCTTACAACAGAGTTTATTTCTCTCGGCAGAAATTCACCAGTACTTCAACTCCAAGACATGAAGACTTACATATCCTCAACAACAGTCAGGGATTTATTTTCCTCAACCCAACAGTAGTACATCAAATTAGCTCACATACGCATACATCACATTCATATATCATAAACATTGATAAGCACAAATGCATACAACATAATCCCATTATGCATACATTTCATGTATCATGACTTGACATTTTAGTTAACATTTTTCCCTTTTTCAGGATAAGATTAACAACTATCATTAATAATGTTCAGAGTTTTCAGATACAGTTCAGATACGCTCCAGACACGGACGTCATCCTGATACTCATTCAGACTCAAATTTCAGATACAGTACAGATACGCTCCAGACATGGACGCCATTCTGATACTCATTCAGATTCAACTTTTGATACAGTTCAGATACGCTCCAGACACGGACGCCATTCTGATACTCATTCAGATTCAACTTTTGATACAATTCAGATATGCTCCAGACACGGATGCTATCCTGATACTCATTCAGATTTCCACTTTTGATACAGTTTAGATACACTCCAGACACGGATGCCATCTTGATACTCATTCAGATTTCAACCTTTTATATAATTCAGATATGCTCCAGACACGGATGCCATCCTGATACTCATTCAGATTCAATCTTCAGATATAGTTCAGATACGCTCAAAACACATATGCCATTCTGATGTTCAAACAAGGTTCTTGATACATTTCTGATACGCTCTAGACACGGATGCAATTCTGATACTCATTCAAATTCAACTTTCAGATACAGTTCAGACAAGCTCCAAACACGGACGCAATTCTGATACTCATTCTTTCATCTTACAAGTTACAATTCAACAATCACTCTTGGATGGCATCTTTAAGCCCATCTCCCACAACTTTCTATCACCTCTCTAAACGGAATCTATAAGCCCATTCCTTCTATCGTCGCGTCACCGACGACAAATTTCTAGGCACTCTAGTGTCCAATCATCTTCCACCTTCGAGTCACGAATTGCAAAGCTCTCCAGTCTAACTCTTCAGGTTTAAGAAGATTGAACAGGGGCAGCTGTTGTACCCCAAAATTTTCCCTCTCAATTATCAAGGATTTTCACTAGATCTCCTTGGACTTAAGACTGCATTAGGGTTTGACCAGCTCAAGACACCTCCTCATGCACTGATGACCAAAACTAGGGTTTGAGTTTGCACAAGGATTTTTGGACTATCAATGATTCATATGACTTACAAGGATCATTATGGACCCCTAAGATTACTCATGACAAGTTTCAAGCATTGGATCACACTTTTGATCAGTCAACTGGATAGTTAACCTAAAAATCAGTTGTATTGCGGGAAAAGTCAACCATGGCCAATTTACAGTCAAACTTCATAATTTTTTATCCACATTAACATTTTAGACCCATATGTATCATTTGATCAAGCTTGGACCACAATTCCTCAAGAAATTTGATCAAATCTCCAAAAAGGCAAAATGGTCAAAATTATGGTTTTGATTGGGAAAGGGAAATTTCTGATTTTTAACCTAGCAAATGATCAATTAGTTTGAGGCATAATCTCAATAGTCCAATTTCATCATTTTGACCTAATGGCATGGTTCAAAAAATTGCAAATCCATTGGATTGACAAATGAATTTTTCAGTCAACTGATTAAAAGTCAACTGATTAAAAGTCAACTGTACACTGAAAAGTCAAGCTCTGACTTTTTGGTCAAAATCAAGTGCCAAAGATCATAATTCATCAAAACACGTCAAAATGTGAAAATTGTTCATCAAGAAATCAAGGATTTAATATTTTGTTTTGAAAAGTTGAAATTTCTTAACTTAGAAAATTTTCTAAGTATAGAAAATTTCTTATTTTTTCTCAACTTTGAGCCAAATTTTCACCATAATGCAAGATGATTCAAAAGAAACTTCCAACATGAAAGTTGTAGATTTCCATGAAATCTACAACTTTGGGTCACACAATTTCTCCTAAAAATGCTTGGATCTCAAGATATAATTTTGTGAATACATGCTCATGAACTAAAATAACTTAGTGAAATTTTGTCCTAGTTAGGCAGATTTTTGACCTAACTTCATGGCAATTTTTCACATAGTTCCAAAGGGAAGTTTCGAAAGAAATTCAAAGATGATTTTTGAGCACATTTCAAGCTTTCCAAAATGTCCAAGAACTCCTTGAGATCGTTCCTGAGCAGGGAAAATCGAAGAGATGAAGTTGGTGATTTATCACTTTGATTTCAAGCCATTTCATGATGAAGAAAAATTCAAATCCAAGCCTAGGAAGCATAATCTTTTCTTTGCAGGCCTCAAACTTGTTTCTGACTCCATAATTAAATGTTTTCACAGAGGTGGGAAGCTTTAAGCCAAGCATTGAATGCATTGTACAAGAACAATTCCATTTTTGGCACAAAGTTGCCATTTCCATTTTGATAAAGTACTACTTTTGCCTTTGTCAACTTCTTGAGCCTCACAATTGTTTTCTCTGCATACAAGCAAATTCAAAAACAAAATCAACTTGTCTAGGGTCTCTCTACCAACTCAGATCATGCTTGTACAAACTTAGAGACTTCTCTCCTCACTTTTCTTCAAAAGCAAGTTATAGAGCCAAAAGGCTATAACTCAAAAATCTGGAGTGGAGTTGATCTCTAACCTTTTCCATACATATACACAAATGTATTGCAACATAAGACACGAATGGTAAGACTCCAATACACTCCCAAACACTCTGCAACTCAGAATCTGCCATAGCTTGACATTTTTGAACCTTACACAGCCATCTCCAAAACCACTCGTGCGTTTTGAGTTTTAACCCCCTAAACACTCAATATACCTCATATCTAAGTGATCCAGACCCCTGTTCTCTCACTGTAACTCCTCCTCCACCATCCACCATTTTCAAATATTGAGCTTGCAGGTTGACTTGAGTAGGGAGATTCAGGGACTTTCAAGACAAAGTAAGGATTGGAATACACTCAGGGAGGTCCAGGCAAGCTAGACAGATCCTCAGGCCTTCTCAAAACTTACTCAAAATCCATTCACGATCCCAGCTGAAAGAGGTAAAAACTCAAACTTATATCTCTTCATACAAGCATCATTTGGTCCTGATTTTGAAAGAAAAATGTAGATATCCTTGCCATAAAGCTAACTATGTTCATAGTTTTCATTTATATTAACTGTGTATAGAGAATTTTGGATTTGAAATTTCTGTAAAAATTAGGTTTCAAATTAGGGCAAGTAAAATTAGCTTTGATCTTTGACTTTTAGTTTACATGAATTATATGGTTGAACTCGTGGGAAGAAACACCATAACTTTCATGTTTGAACTTTCCATTTTTATGGAGAAATGAAGAAGATACAGGTGGTCCGACCATGGCTCAAGGTTGAAGATGAAGTTTCCTTCAGGAGGCGTTTTCTAATATATATTTATGCTTTTGTTTATATGAACTGATGTACAACCACCCCAGTGGTAAGGCAACACGCAAAAATGCTATAGGTCACTGGTTCGAGCCTTAGCGCGCTGCCTTTTGCATTTTCTCACATTTTTTCCTTTTTTTGTCACTTTGCAGCGCTGAGCTTTTTGCTTCATGGGCCTATGTTTTTTTTTACTAACACTCTGCATCCTATTTACTTGTGACACCCCTGACCCCATATAATTTCATTTATTTATTTTTACTTTCATTTTATTTTATTAAATATATTTTTCTTAATATTAGAAATCCTAAAAAAAAATAAAAATGATAGATTTGTATTTTGGCTCATTTTATTTTATTTTTCTCATGTAAAATTTTTTATTTAGTTATATATTATCTATTTTCATTAAATGACTTTGTAAATTAAATTAGAACTAGTTTAAATATTTATTTTTCTTCACACCCATTAAACATATTATTTTAGTATAAAAAAGACCAAAATATATCATAATGCCATATGTTATTTTCAAGATAAAAAAATACAAAGAAAAAATACTTACTTTTTCTTAAAGAAATTTATTTCCTTTTAATCAAATAGAATTAGGGTTTATTCAAAATCTTTTCTAAAAATAATTTCTTTTCTTAATTGATTTAAGTTAATCTTGATTTACTTATTAGGTTTAGGTTAAAACCTTTTTCACATAAAAAAACCAAACAAAAATCTTTGCATTTACATACCTTTGCATATTTAATTCACCTTGTATATTATTTATTACAATATTTTTACATATTCAATTTTGTTGTAATAGATTAATTAGGTTTATATTGTTGTAATAACATAGTAACTTTAAATTTCGCAATTTATCGCTTTTATATAACATGCTAGTAACTAGGGTTTGTATGGAAAGATAAAACCAATCAAATAGAAAACCCTAATCCAAGACAAAATCAAGTATGAAAATGACACACTTGCACACAAGCACCCCTAGGGTTACTCCACTTGGTTGCCTTATACAAAATGGCCATATTACGCATGTAAGGTATCTTAGCAAAAACAAACAAATACAAGATCATAGTCCCTCGATGACGCTATTCAAAGTTGCCTTACAAAAATGATCTTAGTCCCTCAAAAAAATGCTAATGTACTTTACAACATTACTAATCATGGCTATACGATGACCCACGCCCGTCCCGTTAACATCCAAAGATAGGTTTGCTTACCAAATCAATGGTAAGTCAACAATATCAAAGGAAAAGAAAATGAACAAGAAAGACATTTGAGTAGGTAAATTGCTTTTAATTACTTGCTCCATTTCAAAATAAACATCCTTGCTATTTTCAAAACAATCACACACACTTTCAAAACATCTTACAAAAATTGAAAACATTTTCAAAAGATCAACATCTTTGCATACATTCTTACGAATGAGAATCATTACAAAGATTGCCTAAACAATGGTCAATTTTACAAAATACTTTCAAAACCACATAAAGCACAATTTCAAACAAAATAAAGTGATCTAGCAAGTAACTAAGAGCCCATGGAAAACCATGGATTAAAAGGGTGCTAATACCTTCCCTTTTCATTATCTACCCCCCAAACGCAAGAAACAATCTCAAAGGTCTTTCCTGTGCTTTTTTACCTTTCCTTTTTGGATAAAAGAAAAGTCGGTGGCGACTCTTGCTAACTGCAACATTTGCGATCAAATGCAAAAGCTTCAAGTCAGTTCTCCCACCGCATCACAACACCCTTTTCCTCTGTAGTTTTCTACGGGCTCTTAATTTCTAGCTCACTTTTGGAAATGCTTTGTACTTGTGTATGTTTGAAAATATTTTGAAAATGCCTAAATGCGGCAATTTTGTAATGATTCTCGTATCATTGAGAATGTATACAAAATGTTTGTTTTGAAAATATTTGTGAAAGAAAGTGTTGTTTTGTGAAAAGATGTTTGGTTTTGAAAAGTTTATGAGCAAGCAACTACGGGCATTCTACCTACTCAAAAAAAAGTATTTGTTCTTTTACGCCTCCTTTAGATAGTGCTACCCTACCATTAGTTAGTAGGAAGCCCTACCATTGGATATGAGGGACAAGCACGAGTCATCGTACAATCATATAAGGCAACTTGTAGGATGCTTTAGCAATTTTTGTAAGGGAATAATATCGTTTACCAAAGGCAGCATCGAAAGGTCATCTAGGGACTATGATCTTTTAACCGAGGTTCTTTGCTAAAGCATCCCACGTTCGAGGGACATGACTTTTTAAATCTGAGGCAACGAGTGAGGATCACCCTAGAGGTCCGCGTGTGCAAAGTGATTGGTTTAGTTATGTTTATCTTGAAATTAGGGTTTTGCTATCAGTTGAGTTTAATCTTGCCATACAAACCCTAATTGCTAACAGTAGCATAAAAGAATAAAAGCATAATGTAAAGAGTGGAATGTAAACCTAAGACTATTACAAGGCTTTGGGGCAATTACATAAGGATAAAAGTGCAGGAAAGTAAACCTACAACTATTACATCCCGGAAGCAGATACATAATAAGATAAACGCGAGGAAAATAAACCTAAATCATTTACATTCACATAAGCATCCTATACAATTTATCTAGGAAAATAAAAAAGAAATATGAAAATAGAAAAGAAAATACAAGTAGATGAGAATCCATGAGTTTATTCGGTAAAAGTTATGACAAATGAATTAAAGTTAAAAGCATGTTTTTTTTTGTGGTTTATGATTTAAAATAGTTTATGAAGGAAATATACACAAAAATCAAGCAAGCTTGTGAAAACAAAGATAAGTTTGGATTTTTGAAACAGGTTGTTGTACCCCAAAATTTTCCCTCCCATATTTCTCAAAACATTTCAAGGAAGATCCTCAAGTTTCTCAAGGAAGTCCAAGGGTTGACCAGACAAACTCTCTCCTAAGGCAGTCTGCCCCAAATTAGGGTTTCATGTTGCATCAAGATATTTGAGTCCAAGGGATCCCAAATGCTCACTAATGTCCTAATATGTGTTCAAGATCATCCATGTCAAGTTTCAAGCCCTACAGAGAAACTTTACTCAGTTAATTGCTCAAAGGCCTGAAAATCGACTGTGCTAGGGCAAAAGTCAATTGTGGCCCACATACAGTCAAACTTCAAGATTTTTGGTCAAAATTCTCATTTTGAAGTATTACTCATCATTTGATCAAGGGTTGATCATGATTCATCAAGGATTGCTCACAGCCCATCAAAACCCAAAAGTTGCTAAATTAGGGTTTTGTAGGAAAAGTCAACTCAACTTTGACCAAGCATAACTTTCTCATACTTTATGAGAAATGACCCATCCAAATCTCATTTTTAAGAGAATTCAATTCTCTATAATCCATATTAAGCTCCTAAGTTCAAAATATGCACTCACAAGATGTTATGAATTTGGACATTATAGGTCATTTTGAAAAGTCAACAAAAACACGTTTTTTGTCAAAGCTTCATACATGAACATGGAAGACTCAATTGAGATGAGACCAAAAGGGTTGCTTAGAGGACATCTTGATATTTCTAAAAAGTCAAAGAACACCTTCAAAGAGTCAAAATTGAAGAAGTTATGCATTGGTGAAGTTGACCTTTTTTGCAAAATTGCCAAAAGTCAAAAGTGCCTCAAATTGCAATTTTTGCTAAATGGGCCTAACTTGTTGCACTTGTTTTGAGTTGGTAGCATGGTCCACGAGCCCTAGATCTTTCCACTTGTCTTTATCTTATTTTTTCTATTTATTTTGATTTTTTATTTCAATTAAATCATTTTAAATCAAAATAAATCATGAAAATATCCAAACCATTGAAACCTCAAGATTTTGTGCACATTTCAGGCCCCATATACAGCTAGCAAGTGAATCAAATCGTGCAAGGCATAGGTGTGCATAAAAAGATTGATTTTGGACTATTTTGGAAATATTTTCAAGTGAATCAAATCAAGATCAAAAATCATAAAGCATAAAGATTGAAGGCATGTTTGTAACCCTAATTCGTTCCTTGGTATATAGTGGACAAAAGCAGATCAAAAGAACAAGGTTTAGAGGCGCACAAAGGGAGTACCAAACTTGAAAAAATTCAAAGAAAGTGGTGATCTGATTTCACACTTCCAGACATTTTCAAGACTCATAGGCAATCCCATTCACTTCCTGGGATTGCAAGGAAGCCATAACAATCATAAACAAGGATCCTCGCGCGCTAGAACTCACTGTAAGTGGTACACGATTTGCCATTATTTTCAGAATCGAATCTTGTTATTCTTGCATATTTATCATGTTTCAATAGAATATTCTGAATCCCTAACATGTTTGTTTGAAAGCTGACAGTACCATTTAATTGCATTATTGTTAGTTGTATAGGAATCCACCATTGTTAGGGTTCCTTGTTATGTTTTGGGTTTTTCTTACACAGGCAAAATTGGTCCACAAGAAGGGCACCATAATGCTCAGCAGGCCAAGGCGGTTTGATTCATGGCTTTAGAGTCCATTTATCATGCCCGAGTGAGATTTTGAAACAAGCAAGGGTTGTAGTGACGGACATTTGTCCGTAGGTAAAAGTCTCTGACTTTTACCAACGGAGAGAGGAAGAAGATGACACGCGTGGCATCATCCCGTTCGCCTGTTTGAAATTTGGGGCGTGTTTGGTAGTCAGCTTCGCTTTATGTATTTTATTATTTTTGTTTCATGTATTAACCAATTGAACCAAGTGGCCCAGTAGTGGCCAAGGAAGCGCTAAGGCATTAGAGGGTATGAGGTCAGGGGTTCGACCTCTGCCTCCAACATTTGCCATTTTTCTTGAATTTTCTTTACAGATTCCATATCCCACAAAGCGTGAGGTCCACCATATGCCATCAAGGCTCCATCATTGGATCTCCAGGAAGACAAATCTGAAGGCCACCATGTGATGATCCACCAAAAGCCCAGTCAACGCACAACATGGAATCCAGGAAGTCAAACATGGACCAAGTTTGTTTGGGCCCAGAATTTCTAAAGGTAATCCTCCAAAATTGCTGATTACAGGCCCATATTCTCTTCATTTTCATTTATATTTTCTTTTATTTGATTTATTTAATTATTTTACTAACATAGAAATTAATTCTTTTTATTAAAAAAATCATAAAAAATAATTTTTCATCCAATTAAATTTAGGTTATTTTTTATCCAAAAAATTAATTTAATTAGTTTATTTAATTTTAGGGTAACTTTAATTCTTTTGTAAATAAATTAAAACAAGTTAGAAATTAGGGTTTTGTTTAATTTAAATTCTATTTTCTTTTTCTTAAAAAAAAAAAATGCAAAAATAGGTCAAAAATTAATTATTTTATTTAATTTAATTTAATTAGAAATTAGGTTTGTATTTAATTTAAAACCTTTTTCTTTTTTTCTTAAAATAATACAAAAAACAATCAAAAATAGTTTTCCTTTAATTAGTTTCGACGAGGTCAAAACCCTAACTTTTATTGATCTTAATTCATCGCGCGCGTTTTATTATTTTTACAATATTGATGTAATTGCCTATGGGATGTAATAGATTAATTAGGACTTTCTCCGTTTATTTATCGTTTTAGCGGGTTTTTTGGCTATGTAATTAATACCCGAAGCCTTGTAATAGCTTAGCTTTATTTTCCGCATTTTAATTTCCGCAAAATATTAACTGTTAGACGTATGGTAATAGAGTTGCATGACAAGATTGTATGTTAAAAATTAAAACAGTTAGCAAACCCTAAATGTACAAAGATAATAAACTTGAAATTGAATCACTCGTACATGCGCATTCCTAGGGTATACTCTCACTTTGGTTGCCTTCGGTAAATGGTCATTAAGTATAGGATATTTTAGTGGTCGCTCTTTTGTCTCAAAGATCAAAGTTGCCTCGGAAAGGTTACCTCGGATATGTTGCCTCGAATATTGATCTTAAGACATTACAGTTATTACTAAGACGTCCTAACGTTGCTTTAGTGATCGTACGTCCCTTTCGAATTGAACTTTAAAACTCCAACGACGGTGCTACCTATTTCTCAATAATGGGATAACGCTGTCTAAAGGAAATGAACATATGACAATTCTTTTTTCGAGTAGGTAGATGCTAGTAAGTACTTGCTCAAAACAAATTTTTTCACATTTACACTCTTTTCAAACAAAGTTTTCAAAACAACTTCGTAACACTCTTGAAGACAGAAGCAAGGGTTAAATCGAAGTCAAACAAAAACTTTTTTCAAATCAAACACACACAAGCAATTTTTAAAATGATGAGCAAGTACCTAAGATCCCGTAGAAAACTACGGATAGTAAGGGTGCTAATACCTTCCCTTTCTATAATCTACCCCCCGTACTCAAAATCTCGAAAAAGGAATTTTGCGAACACAAACGCAAAACGCAAACCAACATTCAAACAGTTCCGATTCTGCCACCGTATCACAGAACTGGAGACTCTGCTGTGGAGTTAATAAGTGGGGTATACCTTAGGATTAGTTCATCATATTTGCTTCTATTGTTTGATTTGATTTCTTTACTTTTGACGGTTTTGTATTGGAGTTACTATAGATCCTAACTCGGATCTGGGGGACACCTTTTAGGTAAGTAGCAATAAACTGTGAGGGAACTGTATGGCGTAGACTGATACGGTTGAAGCAGTAGCTATGTTGATGTGGCACATTGGTTGGTACCGGTATCCCTTGTGGAGAAACAAGGAGAATATGGGGCTGCTATATGGGTCGTTAAGCATCAACTGACCTTAGAACCTATAATTGACCAACTTGGCCATAGGAAGTAGTGAGATAGCCGACCTCGGTATAGAGCTGAGAACTGGTTGATACTCGATAATACACTCATTGAGACCATACTCTCGAGATAGTTCCAGCCGCAAGAAAAGATTACGTGAGCTGAAACCATGATCGATGGAGGATGGTCAGTGATATTGAGAACCTCTAGAACCCGGTTACTATTATTAGGACAGGTTGAAACCAACTGAACTTCAAGAGGGTAGTACCTAGACCCCATGCAAGCCTGAAACTTAAGGGCTCTTGTGTTTCTTGTGTTCCTTTACCATGTTTGTTACCTGCTATACCCGTTGTGTGTTTTATTATGACATAATGCATCATGATATAGCATGCATACTTCATTATACTAACCATTTCAAAGACCGGGGGGATTTATCTTTGTTCTGTTTTGTAGATCATGGCTTCCATGCGCAGAAACACCATTCGGGTTAACTTTGTGCAAATACCTGCTCAACTCAGAGAGTTAGTCTCAAAAGTTCCTGATACTTCTTCATTCGTTAGAAGACATGGTCATCTCCTTAGCTTGGTCACTTCAAAGTTGGATGAGGAGATGATGAGCGTGCTGTTCCAGTTCTTTGATCTGGTGCATCATTGTTTCACCTTCCCGAATTATCAGCTAGTTCCCACTTTGGAGGAGTTTTCTGACTTACTAGGCATATCCATCCTCGAGCAGACACCCTTCACAGGTTTGGAATAGGTTCCTAGACCCGAGGACATTGCTTCAGCCTTACATCTAAAAAGGGCTGATGTAATATCTAACTGGGAGACATGGAACAGGGTTAAAGGTTTCTTAGCCAAGTTTCTGATTGATCAAGCTCAGCAATTTTGGGACAATTTGGACTTTCAAGCTTTTGAAGACATCCTGGCTCTCCTCATCTACGGTTTGATCCTCTTCCCAAATCCAGACTCCTTCATAGATGTGAATGCGATCAAGATCTTCTTGTCTCGTAATCCAGTTCCTACTCTTCTGGGTGATATTTTACATACTCTCTATACCCGTACTGTGCGAAGAAGAGGGACCCTCATGTGTTGCATATCGCTGCTGACGAGGTGGTTTATTTCACACCTCCCTAAGTCTGTTTTGAAGAATGAGGAAGGTTTAGGTTGGGCTTACAGGATAATGTCCCTTGCTCATACGGACATTCTTTGGAGTTCTAAGGCTATGGAGGATACTACTGTCATTGATTGATGTGGGGAATATCCTAATGTCCCGTTGCTTGGAATTATAGGGGGAATAACCTACAGTCCTTGTTTGGCTTTACGATAGTTTAGTCGTGCTCGGAGAGACGGTCCTCATGAGCTACTTCTTACAGATATTGTCTTTGACTACAAGGGGGACGTGGATGAGCATCGTCGAAGATTTATACGGTTCTGGGGCACGGTGAACAGGTCTGACCCTCACGCGCTAGGACTAGAGACTTCTCTCCTTATGCAACCTTATCTCCAGTGGGTCCGAGCTCGGGCTCAGAAGCTTGGGATGCCTTATGAAGCTGTTTTTCCAGTGGTTGTGGAGCATACTAATAAAGAGGGCGTTCCTTATACGGTCCTTTATCCACACATGCCTACTGATCTTGGGGCATTGAAGAGATCCTGGATCCAGTTGAAGGAAGAAAGGGATACCTACCGGGAGAAGTATCATGAGCAGGAAAGGAAGGTCTTGAAGCTTACGAGGCAACTTGAGAATGAGAGGACAATCAATGATTACGTCAGCACGAAGGGGAAACGACCATGGGATTTCTGATATCTTTTATTGTTTCTAGTTTAGATTTACTTTTCAGTTATTTCTTTTGTAACGCCTTAAAAGGCATTGTTAAATATTTTGCAAATTTAATCTAATAAAGTTTGTTTCATTTCTTGGTTTACAAATTTAAATCTCCCAAAGTCTTTGAAATCATTTCATACGCATTCCATTATCATGCACATCATTACAGGTACCATTACAGGTTTCTCATCTTCTTCGCTGTTTATTTCAGCACAAAATGTCTTCTGAAATACCTACCGGTTAGGCTATCAAAGCTCTTCAGGCACAAAATGCCCAATTCCAAGAGATGTTCTTGAACTTGGCTAAAGGGCAAGAAGATTTGAAGACTCTCATCCCGAAGGAGAATAATAATAATAATAATAATAAGAAGAAGAAGAAGAAGAAGGTGGTTCTTCTGAATATGGGTCGCAGATTTGGGAATAGGTTGTGACAAGAAGCTGATTTGTCTCACTCATCCAAAGGAGGAGAGAATCAAGAGGAAGAAAAGGGTCCTAGCCCTATGGTCTCTGATAATGACACTGATTTATTTGTGACCTCCGTGGAAGAAGTTTCTACTCCTTTGATGACAGTGAAGAAGAATCTATTGTTGGCCGATTTATTTCCGGGCTACGGCGAAGGTTGTCACCTATGTTCAATCCTGCCTGCTGGTTGCCATTTATTGAGATCATGTGTTCAACGCCTGATGGATAATAAAGAGATCCTATTCGAGAAGACTTTGATTCCGTTAATTCTAGTTGAAGATGTTGCCATCATAACCATTTCCGCGAATCCTTCCAAGGCTTCCTCGAGAAAGCCTGTTAGGATTACATCTATTCTAAGAATCGCTCTGTTAATCATTACTGTCCCTGGTCCTATCCCATACACTTCGGATAAGGCTGTCCCATGGCACTATGGGGCCGATGTGTATTATCATGGGATCAAACAAGACTTGAAGGTTGAAGAGGCTGATGCTGATGTCAGCAATATTGTCGGGTCTAGCAAGGTCACCAGAAGTGGAAGACTCTTCTCTCCTGAGATTTCCCCTCCGACTGTTCAAAAGCATGTTGTTATTCCATCTGCCAGTACATCAACTACTGTTCCAATTCTCACTCCAGTTATCACCCCTGTCGCCGAGTCATCTGACACTCGGGGCAAAGAAGTTACAGGTGCGCCTGTCTGAATGGAGGCGCCCAAGAAGATCATCGTAGAATCCTCTAAGCAGGAGATAGAGGAAATTCTGAAGATTATCAAGAAGAGCAACTACAACGTAGTTGAACAGCTGGGGCAGACCCCGTCGAAGATCTCCATGTTATCCTTATTATTGTGTTCGGAAGCCGATGCAAGGCTTTAATTGCTTTCCTTAAAACTGTGCATGTACTGCATGAAACTTCTGCTGATCAATTCAAAGACTGTGTGGCTAGTTTGACCACTGACAACGGGTTGGGTTTCTCCGACACAGATCTGACTGCCAAAGGAAGAAATCATAATGATGCTCTGCATGTCTCGATTGAGTGCAGGGGCACTACTCTGGCCCACGTACTGGTGGATATTGGGTCCTTATTAAATGTTTTACCCAAGAAAGCATTAGATCGGATGGACTGTGAAGGGTTGGTTCTGAAGCTGAGTAACGTTGTGGTTAGATATTTTGATGGGTCAAAAAGGATGGTGCACGGGGAGGTGGACGTCCCTGTTAAATTTGGCTCTCAGACTTTCGCATCGACGTTCTATGTGATGGATATCCGACCATCTTATTCTTGCTTGTTGGGTCGCCCTTGGATTCATAAGGCTGGGGAAGTGACTTCTACGCTCCATCAGATGTTTAAATATCCAGTAAAAGGGAAGATTGTAACGGTACAAGGTGAAGAGGAGTACATGGTGAGTCATCTTAACTCCTTGCGGTATGTGGAGATGGATAGAGAGTTCATTGAAACCCCGTGTCAGAACTTTGAAGAGGTTCCCAAACTTTGGCGTCGACTGAAGTTGCTGCTGACAAACCCCCAATGAAGATGGCTTCCCTCAAGGATGCCAGGGCTGTTATTAATCAAGATGGGTATGAAAATTGGGGACAACTCCCTGACTTAGCACATAAAACTGACAAGTTTGGTTTGGGCTTTACTGCAGAGGCTCCAAGGGCTGTTCGGCGTGCACGGATTGGAAGACCTCCTCTGCGCATCAGTAATCCGGGAGTGAATGCAATTGAAGATGATGAAGAAGAGTCAGATATCGACAGTTGGATTTACCCAACTACAAACGGTGGCTTGAACAGCTGGACGGTGAAGGACTTCGTGCCCGTTTCTTTTATTACACAGTAATAGACTTTTGTTTTGAGATTTGTAACAGACAATTTGAAACTTTACGGCCCGGTGCCTTGCCCGAGGCCCCTTGGCTTTGTTTGTGAGGGCTTATTATTTGTCATTTTCATATATCATCAATAAAGCATTGGACGTTTTCTTGCATTACAAATTTTGCGCTCCTTGTTTTTCCTTTCTATCTCACACTTTATAAAAACAGCTATTGTCTTACACACACTCACATATCATAATGCAGATCCACATCCACTCTGGATCCCACTGATAACGACTCTGCTACTGCCGGTTATGACTTCGAAAATCCGATCAACCAAGCTGAGGACGAAGGTGAGGATGATTGTGAGGTGCCTGGGGAGCTTGCTATACTGCTACTACAGGAAGAGAGGGTCATACAGCCGCATGAAGAACTGGTGGAATCAGTGAATTTGGGTACAGAGGAAGACAAGAAAGAGGTTAAAATAAGTGCCAAGTCTATGATGATAAGGTGCATATACCTCCAGTTCCTCTTAATGTTTTGACGACACCTTGGCCCTTTGCAATTTAGGACATTGATATGATAGGCGAGATCAGACCTACTACGTCCAACGGGCATCGTTTCATCCTAGTGGCTATTGATTATTTCACGAAGTGGGTTGAAGTAGCTTCCTTTGCTATAGTAACCAAGAACATCGTGGCGCGGTTTATCCGACACAATCTTATCTGTCAATGAGGTGTACCAGAGAGGAATATCACTGACAATGGTACAAATCTCAATAATACGATGATCATCAAGCTCTGTAAACAGTTTAAGATACATCATCACAACTATTCTCCTTACCGGTCGAAGATGAATGGGGCTGTTGAAGCGGCTAATAAGAACATCAAGAAGATTGTGCAAAAGATGATGGTGACATACAAATACTGGCACGAGATGTTACCATTCTCTCTTCATGGGTATCTCACCTTAGCACAAACGTCGACAGGGGCAACACCCTACTCTTTGGTGTATGGCATGGAGGCAGTCTTACCTATTGATGTCCAGATACCCTCTCTCTGGATTATGAAGGATGCAGGTTTGAGCAAGGACGATTGGATCCAGACCCGACTTGATCAGCTGAACTTAATCGATGAAAAGAGACTTACTGCTATTTGTCATGGTCAGACGTATCAAAAGCGAATGATCAAGGCATTTAACGATAAAGTTAGATGACAAGAGTATCAAGTCGGGGATCTGGTGATCAAACGCATAATACTGCCACAAGGTGATCCCATGGGCAAATGGACCCCCACTTACGAAGGGCCATTTGTGGTTAAGAACATCTTCTCGGGAGGAGCTATGATTCTAACCACCATGGATGGTGACGACCTTCCTCACCCCGTCAATGTAGACATAGTGAAAAAATACTATGCATAATCAAAGACCCACTAGGTTGACTGGCCTAGGCAAAAATAAGGGCTTCCTAGAGAACCAAAAGGGTTCGGGCAAAAATAAGGGATGAAAATGAAAAAACTGTACACCCGGCAAGTCGAAAACCTGAAAAGGCGGCTTGGGCAAAAAGGGTATCCCGGTGGACTGAAAACCCGAAAGGGCGGTCCAGGAAAAAATTAGGGATTAAAGCGTAACACTATGTCTCATTGGATCATATTGCAAGTAGACTTCAGTATCGACTATCAAGCTCGGACGGCACCGATTAATCTGATCTACCTTCAACCAAGTAGCAAAGTGATGAGACGCTCGAAGATATAAAGACAATAGTAGAGTTGGAACCCAGTGGGATTGTTCACATAGTTGTTTTTCTTTGTTGTTCACAAACTGTATAAATTTCTCTCTTTCGGCGGCATTCTCTTACTAGGGCGTCAGCCTCTTGTACAAAACGCCTATCACAGGCCAATTTCAAAATCAATACAATTCATTTCACAAAGAAATTTCAAATTGTTTTTCTTTTTTTGTTTTGTTTTGCAAGAACATCCAATGGTTCATTTTTTATATATGCATTTGACAATAATGGCTGCTCATAAATATTTACATACGAAACAAAAGACGATTACTCGTAATGTCAGGAACAGGGGCAAACAAGAAATGCCCAAACCTTACAGTTGCTCTATTCACCAGGTACAGGGATAGAACTAGCTGAAGAAAATGACTAAAAATGCATACACTCCCCACAAAGTAAGAAAAAGGACAGTGATGTTAACCTTCCCGAACAGGACACAACTCTCCCCAGCTGAGGTTCGCAATCGTGAATGAGTCGGTAAGATTCTCCTCAAGAAGAGTTCATCATCGCCAACAACGATAATTCATCCACAACCGAGGATATTTCTCCAAGTCAGCAGATCTCATGACAAAGTATCTCTTCCCCACATAATCATTTCTCTCGCCAGTTTATTCCCCACAGAGTTATTCTCCCGCCAATTTATTCTCAAATCACATTCGGTCGTTGCCCCCAGCGAGCGAAACTCTTTATATTCTCCAGTAGCAGTCCGAGATTTATTCTCCCCAACTAGAGAACATCATAAAAACATTTCATTTCCATATATCATGGCATACACATATGCATCATATAACACAATCTCATTTATTTTGAGAACTTCACTGCTCGATACATGTCATGCATCATGACATTACATACGACTAACTCTTTACATTTCAGGAAAAGATACCATCAAATCCTCACAAAGTTCAAGCTATGAAGCCCGGATACGACTAGATAGTATCTTTATTACTCCGTCATATTGTAAAGCCCAGAGAACAACCTGATAACAGTATCAGAACACCGCGAAGCCTGGAATCGACTAGATAGTGGTTTATCTCTAACCTATGAAGCCCGGATTCGACCGGATAATAGTTTAATCACCAGCAAGCCGTGAAGCCCGGATTATGACCAGATAACAGCTCAGCAAGTTACTGTGAAGCCTGGATTACAACCAGATAGCAGTGCGAGACACCATGAAGCCTGGATTCAACCAGATAGTGGTATATCATAAACACAAGCCGTGAAGCGCAGATTCAATCGGATAACAGCTCAACAAGTTATTGTGAAGCCTGAATTACGACCGGATAGCAATGCAAGTTTCTGTGAAGCCTGGATTACGACCAGATAGCATCCAATAATACTACGAAGCATGGAGTCGACCAGATAGTGGTATATCTTTAATGCAAGTTATGAAGCCCGAGTTCGACCAGATAGTATCTTGATTTCTTCAAACACCATGAAACCTGGATTCGACCAGATAATGGTATAATACATCATAAAGCCTGGATTATGACCAGATAGCGGTAAAAGACATTGAAGCCTGGGATTACGACCAGATAACAGTAAGGGACATTGTGAGGCTTGGATTTCGACCAAATAGCAGTTCACCCGGCCAATTACTATGAAGCCCGGAGTCGACCGAATATTAGTAGGCCTTAAAATCAAATGGAAGCCCGGATGCGACTTGATAACCACTTGATTTCTTTTGAAGCCTGGATTTCGACCAGATAAGAAGTAAGGTATTGTGAAGCCTGGATTCAACCAGATATCAGTACAAGACACCATAAAGCCTGGATTCGACCAGATAATGGTATAAAACATCGTGAAGCCTGGATTATGACCAGATAACATACAAGACATTGTGAAGCTTGGATTTTGACCAAATAGCAGTTTTACCTGGATAATTACTAAGAAGCCCAGAGTCGATCGGATATTAGTGTGCCCTAAATTCAAGTTGAAGCCCGGATGCGACCGGATAACAATTGAATTCCTTCTGAAGCCTGGATTACGACCAGATAAGAATTGAGAAATTGCGAAGCCTAGATTACGACCGGATAGCAAGTTTATTCTCATCCCCCCAGTAAATCACTGTAAAGCCTAGATTATGACCAAATAGCAGTCGATCTTATCACTATGAAGCCTGGATCCAGACCAGATAGTAGTTAATTTTCACCTCTTCAACCAAGATACTATTCCCCAGTAGAATAACGGACGACCAAAGCTCCTAAAATTCAACTTTTCTCGAGATAGAGATCGGCATTCCCCAGCGGAATCTTCCTCAACAACAGGTATGCAAGCTCTCGCTAAGGAATCTCTTAGGCGATCGACACTTCTTCCAATGGCATATTTAAGCCCATCTACCATTATCAATCTCCAAATGGCATCTATAATCCCATTCCCGACATCACAAGACCAGTATCACTTCATGCGAGTGCAAATTTCTGGGCACTCTAGTGTTCAATCATCTTCCACCTTCGGATCACGAAAGGCAGACAAGCCAATCTACATCCCCAGGTTTAAGAAGATTGACCAGGGGAAGCTGTTGTACCCCAAAATTTTCCCTCCCATATTTCTCAAGACATTTCAAGGAAGATCCTCAAGTTGCTCAAGGAAGTCCAAGGGTTGACCAGACAAACTCTCTCCTAATGCAGTCTGCCCCAAATTAGGGTTTCATGTTGCATCAAGATATTTGAGTCCAAGGGATCCCAAATTCTCACCAATGTCCTAATATGTTCTCAAGATCATCCATGTCAAGTTTCAAGTCCTACAGATAAAGTTTGCTCAGTCAATTGCTCAAAGGCCTGAAAATCGACTATGCTAGGGCAAAAGTCACCTGTGGCCCACATACAGTCAAACTTCAAGATTTTTGGTCAACATCCTTATTTTGAAGTATTATTCATCATTTGATCAAGTTTTGATCATGATTCATCAAGGATTGCTCATAACCCATCAAAACCCAAAAGTTGCTAAATTAGGGTTTTGTAGGAAAAGTCAACTCAACTTTGACCAAGCATAACTTTCTCATACTTTATGAAAAATGACCCATACAAAGATAATTTTAAATAGGATGCAATACTATAAAATCCATATTCATCTCCCAAGTTCAAAATATGCACTCACAAGAAGTTATGAATTTGGACATTATAGGTCATTTTGAAAAGTCAACAAAATCGCCTTTTTTGTCAAAGCTTCATACATGAACATGGAAGAATCAATTGATATGATACCAAAAGGGTTGCTTAGAGGAAATCTTATGCTTTCTAAAAAGTCCAAGAACACCTTCAAAGAGTCAAAATTGAAGAAGTTATGCATTGGTGAAGTTGACCTTTTTTGCAAAATTGCCAAAAGTCAAAAGTGCCTCAAATTGCAATTTTTGCTAAATGGGCCTAACTTGTTGCACTTGTTTTGAGTTGGTAGCATAGTCCACGAGCCCTAGCTCTTTCCACTTGTATTTATCTTATTTTTTCTATTTATTTTGATTTTTTATTTCAAATAAATCATTTAAAATCAAAATAAATCATGAAAATATCCAAACCATTGAAACCTCAAGATTTTGAGCACATTTCAGGCCCCATATACAGCTAGAAAGTGAATCAAATCGTGCAAGGCATAGGTGTGCATAAAAAGATTGATTTTGGCCTATTTTGGAAAGATTTTCAAGTGAATCAAATAAAGATCAAAAATCATAATGGACAAAGATTGAAGGCATGTTTGTAACCCTAATTCGTTCCTTGGTATATAGTGGACAAAAACAAATCAAAAGAACAAGGTTTGGAGGCGCACAAAGGGAGAACCAAACTTGAAAAAATTCAAAGAAAGTGGTGATCTGATTTCATACTTCCAGACGTTTTCAAGACTCATAGGCCATCCCATTCACTTCCCGGGATTGCAAGGAAGCCATAGCAATCAGAAACAAGAATCCTCGCGTGCTAGAACTCATTGTAAGTGGTACACGGTTTGCCATTATTTTCAGAATCGAATCTTGTTATTCTTGCATATTTATCATGTTTCAATAGCATATTCTGAATCCCTAACATGTTTGCAAGTTGACAGTACCATTTAATTGCATTATTGTTAGATGTATAAGAATCCACCATTGTTAGGGTTCCTTGTTGTGTTTTGGGTTTTTCTTACACAGGCAAAATTGGTCCGCAAGAAGGGCACCATAATGCTCAGCAGGCCAAGGTGGTTTGACTCATGGCTTTAGACTCCATTTATCATGCCCGAGTGAGATTTTGAAACAAGCAAGGGTTGTAGTGACGGACATTTGTCCGTAGGTAAAAGTCTCTAACTTTTACCAACGGAGAGAGGAAGAAGATGACACGCGTGGCATCATCCCGTTCACCTGTTTGAAATTTGGCGCGTGTTTGGTAGTCAGCTTCGCTTTATATATTTTATTATTTTTGTTTCATGTATTAACCAATTGAACCAAGTGGCCCAGTGGTGGCCAAGGAAGCGTTAAGGCATTAGAGGGCATGAGGTCAGGGGTTCGACCCCTGCCTCTAACATTTTCCATATTTCTTGAATTTTCTTTACAGATTCCATATCCCACAAAGCGTGAGGTCCACCATATGCCCTCAAGGCTCCATCATTGGATCTCCAGGAAGCCAGATCTAAAGGCCACCATGTGATGATCCACCAAAAGCCCAGTCAACGCACAACATGGAATCTAGGAAGTCAAACGTGGACCAAGTTTGTTTGGGCCCAGAATTGCTAAAGGCACCCCTCCAAAATTGCTGATTACAGGCCCATATTCTCTTCCTTTTCATTTATATTTTCTTTTATTTGATTTATTTAATTATTTTACTAACATAGAAATTAATTCTTTTTATTAAAAAAATCATAAAAAATAATTTTTCATCCAATTAGATTTAGGTTATTTTTTATCCAAAAAATTAATTTAATTAGTTTATTTAATTTTAGGGTAACTTTAATTCTTTTGTAAATAAATTAAAACAAGTTAGAAATTAGGGTTTTGTTTAATTTAAATTCTATTTTATTTTTCTTAAAAATAACAAAATGCAAAAATAGGTCAAAAATTAATTATTTAATTTAATTTAATTTAATTAGAAATTAGGTTTGTACTTAATTTAAAACCTTTTTCTTTTTTCTTAAAATAATCCAAAAAAACAATCAAAAATAGTTTTCCTTTAATTAGTTTAGACGGGGTCTAAACCCTAACTTTTATCGTTCTTAATTCATCGCGCGCGTTTTATTATTTTTACAATATTGATATAATTGCTCATGGGATGTAATAGATTAATTAAGACTTTCTCCATTTATTTATCGTTTTAGCGGGTTTTTTGGCTATGTAATTAATACCCGAAGCCTTGTAATAGCTTAGCTTTATTTTCCGCATTTTAATTTCCGCAAAATATTAACTATTAGATGTATGGTAATAGGGTTGCATGACAAGACTGTATGTTAAAATTAAAACAGTTAGCAAACCCTAAATGTGCAAAGATAATAAACTTGAAATTGAATCACTCGCACATACGCACTCCTAGTTTATACTCTCACTTCGGTTGCCTTCGGTAAACGGTCATTAAGTATAGGATATTTTAGTGGTCGCTATTTTGTCTCAAAGATCAAAGTTGCCTCGGAAAGGTTGCCTCAGATATGTTGCCTCGAATATTGATCTTAAGACATTAGGGTTATTACTAAGACGTCCTAATGTTGCTTTAGTGATCGTACGTCCCTTTCGAATTGACCCTTAAAACTCCAACGACGGTGCTACCTATTTCTCAATAATGGGATAGCGTTGTCTAAAGGAAACAAACATAGAACAATTATTTTTTCGAGTAGGTAGATGCTAGTAGGTACTTTCTCAAAACAAACTTTTCCACATTTACACTCTTTTCAAACAAAGTTTTCAAAACAACTTCGTAACACTCTTGAAGACAGAAGCAAGGGTTAAATCGAAGTCAAACAAAAACTTTTTTAAAATCAAACACACACAAGCAATTTTGAAAATGATGAGCAAGTACCTAAGAGCCCGTAGAAAACTACGGATAGAAAGGGTGCTAATACTTTCCCTTTCTATAATCTACCCCCCGTACTCAAAATCTCGAAAAATGAATTTTTTTGTGCTTTTTTCCTTTCCAGTTGGATAAAATAAAAGTCGGTGGCGACTCTTGCTTACCGCGACATTTTGCAAACACAAATGCAAAATGTAAACCAACATTCAAACAGTTTCGGTTCTGCCACCGTATCACACAAGTGTATGCATCACAACCACATTTGAAAGTCATGGAGCATAACTTTTGATTTTTGTACATGTTTCATGTTTTAATGTGAATTTAGTTGAGAAAAGTCTTAAGAAGGATCAAGCTATCATGAAATGTTTACTCAAGTGTCAATATATCTCATGAGAATTAAGACCTATCATGGTAAAATCAAGCTTTCTGAACAAGGTTGAAAATTTGATCAAAAGATCATCAAAAATCTCCTTAAGAACCCTAAAAAGTGATGACTTTGATTTTATTAAAAAAATAATGAAATAATTTTTTTTTGTGATTTTTTTTTAGTATGTATAAAATAGAGATAGTGAACTAGTAGTGTGAAAAAAATTAGCTCAAAAGAGTTAAATTTGGTTGCAAAAAGAAATGATTGAATATGACAAAAAATAAGTTCAAAAAAGACGAAAATATGGAAAAGGACTGGGGCTCGAACCCAGGTCCCTCTAGTTAAACGCGCGCATGGTTTTCCACTGGGGTGGCTGTTTCTTCTAATTATGAATAGCCCCCTAGTAAATATATTATAAAACAAGTTTGAGAAATTTGAAAATGGCCAGGAACTTCATCTTCTTCCTTGTTTCACGATTCTTACAACAACTATAACCAAAATACTTAAAAAATCATAGTTTTCTCGTTTCTCATCCAAATTCGAAAATGTAAAGATGAAACTTGCTTAGAATTTCGCAAGGATTTCAAATATGTAATTCATTTAATCTATAAATCAAATATTAAAACGAATTTTGTTCAGTTCTGTGATACGGTGGGAGAACTGACTAGTGTTTTGCGTTCGTATTCGCACTTGTGCGGTTAGCAAGAGTCGCCACCGACTTTTTACTTTATCCTAAAGGAAAGGTTAAAAAAGCACAGCAAAAACCTTTTGAGATATTTCGTGGGTTCGGGGGGTAGATTATGAAAAGGGAAGGTATTAGCACCCTTTTCATCCATGGTTATCCATGGGCTCTTAGTTACTTGGCTTTTTAGATCACTTGCCTTGTTTTTCGATTGCTTTGAAAAATGGTGCGTGTGTGGGTTGTTTTGAAAATGTTTTGGAAAAAGATGCCTTGTCTTAGGCCAACCTTGTAATAATTCTTTACTCGAATGTTTTACAAAGGTGCATATCTTTTCGAAAAGATGTTTCAAAAGTTTGAAAAGTTTGATTTTTGAAAGTGTTGTGGATTGTGTTTTTTGGAAAAGAAGGCGAGTGTTTTTGCAAGTTTGATCTCAAGTAACTAAGAGTTTTGTCTACCCTATTGTACTCAAAGGTTTTTTGTCATGTTTTAACCCCTTTTAACAATTTTGTTCCACCATTGAAATTGGTGGACAATCTTGCGTTTAGGAAGTTTATTCGGGACGGGCGCGGGTCATTGTATGAACCACGAATGCAATGGTGCCAAGTGTCTTTGGCAATTTGTTTTGTAGGGACTTGATCATTTTGATAGGCGACTTTCGAAAGCGTCATCGAGGGACTTATGATCATTTGATTTTGTTTTGCCAAAGACATTCGACGTGCAAGCATGGCCCATTTGGAAGGCAACAGGTGGGATTACCCTAGGGGGTGCAAGTGTGATTGTGTATTGATTACATGCATTTGTCTTGTATTAGGTTATCTAGCGTTTGATTTTATGTACATACAAACCCTAGGTCTAACCATGGTATAATTGAAAAGCTGTAAATTGCGGAATGTAAATCTACGCTATTACAAAATAATGTCCGGGAGTGGGGGTATAAATATACAAGGGGATGAGACTTATAGTACCCAATAACTTACAACCAAATCGAATGTCACAATCAAAATATAAATATCGAATATACAAAATATAAGATAAAATGTGTATAGGGCAATATATTGTGTAAGTGCAAATGTGAGATGTATATGTATATGAATTGTGTAATTATGTACAAGTGCGAAATGGAATTGAAGCGTATTAGGGTTTTGACCTAGATATATGTTTTAACCTTGTACTTTTTGATTTACATGTTAATTATGTACAAAAAGAAAAATGAAGTGTTTTGATTAAATGTTAAGTTTTAATTGGAAAGTATTTTAGTCCAAATATTTGTGAATTTCGATATTTAGAAAATAAATGTATTTTAATTGTTATGTACAAAAAATGTTAATTAAAAAGTTTCAACTTTAATTATGTATGAGAATGTATAATATGTACAAATGTATTTTAATTAAAAAAAGGTTTTCAATTTTAATTATATGATAAAAATAATATGTATTATTTTATATACAAATGTGTATTAAGAAATATTTTCAAGTTAATTACGTATAAAAGTATTTGGTTATTTTTATGTACAAATATATATATTTAAGAGAAAAAGAGTATTTTTAATAAAAATGTACGATATGCACCAATTTAAATTAACAATTTATGTACAAAGGTATTTTAATGTGTATTATTAAAAAGTATAAATAAAAAAAGGAGTGTTTTAATTATATAATGTAAAAATGTACTTTAAAATAATTTTGTAAAGAAAAGAAAAAAAAAGGTTTGTATAGTATAAAAAAGAAAATTAATGCTTGTGTTTTGTTAAAAAAAAAAGAAGTGTTTTAGTGGGCTTAGGCAAATATTTGCAACGGGTCAGGCCCATGCTGGAAACAAAATTTCTAGGGTTGGGGATTTTGTGGTTCAGTTTGGGTGACGCATAGGGTTTGAACGGCGCCGTTCGTGCATTCGTCTTCTCCGTTTTCCGTGGCTATTGGACCAAGTCTCTCCGCCTGAGCATGCCAGCGACCTCCACTTCTTTCTCCTCCCAACGACGTCATCAAGGCAATCGATCTAAGGTACAGATGCTCTCCTAATTTCGTTAGGGTTTTTACAATTTTGTGCGTTTGTGATTTTGATTATTGACTCTGACTCCAATTTACTGTTGTGTCTTGAGGCATGTGGTATAATTAAGAGAGGAGGGAAGACTACCTGGATGGAGGGAAGAAAGAGGAGGAGGATGCTCAGGAGGCTCAGCGTTGGAGGGCTTGTACGGTGAAGCTGGCTTTGGAAGACACTTGGTACTTCTGTATCTCTTTATCCACTTTGCCTCTTCTACTTCTGTCCCTTAGTATTGCTGTATGCCAGCTTATGTTGATTATGTTGACTTGAGTGTTGCTGCTGGTCCTTTGAGATCGATAGGCTTTTTAGTGTTTGATCCCCGACCCTGTGATGAACTCAAAGTTCTGAGGGTTTTATGTTTGGTTTTTTTTGGAAATAGTGTGCCTTGGTATTGCCTCGAATGTTGGATAGGTTCTGAGACTTCGCCCAATGATGTTAAACTGAGGGCTAGGGGGTTTTGTTTATCTCAGGTTTGAACTTGACTATGTGGTTGGGCAGGGTTGATGAAGTTTGATGGATTTTTGTTCTTGTTTGATGGCCTTGTGACCAGCTTATGTGGCTAGGCTGCTGGTTTTGTTGGACAGTATGGTGTCTTGAGATTAGGCAATGGACATGGTTATTCTGGTTATGGTGATGTTGGTAATGTGTTGATGAAGTTCAGTGTTTGGTTATGTGTTGGTTTTATGGTGAGGCTTTGACATCAGCAGGTATGTGTTTTTGTTGGCTGATTGTTGTAGGTTGGCATGGTTATGGCTTGACAGTGGTGGTTATGGTGCTGGTATGAATGTGACACACTTTTTTTTGGTTAAGGCCTTAGCAGGTTTTGAGGTTAAGACAGTTTTATCTCCTCCTCCTCTCTTTCCCTGCTGAACTGAGTTTTATATTGATTCGCATAATCTTTTTCTTCTATCTTCTCTACTGTCTGCAGTCTGCTGTGTACTATGCCTTTATCTCTGCTATGCTGAGTTTTTGGATCTGTATATCTTTTCCTGTCTTCCTTTTGCCTGCTGTCCATTCTGAACTGAGTTGGCTCCTGATTTTGTATATCTCTCTTTGAATTGCCTGCTACTGCATTGTCTTTTTCTGAGTTTGTATATTTTTTCTACCCTCCTGCTATGCTGCCTGCTGGACTGCTATCTCTCTTTTCTTCTCTCCATAGTACAGCTTTAGCATTATTATATGATATTATCTGTACTTGCTCTGAAGGGGCCTACTATGCTGATGGGAAATGATGAAAAGATCTTAGTTGCTTGCATCTTACATTACTTGACTGCATCCTCTTTATCTCTTTTTTGACAGTTTGGATAGATTTTGCATTTTGATATCTTTTCCTCAAATCTTCTTTGACAGCATTATGCTTTTATTGATTTTCTTTGAGTGGACTTTGTTTTGGATTGAAAGTTTGGATTTGAACTTTTTCAGTTTGGATTGGATTTTGAATCTATGCAGCTTGCAAAATTTTTTAGAAACTATGCATTTGACATTTACATTTCATGAAAATAAAGTAATCTTCCCTCTCTGTGAACCGGGAGAAATCCCGTGATTTGCAGAGAGGGCAACTGATCCCAGTCAGTGGCCCCTAATGATGAGCATTTTAACTGTCTTTTCCAATTAACTGCTTTTGACTTTTCTTGTTCTTTTTGCAGATGAAAAATGGAATACCGGAGCGGAATGAAGCGCGAAGAATATTTTAGAAAATAGGATAGTTTTTCATTCTATGTAATATTTAAATTAAATGTAGATTATTGTTTGTAATAAACAACAATTTGTAAATAATTTAAATATCAATAAAAATTCAAATTATCCAATTAATTCTAATTTCCTTATTGTTTATTTATTTATTTAAAATTCTTAGAATTAACAATTGAAAAATAAATTCAATCATTTAATTTCAGAATAATAAATAACTTAAATAAAACAACATTGACCAATTAAGTCCGTCTTATTCAACATCCAGAGCAAAGCAGCAATTATCTTAGATAGACTGATCAAACACATGAACACTGTGAATTCCAAAATTGCATCTTGCATCTGACTGGCCCAATCAAAATGTACTGAATTCAAACCATTGTCTCTTTTATTGATTAAACCAAGATAACGCGACTTTTAATCCGAATCTTGAAATAAACCGCAAAGTGTTGTGGAATTCAAATTCTTCTGAGAATATGCCCATGAAACCCTAATTCCTGATTAAATGCCAAATCACGCTCACTTGATCAAAATTGAACCAAAAACCAACCAAACCCTAAGCCCACTGTATGAAACAATTCAGAGCTCTGAAAATCAGTAAAAACCCTAGTTTCGCTTGACTGTCAAGAAAGGTCCGTTTGTCCGATTCTTGAGTCAGTTTGAAAAGTCAGGAAATGTTCTGAAGCTGAGATTATTTGTAGCAAAACGCGAGGGCAAATTTTGGGGTACAACAAGTACCAAAATGAAACCCTAATGGTTCAGAATCTTCAATCCCGAAATTCTCGTCACACAGTCAATTAAAACGAAATTTAAAGACATGGTTAGCTTCAATGACATGATATCTACATTTTGTCTTCAGAAAATAAATGCAAATGATTCTTGTACAGAGATTTCAAAGTTTGAAAAACTTACCTCTTGATAACAAAAATTCAATGATCTCTACACAACTTCCAGGAGAAATATGATGATTTCTTTAGCTTCTTGGGACCTTAGTTAGTATATTGCAACTCTCACTTTGCTTTAAGATTGTCTAGATTAGTATATCCAAGTCAAGTTGTGAAGATGTATTTTGAAAATGGTGGATGTTGATAATGGAGTTACAGTGGAAAAACAGAGGTTTAGATCACTTATACATGATGTGTATGAAGTGTTTGGATGATTTGTTTGGAAAAAAGTTGCAAGATTTGAGAGTTTTAAAGAAATGGATTTTGAAAACTCAAGAAATGAGTTTTATGGTCAATTCATTTTGAGAGTGTATGAGAGGTTTAAAGGGCTTGTGAATTCCTCCTTCATAAGTGCAAGGATGACCTCTATTTATAGAGAAAGGTTGTGTAACACGGTGGGAGAACTGACTTGATCATTTTGCATTTGATTGCAAATGTTGCTGTTAGCAAGAGTCGCCATCGACTTTTCTTTTATCCAAAAGGAAAGGCTGAAAAGAATAGGAAAGACCTTTGAGATTTTTTCTTGAGTTCGGGGGTATATTATGAAAAAGGAAGGTATTAGCACCCTTTTCATTCTTAGTTATCTACGGGCTCTTAGTTACTTGCTAGATCACGTGCTTCTATTTGAAAATGTGCTTTGTGTGGTTTTTGAAAGTATTTTGAAAAGGTGCCATTGTTTAGGCAAACTTTGTAATGATTCTCGTTCGTAAGAGTGTATACAAAGTGTTGATCTTTTGAAAATGTTTTCAAGTTTGAAAGATGTTTTTGTTTGTTTTGAAAATAGCAAGGATGTTTTTGGTTTTGAAATTGAGCAAGCAACTAGGAACAATCTACCTATTCAAAAGTCTTTCATGTTTATTTCCTCTTTCCTTTGAAATTGTCATCTTACCATTGATTTGGTAAGTAACCCTATCTTTGGATGTAAAAGGGACGGGCAAGGGTCATCCTATAGCCATGATTAGCAATGTTGTAAGATATCTTAGCATTTTCTTTAAGGGACTAAGATCATTTTTGAAAGGCAACTTTGATAGCGTCGTCGAGGGACTATGATCTTGTATTTTTGTTTGTTTTTGCTAAGATACCTCACATGCATAATATGGCAATTTTATAAGGCAAAAAAGTGGATTTACCCTAAGGGTGTATGTGTGAAAGTGTATTGGTTTACATGCTTGATTTGTCTTGATTAGGGTTTGCTATTTGTTGGTTTTAATCTTTCCATACAAGCCCTAATTTACTAGCATTTGTATATTCAAACATTAAATTGCGGAAAATAAAAATACTAAGTTATTACATCATTTAGGGGAGGGGGTGTACAAATTACAAATGGGGGAATTGCAAGAAATTAAAACCCTAATTATCTATTACAATCATATTGAATTTGAATAAATGTACAAGAAATGAAATGAATATAATGTACAAGTATGTATAAGGAATGTATTTTTGTATTAAAGGTTTTGACCTAATTAAATTAAAATAATTGACTAGAATAAGAAAATTAAAACTAAAGTAATAAAAGAAATTAATTTATTAAAGAAAACAAGTTTTTTAGGGTTTTTGTGAATTTGATTAATTTAGTAAATAAAATTAATTAAATAAAAGTCCTAAGTTATAAATTGATTTTAATTTACAAGAAAGTAATTAAGAATAATTATCTAAGTATTTAAGAAAGGGAAATTAAATTATTAAAGGAAATGTTTTTTATTCTTTTGTTTTATGAAGAAAAATAAACTAAATAAATATAAATAATAAAATATAAATATTTTTGGATTTTTATTAGTAACAATAAAAATAATATTAATAAATAATAATAATAATAATAATAATAATAATAAAGAAAATAGAAATAAAAAAGAAAGAAAGAAAATGGGCCAGGATGTATGAAAGTGAAACAGGGGGTATGGTGCAACAAAAATGGAGAAAGCCCAAAGCTGGGCCCAGGCGCTGTAAAGAAACAAAAAAAAGGAAAAAAAGTGAATAATGACAAAAGGTAGCGCGCTGCGTGTTGAACCCATGTCCTCTTGGTTACCAACATGCTGCCTTACCACTAGGGTGACTATACATCCGTTAACTTATGTCAAATAATAAATATATATATTAGAAACTACTTCCTGAAGACAACTTCATCTTCAACCTTGCGCCTAGCCAGACCACCTGCATCTTGTTCATTTCTCATCCATTTGCAAAAGTGTAAACATGAATCTTGTGGCAAATTTCCTCACGATTTCAGAAATGTAAAGCATTAAAACTATAGATCAAAGACAAACATGAATTTTATTAGCCCTAAATCTGAACCCTAATTTTTCCAGAAACTTCAACCTTAAAATTCTCTAAGATCAAGCAACATAAATGAAAACTATGGACATGGTTAGCTTTAGGGCAATGATATCTACATTTTTCATTCACAAATTAAACATTAATGATACCTATATGAAGAGTTCAAAAGTCAGAAAACTAACCTTGCAAGAGGGTATCATGTTTTGAGTTTGAGAAGCTTTTGATGAGTTCCAGTGATTGGGTTAGCTTCCTCAAGTTTCCAGGAAGCTAATGTGATGCTTGGCTGGAGCTGAAAGTGGTTGGGGAGTTCTGGAGAAGTCAACTTGCAGAGCTATGTTTTTCAAAATGGAACTTGATGATGGAGATGTTACAGTTATGAAACAGGGTCAGAGATGAGTTGTATTTGATGTTTAGAAGCTTTAGTAACCAAAAAGGCTTGAAAACACACGGGGGAAATGTGAGTTTTAAGTTTTTGGTCAGATTATGCAAGAATGGAGTTTTGTGTTACAGTTTTGAATTCTTGTGTGTTTTGGAGCTTAAGCATGCGTGTGTTTTCTTGCAAAAAACTTGTGTATATGTATGGAAAAGGTTAGAGTACAAATGTACTCAAGACTTCTGAGTTCTATCCTTTTAACTCTATAACTTACTTTTGAAGAAAAGTGAGAAGACAAATCTCAAAATGTTGTACAAGCATGTTCTGAGTTCAAGGAGGCTTTAGACACATAGATTTTGGGTTATAGGGGTTGTGTGTGCAGAAAGAACAAGTGCAAAGCTCAAGAAGTTGACAATTGTAAAAGTGATGCTTTATCAAAATGGAAATGGTGACTTTCTCCCTAAAATGGAAAAATGCTTTGGACAATGCTTGAATCAATTGGACAATTGATCAATCAGTTGTGTAAACATTAAATTAAGGAGTGAAAACAAGTTTGAGGCCTGCAAAGTGAAGATTATGCAGCATGGCTATGGATTTGGTTCATGTTGCATCCCAAATTTTGCCTTGCAAACCAACTTGAAACCCTAACTTCTGGCCTTCGATTCTCCTTGCTCACAAATGATCTCAAGGAGTTCTTGGACATTTTGGAAAGCTTGTAGTTTTCTCTACAACACCTATTTGAATCACTTTTGAAAATTCCCCTTGGAACTATGTGAAAAATTGCCATGAAGTTAGGTCAAAATCCTGCCTAAACTAGGGCAAAATTTTCACTAAGTGTTTAGTTTCATGAACATGTAATCACAAAATCATAACTTGAAATCCATGAATTTCTAGGAGAAGTTGTGTAAATAAATGTTTTAGATCTCGTTGAGATCTACAACTTTCATGTCGAAAGTTTCCTTTGAATCATTTTGCATCATGGTGAAAAATTGGCTCAAAGTTGTTAAAAAATATGAAGTTTTCAACACTTAGAAAAATTTCTAAGTTTGGAAACTTTGACTTTTCAAAATGAAATCTTGACTTTTTGATTTCTTGATGAACAAGTTTCATATTTTGACGTGTTTTGATGAATTCTGATCTTTAACACTTGATTTTGACCAAAAAGTTAAAGTTTGACTTTTCACTGTATCAGTTGACTTTTGATTAGTTGACTGTAAATCAACTATCAATCAAATGACCTTGAGCAATGTTTTGAGTCCTGCCATTAGGTCAAAATGATGAAATTGAAACCTTGAGATCATGTCTCAAACCAATTAACCATTTTCTTGGTCAAAAATCAGAAATTGCCCTTTCTTAGTCAAAACCCTAATTTTGACCATTTTGCCCTTTTGATGATCTGATCAAATTTCTTGAGGAATTATTGTCCAAACTTGAAGGTGGAAGATGATTGGACACTAGAGTGCCTAGAAATTTTCACTCGAAGATGAAATGGGGAAGGGCTTATAGATGCCATTTAGAGGAATAATGGAGATTTTTCGGAGATGGGCTTGTAGATGCCATCCAGGGGTGACTGTTGACAGAAAATGGACTAAGTCTGAACATGATTTCAACTGGAAAAGAATCAGAATAAATCTTTGTAGTGACTTATCTGAACTAGGATAAGTCTTGTATGTTGTTTAACTGGGAAGAATAAATCGTTGAGAGATTTATCTGAACCGAAGTGTCCCTTTGGAAAGTATCAGGATATACCGTTGAGGGGTTTAAACTGAACCAAAAGAGATCTTGAATATTTTTTAACTGAAAATAATCATAGTAAATCTTTGAACGATTTATCTGAATCAGAGAAAGCGTCTACAGGAAAGAATCAGAATAAATCATTGAGAGATTTATCTGAACCCGAAGTGTTCCTTTGGAAAGTATCAGGATAAACCGTTGAGAGATTTAAACTGAACCGGCATGGATTTGGAGAAGAATCAGAACAAATCATTGAGATATTTATTTGAACCAGAGAAGACGTCCGCGGGAAATAATCATAATAAACCATTGAGAGATTTAAACTGAACCGATAGGGGTCTGGAGAAGAATCAGAACAAATCATTGAGAGATTTATCTGAACCAGAGAAGACGTTTGCGGGAAAGAATCAGAATAAACTGTTGAGAGATTTAAACTGAACCGACAGGGATCTGGAGAAGAATTAGAACAAATCATTCAGAGTATTATTTGAACCAGAGAAGACGTCTGCGGGAAAGAATCAGAATAAATCTTTGGGAGATTTAAACTGAACCAACAGGGATCTGGAGAAGAATCAGAATAAATCATTGAGAGATTTATCTGAACTAGAGAAGACGTCGGTGGGAAAGAATCAGAATAAACCATTGAGAGATTTAAACTGAACCGGCAGGGGTCTGAAAGAAATATCTTTTATGTAGATGGTTGACCAGTCCTTTCTTGGGAATTGATCTGTAATTGACTTGCTGAAAATTTGACGATAATTTTTTGTTGATTGATCTTTCCTGAAAAGATGAAAGGTTAGTTGTATGCAATGTCATGAAGTATGAAATGCATGGTACAATGATGTTCTCAAAATAAATGAGATTGTGTCGTATGTATCTGTGTTGTCAATGCTATGACGTATGGATGTAATGTATGGACACATTAATTGTTATGGTGCAGTATTGCTGGAGTCAGGGAAAATAAATTCCTGAACACTGCTGAGAATAAGGAGTGCAAGTCTTCATGTTTTGAAGTGTTGATGAGTTTCCATTTGTTATAGAAATAAACTCTGTTGTGTAAGGGAAACACCGTGCATTGCTTATGGACTTTGTGAAATCCTGATAAATTAGGAAACTTTCACTGAGGAATCTTAGGAGCGGTAACTGGAAGTTTTATTCCTTCTGGGATGTGAGAGAGCTTGATATCATTAAGCTGCATACTAGAGATACATTAGCGATCCTGTAGTGGGATGTCCCATTTTCCGCTCTTGCTGGAAAAAGTACATGTGGGGGATTTTATGGAATAATCTAAAGATATCATCCTATTTCTTAAAGCCATTAGCGATTGTCTTTCTATTTTATGTTCTACCTTTTTCTCATTTATAAACAATAGTTACGTTCAAATGCATATGTTAAAAAATAAATCATTGGACGTTTTTGTAAACAAAACACGAAAATAAAGAAAAACGGATAGTTTTGCACTTTCAAAGGAATATTTTTATATTAAATTGAATAAGTATTTTTGTACAATGAGACGAACATTCTAGTAAGAGAATATCGTCGTAAAAAAATGGAAATTGATACAAAGAAAAGATAGCTATGTGAAATGATCCCATGGGGTTCCCATTCTGCTATATCCTTCGTGTCTCCGAGCGTCTTGTCCACTTGCTGCCTTGTCTGAAGCTGATTGGATTGATCAGAACCTTTAAGTTTGTCAGTTGATGCTAAAGGTTGTCTGTAAGGTGATCTAACGAGACATAGTCATATGCTTTAATTCCCTAACTTTTTCCTGGACCGCCCTTTTGGGTTTTCAACTTGCCGAGTGTACAAATTTTATTGTTCTATCCCTAATTTTTGCCCGAATCTTTGTTGTTCGTTGGGACGCCCTTATTTTGCCTAGGTGTGTCAACCTAGCGGGTCTCTTATGCATAGTATCTTTTGACTATGTCTGCATTCACAGGGTGCAGAAGGTCGTCGCCATCCGTAGTGGTTAAGATTATTGCTCCACCAGAGAATATGCTTTTGATCACAAATGGTCCTTCATATGTAGGAGTCCATTTTCCCTTGGGATCACCTTGTGGTAATATGATACGCTTGATTACCAAGTCACCAACCTGATATACCTGACGTCTGACCTTTTTGTTAAAAGCTTTGATCATACGTTTTTGGTACATATGGCTGTGACAAACAGCCGTAAGCCTCTTCTCATCAATTAGGTTCAACTAGTCAAGTCGAGTTTGGATCTAATCATCTTCATTCAGCCCTTCATCCTTTATGATTCTCAGAGAAGGTATTTGGACTTCAATTGGTAGAACATCTTCCATGCCGTATACCAAGGAGATGGGAGTTGCCCCTGTTGATGTGTGCGCCATGGTACGACAGTTGTGGAGAGCGAATGGTAGCATCTCATTCCAGTCTTTGTAGGTTACTGTCATTTTTGTATGATCTTCTTGATGTTCTTATTTGCGGGTTTGACAACACCATTATTCTTTGGCCGGTAAGGAGAAGAATTATGGTGTTGGATCTTGAATTACGCGTATAGTGTAGTGATCATAGTATTGTTAATATTTATACCATTATCTATGATGATTCTCTCTGGGATACCATACCGACAAATGAGATTATGTTTGATGAATCGGGCCATAATATTCTTGGTAATGGAAGCGAAAGAAGCTGCCTCAACCCACTTTGTGAAATAGTCAATGGCCACCAAGATGAAGCGGTGTCCATTAGAAGCTGTAGGTTTTATTTCTCCAATCATATCGATGCCCCACATCGCGAATGGCCAGGGAGCAATCAGGACATTTAGAGGAACTAGAGGCACATGTACTTTGTCAGCATAGATCTGACACTTGTGATAGGTTCGTGAATGCTGATACCAATCTGCTTCTATGGTAGACCAGTAGTACCCCGCTCGTAGGATCTTTTTAGCCATCGTATGCCCACTAGAATGGGTGCTAAAAGTGCCTTCATGCAGATCAGCCATGATCTTTTCTGCCTCAGCCTTGTCTACATAACGAAGCAAAATAGAGTCGTGGTTGCGTTTGTAGAGAATGCCATTACTAAGGAAGAACTTAGTAGAGAATCTTCTCAAGAACTTCTTATCATTGACTGAAGCTCCTTCCGGATACTCTTGAACCTCAAGATACCTCTTAACTTCATGGAAACAAGGCTTGTCCACTATGTCTTCAGTATCGATCTCGTGACAATAAGTTGGTTCGTCCATCCGCTCAATGGTGATCTGGGCAGCCTCGTTACCCCACTTGAGTTTCAACATGGACGACATAGTGGCTAACACGTCCGCTAGTTGATTTTCCTCTCGTGGAAAATGCTCAAAGGTGATTTCCTAGAAATGTGGGATTAATGTCAAGACATGTTCTTTATAGGGGATGATATTAGGGTGCTTCATGTCCCAATCTCCTTTGATCTGACTGATGACTAAGGCTGAATCTCCAAATACACTTAAGAATTTGATTCCCAAATCTATGGCAGCTTTGAGACCCAAAATACACGCTTTATATTCTACCATGTTATTGGTACAATTGAAACAAAGTCTTGCAGTGAAGGGAGTATGACATCCCTCAGGGGATATGATTACAACACCTATTCCATTGCCGAGTGCGTTGGAAGCTCCGTCAAAAACCAAAGTCCATCAGGATCCTTGTTCAGGTCTGTCATATTGTCTGAGTTCTTTAAAATTGTTTACCATCATGATGTCTTCATCTGGGAACTCGAATTTTATGGACTGATAGTCATCCACAACTTGATGAGCAAGGTGATTGGCTAGCACACTGCCCTTTATTGCTTTTTGGGTAGTGTACTGAATATCGTATTCAGTCAGGATCATCTGCCATCTTGCTATTCTCCAAGAGAGGGCAAGCTTCTAGAATATGTATTTAATTGGATCCATCTTGGATATCAATAAGGTAGTATGGGTCAACATATACTGTCTTATCTGGCGAGCAGCCCATGCCAGAGCGCAACAAGTTTTCTCAAGCAGTGAATATCTTGTTTCACAGTCGGTAAACTTTTTGCTTAGGTAGTAAATATCATGCTATTTTCGGCCAGACTCGTCATGCTGCCCCATCACACACCTCATTGATTTTTCCAAAACAGTTAGATACATGATCAAAGGTCTTCCCTCGACTGGCGGCTTTAAAGTAGGAGGCTCTTGAAGGTACTCTTTAACCTTGTCGAAGGCAGCTTGGCATTCATCATTCCATTTGACTACTTGATCTTTCTTCAGTAATTTGAAGATTGGTTCACAAGTAGCGGTTAGGTGAGAAATGAACCTGGCGATGTAGTTAAGTTGTCCTAAGAATCCTATGACTTCCTTCTCGGTGCAAGGAGTAGGCATTTCTTGTTTTACTTTCACCTTGGTAGGGTCAACTTCGATACCTTTACCACTGAAAATGAAGCCTAGGAGTTTACCGAACCTCATCCCAAATGTGAATTTATTCGGGTTCAACCTTAACTTGTATTTCTTTAGCCTTTCAAACAGTTTCTGCAGATGGTCAAGATGTTCCTTTTTAGTTTGAGATATGGCTATCATGTCATCCACATAGACCTCTATTTCATGATGGATCATGTCGTGAAATAGAGCTACCATGGCGCGCTGATAAGTTTCCCCAACATTCTTGAACCCGAATAACATAACCTTGTAACAGAAAGTGCCCCACTGTGTGACGAAGGTCGTTTTCTCCATGTCCTGAGGTGCCATTTTGATTTGATTGTAGCCTGAGAAACCATCCATAAATGAGAACACTTTATGTCGTGCGGTATTGTCAACCAAAATATCAATATGGGGAAGTGGGAAATCATCGTTAGGGCTTGCCCTATTCAAATCTCGGTAATCCATACACATGCATACTTTGTCTTCCTTTTTAGGCACTGGAACAACATTGGAAAACCATTATGGATAGGAGGTGACATCTAAGATTCCGGCATTGAATTGTTTCATGACTTCAGTATTGATATTCTCTAACATGTCTGGCCGCATGCGACGAACTTTCTGTTTTACCGGAGGGCAGTCTTCTTTTGTCGATAGATAATGGACCATGATATCAGCATCAAGTCCAGACATGTCTTCGTATGACCAAGCAAAGACCTCAACATAGTTATGTAGAAACTTAGTTAAAAGCTTCTTGACACTGGGTTCCAGATTGGCACCCACCTTGACTTCTTTCTTGTCCTCTTTGGTACCTAAGTTAACTGTGTCCACTTGTTCTTTGTGGGGTTGTATGGTCCTTTCTTCTTGTTGTACTAACTTGGCTAGTTCCCCTGGCACTTTACAATCTTCCTCACCTTCGTCTTCGGCTTAGTAGATTATATTTTTAAAGTCACAATAGGCCATAGCAGAATTGTTATCCATGGGATCCTGAGTGGATGTAGATCTGCATTTTGATATGTGAGTGTGTGTAAGAGCATAGCTATCATTGAAAAACAAAAATGTATAAAAATAAATACAAAGAGTGTAATGTTTTCATGCAAAAACGTCCATGATTCACTGATGACATATGAAAATGAAGTAACAACCCTTACAAATGGACCATTGTGCCTCGGGTAAGACACAAGGTTTTAAAAGTCTGAATTATTTAATTATTACAAGTCTGACAAAAATTTAAAGATAATTACTATTGGATAAAAGTAATTGGGACAAAATATTTGGCTTCCCAGTTGGTGAGTCCTCCGTCGATAGTTAGGAAAATCCATTCTTCCAGGTCGCAGCTGTCATCACTATCTTCCACTGCGCTGACTCCATGGTTACTGATCCGAAAAGGTGGTTCCCTGGCACGAGCACGACGAACAGCTTTCTGGGCTCCTGAAGTGAAACCCAAACCAAATTTGTCAGATTTGTAAGTGATATCCGGGAGTTGGCCCCAAATAGTACACCCACCTTCTTCGACTACTGCCTTGGCATATTTCAGTGAAGACATCTTTAGCGGGGGTCTTGTAATCTTTGGGACTCGGGAAACAATCTTGGTTGCTGCCACTATTTGTGGGGCTTCCTCGAAATGCTGAAACAGAGTTTCAATGAATTCACCATCCATTTCCATGTATCCTAAGGAGTTCAAGTGACTGGCCATATATTCCTCTTCTCCATGGACAGTGATGATTTTTCCCTTGGTTGGGTATTTCAGCATCTAATGTAACGTAGAGGTGAAGGCACCAGTGTTGTGAATTCATGGTCGGCCCAGTAAACAGGAATAGGAAGGGAGAATGTCCATCACGTAGAAAGTTGAATCAAATGTTTGAGTTCCAACTTTAATGGGGATGTCCGCCTCCCCATGCACCATTCTCTTCGAACTGTCGAAGGACCTTACCACTATGTTGTTGGGTTTTAAGGTTAGACCTTCACAGTCTAGTCTATCAAGAGCCTTCTTAGGTAGCACATTCAAATATGAACCAGTATTGACCAGGACATGGGCCAAAGTGGTACCCCTACATTCAATAGAGACATGCAACGCCTCGTTGTGTTTCCTCCCTCTAGGTGTCAGGTCAGCGTCGGAAAAGCCTAAACTGTTGTCAGCTGTCAAACTGGCCACACAGTCTTGGAATTGGTCAGCAGAGGTTTCTTGTGGCACATGGGCAATTTGAGAAATTTCACCAAGGCCTTCGCATGAGCCTCAGAGCACAATAGTAAAGCCAGCATAGAGATTTTTGAAGGAGGCTGCCCTAGCTGTTCGACTACATTGTAGTCGCTTCTCTTTATAATTTTCAGAATTTCGTCCATCTCCTTCTTGGAGGCTTCTGGGATAGATACTGATTGCGCCTTCATCCAGACAAGCTCAACCAAAATGCCTTTGCCCAGAGTCTCGGTCGACTCAGTGATAGGGGTGTCAGTAGGGGTAACCAAAGGGACTGTAGTAGTAGGAACAAAAGTAGGGATGATCACAGGGCCGATAACAGTTTTTGGGGTAGCAATCTCAGGGGAGAATACTCTTCCACTTCGGGTTATTTTGCTGGTTCCCACAATATTGCCGATGTCGGGGTCAACCTTCTCAAAAATCGAGTCTTCAACAGCTAGCCAATCCTGCTTGACAACATGATAGTAGACTTCACCCCCATAGTTCCAGGGGACAGTTTTATCTCAGGAGTACGGGATCGGCCCTGGCATAGTATCAATCAGTGGAGTCACCTTAGGAACAAATGTAATCCTAACGGGTCTTTTGGTGGATACCCTGGAAGGATTGGCGGAAATGGTTACTATTGAAACATCTTTGTAAGAAATGGTGGGAACATGAGTCTTCTCAAACAAAATCTCCTTGTCATCCATTAGGCGCTGGACACCTGTTTTTAATAAGTGACAACCAGTTGGTAGGGATAAACAGAGGTGACAGCCTTCGTCACAACTCGGAAATAAACCGGCCTTCAACAGGTTCCTCTTGACAGTCAAGAGAGGAGTAACAAGTTCATCAACAATAGTAACAAACACATCATCTTCAACAGCATTAACATCACGGCCATGCTTGGGCATAGGAGAGGTGATAACATTTTGGATTTCAGGAGCATCAAATTCAATTTCTTTTACCTCAAGAAGGTCTTGCACCTTGTTTTTCAAAGCCCAACAGTTGTTGGTATCATGGTCGTGACTTTCTGAATGGTAAGCACATCGGGAATTAGGGTGGTAATGAAGAGAGGCGGTGTTGGGATTCTTCGGGGCTTCCTTCAAAGTTACCAAATTAGATCTCAACAAATGTGACAGGACTTGAGACAGCATCATATTTATCCAGGTAAATTGTCTTACTGGTCTTTCCGTTCTAGGATGGTTGTTTCTTTGTTGAGTAGGTGCGGGCTTAGGGATCATGACGGCCCCTACCATTGGACGGTGTTCAGTTCTGTTTTGATTCCTTTAAGGGTACACAACACCAACTTCTTTCTTCCCAATAAACGGTTCTCACGGCACTGGAGGATGCATCCTTTTGGATCATCCCACTCTTAATCCCAGCTTCCACTATCTCCCCTATCAAGATTAATTCAGTGAAGCCGGTCGAGGAGCTTCCAATTAGATGATTAAAGAAAGGACCAGACAGGGTACCCAGAAACATGTCTACTAGCTCCCTGTTAGACAGGGGAGGCTGGACTCTTCCTGTTAAGTCCCTCCATTTCTGAGAATAGTCTTTGAAACCCTCACTCGAACCCATAGCCAGACTTTAGAGTTGAGTAGGGGTGGGAGCAAGGTATGCGTTTTACTGATACTGTTTATAAAAAGCAGCGGCCAAGTCTTCCCAATTATGGATATTGTCCCTCTCCAGTTGATAAAACCAATTTAGCTGAGTCCCGGATAGACTATCCTGAAAGAAGTGGACCCACAAATCTCTGTCAGTTGTGTGAGGCTGTATCTTCCTCACATAAGATAAGAGGTGCGTCTTGGGACACGAAACCCCGTCGTACTTAGCAAACACTGGTTCCTTTAACTTTGGTGGAATAACAATCCCGGACATCAAACCCAATTCTTCAAAGTCCAGCCTGGACACTTTCTGAATCTCCATTGCACTTAGACGTTCTTCCAGATGTTTGTATTTGTCGTCAGCTGGAGGATACTGCTCTTCAGAGAAATCATCGTCTTCTTCCTCTTCAGATTCTAGATGGGAAATCACTTCCTTGCTTTTCCCTTCTTGATTATCCTTTTCAGCTGATGATGTTGCAAAGTCAAGGGTCCGTCTGGCTGGCCCGAGGAACCTTCTTCCTAGATTCATAACACCGGTTTATTTCTTTATTTTCTTCTTCTTTTCTTTGATCAACAAAGTTTTCAAATCCTCTTTCCCTTATTCCAAAGTCAAGAACATTTGTTGAAACTGAGCATTATGTGCCTGAAGATCTTTTATTGTCTGCTCGAGATCCATCTTACTGAAATAAACTGTAGAAAGATAAGGAGACCTGTGGTAAGAAACCTGTTTATGTGATGATGAATGAAGATGCATATGCAATGATTTTAAGGAAATTAGAGATTTAAATTTGCTTTAGACAAAAAAGTAACACACGTTATATTAATAAATCAAAGTTTGAGTACATCATACCTCTTTGGGCTTATAATGAAAGAAATAAAATACAAAATTCTAAGACAAAAAAGTTTAACGCATCCTCTTTGGTGCGATGTAGGTGTTCAGCCTCAGCTTTTCATGAAGCTTCCTGGTAAGTTCCAGAACCTTCTTCTCGCTGGCGTAGAATTGGTCCTCAAAAGTGTCTCGCTCCCCTTTAAGCTGTATCCAATCCCTTTGCAAGTCTTCGAGAGAGGTGGGCATGTTGGGATGAAGGATAGTGTATGGGAAATCTCCTTCCACAACAGGCTCTATGATAACTGGAAGAATAGAGGGGTAAGGCATCATAAGACTTTGAGCACGAGCTCGTATCCATTTGAGATAAGGCTCAAGAGGGATGGAATTCTTGTTCCCCAGTGTCTTGCTATCAACTCTATGTTCCATGACCCAAGCTCGCATGAACCTTTTGCGGTAATCCTGGGCATCATTCTCGTAGTCGAAGATGATTCCTTGAATAAGTGCATCATGAGGACCATCCCTTCTTGCATATCCAAACTGTCATAGTGCCAAACAAGGATTGTAAGTGATTTCTACCCTAATTTCTAGAAGAGGGAAAATAGGGAATTCTCCGCATCGATCAATGATGATAACATCCTCTGAGAATCGGGGACACCAATGAATGCCTGAATGTGTAAGAGTCATCAGCCATTGAGACCATCTCAAGCCCTGTTCATTCTTCAAGACGGATCGGGGTAGGTGTGAAATAAACCACCTATCCAAGAGAGGCATGCAGCACATAAGGGTTCCTTTCCTCTTTACAGTGTGAGTATGCAACGAATGTAGGATATCTCCAAGCAGAGTAGGTACCAGATTACGTGACAGGAAAATATTAACCGCATTCACGTCTATGAGTTGGTCCAGATTAGGAAACAATACCAAACCATAGATGAGAAGGGATAACACCTCTTCAAAAGCTTGTAAGTCCAAGGTATCCCAAAAATGATGAGCTTGAACAAGAACTTAGCCAAAAAACCCTTGACACCTCTCCGGGTTTCCCAATTTGCTACTATGTCAGACCGTTGTAAGGACAGAGATTTGGAAATATCTTTAGGTTTAGGGTCTCTTTCCATACCATTGAAAGGCACCTCATTAAGGATAGGCACCCCAAACAGTAGAGAAAACTCCTCCATAGTAGGCACTAACTGGTAATTCGAAAAAGTGAAACAGTAATGTAGAGGGTCAAAGAATTGAAAGAGCACTTTTAACATTTCTTCGTCAGGGTTTGAAGTGACCAAGATGAGAAGTCTACAATGTCTTTCAGTGATTGGAGAGCTTTCGAGAACCCTTGATACCAAATCCTTGAGCTGAGGAGGTACTTTTACCAGTCTGACTTGGATAGTGAATTTGTGGGTGAGTGCCATGTCCTACAAAACAAGACAAAAATAAACCTTAAGAATCCTTGAAATGGTTAGTATGACATGCTATGTTATGATGTCATGATTATGCTCAGATATAGCAGATATAGCAAGCACAAGCAAATCACACAGAGACCTTAGGTTTAAGACTTGCATGGATTTTAAGGTGATACCCTCTTGAAGTTGGGTTGGCTCAACCTGTCCTAAATATAGTAACCGGTTCTAAGGGATCTCAATATCACCGGTCTTTCCCCCAAATCTCGTACCGATAGACAATTGACTTTCCACCAAACAAAACTCAAGGGTCAAACCTCAATGAGTGTAGCATCGAGTATCAACCGACTTTGGGTTTACACCAAATACGGCTATCTCACTACGTCCTAAAAGCCAAGTTGGTCAATTAAGGTGCTAATGTTAGTTGACGCTTTATGATACCATGCAGCGGCCCCGTATTCTCCTTGATTACTCAAGGGCTACTGATACACACCAAAGTATCATATCAATGTAGCTACTGTTTCAACCGTGTCGGTATACCCCGCACAGTTCCCTCACAGTTTATTGTTACTTATCTAAAAAAGTTGCCCCAAATCTGGGTGTAGGATCCTTAGTAAGCCTAAACAAGGAACCATAATGCAAAGCATGCAAATCAAACAAGGAAAGCAAGTAAAGGTGATCTATCCCTAAGGTAACCCCACTTTTAAGATTCTCCCCAGCAGAGTCGCTAGTTCTGTAACACGGTGGGAGAACTAACTTGATCGATTTGCGTTTGATTGAAAATGTTGCAGTTAGCAAGAGTCGCCACCGACTTTTCTTTTATCCAAAAGGAAAGGCTGAAAAGAACAGGAAAGACCTTTGATATATTTTCTTGAGTTCGGGGGGTAGATTATGAAAAGGGAAGGTATTAGCACCCTTTTCATCCGTAGTTATCTACGAGCTCTTAGTTACTTTCTAGATCACTTGCTTTTGTTTGAAAATGTGCTTTGTGTGGTTTTTTAAAGTATTTTGAAAAGGTGTCATCGTTTAGGCAAACTTTGTAATGATTCTCGTTCGTAAGAATGTATACAAAGTGTTGATCTTTTGAAAATGTTTTCAAGTTTGAAAGATGCTTTTGTTTGTTTTGAAAATAGCAAGGATGTTTTTGGTTTTGAAATTGAGCAAGCAACTAGGAACAATCTACCTATTCAAAAGTATTTCATGTTTATTTCCTCTTTCCTTTAACATTGTCATCTTACCATCGATTTGGTAAGTAACCCTATCTTTGGATGTAAAAGGGACGAGCAAGGGTCATCGTATAGCCATGATTAGAAATGTTGTAAGATACCTTAGCATTTTCTTTAAGGGACTAAGATCATTTTTGAAAGACAACTTTGATAGCGTCATTGAGGGACTATGATCTTGTATTTTTATTTGTTTTTGCTAAGATACCTCACATGCATAATATGGATACTTTATAAGGCAACAAAGTGAATTTACCCTAAGGGTGTATGTGTGCAAGTGTATTGGTTTACATGCTTGATTTGTCTTGATTAGGGTTTGCTATTTGTTAGTTTTAATCTTTCCATACGAGCCCTAATTTACTAGCATTTGTATATAAAGTATTAAATTGCAGAAAATAAAAATACAAAGCTATTACATCATTTAGGGGAGGGGGTGTACAAATTACAAATGGGGGAATTACAATAAATTAAAACACTAATTATCTATTACAATCATATTGACTTTGAATAAATGTACAAGAAATGAAATGAATATAATGTACAAGTATGGATAAGGAATGTATTTTTGTATTAAAGGTTTTGACCTAGTTAAATTAAAATAATTGACTAGAATAAGAAAATTAAAATTAAATTAATAAAATAAATAAATTTATTAATTAAAACAAGTTTTTTTAGGGTTTTTGTGAATTTGATTAATTTAGTAAATAAAATTAATTAAATAAAAGTCCCAAGTTCTAAATTGATTTTAATTTACAAGAAAGTAATTAAGAATAACTGTCTAAGTATTTAAAAAAGGGAAATTAATTTATTAAAGGAAATGTTTTTTATTCTTTTGTTTTATGAAGAAAATAAAGTAAATAAATATAAATAATAAAATATAAATATTTTTGGATTTTTATTAGTAACAATAAAAATAATATTAATAAATAATAATAATAATAATAATAATAATAATAATAATAATAATAATAATAATAATAATAATAAAGAAAATAGAAATAAATAAAAAAGAAAGAAAATGGGCCAGGATGTATGAAAGTGAAACAGGAGGTATGGTGCAGCAAAAATGGAGAAAGCCCAAAGCTGGGCCCAGGCACTGTAAAGAAACAAAAAAAGTAAAAAGTATGAAAAATGACAAAAGAAAGCGTGCTGGGTGTTGAACCCACGCTCTCTTGGTTACCAGCGCGCTGCCTTACCACTGGGGTGGCTACACATCCGTTAACTTATGTCAAACCATAAATATATATTAGAAACTGCTTCCTGAAGACAACTTCATCTTCAACCTTGCGCCTAGCCAGACCACCTGCATCTTGTTCATTTCTCATCCATTTGCAAAAGTGTAAACATGAATCTTGTGGAAAATTTCCTCACAATTTCAGAAATATAAAGCATTAAAACTATAGATCAAAGACAAACATGAATTTTATTGGCCCTAATCTGAATCCTAATTTTTCCAGAAACTTCAACCTTAAAATTCTCTAAGCTCAAGCAACATAAATGAAAACTATGGACATGGTTAGCTTTAGGGAAATGATATCTACATTTTTCATTCACAAATTAAACACTAATGATGCCTATATGAAGAGTTCAAAAGTTAGAAAACTCACCTTGCAAGAGGGTATCGTGTTTTGAGTTTGAGCAACTTTTGATGAGTTCCAGTGATTGGGTTAGCTTCCTCAAGTTCCCAGGAAGCTAATGTGATGCTTGGCTGGAGCTGAAAGTGGCTGAGGAGTTCTGGAGAAGTCAACTTGCAGAGTTGTGTTTTTGAAAATGGAACTTGATGATGGAGATGTTACAGTTATGAAACAAGGCCGGGGATGAGTTGTATTTGATGCTTAGAAGCTTTAGGAACCAAGAGGCTTGAAAATGCACGAGGGAAATGTGAGTTTCAAGTTTTTGGTCAGATTATGCAAGAATGGAGTTTTGTGTTATAACTCTGAGTTCTTGTGTGTTTTGGAACTTAAGAATGTGTGTGTTTTCTTGCAAATAACTTGTGTATATGTATGGAAAAGGTTAGAGCACAAATGTACTCAAGACTTCTGAGTTCCAGCCTTTTGGCTCTATAACTTTCTTTTGAAGAAAAGTCAGAAGACAAATCTCAAAATATTGTACAAGCATGTTCTGAGTTCAAAGAGGCTTTAGACACATATATTTTGGGTTATAAGGGTTGTGTGTGCATAAAGAACAAGTGCAAAGTTCAAGAAGTTGACAATTGCAAAAGTGATGCTTTATCAAAATGGAAATGGTGACTTTCTCCCTAAAATGGCAAAATGCTTTGGACAATGCTTGAATCAATTGGAAAATTTATCAATCAGTTGTGTAAACATTAAATTAAGGAGTGACAAACAAGTTTTAGGCCTGCAAAGTGAAGATTATGCAGCATGGCTATGGATTTGGTTCATGTTGCATCCCAAATTTTGCCTTGCAAAACAACTTGAAACCCTAACTTTTGGCCTTTGATTCTCCTTGCTCACAAATGATCTCAAGAAGTTCTTTGACATTTTGGAAAGATTTTCATATGTTCTACAACCCCTCTTTGAATCACTTTTGAAAATTCCCCTTGGAACTATGTGAAAAATTTCCATGAAGTTAGGTCAAAATCCTGCCTAAACTAGGGCAAAATTTTCACTAAGTGTTTAGTTTCATGAACATGTATTCACAAAATCATAACTTGAAATCCATGCATTTCTAGGAGAAGTTTTGTAAAAAAACGTTTTATATCTCATTGAGATCTATAACTTTCATGTTGAAAGTTTCCTTTGAATCATCTTGCATCATGGTGAAAAATTGGCTCAAAGTTGTGAAGAAATATGAAGTTTTTAACACTTAGAAAAATTTCTGTTTGGAAACTTTAACTTTTCAAAATGAAATCTTGACTTTTTGATTTCATGATGAACAAGTTTCATATTTTGACATGTTTTGATGAATTGTGATCTTTGACACTTGTTTTGACCAAAAAGTCAAAGTTTGACGTTTCACTGTATCAGTTGACTTTTGATCAGTTGACTGAAAATCAACTATTAATCAAATGACCTTGAGCAATGTTTTGAGTCATGCCATTAGGTCAAAATTATGCAATTGAAACCTTGAGATCATGTCTCAAACCAATTAACCATTTTCTAGGTCAAAAATCAGAAATTGCCCTTTTCTCAATCAAAACCCTAATTTTGACCATTTTGCGCTTTTGATGATCTGATAAAATTTATTGAGCAATTATGGTCCAAACTTGATCATTTGACATGTATGAGTTCATAATGTTGATATGGATAAAAAATTATGAAGTTTGACTGTAAATTGGGCACAATTGACTTTTTACCCAATACAACTGATTTTTAGGTCAACTGATCAATTGACTGAGCAAAAATGTGATCCAAGACTTGAAATTTGACATGAGCAATCTTGAGGGTCCATAGTGATACATCAAAGTCAAATTAGGCATTAAAAGTTCAATTATCCTTGTTCAATCTCAAACCCTAATTTCAGTCATCAGTGCTTAAGGAGGTGTCTTGAGCTGATTAATCCTTGTATAGTCTTGAACCAAAGGAGATCTTATGAGAAAATATTTGATAAATGAGAGGTAAAACTTTGGGGTACAACAGGTTGGAAGGAATGAGAACATCAGTTTTGAAAGTTGAGGAGTTATGATTTAATTTGAAAATGCACAAAAAAGCAAGTTACTTCATGATGGAGAAAAAGAGTGATTCAAGGGACTTTGTCATGCTTTACTAGCTGCTATAAGATTGCCTATGATCACCAAGATTGTTTGTAATATTTGGAACAAGTCACAAGCTTGAATGAATATAGTGGTTAGCATAAAACTTGCTTTATCAAAGTTGATATGTTACTTTTTGCAAATTTAACCATAAGTGGTATCAAGATTTGGACAAAGCATCAAATCCTTGTGTAATACACTTAGGGCATGTGTAATTACTTAATTATGGAGATATTTGGATATAACCTAGCCTGAAAAGAGAGATATTGTAGCTTTGGTTGGAGTTTTGGCCATAAGGTAATAAAAAAATGACTTATGATTCAAGTTTGAATGGCCAACTTCTTCTCTTCGAATCTACTAGCTCAAAAATGATATATTTGTGTTCTTAGATATTTTGGAAAGCTTGAATCAAGATCTACAAATTTCATGTTTTGATTTTTTGCTGAATCAATTGGGATCTTGGTGAAAAATGGCAAATAAGTTGAGATGAAAAGTTGATCAAAAATATTTCCAAGTGTTAGATAAAAAGTATCAGAACTTCATGGGCCCATATCTCCTAATCCAAGAACTTTTTGAGGATAATCCCACATTAACCAAGTTGTAGAATTCATTAATCCCAATAACTTACATGTTGAAAGTTTTTCTAGAATCAGTTTGTATCTTGAGGAAACTTGCTTGTGAAGTTAGGGTTTTCTAAGCACAAAACACTTGAATTTTTCTAAGTGTTTGAAAATCTTCAATTTTGACTATTGTTGACTTTCTTGATTCTATTGATTCTTGATGATAAAGTTTGATAGTTTTTAATATCATTATGACTCTTGATTTTTGAATTCCAATGTTGACAAAAAAGTCAAAGTTTGACTTTTGTGTGACTGTTGACTTTTTATCAATTGATTCAATAACTATCAATCACTTCTACCTTTGGAAATGTCTTGAGCCATGTAATTAGGTCAAGATGTTGTATTTAAGCCCTTGATATCATGCATTAAGCCATTAGGTCTTGTGTAACACCCCAATTATACCCGACAATTATCATAAAAATCATAGTTATAAAAATTCAACAACTAAATCATGATGCTACAATTTCAACTTTGAACAAGGACATTCATTACAGATACATAACACACTAAACTTGGATGAACCAACAGCAACAAAAATCAATCTTTTAAAAACTAAAAACTTTCATAACCACCCAACGGAATCATAATATTCAACATATAAGAATGTAACATCTTTATCCAACTGAAACAACTTCAAATAACATTCAACGAAAAACAACTTAAAGTTTAACAACTGAAATAATAACAACAATAAATCCACAAGCGTTCACCCCCCCGAGTGTTACATATCAGAGAAATGGCACAGACTGGAACTACTGAAGGTAAACCGCCTTCACTCTGGATTACCTGCACGTTACCAACATATGGGTAACATTCAAACAGAAGGGGTGAGATATCGAACATCATAATAAAACACATGATAAATAATACATTAGAAACAGTTCATACAAAATCACCACTTCGTAGCTATTTAACAACATTATCATCATGAATTCATCCCCACAATAACTCAGAATGCAACATGGAATGCGATTTGTTTGTATGCATGTGCATGTGGTACCAATGGAGCATAACTCTAAACTTAGAAATCTGCCAATAGATAGAGGCATCAACAAGGCATAAGCCTTCAACTTTATATTTGCCAATCCAGACCAACTTAACGAGCATCAGCTCCAACATGATCTGCTATGTATGCATTAACAACATGAACATAATAACAACAACAACAATAATTCTACTTAATTCAACATTGGCCATAAGCCTACAACTTAATATCTTCCCATAATTAGAGGCATCTCAATATAAATCATCAATCTGCAATTTCTCAACTCAGAACAACTTACACAACACTGGTATCGACCAAAACAGCTTGCACGGGCAATAGGGATAGGGAGACTACGTGCCCTTCGACATGCACAACAACCAAGACAGAATACCAACTAATTTGTGCTCCTCGACACAGCCTGCAACTTCGTGCAGCTCGACAATAATATTGTGCTCCTCAGCACACCTTGCAGCCTAATATCGCTCGACATCCAACACATATATTCCCTGACACACCTTGCAGCCTAAATGCCGCTCGGCATCTAACACCATCAGCATCCTCTTAGACCACTAATTCTGGCCAACATCACTGAACAATACAACGTCATAACGACCATATCAATACAACCTATAATTTCCGGCCAACCGCTCGAAATACCACATCAACAGACAACTATATTTCCTATCAACAGATTCATTAATTGTACAAGACAGTCACACAGAAAACTTCCTAAAACGACCACAACAATAATTTACTAATTTTTTGTCAACCGCTCGGAAGATACAGCAACCTAATAACCATATCAACAGGTAATAATCTACACTAACCTATTCATCGATTATACCGGGCAATTATACAGACAACTCAAAACACCCACAACATAACAAACTGATAACTTCCTATAATAGGTTCATTAATCATGAAAGACAGTCCCACAGTAACTCCCTAAACAACCACAACATGAAGAAACGGGAAAATTCCCTAACATATCACAAACATCAACTTACAACAGTCATAAATACGACTGATTCCCACATAACAATCATCATCAATCCCATTATAAGGTCAGAACCCCACCCTTACCTGGATTGAAGGTCGCTCTACCAAAATTTCCAGCTGACAGCCTTGCCTTGATCTGCTCGACAATTGTGCAACTTTGCTCAACAACCGTGCAACCTTGCTCCACTTCTGCCCAGCTTCACATGGTCACGCACAAGACTTCTTATTTTTCCAAATAACCAAATCCTTGTCTTAGCTTAACCTTATAACATCAATTCTATTGGGCCTAACCTACACACCCCCACTTTACTACTTCCAACCAATAACATAAGCCCAACACAATTATTCCATTAATTCCAACATTATTGTTATTATTAATTAATTAATTAATTAATTAATTAATTAATTAATTAATAATAATCTAACAACTTATACCAACAATTCTCAACATCTCACAACTTTTCAACATATAATCCAAAAATAATTTAATTAAATAATTATTTAAATTAACGGGTGTTACAACTCTCCCCCACTTAGAATATTTCCGTCCTCGAAAATTTACCTTATTCGAACAACTCAGGATAGGAGTCTCGCATCTTGATTTCCAACTCCCACGTCATGCTTTCTCTGGAAGCTCCTAGCCAGACTACATTCATCAAAACAATCTCTTTGCCTCTTAGAGTCTTCATTTCACGATCCGCGATTCGTAAAGGCATCGTCTCCAGAGTGAGATTATCCCGTACTTGCACATCACCCATATGAATCACATGAGATGGATTTGAAATATACTTCCGGAGTTGTGACACATGAAACACATCATGCAAATTCGAAATATTAGGCGGTAAAGCCACTCTATAAGAAACATTTCGAACTATGTCCAAAATCTGATACGGACCAATAAAATGAGGAATGAGTTTCTTAGACCTCAATGCTCTCCCAACACCAGTCACAGGTGTAACTCTCAAAAACACATGGTCACCTGCTTAAAATTCTAAATCTTTCCTTCGCTTGTCATGATAACTCTTCTGTCTACTTTGGGAAGCTTTCATCTTTTATCGCATTAACTTCAATTTCTCTGTAGTCTCTCGAATAATTTCAGGTCCAAGTACTACACTTTCTCCAGATTCATGCCAACATAAATTATTTCTACATCTCCGACCATACAACACTTCAAAATGTGTCATCCCAATACTAGAATGGTAACTGTTATTATAAATGAACTCTATTAATGAACGATAAGTATCCCACGAACCTCCCTGCTTAAGAACACATGCTCTCAACAAATCTTCCAACGAATGAATTATCCTTTGAGTTTGACCATCCGTCTGAGGGTGATACGCCAAACTCAACCTCAACTTAGAACCCAACGCCTCTTGTAAACTCTTCCAAAAATTTGAAGTAAACCTCGAATCTCTATCCAAAACAATACACAAAGGAACACCATGCATATTTACAATTACACTAGTGCAAATCTCAGCCAACTTCGGCACTGGAAAATTGATGTTAATAGGAAAAAAAAATGAGCCGACTTTGTAAGCCTATCAACAATCACCCAAATTGAATCATGTCCTCTTGAAGTATTAGGTAATACTGTTACAAAGTCCATCAAAATGCTATCCCATTTCCATTCTAGAACTTCTAACGGTTGTATCAACCCTGCGGGCTTCTGATGTTCAACTTTCGACTTCTGACAAGTTAAACATGCATACACTAACCGAGCCACATCACTCTACATTCCAGGCCACCAAAACAAATTCTTCAAATCTTGATACATCTTTGTAGCTCCCGAATGAATGCTGAACTTGCTTCTATGACTTTCCTCGAGAATCACTTTCTTCATCTCCGCATCATCAAGAATACAAATTCGATCACGGAATCTCAACACACCTTGAGTATCCAACTTAAAATATTTATTCTTGGACTGATCAATTCCAACCATCGAGCCTAACAATTTCAGATCTTACTTGTGAGCTTCCCTGATATTGTCCTGATATTCATTGTTAATTTTCAACATTCCCAACATAACACTCTACTGTGCCACTTTGCAAAATAAGCTCATATCTCTGAACTGCTCAATTAATTCCAACTTTTTAACCATCATTGCTGACATATGCAAAGTCTTTCGACTTAACGCATCGGCCACCACATTCGCTTTTCTTGGATGATAATTCAAACCGAAATTGTAATCCTTTAACAACTCCAACCATCTTTGTTGACTCATATTTAATTCCTTCTGATCAAATAAATACTTTAAACTCTTATGGTCACTAAATACTTCAAATCTAGAACCATAGAAATAATGCCTCTAAATCTTCAGCACAAAAACAACTGCAACAAGCTCTAAATCATGCGTAGGATAGTTCTTTTCATGCATACTCAACTGCCTTGACGCATAAGCAACTAAATTTTCATTATGCATAAGCACACCTCCTAAACCCATCTTAGAGGCATCACAATATACCACGAAAGGTTCTCCAGGATTAGGTAATGTCAAAATCAGATTTGACGTAAATCTTTTCTTCAATTCTGCAAAACTTTCTTCACATTGAACATCCCACACAAAAGCTCTACCTTTACAAGTCAACTTAGTCAACGGAAGTGCCAACTTAGAAAAACCTTCAATAAACCTTCTATAATAACCAGCTAATCCCAAAAAGCTTCTAATTTCGGTAGCCGACTTTGGAGTTTCCCACTACAACACATCATCTACTTTAGATGGATCTACAATAATACCACTACCTGAGATAACGTGACCAAGAAAACTAATCTCATTTAACCAAAATTCGCACTTAGACAGCTTTGTATACAACTTCTTCTCCTTCAAAACTTGAAATACTATTCTAAAGTGCTTTGCATGCTCTTCTTCCGATTTAGAGTAAATTAAAATGTTATCAATGAACACCACTACAAATCGATCCAAATAAGTATGAAAGATACGATACATATACTCCACGAATACTCCCGGAGCATTAGTAACAGTGAAAGGCATCACTGAATACTCATAATGTCCATAACACATCTGAAAGCCATCTTCTGGATATCTTCATCCTTCACTTTAATATGATGATAATCCGAGCTCAAATCAATCTTACTAAAGACTCGAGCACCCACCAATTGATCCATCAAGTCGTATATTCTCAGAAGCAGATACTTGTTCCTAATTGTCACTTTATTCAATTGTCTATAATCAACACAAAGTCTCATACTTCCATCTTACTTCTTTACTAGAAACATTGGAGCTCCCCACGACGATACACTTGGTCTTACAAACTTCTTCTCAAGTAACTCTTCTAATTTCTTCTTTATTTCTGACAATTCAGATGCAGACATCCTATACAGTGACATAGAAACAAGTCTGGTACTAGGTACAAGATCAATATCAAATTCAACTTCTCTCTTTAGAGGTACATCAGGAATTTCATCAGGGAAAACTTCAGGAAATTCACGCACCACCTGCAATTCCTCAATTATAGCCTGATTCTGGAAAGATAGTGACGCCATCAACAAGAACATCTAAACCTCTTCTTGCATCAATTGTCGCAACTAACTAGCAGATAACAGACCTGCTTCTTCTTCTTATGGAGTAGAAAACCTCATCGACTTGTTATAACAGTTAATATGAACATAGTTATGCTCTAACAGGTTCATACCTAAAATCACATCTAACCCACTTAAAGGCAAACAAACCAAGTCAACAACAAAGTCTCTGTCGAAGATCTAAAAAGGACACTTTAAACACACAAGAGAAGTAGTCACTGATCCCTTGGTTGGAGTATCGATGATCATATCTCCATTCAAAGAAGACAACGTAAGACCCAATCTCTCAACACAATCAGCAGCAATAAAGCAATGAGTAACACCGATATCCATAATAGTAATTAAAGGAATACTATTAATGAAACATGTTCCTCTGATGAGTCTCTCTTTATTAGGTTCCTGAGTCCCAGCCAACGTGAACACTTTACCACTGGTTTGCACCTTCTTCGGCTCCTGACACTGAATACCAATGTGTCCTTCTTCACCATAGTTAAAACAAATCATCTCTTTATGCTTGCACTCAGATACAACATGTTCGGTCTTACCACAATAGAAACAACTCTTCACCTCAATAGTACACACGTTACTCTTATGACCAGGGATTCCATATTTGTAACAAACCACACCAGCAGGAGCATCTCCCCCACTAGTTCTCTAACACTAAGCAAATTTTTGTTTACCTTTACCAATTGGGGCATCATAGGGCTTACCATGGTTCTGTTGGTGCTTACCCCTCTTCTCATTGATAATCTTGTAGTGAGCATTATTATCTTCCTCAAAGATCCTGCAACTATCAATCAAAATAGAAAAGACACGAATCTTCTTGTATCCAACTACCTTCTTGATCTCTGGGTGCAACCCGTTCTAAAACTTGATGCACTTTGAAAACTCGACATTTGAAAACTCAACATATAAGAATGTAACATCTTTATCCAACTGAAATAACTTCAAATAACAAGCATTTTATGAAAAACAACTTAAAGTTCAACAACTAAAATAATAACAACAATAAATCCACAAGCGTTCATCCCCCTGAGTGTTACGTATCAGAGCAATGACACCGACTCGAACTACTGAAGGTAAAACGCCTTCACTCTGGATTACCTGCACGTTACCAACATATGGGTAACATTCAAACAGAAGGGGTGAGATATCGAACATCATAATAGAACATATGATAAATAATACATTAAAAAGAGTTCATACAAAATCACCACTTTGTAGCTATTTAACAACATCATCATCATGAATTCATCCCCACAACAACTCATAATGCAACATGGAACGCGAATTGTTTGTATGCACATGCATGTGGTACCAATGGAGCAGAACTCCCAACTTAGAAATCTGCCAATAAATAGAGGCATCAATAAGGCATAATCTTTCAAGTTTATATTTACCAATCCAGGACAATTTAACGAGCATCATCTCCAACATGATATGCTATGTATGCATTAACAACATGAACGTAATAACAACAACAACAATAATTCAATTTACTTAAACATTGACCATAAGCCTACAACTTAATATCTGCATATAATTAGAGGCATTTTAACATAAATCATCAATCTGCAAAATCTCAACTCAGAATAACTTACACAACACTGGTATCGACCAAAACAGCTTGCACGTGCAATAGGGATAGGGAGACTATGTGCCCCTCGACATGCACAACAACCATGATAGAATAACAACTAATTTTCACTCCTCGACACAGCCTGCAATTTCGTGCAGCTTGACAATAACACCATTCTCCTTAGCATGCCTTGCAGCCTAATTTAGCTCGACATCCAACACATATATTCCCTGACACACCTTGCAGCCTAAATGCTGCTCGGCATCTAACACCACCAGCATCCTCCTCGACCAATAATTATGGCCAACATCACGAAAAAATACAACGTCATAATGGCCATATCAATACAACCCATAATTTCTGGCCAACCGCTCAGAATACCACAACAATGGGCAACTATATTTCCTATCAACGAATTCATTAATTGTACAAGACAGTCACATAGAAACCTTCCTAAAACGACCACAACAACAACAATTTACTGATTTCCTGCCAACCACTCGGAAGATACAACAACCTAATAACCACATCAACAAGTAATAATCTACACTAACCTATTCATCGATTATATTATACTGGGAAATTATACAGACAAATCAAAACACCCATAACATAACAAACAAATAACTTCCTATAACAGGTTCATTAATCATGCAAGACAGTAACACGATAACTCTCTAAATGACCATAACATGAAGAAACAAGCAACTTCCCTAACATATCATAAACATTAACGTATAACATTCATAAATACGACCGATTCCCACATAACAATCATCATTAATCCCATTATAAGGTCAGAACCCCACCCTTACCTGGATTGAAGGTTGCTCTACCAAAATTTCCAGCTGACAACCTTCACTAGGGATCAGGGGTTGTGGTCCCTTAATTTTTGACAGTCTGAGAGGAAAACTCAAATTGGGGAATCTGTAGTTTGTTGGGGAAATAAACCTTGTTGAAGAGAATATTTGACAAAATGCTGGAGAGGTGTTTTCTTTTGGCATAACTCCTTGAGGATTCTTCTTACGACCAACTCAGTTGGGAAGAGGATTTTCCAGAGATTGAAACTCTGGCTGGGGATTACATGAATCCAACTTTGTAGGGATAATTATGTGGGGATATCCTTATAGAGATTGGTCTGGCGACTTAAACAAAGATCACCTTATGAAAGAGATTTTATGGGGATTTGTCATTGTCCACAACCATAATTGTTGTAGTTACTGCCAGAAAATGTATGCTTATTCATACGTGACCTTTTGCTAGAATTCATGTTCAATGCGCCAAGTGATGGAGACCTTCCCCTGGCTATTCTGGGTTTTATGAGAGGTTTCTTAGAACCTTGACTTCACTGCCCCAGATGTGCTAAACAATGATCATGCCGTGCCCCTTGACTATGAGAGATTTCTTGGAATTTTGGCTTGACTGCCCCATATGAGGTGGACAGTAACCTGTCATGCCCTTTTGGTTATGGAGAGTTTGTCATTGGAAGTGTTTTTCCATTTGAAATGATTCTGTCTCTTGAGAGAGTTTTTATTCACTAGATATTCGTCGTGTGAATTTCTCCGTTGTCAAACAATTAACTATATGCAAACCGTGATATTCAAATAATGCAGGGTTTATGTTTGTCTTGAAGTTTTGAAAATGCATTTCAGCAAAGAAAAGAATTTTGTAAGAATATGCATTCAACTCAGGATTTACAGTAAAGCCTTGCAGGAGTCATGATACCTTTTGTAACAGTATACTTTCGAACTAACCCATGCTTCAATTAGGAATTTTGAAGGGTTGTAGCATGGTCTGGTTCACGCTTTACGAAACAAAGGATAAAGCTCAAAGTGTATTTGTACCCAACCCGTTATCCATGATGTTTTCTAGTTCTAAACTCAGTTAATGATGCGTTTGAATTCCTATTGAATCTGGAATATTATTTTGGTGATGGTTCGGAAACTTGGAAGTTTATTTGTGAAGGCAGTCATGTTTGCAACATTTTTTATGTTGTCGAGGATTTGTAGTGACCTATTTTGATTTATTATCCCTAACTTTTGCCTGACTGTTTTGAGATTATAGTCAGCGGGATGCCCTCGTTTTTTCTTCTTACGTCTCCTTTATAGGTTTTGACTCAGTGGGATTTTCTTTTGAGATAATGACTGCCTATTTTACGGGGAACCAACACCATCTTTTGATTCAGAAGGACGTTTTTGATGTCATTCATTGTGTACAAAGTGAAAGCTTGCGACTGAACACGCATTTAAATTAACTGAGAAACTACCCTGCCCCAGGTTTTGATTAAAGGTTTCAATTTCTGTGAAAAAGAAAACTCCTACTTCTTTGGCTCAAAGGGGTTGACTAATGATTATCTTCCTTATAACTTTAGAGTTTAGGGATTGAAAGAAGACTTGTACATCGTCAGCAAGGTCTGTCCAAAAGCATACTGTATGAGATTATGGCATTGTTTTCGTCATCCTCCCTCTAAAGGCTTGAAACTTTTAACGAGAGTTGAATATCACAAAAGGGAGTAAAAGCACAGTTTAAATATAGTCAAAACGAATGGATTAAATCAAGAAAAACATATGAAATGCATTAATGAAACAAAGTTTAACATTAATAGCTAAGTGTTCGAACAAAGAAAAGAGATTACAATTGAAAATTCAAATGAAATAGACGCTCTCAATGATTTGGCATGGGAGAAGTGATCACGTTAGGAGTCTTTGGAGGGTTGAATTCAATCTCTTTGGCGTAAATCATGTTTTGAATCTTGTATTTCAAAGCCCAACAATCATTAGTATCACTCCCAGGACTTCCGGAATGATATGCACATATTGCGTCAGGATTGTAGTTAGCAGAAGAAGTCTCGGGGTTTGGATGATGTCCTATCAATGTAATCAGATTCATCCACAACATGTGTTACAGTGCTTGAGACAGTGGCATGTTGATTTTGGTAAACTGTCTCTTGGGCTCGTCTTGTCTTCGATGATTTCCCCGTTGTTGTTGTCACACTGATGCAGGATTAGTGATCAGGACTGCCCCCACATGTTGGTCGTGGTTACTCTGGTTATGACCCTTTTGTCCATACACAACATTGGACTCTTTCTTCCCATTGTATGGATTCTTCTGAGTATCGAAGGATGTAGCTCCTTGGATCTTTCCGCTTCTGATTCGAGCTTTTACTCTTTCTCCAGTCAATATCAGCTCGGTGAACCCAAGTGAAGAGCTTCCGATCAGATGGTTGAAAAATGGGTCTGTCAAAGTTCCCATAAAGATATTAATCAGCTCCCTGTCAGTTAAGGGTGGTTGCATCCTGCCTGCCAAGTCTCTCCATTTTTGGGCATATTCTTTGAAACCCTCGTTGGAACCCATGGCCATATTCTACAATTGCACACGAGTTGGTGCAAGATCAACATTGTATTGGTATTTCCTGTAGAAAGCAGCAGCTATATCCTCCCAGGTGTAGATGCGAGAACCTTCCAATTGATAGAACCATTCAAGTTGAGTCCCAGATAGACTCTCTTGGAAGAAATGGACCCAAAGCTTCTGATCAGTGGTGTGTGGCAAAATCTTGCGGACATAAGATCTCAGATGCATCTTAGGACAAGAGACCCCATCATACTTGGCAAAAGCAGGGATCTTAAATTTATGGGGAATGACCACCCCAGGAACCAAACCCAAGTCTCCAAAGTCCAAGTCAGGCACAACTTGGATCTCCACAACCTTTAGTATGTCTTCAAGTTGTTTGTATTTTTCATCCGTTGGTGGATACTGCTCCTCAGAATAGTCTTCATCATCAGTAGCTTGGTTAGCTCTAGTGCTTCTAGCTTCCTCTTCTTGGTTGTTTTCTTCTTCAAAAGAAGTATCTTCTTTTTGAGCTAGTTGGGCAGGCCCCTTGAACCTTCTTCCTATGTTGAGGGTGATGACCTTCTTCTTAGTCTTCTTCTTACTCTCTTTGGTGAAGAGTGTTTTCAGATATTCATGCCCCTTGGCTAAGTTCAGGAGCATTTGTTGGAATTGGGCATTTTGAGCTTGGAGATCTTTAACTGTTTGCTCTAGAGCCATATCTACTAAAATAAATAGTACGTAGATGAGAAAACCTGTATGGGGAGAACCTGTTATGATGATATGCATGATATGTGGATGTAATATTGTCAAGGATCTCGTGGGGTAAACACAAGAAAATGTCATAAGTTAAACTTTAATCACATCTTTGATTGGAGAACTTTGTATTGTGAATGTCCTTCAATGAGAATGAAGCTCACCATGTTAATTGGGTCATAGCCCTTGACTCTTGTTATCGTGCTTTGGTCTTTGACGGAAATTGGTTAGAGGAGAATAAATCCTCTTGCCCCTTAATAGATTCCTGATTCAACATGACGCTGCATCATAAGCCCTTGAGATCCTTGAAATAGTTATTGAAAATGCTATGGTATGATGTCATGATGTTTATGTACAAGTGAACAAAGCAAACAAGTCTTTATGTACAAATAATCATATACACACAAAGCAAAACAAGTCCTTAGGTTTAGGCTTGCATGAGGTTTATAGGTAAGTACCCTCTTGAAGTTTAGTTGGCTTAACCTGTCCTAGAAAGTAATCGGGTTCTAGGGGATCTTAAAATCACTGACGTTTCTTTTAGGCATTGTCTCAGCATAATCAATCTTTTCTTGTGGCCGAGATATCCCAAAAGTCTGATCTCAATGAGTGTAGCATCGAGTATCAACCAATCTTTAGATTTACACCAAAGTCGGCTATCTCACTACTTCCTAATGGCCAAGTTGTTCAATTAAGGTTCTAAGGTCAGTTAGTGCTTCATGACACTGCTCAACGGCCCCGTATTCTCCTCGATTCAACACAAGGGATACTGGTACCAACAAATGCGCCACACTAACGTAGCCATTGTTTCAACCATATCGGTATACACTGTACAATTTCCACAATCTAATGCTACTTACCTAAAAAGGTTCCCCAGATCCGGGTGTAGGATCTTTAACAATAACCCAAACAAGGACCCAAAAACGTAAAGCAAACAAATCAAATAATGAAAGCATTTAAATGTGGTCTAACTCTAAGGAAACCCCACTTTTAAGTTTCTCCCCAACAGAGTCGCCAGTTATGTAATACGATGGGGAACTGACTTGGTTGGTTTGCATTTGATCGCAATTGTTGCGGATAGTAAGAGTCTCCATCGACTTTTCTTTTATCCAATAAAGGAAAGGGGGAAAAGAACAGGAAAGACCTTTGAGATGTTTTCTTGAGTTCGGGGGTAGGTTATGAAAAGGGAAGGTGTTAGCACCATTTTCATCCTTAGTTACCTATGGGCTCTTAGTTGCTTGCTACATAACTTTCTTTTTGTTTGAAAATGTGCTTTGTGGTGTAAGTTTGAAAATATTTTGCAAAATGCCTTTGTTGCGGAAAACTTTGTAATGATTCTCGTCTCTATAAGAATGCATACAAAGTGTTGGTTTTGAAAATAGTTCAAAGAGATGTTTGTTTTTTGAAGTTGTTTTGAAAGTGTAAGTGTAAAAAATGGTTTTAGTTTAAGAGCAAGCAACTACGAGCGCCCTACCTACTCAAAAGGTCTTTTTGTTCATTTCTTCCTTTCTTTGATATTGCTATCTTACCATTGATTGGTAAGAAGCTTTATCTTTGGATGTAAAAGGGACGTGCATGGGTCATTCGTATAGTAATGAATAGAAATGTTGTGAGATATCTTAGCATTTCTCTTGAGGGACTAAGATCATTTGTAAGACAATATTCAAAGCGTCATCGAGGGACTATGATCTTTTGATCGTTTTTGCTAAGACGTCTCACATGCATATTATGACCATTTTCTCAAGGCAACAAGTGGAGTTAACCCTAGAGGTGCATGTGTGTGAATAATGTGTTTGATTGTATGCATTTTTTTCTTGAATTTAGGATTGTCTACTTGTTGATTTTATCTTGCCATACACACCCTAAGTTACTAGCATTTATATCAAAGCGGTAAATTGTAGAAAGTAAATTTACTATGCTATTACATCATTAGGGGACGGGGGATACAAATATACAAATGGATATTACAATAAATTAAATCCTAATTGTCTATTACAACCATATTGAATTTGAGTAATGTATAAGGAATATAATATACAAGACACAATGGAAAAAGGAATAGATTTGTTTTGTTTTTGTTAAGGAAATTTAATTATGTTAAAGAAGAGAAAATAAATAGGAAAATGTTTTTTGGTCTTTTTCATTGTAAAAAGTTAAATAAAATAAACTAAATAACTTAAACATATTTTTTGGTGTTTTCGTGTAGAAAACAATTTTTTGTGTTTAAAAACAATTTTTGTGTAGAAAACAGTTTTTGTGTTTAAAACAGTTTTTTGTGTTTAAAACATTTTTTTGTGTAGAAAAACAGTTTTGTGTTGTTTGGGCTCAAGGCCTGTTTGTTTGGTAGGAAACAGGGGGTCAGAAACATAAAAGGGGTTGAAGCCCAACTGTGGACGCCCAAGTGTATTTCCTACAAACAAAACAAAGTGAAAAAATATGAACAAATGACAACAGGTCTCGCTGGGGCTTGAACCCAAGACGTTCTTCAGAAATTCCTTTCGCGTGCGTTGTCTATATCACTGGGGGGGTCTGTTTCATCCGTCCATAAGGTAGCTTCGATTGGGTACAAACTGAACTCGTTTCTGAATGTTTTGAAATTCCCAGCTTCTTCCTTCGAGTGCAAGGATGCAAGATTCCAATGTTGAGATTCGAAAGGCTTCACTCCTCAGCCAATCGAAGGATACAAAAACCTGCCTAAGATCTTCAAAATGAATCTAACTATGTAACTTTCAAAAGTTACAGATCAGAGGTTAGCACAAAATTGTTTGGTTCCAAAATCAAAGTATCACTAGTCAGTGTTGAAGTTCTCAGTGTATAAGCAGTGATAATCGAAAGTTAGAGCATGGTCATCTTCTTATATATGATATCCACATCTTTTCTTTTATTTGTATGTAAAAATGATGTTTGAATGAAGAGTTCTAAGTTTTATAAAACTTACCTCTTGAAGTGCCAATTGAAAGAGCTTCTGTATGACTTCCAGGAATGGTTCGATGGTGGGTTAAGCCTGTAGGGACTTTCTTGAAGTTATTCCAGTTGCTGGTTTATCACTAAATTGAAGGTTGGTTAGGAGTGGATCGAAGGTTGGTTAGGAGTGAATCGAAGGGCTGGATAAATTCCTTGAGTGGGTTTTTTTAGGGCTTTGGAAGTGTTCCAAGGGTGGTATATGGAAGTTGTGAGGGTGGATCGAAAGACTCACTAATGCATAAAGGGTTTGAGATTTTTTTGAGAGTTTGAGAGTGTTTTTTTTTCACACATCCAAAATCTGGACCCTTTATTTGTTAATGGTTTCTCTATTTATAGAGAAAAGTTTTGGGAATTTGAATAAAATATGGTTTGGTTGAAACGTGAATATTAAGTTATGTCAGATTTTCCATGATCCCAATATGGAGTACCAAAGTTGTTGGTTTAAAGGGGCTGATTTCCATGATTTATGGTGGAGTATAATCAGAATTAAGCAAAGTATAGGCTTAATACAAATTTTGTACTAGAAAGTTTACTTCATGGAAGAAATCTTTTGGACAAAGGCTTAATTACTTGGATAATAGCTTAATTCATGGTGTAAACAATTAATTATGGAGTGAAACACAAGCATTGAGGCCTGCAAATTAAGATCATGTAGCATGGCCTATGGATTTGATCAGTGTTCTTTCAAAATTTTGTCTATAACTTGTGTGTCGAAGGGTTTTAGAAATGGATCAAGGCAGGTTACTTCGAAGGGAGAAAAATGCCCAAACGAAGCTTATGGACTAAACTTGATTGAAGGAGGCCACATGCCCAAACGAAATATGTAAACCAAACTTGCATCGAAGGAGGCCACATGCCCAAATGAAGGATGTAAACTAAGCTTGCATCAAAGGAGGCCACATGCCCAAACGAAGGATGTAAACCAAACTTGCATCGAAGGAGGCCAAATTCCCAATCAAATGATGTAAACCAAGCTTGCATCGAAGGAGGCCACATGCCCAAACGAAGGATGTAAGCCAAGCTTGCATCGAAGGAGGCCACTTGCCCAAACGAATAATGTAAACCAAGCTTGCATCAAAGGAGCCCACACACTCAAATGAAGGATGTAAACAAAACTTGCATCGAAGGAGGCCAAATGCCCAATTGAAGGATGTAAACCAAGCTTGCATCGAAGGAAGCCAAATGCCCAATCGAAGCTTATGAATCAACGCAAAATTTCTATTATTTGATTTGATGCTTGAGAACCCAAAATGATCCATGGAAACTACAGGGGGCATTAAAAATCCAATTGTACTTGTTTAAATTCAAACTCTAGTTTTGAGTCATCAGTGTTGAGGAAGTATCTTGAGCTAATCAAACCTTTTGCAATATTGTCCCGATAAAAATCTTGTGAGAAAATTCTTGATAAATGAGAGGGAAAATTTTGGGGTACAACACTTCCTATAACAGGTTCATTAATCATGTAAGACAGTCATACGATAACTCCCTAAACGACCACAACAAGAAGAAACATGCAACATCCCTAACAAATCACGAACATCAATGTACAACAGTTATAAATACGACTGATTCCTACATAACAATCATCATCAATCCCATTATAAGTTCAGAACCCCACCCTTACCTGGATTGAAGGTTCATCTACAAAAATTTCCAGCCGACAGCCTTGCCTTGCTCTGCTCGACAACCGTGCAACCTTGCGCCTCTTCTGTGCAGCTTCACACAGTCACACACAAGACTTCTTATTTTTCCAAATAACCAAATCCTTGTGTCAGCTTAACCTTATAACATCAATTTTATTAGGCTTAACCTACACACCCCCACTTTACTACTTCTAACCAATAACATAATCCCAACACAACTATTCCGTTAATTCCAACATTATTATTATTATTAATCAAATAATTAATTAATTAATAATAATCTAACAACTTATACCAAAAATTCTCAACATCTCACAAATTTTCAACAAATAATCCAAAAATAATTTAATTAAATAATTAATTAAATTAACGGGTGTTACATCATGCACTAGGCTAAAAGTCAATGATCTGTCATCTTCAATCAAAATCCTAATTTGGCTATTTTTGACCTTCGATGATTTGAGGGATTTCCTTGAGGACTCATGATCAACCCTTGATCAAATGATGAATATCACTTCAAAATGTTGATGTTGACAAAAAATCTTGAAGTTTGATTGTATGTTGACCATAGTTGACTTTTTACCTAATACAGTTGAATTTCAATCTTCTGAGCCATTGATTGAGTAAATATATGATTCAAGACTTGAAACTTGACATAAGTACTATTGAGGACCTATGATGAACCATGAAAGTCATTTGAGACCCTTTCAACCTAATCTTCCAAGAGAAGCACAAAGCCCTAGTTGTTGACCCTTGCTTAGAAGGAGGTTTGACCAGTCAAATCTTGAGTGACTTTGAGTATTTGAGACCTCATGAGAATGTCTTTGAAGAAATTGGGAAGGAAAATTTTGGGGTACAACAACTTCCTCTGTTCAATCTTCTTAAACCTGAAGAGTTCGATTGGCATGTTCGCCATTCGTGACTTGAAGGTAGAATATGATTGAACACTTAAGTGCCCAGAAATTTGCACTCGTCGGTGCACGAAGTAACGTTGTTGGTTGATTATACCGAGAATGGGATTAAAGATTCCATTTAGGGAGGTAACAGTGAGTCATCGAAGATGGGCTTATAGATGCCATCCAAAGTAATTGTTGACTGAATTTAGACCAAGTCTACGCTCGACTTCAACTGGAAGAAGTATATATATATATATATATATATATATATATATATATATATATATATATATATATATATATATATATATATATATATATATATATATATATATATATATATATATATATATATATATATATATATATATATATATATGCTTGATTTGATCTGAGCCAGAGGATGTCTACGCCTATCTTTAACTGGGAGAAGTATCAGAATAAATCTACGATTGATTTAATCTGAGCCAGAAAATGTCTGTGTCCATCTTTAACTGGGAAAGTATCAGAATAAATCTATGATTGATTTAATCTGATCCAGAAAATGTCTACTGGAAGAAGTATCAGAACAAATCTATACTTGATTTAATCTGAGCCAGAAGATGTCTACGGCTGTCTTTAATTGGAAGTAATATCAGAATAAATCTACACTTGATTTAATCTGAGCTAGAAGAGGTCTTTTTGTCTTTAACTAGAAGAAGTATCAGAATAAATCTATGGTTGATTTAATCAGAGTGAGAAAATGTCTACTGGAAGAAGTATCAGAATAAATCTACTCTTGATTTAATCTGAGCCAGAAGATGTCTACGCCTATCTTTAACTGGAAGAAGTATCAAAATAAATCTACACTCGATTTAATCTGAACTAGAAGAGGTCCTTTTGTCTTTAACTAGAAGAAGTATTAGAATAAATCTGGCTGATTTAATCTGATCCAGAAAATGTCTACTGGAATAAGTATTAGAATAAATACACGCTTGATTTAATCTGAGCCAGAAGATGTCTACGCCTGTCTTTAACTGGAAGAAGTATTAGAATAAATCTACACTTGATTTAATATGATCCATAAGAGGTCTTTTTGTCTTTAACTGGAAGAAGTATCAAAATAAATCTATGGTTGATTTAATCTGAGCCAGAAAATGTCTACTGGAAGAAGTATTAGAATAAATCTACGCTTGATTTAATTTGAGCCAGGAGATGTCTACGGACGTCTTCAACTGGAACAAGTATCAGAATAAATCTATTGTTAATTTAATCTGAGCCAGAAGAGGTCTATACTCATCTTTAACTGGGAGAAGTATCAGAATAAATCTACACTCGATTTAATCTGAGCCAGAAAAGGTCTACTGGAAGAAGTATCAAAATAAATCTATGGTCGATTTAATCTAAGCCAGAAGCTATCTACGACTGTCTTCAACTGGAAGAAGTATCAGAATAAATGTATGGTTGATTTAATCTGAGCCAGAAGCTATCTACGACCATTTTCAACTAGAAGAAGTATCAGAATAAATCTATTCTGAGCCAGGAAAGGTCCACTGAAAGAAGTACAGGATAAATCTACGCTTGATTTAGTCTGAGCCAGAAGATGTCTTTTTTGAGAATGATCCTCTGAGGAAATTGCTTAAATAGCCCTTTTTCAGATGTATCCTTTGAGAAGACTGTTGGGTCATACAAGTGGTTGATGATGTTTTTCTGTTGATTGATCAATCTCATAAACACATAACAAGCATTAGTAAATGTTAGAATGTAGTAAAAACGAAAAATATGAAGTTCAAGTAAGGATGGAATCGTGATGCATGCACAAGTACTTTTTGTCAGTTTGGATCGTTGTAAATGATCCAATCATACCCTATGATCTTCCTGGGGTTGATTGGGATGGCTAGTTTGTAATGAAAGGGCTTGTAAGTAGGGTTTTGAATTGTCTAGGGTTCTTGAGAAAAGTTTGATATTTTGACAAGTATTTGAGGAAAGGGTTTTGTGTAAGGGTTCTCCCTATTGATGTCTGAATGAAAAGCATATATAGAGAGGAATTAGGTCAGACCTAGGGTGGGCTTGGAACTTTGTAAGAAGATATGATTTTATCTTATTTTATTTTGACTTTAAATTAATAAAAATAAAAAAATAAAAAAAATAAAATACCCAAGGGGTTTATGAACAAGGTTTGAGGTGTATAAGGAGTATAGAGCATGTTTGGACTCTAAAATAATGGCCCACTAGTCCAAAATAACAAGCTTGCTCAATTTGAACTTCATGCATTTGCTCAAAATTTCCCAGCTTGCACCAGTCACAACTCTCTCAATTTGCATCTTTTAAAGGTGATCATAGATTTTTTTGAAATCTCAAGATGTCCTCTACAATCCCTCTTTTTATCATTTTTGCATTTGGAGACTTTATCTTGTTGTAAGTTGCCTTGACATAAAGTGTCTTTTTGTTGACTTTTGGAATCACCTGTAATGTATTGGCTCATATCTCTCAAATGAAGCATTTTTTGGACTTGAGCTTAGAGAGAAAAAGTGGTAGAGGATTTAATTTCCTTAAAAATGAGCCTTTGTGGAAGAAAAACTGATGAAGCATGTGAAAGTGATGCTTTGTCAAAGTTCAGTTGACTTCTCCTAAGGAAACCCTAATTTGGCAACTTTTGACTTTTGATGATTTGAGGACTTTTCTTGATGAATCATGATAAACCCTTGATAAAATGATGAATATGACTTTGAAATAGTTACGTTGACTAAAAATCTTGAAGTTTGACTGTATGTTAATCATAATTTACTTTTTACCCAATATAATTGATTTTCAGTCATCTGAACCATTGACTGAGCAAACTTGTGATGCAAGGCTTGAAACTTGATATGAGAATTCTTGAAGACATATAAGAGACCACTTAAGACCTTTTATACCCAAACTTCTTTGTGAAAAGTGAAACCCTAGTTGTGGACCCATTGCTTAGGTGAAGAATTTGTCTGATCAATTCTTGAGCAACATTGAGCATTTGGGAATCCTAGGAGGATGTCTTGAATAAAAATGAAAAGGAAAATTTTGGGGTACAACAATCTCCAACTAGTATGAATCAAGAAAAGGTGTTACGAAAGAAATATCTAGCTCATATCTTTGTCTTTGTTTTCCACGAATAATTTTCAAGGAATGGTATGTAGATGAAACATTTCATGAGTTATACATAGGGTTTATTGTTTTTCTTTTTGTTATGGTTAAAAATATTTGTCTTATTTTTCTTGTTTAAAATATATGTGAAACATTTGTCTTAATCCAACATAGAGTTTATTGTTGTTAAGATGAGTTTATTGGTTTTATATTGTTATTTTTGTTGAGATAATTAATGTTTTTAAGTTATTGTTGAGGTAGGTTGTTATTTTATTAAATATGGATGTTATTTATATTAAGGTAATTTTTGTTGGTGTTATTTTAGATGTTTTTTTATTAAGTATGTTATGTTTTTGTTGAGGTATGTTGTTGTTTTGTTAAGGTAAGTTTATTTATTTGTTGAAAAATGTTGTTATTTTAGATGTTCTTTTTGAATTATGTTGATGTTTTTGTTGAGATATGTGTCATACCCCAATTTTCCATACTATTCTCTTTTTTTTATTTCTAAAAATTCCTTTTTATAAAATATTGTTTATATAGTTGTGGGGGGTGGGGGGTTTAATGTTTATAAAAAGAGGCTTATTTTATAAAGATACCATGGGCCTTTATCAATTAGAAAAGGCCCATGTGATTTTCTAGACCATTTCAAAAATTGTAAAAGAGGGTGTTCAATGCAATTCTTTTTTTTGTTGTTAAGGCCCATGGCAGTTATTTTAAAGGCCCAATATGGAGGCATGTGCATTTTTTTGATTTTCTTTGAGTTTTGATTTGTTTCACCTATTGCATTATTGAAACTGTAATTATTACTTTTATTATGATTTACTGTTAGTATATCAGTTTGGATTAATTTGAAAAAAAACAATGACTAAAAGTTAAGTCCAGCGCCAAGCCCAAGCCCAATTCAATTAAAAAAAATTGCTTTTGTTACAAATTACTTACAGTCCAGGTCAGAAGGGAAAAATGTTTGTTTTAAAGTAGCATTTTTCAGAGCCCAAAAGGCCCGTTTCAATTTTTATTATTTTGAAAATAATTATTTTATTTTTATCAGTATTAAATTTTAAACATTATTTTGTTTCATAAAAAATGAGAAAAAACTAGCAAAGCCCAAAACAAAGCGTGTGGCCCAAAACCTAAAGAAAAACACACATTGTTGGATTATGGAAGGAATAACGCATGGTTTAATTCCACAACCACTAATGTTCAGATCAAGAAAGAAAATAAATCTTCATATTCTAAAATTATCCAGAACCACACATGAACGAATCAATATAGGGATGTACTAAATCTTTATAGTCCAAAACGTAACAAAATCAATGCATTTACAAAAAAAAATCAAATCTTTACTTTACACAAAATCAAATTCATAAACAACTAGGAAATAAAACCTAATCAATTCCTAATTCAAAATTACAGACACCTTAAATCATTTCCTAATCTATCTTATCTAACCACTATAAAACAGACAAGAATTACAGTAGAAAGGGCATCGTTACACAGGCAGAGGAGGAGATATTACAGAGAGAAGAGGGAATTACAGAACACAAAATATAGGGAGAGAGGAAGAACAAATCCTCCGCTACCATCCTTTTTCATATCTGCCTAGGGTTCAAACATCTAGAACCCTAAATCCTAATCGCTTGCCGCCATTTCTCTCTCCATTTTCCGCCATCACCACCATCATCATCACTGTATCTGTACCTAGAAAACCCGAAGGAGAGAGGGTTAAGATTCAATGAAAGAAGAGGGATAAATGAACACGGAGGTAAGTAACCATAGCGCTTAGCTTTTATTTGTTGTTAATGTGTTCTTTTGTGTTCTGGGATTGAGAAGAAGCAGAGAGAGAACAAGACGGTGAGAGAGAGCAAAGAGAGAAGGAGGTAAATAGAGAAATAAAAATATCATTTTTGTAAGAATATAATATATTTTTCTTGTAATCATATGCATGACGTCTCATTGTATCACCATGCACCCTCAACTTACAACTACACGATCCTCATCCAGCGGTTTAAAACGCAGGTCCATGATAGTCCCATACGCACGCACATATGGAGTCCATACGGACTCCCAAACTTTTGTGCTAGGCCCATTATTATTCACCCCCTAGTTTGCTCTACCTGAAAGAAGAGCATACCCTCTAGCGCCTCTCATAACAACATATTTGCCTCTCACGTTTTTATTTTATTTTCTTTATTATTTCAAGTTTATATATATATATATATATATATATATATATATATATATATATATATATATATATATATATATATATATATATATATATATATATATATATATATATATATATATATATATATATATATATATATATATATATATATATATATATATATATATATATATATATCTTTTTTTTTAATATACTTAATGCTATTTAATATTATTTTATAATCATAATATTGTATCATTTATTGTTATCACATGAATAATATATTATTTTTCCAAATTCATAAAAAGATTTATTATTTTAATTTGCATTAAAAATGATTTTTTTAGCATACATTAATAAAATATTTTCATAATTAACATACTTAAAAAATATTCAAATAAACATCAAATTATTTTTCATATTAAATCATCTCAATAATCAATTTTCTAAAAGGAATTGCAAACTTATTCGAATCGACTGTACATTTAGTCTAACAATTTCCGCTATTCACAACACCTAGACTAAACGTGCTGGAAGTGTGAATATCTTTATAATCAATAAAAAACACAAACCAACTGCGAACTACGAAATGAGACTATGATTCCTCCTAAGAGGATACATAGGCATACGATTAAAATCATGGTGAGTTCCCCTAATAAAAAATTTAAACCCTATTTCCTAAAATCGTGCTTCTAACCCTAGTATCCTCTTAAACAAGGTAGATGAGGGGTCCCTAACACCTTTCCCTCATCTAGAACCGAGTCCAAATCTAGAATCTCTGAACTTTAGGGTTATTCCTTTTTACTCTCTTCCTTTAGGATAAAAATTAAGGGTGGCGACTCTTATTTTAAAACCAATTACAACAATATGTTGTTATTTTTGTTATTGTAAGTTGTTGTATTTTGTTGAGGTATGTTGTTGTATTTTATTGAGGTATGTTATTGTATTTTGTTGCGGTATGTTGTTTGTTTTATTTTACATGTTTTTGTAGAAGTATGTTGATGTTTTTGTTGAGGTATGTTGATAAATATTGTTGTTTGTGTTATTGTATTATATTTTTGAATATATATGTTATTGTTTAAGTTATTATTTATGTTATTTTTAATGTTATTACTTGTACATTGTAGATTTCATTTCGTTCTGCCAACATGTCCTAGAAGATGAGTTTATTATATCGTATGTGATTTGAGTGTTTTACGTACCCTTCATTAAATATATAACCTTTTTAACTGAATTAGAAAATAATAATATGAAAAATTAAGTTATGTTAGAAAACAACAACTTACATTGATCAATGTTTTACGAGCTTTCTACATCACATTATATGCATCTCACTCTTTGATGGTTAGAATTTGATTCAATACTTCTAACTTTTGAATCAACACTTCATTTTTACCAATTCATTTTAAAAAGTTACTAACACTTTGCAGAGTAAACTAATAGTGAAAAAAGTGTTGGTTGAATAATTATAAGCATTTAACCAAATTCTAATTACTGGCTCCAATGTTTTCCTATTCCGAAATTTGTGATTCAAAGAATTAATGCTGCTTGCAGAACTTTTATATAGACTGAAGGCATCTCCCCCCAACATAAAGAGCCCTATTGCTTGGAAAAGTACCTGCAAGCCAAAAACTAAAGGTGGCTTGAATATTTTGGATCTAGAGAGTTGGAATACTATTACTATAATGAAGTTGTTATGGGATTTATGCAAAAAAATTGTCTGTCTTTGAGTAAAGTGGATGCATACGTATTTCATAAAAAAATCATGATTTGATGAGTATGACTTTAAACAGTGATTCCTATTGGTCGCATTGTGTCATAATTTCATTTGATTGGTCGCGTTTTATCATAATCTATTTTGATTTGTTGCATTTAACCACGCTTTGTCACAATTTATTAATTACCTTATTTGTTAACCTAATTTCTATCCTATAAATAAAATCATATTTCACACTAATTTTGATCACACTTCTCTCACTGAAAAACCTCCTACACACTCATTACACAAAAAATTCCCCTTACACAAAACTCCCACAAAAAAACCTACTCACTAAAATATCTCTTGCTATCTCCTTTAATTATATGGTATTATTTGTTTTTATTATTAATTTCAGGCCACATGTCAGCCATTGGTTGATGTGGAAAAGTCAAACTATTTGTATTTTGTTGTTATTATCGTGAATGATGGAAGAGAGAGAGGAGCTTCCGCTTTTTGTTGTTTATGTTTCATCATATTTGCATCTTTATTTTCCTTTTTTTTATAGATATTTCTATGTCAAAACCTTGGTTTGAAAAAGTCTAACCAACTTAATTGGTTATATGTGGTTTTTTTTTATAATAACAAATCACAAAATCAGCCAAGGATATTTCTAGTAGATTTTTTTTGAATAAGGTTATATTACTGAAAGAAAAATCAGTACACAAAAAGAGAAAGGGGAGACTATACCAAAACCTCTCAAACAAATATAAACCTAAAGAATGGAAAATATAATCTATTCTTACAAAATTAGCCCTTAAAGAAAAAAGGGAGAGAGATAAAATGAATAGTATCAGACAAAGATAAATCTAAGTTAACAACGACATCCGTACAACTATTCCCTTATCTAAATATGTGAGAAACCACAAAATTCTACTAAGATACTAAATTAATACAGTTAATCCATCTATTTCTAATCATCCAAAGAACATTATACAGAGGGTTAAAAGCTTTGACCACCGTCATTGAGTCCGTTTCCAATCAAATATTAAGCCAATTCCTCTAATGAGCGAACTCAATTGCTTGCCTAGCACCCGAAAATTCGAAAATATGTGAATTCGAAGCACCTAAAAAAGAAGCAAAATCTCCCATAAAACACCCACCATTATCTCTATCTAAACCTCCACAAGCAGAGGAGTTGAAGCTCCATCACAATTCAACTTTATTCAATCCCTTGGAAGGGCTGCCATAAAACCTCCAAAAAAATAGGGGTATGTGGAGGACAAATGATCACATTAAATCTCTTTAGGATTACAAAATCATGCATATTCCGATTAGAACCAACTAACACTTGTCGCGGTGAAAAATCGAGAGATCAAGCTATTGAGAAACTTGACTCACAAAATTTAAGAAGTCACCACCGAACTTTATTGTTTCCAAGTAAAAGGAAAAGATCACAACCCTATGTTTAACATGCAATGCAAGAATCACAACTAAAAGCAAAGCACAAATAAGAGATCTAAGGTATGGGATTAATTTATACAAAAAGAAGATATTAACACTCTATGTATCTATAGTACTCTATAGGAACCTTTTGTAATACCTGTTTTTTTTTTGTTAAAATAAGAAATTTATGCTTACCAAGTTTTGACATAACATGGAAATTAAAATTACGTGAGAAGGTTAAAGGCGTTAGTTAAAAAGTGTGTCACAAAAAGATAAATGAGTAGATTAAAGAAATGCTATCTGAAAAAAGGATTTGAAGTTTAGATATATCAGTCAACATAATATTTATTGGTTTACAATATGTAACTTATAACTTAATAAGATCAAATACTTGGTTTACAGTATGTAACATACAACTTAATAAGATCAAATACTTGGCTTACAATATCTAACTTACAACTTAATAAGATCAAAACTTTTGTTATTTAAATACAATATATAAATAATATTTATAATATATACATCTTTCTTTGAAAATACAACTCAGTATTACACTTCATTCCCTAAATATATTAAATAGAAGACAAGTTACGTATAGTAAAAGTCAACATGAGTAAAAGATCACTCGATGTAAGGTTCTCTAATCTTGTATTGACAATAAAATTGATCTTCTATGTTCCTTAATGCTAATAAAAAAACTGATGAAATCTTAAAAATGTCATTTTCAAATGCCCTAAATGTCTCAACAAATGTCTCAACCAATTGGTGCCAGAAATGCCTCAACCAGTCTACATAACAACCAATAGCATTTTCTAGAGGAAATATACATCCAGCTCCCTTTACAATAAACACTAACAAATATAGATCCAGCTCCATTTTTTAAATATAGATCCAGCTCTATTTACAATAAACACTAAAAAATTTATTTATGAAACTTTATAAGAGCTTAAATCTACATATTTTGAAGCTTTTGTGTATAATATTTCGATGGTATAACTAAAATCATAAGCTTTAATGTTTCAAATTCAAAAATAAAAATTTGAGTAAAACATTTACCTTGATTAAACATAAGTCTTCAAAATGTTCATGTTGAACCCTAACTTTATTAAGACCCGCTTCATGTTCTTCATGTTGTTGTGAGGAATCACATCTTGTGAAACAAAAGTAAATCAAAGAGAGCATGCGTAGAAGAGCAAGAAAAGTGTTTTCTTTTTCTGTTTTGAGTTGTGTCGGTAGGAGAAAGGGTTGAGAAAGGAGAACGGTGGTTGTAGGATTTGAGAGGTAAAATAGAGAGGAAGAAGAGAGAATACGAGATACAGATAGAGAGATTGAAAAGGAAGAAATGGATAAAGAGGGAAAAATATATCTTAATTCTGACCAATGAGAATTGAACACTTGGGGCATCAAGTCAGAAAAGTTGATAAAGTGAAGGGTTATTTTGTTAATTTCAAAAATGTCAAATTTATAGTGCAAATTTTTATAGGAAAGGGCACTATGGGGAGTTAGGTCAATCTATTAGTAAATGTTTGATAGTAGATAGTGTTAAATTGTAGTTCATAGTATCGAAACTATGTGTGTCGAAGAGTTTAGAGGTGGATCGAAGCAGGTTACTCAAAGGAAATCATTGCTCAGTCAAAGAGCTTGTGGATCGAAGCAAGCTGCACACAGATTAGATTTGTTTTAGATTTAAATAGGTTTGATTTAAGTCTAAAATAGATAAGATTTGATTTAGTACCAAAATACGTATTTTGGACTTTTATAGTTTTAGGCTTTGGTTTAGTAGCAAGCTAACATAAATCTATAAATAGAGGTAGTAACCCCTATTTTTGTAATCAAGATAATCAAGTCATTTACAGTACTTTGCAGTTGCAAAGTGAATAAGAAAGTTTTCCACAGTTTGTGGGCAAAGAGAAACTCTGCAGGAAATAATTGTCTTCTTTCTTTTCTTTTCTTTTCTCACAATTCATTGTCATTGTGTGATGATATCAATCTTGTTCATCAAGATTGGTAGAAATTCATCATAGATATTTGGTGAATTTCCAATATCTGGTATCAGAGCTTGGTTTCGATTCAAGGGAAGTATCAATCAAGAACGATTGAAGAATTTACGATGGCGAATTATGGGAATGCAAATTATCCAGCAACACTACCAATTTTGAAAGTAGACAACTATGAGAATTGGTGCAAATAGATGAAAGTTTTGTTCAGGTGTCAAGGTCTTTGGGATCTTGTAAAAGATGGATTCGAGGCGCTTGGAGAAAACCCTTTAGAATAAAAAAAGAAGAAACACACAGAAATTGAGAAGCTGAGTTATAAAGCACTCTTTATAATTCATCAATGTGTGAGTCCAGAAAATTTTGAAAAAGTAAGTGATTCAGAATATCCAAAAGAAGCCTGGGAGGTACTTGAGAAGTCTTTTGGTGGGGCAGAAAAGGTGAAAGAAGTGAGGTTACGAACTTACAAGAGAACGTATGAATTTCTTCAGATGGAAAATAGTGAGAGCATATCTGATTTCTTCACTAGGTTTATAAAACTAGTGAATCAAATCAAGGTATATGGAGAAACATTAACAACAAGAGTTGTTGTTTCAAAGATCTTGAGATCTTTGGCTCCTAAGTTCGACCACGTACTGATGGCTATAGAAGAGGGAAAATGTAACGCCCGTAATTTAATTAATTATTTAATTAAATTATTTTTGGAATATTTGTGAAGATATGTTATTATATAATTGCATTTTATTTTATTAAGTGGAGAAATAATAATATTAGAGGTATAATATTATTATGTAGTGAAATAATATTAGAAGTGTAATATTATTTAATGTGGGCCTATATGGTGTGAGTGGAAGTATTAAGGGGGTGTAGGTTTTGAGCCCAATAAAAATAATATAATAATATTAGGTTATTTTATTATTTGTGAGAAAGAATAGAAGGAAGATGCAGTAAGAAGAGAAATAAGGATTTGAAGAGAACGTGAAGCTGCTGGAAATAGAAGGAAACGACAAGAACGGAGATTCAACCCGGAAATTGTAGAGCGGTCTTCAATCCAAGGTAAGGGTGGGGTTCTGGCTTTATAATTGGGTTCATGACATTTGATATGTGAGGTTAGATGTAATTGTTGTTTGTTCTAGAATTAGATGTGTTATGAATGATGTATGGTGAATATTGATGAAATCTTGATGAATAATGATGTTATGATACTGTGTAATCGATGTAGTATTATAGGTTAATGTTAAGTGATGAATTATCATGATCATAATAAGGTTTGTATGGCTGTAATATGAACTCCTATAGTGAAAATATAGAGGAAATCGCAGAATTATGCAGGAGGAATCAGTATGTGTCGACCTCAAGCTAGATGAGTCGATACATGGGCGAGGTTAGACTCAGGATGAGTCGATGCATGCAAGGCTTGGGTCGATACATGTTAGTTGCAAGACTCAGGATGAGTCGATCGGTAAGTGCAAGTGTCGATACATGATGTGATTTGAAGCGGGATGAGTGGATCCATAAGGAGGATGTGTCAACTCAAAGTGAATAGATGAAGCAGGATGAGTCGACCAATGAGGTTTTGTGTCGACCCATACTGACTAATTTTTGATAGAATCAATTTTTAATTGCTGTAATTTGAGTTTTAGGATGCTGTTTGAGATGTCGTTCGAAGCGTTGATTAGCTAACGCGATGAACTCTATTCTAGAGGATTAAAATGATGACTGAGAAGTGTAATCCTAGTAACTAATTTAGAATTTAGAATTAATTCCCGTGATTGACAGTTATGTTGGATTTTTGACAGAATGATGGATATGAGATGTTAGAGACTGCTGTTAGAAATATGACAGTAGGATTAGTGACAATAATGATGTACAGTAGCAGAATAACAGTATAGATTACTGTACTATTGATATACAACTGAGTTATTAGTAAGACGTGGTTATTAAAGTTGTGTTTGATAGTTATGATGAACAAATGACGTGTGATAAATAAATGATGTGTAATAAATTATTTTGATGTTATGAGATGTTGTTAATTGAGATGTTTTGAGATGATTGAGATGTTGTTATTTTGAGATGATTGAGATGATTGAGATGTTGTTGTTTTGAGATGATTGAGATGTTGTTATTTTGAGATGATTGAGATGTTTTGAGATAATTGAGATGATTGAGATGTTGTTGTTTTGAGATGACTTGAAATGTTGTTAACTTGGGTGTCGTTATTACATTCATGATGAGTCGCATAAATTGCATTTTTGAGATGGAGCTTATGCTCATTGAGATGGCCTGGATTGGCAAATTTTGAGAATAAGGCTATGCCTTGTTGATACCTCTATTAATTGGCAGATTTTTGAGATGGGAGTTCTGCTCCAATGGTACCACATGCATTTGCATAGTTTTGAGTCGCATTATATGATTGAATAATGAAGTGTATTTGATGTTGATGAATGAATATATATGCTGTAATTATTGTTTATTATGAGATGAGAAGTGGTGATATTATTGATCTGATTTAATATATTAATTATCATGCGCTTTATTATATTGTTAGATATCTCACCCCTTCTGTTTGAATGTTTTCCCTATGTTGGTAATGTGCAGGTAATCGAGAGTGAAGGCCGTATACCTTCAATAGATCAAGTCGGTGTCATTGCTCTGATATGTAACACTCGGGGGGATGAACGCTTGCTGATTTTTTATTGCTGATTTTTAGTTATTGAACTTTAAATTGTTTATTTATTAAATATGAGATGTTTCGAAGTTGCTGTTTTATTTAAAGATGTTATGATGGTTCATCCGATGTTTTGAAAGTGTTATATATCCACGATGAATGCAATGAATTTATTAGAAGAATTTGTGACGTCCCGATTCATTTGTATGATTGAAATTTTATAACTCTGATTTATTTTGCATAATTGCTTGGGGTAGAATTGGGGTGTTACAAAGTTGGTATCAGAGCAAAATGTTGGCCCGACCTTGTCTTCGAGTCGTAGTTGTCTAACAATCGAGTATTGTTATTTGAGTTCTAATCGTTGTTTATGTTGTAAGACCAAGTGTATCGCCGTGGGGTGCTCCAGTGTTGTTGGTGAAGAAGAAAGATGGAAGTATGAGGCTCTGTGTTGATTATAGACAGTTGAACAAAGTGACAATTAAGAACAAGTATCCGCTTCCAAGGATAGATGACTTGATGGACCAATTGGTGGATGCCCGTGTGTTTAGTAAGATTGATTTGAGGTCGGGTTACCATCAGATTAAAGTGAAGGATGAAGATATTCAGAAGAAGGCTTTCAGAATTCATTATGGACATTATGAGTATTCATTGATGTCTTTTGGTGTTACTAATGCGCCAGGAGTATTCATGGAATATATGAATCGTATCTTTCATACTTATTTGGATCGGTTCGTAGTGGTGTTCATTCATGATATTTTGATTTACTCTAAGTCAGAAGAAGAGCATGCTGAACATTTAAGAGTAGTATTGCAAGTCTTGAAAGAAGTTGTATGCAAAGCGGTCCAAGTGTGAGTTTTGGTTGAAAGAGGTTAGTTTTCTTGGTCATGTGAGGTAGTGGGATTGCTGTAGATCCATCGAAGGTTGATGTTGTGTTGCAATGGGAAACTCCAAAGTCAGCTACTGAGATTAGAAGCTTTTTGGGGCTAGCTGGTTATTATAGAAGGTTTATTGAAGGATTTTCTATGTTGTCACTTCTGTTGACTAAGTTGACTTGTAAAGGTAGAGCTTTTGTTTGGGATGTTCATTGCGAAGAAAGTTTTACAGAATTGAAGAAGAGGTTGACGTCGGCTCCAATTTTGACATTTCCTAATCCAGGAGAGCCTTTTGTGGTTTATTGTGATGATTCCAAGATGGGTTTAGGAGGTGTGCTTATGCAGAATGGTAAGGTAGTTGCTTATGCGTCCAGGAAGTTAAGGACTCATGAGAAGAACTATCCTACGCATGATTTAGAACTTGCTGCTGTTGTTTTTGTGTTGAAGATTTGGAGGCATTATCTTTATGGTTCTAGATTTGAAGTGTTTAGTGACCATAAGAGTTTGAAGTATTTGTTTGATCAAAAGGAGTTGAACATGAGGCAGCGAATATGGTTAGAATTGTTAAAGGATTATGATTTCGGTTTGAATTATCATCAGGAAAGGTGAATGTGGTAGCTAATGCATTGAGTCGAAAGACTTTACATATGTCAACAATGATGATTAAAGAGTTGGAATTGATTGAGCAGTTCAGAGATATGAGCTTAGTTTGCGAGGTTACTCCGCAGAGTGTTATGTTGGGTATGTTGAAGATTAATAATGAATTTTTAGACAGTATCAGAGAAGCTCAGAAGTTGGATGTGAAAATGGTAGATTGGATGGTTGGGAATGATCAATATGAGAATAGTGATTTTAAGCTAGATGAGCAAGGTGTGTTGAGGTTTCGTAATCGGATTTGTATTCCTGATGATGCTGAGATGAAGAAAGTGATACTTGAAGAGAGTCATAGAAGTAAGTTGAGTATTCATCCAGGAGCTACAAAGATGTATCAAGATTTGAAAGGTTTGTTTTGGTGGCCTGGGATGAAGAGTGATGTGGCTCGATTTTTGTATGCATGTTTGACTTGTCAGAAGTTAAAAGTTGAACATCAGAAGCCTGCAGGATTGATGCAACCGTTGGAAATTCCAGAATGGAAATGGGATAGAATTTCAATGGACTTTGTGACGGGGTTACCTAGTACCATAAGAGGAAATGATTCGATTTGGGTGATTGTTGATAGGCTTACGAAGTCAGCTCATTTTATTCCTATTAACATCAGTTTTCCAGTGTCAAAGTTGGCTGAGATTTATATTAGTGTGATTGTGAAGTTGCATGGGGTTCCTTTGTGCATTGTGTCAGATAGAGATCCAAGATTTACTTCTTATTTTTGGAAGAGTTTGCAAGAAGCGTTAGGTTCTAAGTTGAGGTTGAGTTCAGCGTATCATCCTCAGACTGATGGTCAGACTGAACGGAAGATTCAATCGTTGGAAGAATTATTGAGGGCATGTGTTCTTGAGCAGGGAGGTTAGTGGGATACTTATATTCCGTTGATAGAGTTCACATATAACAACAATTACCATTCTAGTATTGGGATGGCACCTTTTGAAGCGTTGTATGGTCGAAGATGTAGAACTCCGTTATGTTGGCATGAATTTGGAGAGAGTGTAGTACTTGGACCTGAACTTGTTCGTGAGACTACTGAGAAGGTGAAGTTGATTCGAAAAAATATGAAAGCTTCACAAAGTAGACAAAAGAGTTATCATGACAAGCGAAGGAAATATTTAGAATTCCAAGCTGGTGATCATGTGTTTTTGAGAATTACACCTATGACTGGTGTTGGGCGAGCATTGAAGTCTAAGAAGCTCACTTCCCGTTTTATTGGACCGTATCAGATTTCAGAGAGAGTGGGGGATGTTGCTTATAGAGTGGATTTACCTCCTAATCTTTCAAAGTTGCATGATGTGTTTCATGTGTCGCAACTTCAGAAGTATATTTCAGATCCATCTCATGTGATTCATATGGACGATGTGCAAGTACGGGATAATCTTACGGTGGAAACGATGCCTGTACGAATCGCGGATCGTGAAATGAAGACTCTGAGGGGCAAAGAGATTGCCTTGGTTAAAGTGGTTTGGCTAGGAGCTGCTGGTGAAAGCATGACTTGGGAGTTGGAGAGCAAGCTGCGAGACTCCTATCCAGAATTGTTTGATTGAGGTAAATTTTCGAGGACGAAAACATTCTAAGTGGGGGAGAGTTGTAACGCCCGTAATTTAATTAATTATTTAATTAAATTATTTTTGGAATATTTGTGAAGATATGTTATTATATAATTGGATTTTATTTTATTAAGTGGAGAAATAATAATATTAGAGGTATAATATTATCACGTGGTGAAATAATATTAGAAGTGTAATATTATTTAATATGGGCCTATATGGTGTGAGTGGAAGTAATAAGGGAGTGTAGTTTTTGAGCCCAATAAGAATAATATAATCATATTAGATTATTTTATTATTTGTGAGAAAGAATAGAAGGAAAAGCAGTAAGAAGAGAAATAAGGATTTGAAGAGAACGTGAAGCTGCTGGAAATAGAAGGAAACGACAAGAACGAAGATTCAACCCGGAAATTGTAGAGCAACCTTCAATCCAAGGTAAGGGTGGGGTTCTGGCTTTATAATTGGGTTCATGACATTTGATATGTGGGGTTAAATGTAATTGTTGTTTGTTCTTGAATTAGATGTGTTATGAATGATGTATGGTGAATATTGATGAAATCTTGATAAATAATGATGTTATGATGTTGTGTAATCGATGTAGTATTATAGGTTAATGTTAAGTGATGAATTATCATGATCATAATAAGGTTTGTATGGCTGTAATATGAACTCCCGTAGTGAAAATATAGAGGAAATCGCAGAATTATGCAGGAGGAATCAGTATGTGTCGACCTCAAGCTGGATGAGTCGATACATGGGCGAGGTTAGACTCGGGATGAGTCGATGCATGCAGGGCTTGCGTCGATACATGTTAGTTGCAAGACTCAGGATGAGTCGATCGGTAAGTGCAAGTGTCGATACATGTTGTGATTTGAAGCGGGATGAGTCGATCCATAAGGAGGATGTGTTGACTCATAGTGAATAGATGAAGCAGGATGAGTTGACCCATGAGGTTTCGTGTCGACCCATACTGACTAATTTTTGACAGAATCAATTTTTAATTGCTGTTACTTGAGTTTTAGGATGCTGTTTGAGATGTCGTTCGAAGCGTTGATTAGCTAACGCGATGAACTCTATTCTAGAGGATTAAAATGATGACTAAGAAGTGTAATCCTAGTAACTAATTTAGAATTTATAATTAATTCCCGTGATTGACAGTTATGCTGGATTTTTGACAGAATGATGGATATGAGATGTTAGAGACTGATGTTAGAAATATGACAGTAAGATTAGTGACAATAATGATGTACAGTAGCAGAATAACATTATGGATTACTGTACTATTGATATACAGCTGAGTTATTAGTAAGATGTGGTTATTAAAGTTGTGTTTGATAGTTATGATGAACAAATGACGTGTGATAAATAAATGATGTGTAATAAATTATTTTGATGTTATGAGATGTTGTTAATTGAGATGTTTTGAGATGATTGAGATGTTGTTGTTTTGAGATGATTGAGATGATTGAGATGTTGTTGTTTTGAGATGATTGAGATGTTGTTATTTTGAGATGATTGAGATGTTTTGAGATGATTGAGATGTTGTTGTTTTGAGATGATTGAGATGTTGTTGTTTTGAGATGATTTGAAATGTTATTAACTTGGGTGTCGTTTTTACATTCATGATGAGTTGCATAAATTGCATTTTTGAGATGGAGCTTATGCTCGTTGAGATGACCTGGATTGGAAAATTTTGAGAATAAGGCTATGCCTTGTTGATGCCTCTATTAATTGGCAGATTTTTGAGATGGGAGTTCTGCTCCAATGGTACCACATTCATTTGCATAGTTTTGAGTCGCATTATATGATTGAATAATGAAGTGTATTTGATGTTGATGAATGAGTATATATGCTGTAATTATTGTTGATTATGAGATGCGGAGTGGTGATATTATTGATCTGATTTAATATATTAATTATTCTGCGCTTTTATTATATTGTTAGATATATCACCCTTTTGTTCGAATGTTTCCCCTATGTTGGTAACGTGCAGGTAATCGAGAGTGAAGGCCGTATACCTTCAATAGATCGAGTCGGTGTCATTGCTCTGATATGTAACACTCGGGGGGATGAACGCTTGCTGATTTTTTATTGCTGATTTTTAGTTGTTGAACTTTAAATTGTTTATTTATTAAATATGAGATGTTTCGAAGTTGCTGTTTTATTTAAAGATGTTATGATGGTTCATCCGATGTTTTGAAAGTGTTATATATCCACGATGAATGCAATGGATTTATTAGAAGAATTTGTGACGTCCCGATTCATTTGTATGATTGAAATTTTATAACTCTAATTTATTTTTCATAATTGCTTGGGGTAGAATTGGGGTGTTACAGAAAAGACTTGTCAAAATTGACAAAGGAAGAGCTTCAAGGGATGCTTGAATCTCAGGAATAAATAATGAATGAAAGAACTGCAGGAAAACCGAAGAGTGGTATGGCTTTGCAGGCACATTCAACAAAAGAAACCAAAGGAAAATGAAAATGGTTCGACAGAGGTAGAGGCGACTACAACAAATCAAATGGTAGAGGAAACCAGAACGAAGGAAACGTGTCGAATCAAAGAAGACCATACCAAGGCAACCAAAGAGATGGTGTTGCAAATAGAGGAAGAGGTGGTGGTCGAAAACCTGACAAGAGTCAAATTCTATGTTACAATTGTCAGAAGTGTGGTCACTATTCGAGTGATTGTCCAGAAAAATGAAAGAATCAAGAAAGTGATTCAAAGTTTGCAAAATATGAAGAAGAAGAGATGATGCTAATGGTCACAACAAGAGATGAAGATAGATTCAAGGACCAATGGTAAAATTCACAAATGACAATATCCTAGCAGCTGAAGGTTTTGGTGATGTTATGATTCTGAAGAAAGATGGCAAGAGGTCAGTTATTTCCAATGTGTTGTACATACCAGGCATGAAGAGCAATTTGCTCAGTATAGGGCAGTTGGTCGAAAAGAATTATAAAGTGTCGACCGAAGATAAGATGATCAGAGTCGTTGACGCAAATGGAAGATTAATCTTGAAGGCTCCTATGTCTCAAAATAGAACCTTCAAGATCGAACTAAATGTGATGGAGCACAAGTGCATTTCGACTTGCAGCTAGCAGAGATGAATGTATATGGCATTATAGACTAGGCCATCTCAACTTCAGAGACATCAAAGATTTGTAGAGAAGAAACATGGTTTCAGGATTGCCAGAAATCAACATTCAAAACGAGGTATGTGAGGAATGTGTGCAGGGGAAGAAGCATAAGAATACCTTCAACAAGGATGCAGGAAGCAGGTCGAATGCTATTCTTGAAGTCATATACTCTGATGTATGTGGACTAATCCAGGTGGATTCAATGGGAGGTAACAAATACTTTATTACATTCATAGATGATTTCAGTCGAAAGTTGTGGACTTACCTGATCAAGAAGAAAAGTGAAGTGATCGAGGTATTTTCCAAGTTTAAGTCCATGGTCGAAAGACAAAGTGGTCAAAAACTCAAAGTTTTTAGAACTGATGGTGGTGGAGAATATGTGTCGAAAGACTTCGACGGGTTATGTGAAAAGGAAGGTATTGTGCATGATGTGGTGCCAACCTATACTCCACAACATAATGGAACTGCAGAAAGGAAGAATAGAACCATCATGAATATGGTAAGAAGTATGTAGAAAGGCAATAATTTATCAAAAGAGTTTTAGGGTGAAGCTGTTTTGACTGCAACATACATTTTGAACAAATGTCCTACGGAGAAGCTAGAATGAATTACTTCAGAAGAATGTTGGTCTGGTGTGAAGCCTAGCTTGAGTCATCTAAAGGTATTTGGATCTATTTCACATAGACATGTTCCAGATCAGTTGAGAAGAAAACTTGATGACAAGTCGAGTCAAATGATTCTAGTTGGATATCATTCGACAGGAGGTTACAAGTTATTCGACCCTGTGAACAAGCAGATTGTGATCAATAGGGACGTGATCATAGATGATCTTAAAGAATGGGATTGGACTGAAAATGTCAAGAAAGATTAAGTGGGAATCCTACTTGAAGAACCAGAAACTCAAGTCGAAAGAGAAGTTCGACAAGAGGAACCAACAGTTATAGATTAACCAAGTACAAACAGACCTCAAAGAGCAAGACACATGCCTACAAGGTTGCAATATTGTGTGATTACATCACATGATGTGATAGATAATGAAGGTGAGTTGGTACATTATGCTTTCTATGCAGATGTCGAACCTGTCAATGCAGCTGAAGCATTGAAGGATTCGAAGTGGGTGAAAGCAATGAACGAAGAAGTGAAGTCTATCAAAGAAAACAACACTTGGTCACTTATCGAATTTCCTCGAGGCAAGAAGGAAATTAATGTCAAGTGGGTATGTAAAGTAAAGATGAACCCCAAAGGGGAAGTAACTCAAGACAAAGCAAGGCTTGTGGCAAAAGGATTTCTATAAAAAGAAGGAATAGACTTTGATGAATTTTTTGCACCTGTTGCTAGGATCAAAACAATCAGGTTGGTTATTGGTCTAGCAGAAATAAACAAATGGCACATAAGTCAGATGGACGTGAAGTGTGCATTCCTGAATGGACCCTTAGACAAAGAAGTTTATGTTAAATAACCAGTTGGGTTTGTGAAACTTGACGAAAAGAGAAAGGTGTACAGGCTATATAAAGCCCTGTATGGATTGAAACAAGCTCCAAGAGCTTGGAATAAGAAAATTGATAGTTTCCTAAGGGAGAAGGAATTTGTGAAGTGCACAACTGAACATGGAGTATATGTAAGAAGAAGAAATAGTGAATTGCTTATACTATGTCTCTATGTCGACGATTTATTGATAGCAGGTAGCTGTAAAAGTGAGATCGAAGACTTCAAATGTGATCTCAGCAAGGAATTTGAAATGTCTGATCTGGGTGAGATTTCATATTTCCCTGGCATTGAATTCTACAAGAGCAGTAAAGGTTTTATGATGCATCAAAGAAGATATGAAGGAGAAATTCTCAAGAGATTTGAGATGGAAGAATTCTACTAAACTTCGACACCTGCAGAACCAAGACTGCAACTATCAAAAGATGCAGATGAAGATGATGTCGGCCCAACCTAATATAGAAGACTTATTGGGTCATTGAGATACCTTTGCATACAAGGCCTGACTTAGCATATAGTGTAGGTATGGTAAGTAGATTCATTTAGAAGCCAAGGTATCACATCTAGCAGCAGTGAAGAGGATACTATGGTATCTCAAAGGAACTCTCGACTATGGCATTTTGTTTCCTGCATCTGATAAAGGAAAAGAATGCAAGTTAGTGGGATACACTAATTCGAGTTGGTGTATTGATGCTGAAGATCAAAAATCAACTGCAGGATATGTGTTTATGTTAGGTGGTGCACTAGTTTCCTGGAGTTCAAGAAAGGAACCAGTAGTGGCATTATCATCATGCGAAGCAGTATACATAACTTCTTCTCTTTTTGCATGTCAAGTAACTTAGATGGTGATCTTGGTCAAAGAGATAACAGGGAAAGATCATGGAGCAATTACCATGAAGATCGACAACATGTCAATTATCAATCTGGCGAAGAACCCAATAGCATATGGTCGAAGCAAGCACATCGAAATGAGGTTCCACTATCTTCGAGAGCAGGTAGCAGATGGGAAGATGATTTTGGAACACTGCAGAACTGAGAATCAAATTGCAGACATCATGACGAAGGGTGTGTAGGTCAAAGTATTCAGAAGACTAAGTGATATGACGAATGTAGACAATTTAGACACAATGAATTAGGTGGTGTGTTAAATTGTAATTCATAGTATCAAAACTATGTGTGTCGAAGGGTTTAGAGGTGAATCGAAACAGGTTGCTCGAAGGAAGTCATTTCCTAGTCAAAGAGCTTGTGGATCGAAGAAAGCTACACGCATATTAGATTTGTTTTAGATTAAGATAGATTTTATTTAAGTCTAAAATAGAATAGATTTGATTTAGTATCAAAATAGGTATTTTGGGCTTTTATATTTTTGGGCTTTGGCTTAGTAGAAAGCTAACCTAAATCTATAAATAGAGAGAGTAACCCATATTTTTATAATAAAGACAATTAAGTCATTCACAGTATTTTGCAGTTGCAAAGTGAATAAGAAAGTTTTCCACAGTTTGTGTGCAGAAAGAAACTCTGCAGAAAATAATTGTTTTCTTTCTTTTCTTTTCTTTTCTCATGATTCATTGTTATTGTGTGGTGATATCAATCTTATTCATCAAGATTGATATAAATCCATCATAGATATTTGGTGAATTTCCAAAAGATAGTAGATGAATGTATATGCATCATACAATATGTTTTCTAATATACAATTATACTTAATGAAAACTTGACTTAACACAAAGAAAGAAAAAGTAACTAGTCATATGTTTTGTGTTATTCGGTGTTAGATAAATGTCATGTTAATATACTGTTAAGTGGGTACTGATAAATTTATGTTACACTAGTATGATTGAATATTATTATATATAAATATATAATTATACACATATTTATGTAAAATTTAGGGAATGGAAATAGATAAAAACATCAAAACATTTTATCACAGACTAATCATTTCCAGTGACATTTGTCGTCTCAAAAAAAAGGATGCATATGAAACAAGTGGCTACTTCATATGTGGATGGTAGGTATTTGTTTTAATTATATTTTATACATGCATCATATATGTTTTACCATCATAGTGTGTCAGACATATTTCGGCCCTTTGTGGTAGGAGTATTTGTGGCAAGTTTGACGTTTTTTGAGTCTTTGTGGCAGGAGATTTGTGGGAGTTCTCATTGGAATGGGTTTATGTTATTGTTGTACCCCAATTCCCCCCCCCCCCCCCCTAAGATCCCTTCATCATACAATGTTGATTCATTCACAATAAGATCACATTAGGATTCTTGGTTCCCCTCCCTATATTTAGCTTTACTCTTTGAGGAATCACCAAGCACCTTGACTTGTGTTCTTTTGTGATCATGAATATTCTTGTCTTGATTTCTCCTCTTAATTAATAAAATGCAACATTGATTTGTCTTGCTTGTTACTAATATAGGTAAAGGCAATGAGATTTAACAATTTGCTCCATGGGTTCATGAGTTTATTTCCATGCCCTAGTCAATAAAGCTTGAGAAGTTCAAACCTAACCATTGGATTTTTTTTGGGAAGAAATGGCATGGAAATGTTATTTTGGTTCACCACATTTCAAGGTTATCAAATTTGGTTCAAAAGCACAAGGGATTGATTGGAGAAGTTGGCATGCTTGGACAAGGCTTTGTTCCCCTTGGTCACAAATGCATATTTCTCTCAATTCTCAAGATATGGAAGTGGTTGTGGTTGCTATGAGTTCTCATTATAATCCTAAACAACTTATATTTAAAAAACATTTGTGTTGGCACAAGAAGTTTGTTCAAAATTGTCAAAGTTCCTCAAGGCATGTTTCTTGATCTAGGAGCTAGGGTTTTGAACTTCAAAGGAGTATATCTTGCTCATATTTTGGTATTTTTTAGTGATTCCAAAGACATCCTTCTTTTCAAAGGGTTATCAACAAATAACTTCAAAACTTCCAAGTATTTTTCATGTGGAAGAAACTTGATGAAGAAGAAAGATTACAAGTCTTCCAGATGAATCCCCAATTTCCCATGTATGACTTCAAATGATCATAACTTGGTCAATTTTTATCACCTTGAGCCTATTATTTTTCCATAATGATCTTGAGGATGTGAAATGTATGCCTTATTTTATATTCAAAGTGAGAAAATGGATGGAAGTTGCCTTAAGGATACAAAAGATTATAGGTCATTTCATGATTTTTTGCCAACTTCAACAATTCATATCTCTCTCAATTTTTGGAGATTTTGAATGGTTCAAGTCCCAAAATGTCATTCAAGAGGTCTATTTCATACCATATTCTTTGGTCAAGAGAAAATTCCAAGAGGAAGGCCATGTTTGGATGCAAAATATTATAGGTCACTTTTGAAGAAAAATTTGAAACATTTCTATGTATGGAAAGTCAACCCTTTTTCTCCAACTTTGACTCAATGCAACTTTCATCTCAAGAATCCATTTGAACCCATTCTTTTTCTATTGCAAAGCTTGAAACCTTATCTTTCTAAAGCATCAAGAATCATGCCCTAAGACCCCTTGAGTTGAGAATGCCATTGGTCAGAAGTTGGCAATTTGAAACTGAATTTTTCACCAAGTCAGAAGTTTGAAATCCTTGATTTGGCTTCTAAACACTTTTTATGCGTGGTTACGCCTCTAAACATGTTTAATGAAGTTCCAGAAGTGATTAGCATAACAAAATGCGCATTTTGGATGAGTTTTGATCAAATTAGAAGTCACACTTTTCTTGTTTGCAACTTCACACGATTTCCCTCCAAACTTCATCATTTCACACGCTTGGACATTCCATTTGATACCCTATAAATAGAGGGTCATGCCCCATTCATTTCCTCAAGCTTGGATAGCCAGAATCACCCTGCCAAACTTGTTCCATAACTCAAAATTCAGCAACTTCGAAATCCATTCTCAAGCCTTTTTCAATCCAATTTTTCCATCAATTCACCTTCCTTTATCTTCCCTGAAGCTAACCATATAATTACATTCAAGAATCGTGTCCTATATTGCTCCATAGAAGTTTAGTTTCAGAGCTCTGCAACTCAACTTAAATAGGTAGATTCCTTCATCAATTCTTCAAAACTTTGATATCATTGTGATGCTCTCAATTCCCTGGTTCTAGTCACAACACTTGTCTTCTACTGGAAACACATTTTGACCATGAAATTTCAAATCCCTTTTCATAACTTTCCTTCCAAATTTCTTGAGCTACAGTTTATATAAATTTGTCACAAATGTCTGATTGTCTTCGTCTTGAAGAGACGAAGCGAATGGCATAAGTCTAAGCTTCTGACTTTACAATTTTAGAGACCTGCAATTCATGTGAGTTGGAGGTTGAAGATGACCAACGTGTCATCTTTCAAGATGATCATCCAACTAACCAATAATCACTAATAATTGACTTTATCCTTTACCTTTATTATATGCCCCTTTTATTTTTATGCACTATTTACTTTTAGCATTTACATTTCATGTCATTTTCATCTTTGCTCATTTGAGTATTTACTTTCTTGTCATTTTTATTTTTTGCTCACTTGAGCTTTACTTTTATTTTTCAAAACACCTAATAATCAACATGAACCATAAAATATTTAATGATACTTGGACTATTTGGTTAATATCCTTGGCATTATGGAGCATTGGACTTCTTGTACTTAGGATTATAAACATTGGCCTATGGTTGGAGACCTTGTGACCTTATCTGATTATTTTATCTGGAGCTCTTGAGGTTTACCTCAAGACATTGGGTTGTTTGTTTGTTTTGTGTGCAGGTTATTGTCATTACACTCTTTGTTCGTAATTTGGAATTCACCCGTATACAGTCGTTACTCTGCCCAACTTTTGTAAAGGCTTAATACACTTGAAGCTTGGTTCTTTGAAAGAGGTCTAGTATCTTTGCGTTCTTGGTTTCAATCCAAAGAATGGGAATTCTATCTTGGCTCATAGTGTCAAGTATTGGCTTCTTGTTGGTTAGATGGTTCATATCCTTAGCTTTTACCTTATTCTTTAGGATAGTCTCTTCTTCTCCTCCCATCTTCTTTAATTTCAAAAATCTTCTCTCTCTTTTTGAAAACTCATCTTGTTTTTTTTGTTTTTTTTATAAAACTTGAACCACTTTTATAATAAACTTGGACTTAGCTCCATGCATTTTCAAAACATTTTCATAAATAAACTTCAACAAACTTAATAATACTTTGACATTTTTTGTGAGAAGACTAAAAGTCAATCAATCTCATTTCAAACCATTTTGCCACTTTGGCTTTTATCTTTAAACTTTTCTCAAAAAGATTGAACTCTTGTCAATCCTTGTAGTGATGCAAACAACTATACTTCTACAATATGTAGTGAACAAAGATATTTTCCACTTGGATGTTGAGTGAGGCATTGTTGATTTTAAAATACAAGCCATGATATGATGCAAATTCTCCTTTCTCATGATTGTGGGTAGTAGGTATGTTTTCCACACGGACAATGACGATGATGTTTTATCTCATAAAATTAACCAACACATTTGTGTTTTAAAAATTTTAAAAGAGGAATTACGTGTACCCTGATCCCCTATTGCACGAAAGGTGGTACGTAGGCACTAAAGGTCCACAACCGCGGCGGGTGAAAAAAACCATAAATATATATATTTCTTTTCTCACCTCCACCATCCATTTTTATACAACATTTTATAGCCAAAATATACAGATTTTACAAAGAGGTTCCTGCGGAGTACCGTAGATGTTTATGGTGCTAATACCTTCCCTTTGCATAACCAACCCCCTTACCTTGAATCTTTCGCCCTCTTTTGGGTTTTTCGCTCTTTTCCCATTCCTTTGGAAACAATAAAGCGCGGTGTAAATTTTTATTTTGATCTGTATAAGTCAAGTCAATCCAATAGCTTAGTCTTAAACATTTCTACCGCTACAGAAAAAATGGCGACTTCACTGGGGAAACATTGACCTCTTGCTGGTCCATCCCTAAGTGGGTTGAGCCTATCTTTGTTTATATTTGTGTATGTGCTATTTTTGTTTATGTGTTATATGTTGAATATATGTTTATCGGGATTTTCCTGGTTTTCAGGGTGCTTGGTGATTACTCATAAGTCCTATACCCGGACTTGGGAAAACTTTAAGATAGGACGGGCGATATAGTCATGTTAACTTTGAGGGAGTAACCCCCAAAAAGGAGGCATGAGGTCCCCCACTCAGTGGAAGCCCCTTTAACTGTAGTTTTATTTACCGAGTAATCGGGAAGATGTACTGCTTTCGACCTGGGAGCTTGCTGAAACTGAGGAACGTAGAATACAAAATCCATCTTTGCCTTTTAGGTGTAGTGCGAAAGCTATGGCGGAGTATTTAAGAAATAGTTGTCACGCGATACTACGCTCAGACGAGTTTTTCTTGACAATATTACATATTACCGAGTTAATCGGGAAGTTGGTAATATCTGAAGGAAGGATGTAGACTCTGAGAACCTTTAGAACCTTGTTAGGAAGGTGATAACTTTTAGACCAATACCTTATGGGTAGTACCTTCGACCTTATGCTTACGATGTTGAACCTATGAACCCTATATGTGTGATCTTATGTGTGATTGCTGCATCATGCATTCATGCATCCATAAGCATCTTTTGAAGAGATCTTATTTCAAGGGATTTAAAAATTGACCATTTGTGAATACCTCAGGTGCTTTTGACCATGGATTCTGGAAAGAGAAAGACCAGAAAGTACAGTTTCAAGGATCCCAAGATAGATGAGTTGATCAGTCTAATCCCCGAGATTGAGTATTCTGCATACTTTCGGAAGAAGTATGGATACATCATTCCTCTCATGAAGCTGAAGATGAAGGAGGGTATTCTCTCGACCTTGATCCAATTCTATGATCCGATGTATCATTGCTTTACTTTTCTCAACTATCAGTTGATGCCTACACTGGAGGAGTATTCTTATCTGTTGGATTTACTCGTTACCGATCGTGCTCCTTTTACTGGTTTGGAGGGTGAGCCAAAACCACATGAGATTGCTGCTTTGGTCCATCTGGGGAAGTCTGAGGTTGAAGCCCATATGACTACTAAAGGAGGGATTAGAGGATTACCAGCTCAGTTCTTATTGGAGAAAGCTTGTTACTTTTCCAGGATGAAGAGTACAGTCGCTTTTGAGGCTATTTTTTCTTTACTTGCTTATGGGTTGTTCTTATTTCCTAATGTGGACAGGTTTGTTGACATTAATGCTATCAAGATCTTCATGATTGGAAACCCAGTTCCTACCTTGTTGGGTGATGCTTATTACTCTATTCATCTTTGGAATTCTTATCATGGGGGGATGATTATTTGTTGCACACCTCTGTTGTACCGGTGGTTTATCTCTCATATTCCTCAGTCTGATGCTTTTTGGGATGTCAAGAAGGAACCTTGTTGGGATCCTAAGATCATGGCACTTACTCACTCAGATATTGATTGGTATCATCGAGCTTACCTGGATATAGAGATTATTGACGGTTGTGGTAGTTTCCCCAATGTACCTCTTCTTGGTACAAAGGGAGGAATTAACTATAACCCTGTTCTTGCACGATGACAGCTCGGTTATCCGATGAGGGATAAACAAAATAGTATTCATTTGAGTATTTTCTTTCTGAAGGAGGGAGAAGACCATAGGGAAGATAAGGAGCAGATTGTGAAGGCCTGACGTCACGTTCATAAGAAGAGTAGGAAGGATTTGGGACCTAGAGGTGCTGTTTCTTTTGAACCATATCTTCAGTGGGTCCAAGCGAGAGCTATTCAGTTGAAGATGTTGTATTCTCGGGAAACACCTATGCCTGATCTATTTGTGAAGACCACTTCTCCCCTATTAGATGATCTAGAAGAGTTGCAGCTTGCTTTGGTCAGGATGCAACAGGAAAAGGACGCTTGGAAGAATAAGTGCCAAACTTTAGAGATTTCTTATAGAGCAGATTTGAAGGTGAAAGACGACTTGATTGAGATTCTTGAGAGACGGGCTGTAGAGACCATGGAGAGGAAATGGGATTTATTTTCTCCTAAACCTAGGTCAAATGTTATTTGCTCACTCCCTAATTTAGGTGATTGGAAGGAGGTTGCCATCAGATACGCGGAAGAAAACCAGAGGTTGAAGGCTCAGATTTCCAGGCTCACAGGGAAGCGCCAGTGTATAGAGTGATCTCCATCAGTTTTACTTCTCAGGGTTTTAGATTTTATTTTCATCTTGTACTTGGGATCATTGAAACTTGTAATCCATTTTGGAGTTGTTGTAATAAAAATTTTCAATATTTCAAATGCGTTATTACTTTGATATTTGTAATATGTCGATAAATTTTAAATCCCTTGAAATATTAAATAATAAAATAAAATCATGTGCATTACATATCATGCATCATATTGCACATATTTCTTGCATTTGTTATGCATATCCAGGTGTCTTACTAAGCTTCTTTACTTTGTTCAGCAAGCTGACTCACCACTACAACACTCAGGCTAATTTCAGAAAGAAGATGGACAACTTAGAACAAGAGAATCACGAGCTGCGCGAGGAGGTTTTTGCTTTGAAGGCCGACATGGCCAATCTTACTGCTCTGATGGAATCTCTGGTGGCTGCTCAGAATTAGCCACCGAGTGTTCAACCTCAAACAACAAGGGCTACTACTGAAGCTCCGACTGTTCCCGTATCTACTACTCCAGCTTTTGTTCAAAACTGCATACCTCAAGGTTATGCATGGGGAATGCCAGAGAATTTTGAACCTGAAGGTTTCAATCATGGTCCTCAAGATACTCCAATTGTTCAAACTATTGTTACTCCGACACCTCATGTGGTGCATGCTGCTCCTGCTGCACCTCCTTCAGTGAATATGGTTCTGTTTGTTAACGATGATGTGTGTCATCCTTTCCCTCCACCGAGTGAAGACTTGGGTATTTATGATAGAATGGATGATTTTCAAGAGCAATTAGACAGGATACAGAGGGAGATAAAGGCCCTCAGGGGAAAAGAGTTATTCGGGCAGAATGTGAATGAGTTATGCTTGGTCCCGAATGTTAAGATACCTGCTAATTTTAAGGTCCCAGAGTTTGAGAAGTACAAGGGCAACACTTTCCCTCGTGCTCATCTGGTGATGTATGTAAGGACAATGTCTACCCATACTGATGATCAACGTCTGCTGATTCACTTTTTTCAGGATAGTTTGACTGGTGTTGCACTGAAGTGGTATATGAGTTTGGACAATGTCAATATCCATACTTTCAATGAATTGGGAGAAGCATTCATCAAATAATGCAAGTACAACATGGACATGGTGCCTGACCATGATCAACTCAGGGCCATGGTTCAGAAAGACAGGGAATCATTCAAAGAATATGCATAGAGATGGCGTGAGGTAGCCGCCCAAGTGATTCCTCCCATGGAAGAGAAGGAGATGACTAAGATTTTCTTGAAAACACTGGGTGCTTTCTACTACGAGAGAATGGTAGCAAGTGCGCCAAGTGACTTTACCGAAATGGTAGGAATGGATATCCGCTTAGAAGAGGCTGTAAGAGAGGGTCGTTTAACGAGAAGTGAAAGCTACAGGGGTATGAAGAAGCCATCTTATGGGTTTACCAAGAAAAAGGAAAGGGATGCAAATGTTGTTATGCAAGAGAGGAGGGTTAATACTCTTAGAAGGAATTATCAGCGTCATAAGCAAGTCGCCTTAGTTACTCCAGTTGTGGGTCCATCTTTAAATACCGTTGCTTATCAGAGACCGTCCTAGCAGGGGAATCAAGGTTATAATCAAAGAAGGGAGAGTTATGACCCTATTCCTATGAGCTATACAAAGTTACTACCGGTATTGATTCAGAAGAAGTTGGTCCAGACCTGACCACCTCCCGCCGTACCATCACCATTGCCTTGGTATTACAGGGAAGACCAAACATGAGCTTTTCATTGGGGAGCACCAGGGCATAATGTTGAGAATTGTTATCCTTTGAAGACTGAGGTGCAAAAATTGGTGAAGTCTGGTATTCTATCTTTCAAGGATGTGGGTCCTAATGTGAAAGACAATCCTCTACCCAAGCATGGAGGAGCAAACACTGTGAATATGGTGGTCGATTGTCTAGGCGACTTTGGAATTTTTTATATTCATCTATGTTGTACCCAAAAATTTTCCCTCTCATTTTATCAACATTTCTCATCACTAGGCTCTTGGAACTCAAGATCAAGCTAGGGTTTGCTCTGCTCAAGACACCTCCTTGCACTGTTGACCTAAATTAGGGTTTGAGTTTGCACATGGATTTTTGGAACTTCAATTCCCAAAGTGACTTTCATACTTCATGTTGGACTCATAAGTTTGTCCATACCAAGTTTCAAGCCTTGAATCAAATTTTTGCCCAGTCAATTGGACAGTTGACCTAGAAATCAACTGTATTGGGGGAAAAGTCAACTGTGGCCAATTTACAGTCAAACCTCGTGAATTTTGACCCACATCAACATTATGAACTCATATGAACCATTTGATCAAGTTTGGACCATAATTCCACAAGAAATTTGATCAGATCACCAAAAGGGCAAAATGGTCATTTTTAGGGTTTTGACTGTACAAAGACAATTTTTGACTGTTTGACCTAGCCAATGGCAAATTAAGCTGAACCATGGACTCAATGACTCAATGGCATCATCGTGACCTATTCAGCAAGTTCAAAAGACCTCAATTGCATGGGATTGACAAATGGATTTTTCAGTCAACTGATCAAAATTTGACTGCACACTGAAAAGTCAAACTTTGACTTTTTGGTCAAAATCAAGTGCCAAGGGTCATTTTTCATCAAGATGTGTAAAATTATGAAACTTGTTCATCAAGAAACCCAAAATTGCAAATTAGGGTTTGAAATTGAAAATTTTCATAACTTAGAAATTTTTCTAAGTTATGAAATTTTCTTAATTTGTCCTAACTTTGTCAACCATTTTCACAAAGATGCAAATGGATTCAAAAAAAACTTATAACATGAAAGCTGTGGTCCTCCACAAAGTCTACAACTTTGATTCACAAAGTTTTCTCAAAAGAAGCTTGGATCTCAAGTTATGATTTTTGGAACAAGGGTCCCTAAAACTTTTAACTTAGAGAAATTTTGCCCTAGTTTAGGCAGGATTTTGACCTACCTTCTTGGACATTTTTCACATAGTTCCACTTGGAGTCTCAAGTTTCATTTCAAATATGTATTATATAGAATGTTTCAAGCTTTCCAAATTGTCCAAGAACTCCTCAAATACATTTGTGGTTAGGGAGAATCGAATGCTTGTAGTTGGCAAAAACTCACTTTTATCCATGGCAAATACATGTTTACTGAAGTGGCATTTTCAAACCAGCATGCTTTGTACTAGTTTGCAGGCCTCTAAACCAATTCACACTCCTTAATTAAATGCAAATCCATCAGTCTAAGCATTTGTTTTGGCCATTTGGGCATTGTACACAAAACTAAGCCTTAATTAGAAAAAGGTACATTTCTATTTTGGAAAAGGTATGCTTTATGTCAAAACATGATCTTTGAAGCATAGGGCCAAGATCTAAGAAGCCAAATCAAATCCACAAATTCCAACAACCAAGAGGATTGTGTGCAACATATTAGATGGCTTGTACAGGCCTGTATAGAGAACTTACACATTCTTGCTTCAAAAACAAGAAATTGTCCAAACACTTGCCAACTTGAGAACCAACCATTGTTAGGTTACACAAACATTGCAAACATATTTCATACAACCCTTTGAGCCATAAACACGAATGCTTGAGCCCCAAAACCTCCCATAGCCAGAAATCACATTCTTTTGGCAAAACAGGGCAGGTGCTTCAACTTGAGTGCCACAGCTCATTTGGCTCGTGAGTTTTGCTCCTTTTTGCTTCAAACACCTTCCATTCAACTCACTCAAGCTATCCCAAAATTCCATTGCCAACTGTAACTCCATTAACAGTGTTCACCATTTTCATTTCAAGCTTGTGCAGGTTGAGTTCTAGAGGCTGATTCAGGGACATTCAAGGTAAGCTAGCTATTTGAAAAGACCAAGTGAAGTTCAGGAAAGCTACCAGACACCTAAAAACTTGTTGAGAAGCACTGCATTGCCCTACACGAATCCAACTGAAATAGGTTTTTCATCACTTTCTATCTCTCTATTTAGGAACATTTAGCCTTAGGTTTGTGAATGAAAAATGTAGTATTCAATGCCATGAAGTTGTACATATGCTCAGTTTTCATTTATATTAAGTGTGCTAGGAGAATTTCATCCATGAACATGCTGTAAAAACTAGGTCAGATTTTAGGGCTAGAGAAATTCTCTCTGGTCTTTGAGAGTTAGGATTAATGCTTTATATGGTTAGAATCGTATTGAAATTCTCTACAAGTTTGATGTTGTGAGTTTTGGCAAAAGATCACGTATATAAGATGTAGCATTTGAACAGGGCAAGCGCGCGTTTTTTTGTCTGGAGGAAGAAGATGAAGTTGACTTGGGATGGGCTTGGCCCTTTTTGCTTCTAACACCCCTCTTTTCAGTTTCACACCCCCTGGCCCAATTTCTTATATTTTTTCATTTTTTCATTTTTGTTTTCTTTTCTGACCTGGTTATTTTATTTCCAAATATAATAAATTCTTAAAAAATATTTTCATAATTTTTTTAATTTATTTGGCATTTTATTCTAATTTTTTCTAACATTAAAAGTATTTAAATATTCTTTTATATTATTAAGACTTGAAAAATATTTACATTTTATACTTTTATTTTTATTCTCTACTTTTATTTATAATAAAAATATTTTCTTGAATATATTTTATTTTTGTACATATTTTACTTTATTTTTGTACATATTTAATTTGATTAATATACACATAATAAACATATATACTTTTATTAAATGCTTTGAATAAAAAAAATACAAAAATATTACATTTTTATTTTTATAATTGAATATACTAAAAAATACCCTTTTTTAAATATATTTCATTTTTACACATAATAATATATTTTCTGTATATAAATAATATATAATATTTATTTTAAAGTAAATTAGGGTTTACCCTTAAATAAATAAAATCAATCTTTTTTTGTTTATTTCTTTATACTTTTTACATTGAAAATACTTTACATACATAACCAAATAAAAACTTCTTTTTGCATAATATATTTTATTTAATATTTATTTATTTTGTTTATTTAAATATTGTACATTTAAATATTGATGCATTTGAGATTCAATTTGGATGTAATAATAATCTAGGGTTTATATTTCCTGTCAAATACCCCCATTCAAAATTGTACCCCCATCCCCATAATCATGTTGTAATAGCTTAGGATTTAAATTCTCGCACTTTACATTTTCAATTATGCCATGATTAGAGAATTAGGGTTTGTATGCAAAATCAAAATCAACAAATAGCTTGACCTAATCAAAGACAAAAATGCATGGAAAACAAACACAATGCACACTTGCACCCCTAGGATTACAATCCACTTGTTGCCTTCAAAAATGGGCCATGGTATGCATGTTGAGTACTTTGGCAAAACAAAAACAAAACAAAAGATCATAGTCCCTCGATGACGCTATCTTGGTTGCCTAAACAAAATGATCAAGTCCCTCAAGAAAAATTTCCAAAGATACTTGACACAATTGCTATTATGGTCTATAGATGATCCGCGCCTGTCCCGTTTAAACATCCTAACACAGGGTTGTTCACCAAATACAATGGTGAAACAACACTGTTAAAAGGGTTAAAAACATAAGAAAGATCTTTGAGTAAAATAGGGTAGATAGCTCTTAGTTACTTGATCAAAGCCTGCAAAAACATCCTTGCTATTTTCAAACACACTTCACAACACAATTTCAAAACATTTCCCAAAACAAACTTTCAAACTTTGAAATCTTTTCAAAAGACAAAAACATCTTTGTATACATTCAAACAAGAATCATTACAAAGGTTGCCACAACGATGGCCTCTTTTCAAAACATCTTTCAAAACCACACACAAAGCACCATTTCAAACAATTGGAAAAGCAAAGCAAGTGATCTAAACAAGTAACTAAGAGCCAATGGATAACCATGGATGAAAAGGCTGCTTGCACCTTCCCTTTTCATAATCTACTCCCCGAACCCAAGAAAACATCCCAAAGGTCTTTCCTGTGCTTTTTGACCTTTCCTTAGGATAAAATAAAAAGTCGGTGGTGACTCTTGCTAAACCGAAACATTTGCGAACACAAACGCAAAACCTCAAGTCAGTTCTCCCACCGTATCACAGAACTAGCGACTCTGCTGGGGAGTTTTCTAAAAGTGGAGTAACCTTAGGGTTTAGATTACCTTTGCATGATTATCTTGTTTGCTTTGTTTTCTTTACACTAGGTCCTATTGTTTGGGTTTGAATCCTCCACCCAGATTTGGGAAACATTCATAGGTAAATAGCAATACGTTGTAGAAACTGTGCGGGGTATACCGACATGGTTGAAGCAATAGCTATATTAGTGCGACATATTTGTGAGTACTGGTAGCCTTTGAGTCAATCAACGAGAATACGGGGCCGCTGAGTGATGTCATGAAGCACTAATGAACTCTTAGAACCTTACTTGACCATCTTGGCCTTTTTAGGGGTAGTGAGATGACCGGCTTTGGTGCAGTCCGAAGTTGGTAGATACTCGATACTACACTCATTGAGGGTTGTTTTCTTGGAATATTTTGGTCTCCAGTTAAGTGGCTAAACCAAAACAATGAACATAGAAAATAATCCAGTGATATTGAGCTCCTTAGAACCCGGTTACTATTTATAGGACAAGTTTGAGCCAACTAACTTCAAGAGGGTACTTACCTATGAAACCTCATGCAAGCCTTAAACTAGGATCCTGGGTGATTTGCTTGTACATGTGCTTGTGCATACATCATGAACATCATAAAGCATCATATGCATCCATTAACCATTTCAAGGGTTTGGGTCTTCATCTTTGTTCTTGTTTTGTAGGTCATGGAATCTCTTCGCAAGAAAACAATACAAGTCAACCTTGTGAGAATCCCTCCTCAACTCAAGGAGCTTACTTCCAAAATTCCAAAGAATTCTCCCTTCAGTGAAAGACATGGTAGACTTCTCAACTTGGTCAACTCTAACATTGAAGAAGACATGGTGAAAGTTCTCTTCCAGTTCTTTGACCCCCTACACCACTGTTTCACATTCCCTGATTATCAACTAGTACCTACTTTGGAGGAATTTTCTCAACTCCTGAGGATTCCTATTCTTCATCAACTACCCTACAAAGGTATGGAAAAAGAACCAAAGCCTGAAGATGTTGCTCAATCCTTACACTTGCAACCATCTGATATCAAAGGTCATTGGGAAACCAGAAGTGGTGTCAAGGGTTTCTTGGTAAAGTTTCTGTTTGAGAAGGCACAAGACTGCTGGAACTCTCTAGATCTACAATCTTTTGAGGAGATTGTAGCACTTCTCATCTATGGATTAGTCTTGTTCCTAAACCCTGATCAACTTGTAGATGTGAATGCTGTCAAGATTTTCATATCGCGGAATCCTGTGCCTACATTGCTTGGGGATATCCTACACTCATTTTACACACGAACAATGAGGAAAAGAGGTGTTCTCATGTGATGTACTCCTCTTCTAGCAAGGTGGTTTATTTCTCACCTTCCCCAATCAGTTTTGAAGAATAAACAGGGTTTAAGGTGGTCACAACGATTGATGACCCTAACACATTCTGATGTTCATTGGTGTTCTCGATCCAGAGAAAATGTCATCATCATTGATCGTTATGGGGAATTCCCTAATGTCCCACTACTTGGCATTAGGGGAGGCATTACCTACAACCCCTGTTTAGCTCTGAGGCAATTTGGATATGCTCGAAGAGATGGCCCTCACGACATGCTGATTCCTGATTTGGTTTTTGACTTCGACAACGATGCACAAGGACTTCAACAAAGGTTTATCAGAGCTTGGAGAATGCCCAACAAAGTGGATAGTAAGACATTGGGGCACAAGAATTCCACCCCCCTTGAGCCTTACCTCAAGTGGGTACGAACCCGCGCCCATAATCTTATGATGCCATACCCTCACATTCTCCCCGTGATCAAAGAGCCTGTTATGGAAGGAGAGGTTCCATACACCCTCCTACATCCAGACATGCCGACATCATTGGAAGAATTGCAAAAGAGTTTGATCCAACTCAAAGAAGAATGGAACACTTTTGAAGCCAACTTCTATGCCAGTGAGAAGAAGGTTTTGGAACTTACCCGCCGACTTCATTAAGAGGAGACCCTCAACACTTACATCGCACCAAAGAGGATGCACAATGTCTTTTTACATTAAGAGTTTTGTAATATTTTGCCCATGAGGCATTTATGTACTAACAAATTTCTTCTTAATATGACGTGTGTTCTTTTTGTTTGCAACAAATTTGAATTTCTGAATCCTTGAATGCATTACATGAATAACATATCATTCATCATATGCATAAATAGGTCTTCACACCAGGTTTCCTTATCTTTCTGCTGTTTATTTCAGCGAGATGGATTTGGAGCAGACGGTTAAAGATCTGCAAGCGCAGAATTCTCAATTTCAACAACTCCTCATGACCTTAGCAAAGGGTCAAGAGGATCTTAAAGCACTGTTGGAGAAAGAGAAAGATAAAGAGAAAAAGAAGAAAAGGACCGGTACGGACACTTTGGGAAGAAGGTTTGAAAGCCAGGGTAGAAAGGTTCTCGAGTTCCCTTGGACGTCTGATGAAGGGGTTGGTAAAGGAAAAGGAGTTGCGATACCTTCTGAATCTGAAGTTGAAGAGGAAGAAGAGGAAGAGGATGAAGATTACTCCGAACAACAATATCCCCCGGCGGATGATAAGTATAAAAATCTTGAGGATCGGTTGGCAGCCATGGAGTTGCAAAGGGTACCTGGTTTAGATTTCGAAGAACTAGGGCTAGTTGCTGGGATCGTCATTCCTCCCAAGTTCAAAGTACCTACATTTTCTAAGTATGATGGTTTGTCCTGTCCAAAGATGCATATAAGGTCCTATGTCAGAAAGATCCAACCTCACTCCTCTGATAAGGATCTTTGGGTCCACTTTTTTCAAGATAGTTTGTCAGGCACACAATTGGACTGGTTCTATCAACTGAGATCTGATGTTCACAACTGGGAAGACTTAGCTGCTGCTTTCTACCGACAATACCAATACAACGCTGATCTAGCGCCCACTCGTACTCAATTATAGAGTATGGGTATGGCTTCTAATGAAGGATTCAAGGAATACGCCTAGAAGTGGCGGGATTTGGATGGAAGGGTGCAGCCACCTTTGTCGGATAGAGAGCTAGTTGACATGTTTCTGGGGACCCTGTCTGGTCCATTCTTCAATCATTTAATTGGAAGTTCATCTGCAGGATTCACCAAATTAATTCTGACCAGTGAAAGGGTCGAGGCTGGCATTAAAAGTGGTAAAATTCAGAAGGATGCTTCCGCTTCCACTGCTGTTAAGAAGACCTTCCCAGCCAAGAAAGAAGCCTCTGCTGTTTATTCCTAGAAAAATCAAGGAAGAACGGAGCGTCGACCAACGGTAGGGGCTGTGATGATTTAAAACTCCTCAGCTGATCAACCTCGAAGTAGTCAACAAAGAGCTAATCAACAAAGGTTAGAAAGGCCACAACGACAATTCACCCGAATCAATATGACACCGGCTCAAGTCCTCCCTCATTTGTTAAAGCTGAACCTCACCAATTTGAAAGAAGCACCGAAAAACCCCAATACCTCCTCTCCTTATTATCATTCCAATGCAAAATGTGCGTACCACTCGGACAGTGTAGGGCATGATACCCACAACTATTGGGCTCTTAAAAACAAGATCCAAGACCTGATAGACGCCAAGGAGGTAGATTTTGATGCTCCTGAAAAACCCAACGTGATATCCGCTCCAATGCCCAAGCACGGTCATAATGTTCATGCTGTTGTGGAAGACCTTCATGTTACCATTGTTGATGACCTTTTGACTCCGTTACCAGTGATTAAAGTGAATTTGATGAAAGCCGGGATATTCCCAGGCTGTGGAAAAGACTGTTACTTTTGTTCAAACTTGCAAACTGACTGCCACTGTTGAAATCAGGCATCCAACGCCTGATGGATACCCAAGAGATCCTCTTTCAAAAGACTCCTGTTGATACTATCACTCATATTACTCCTACTACCTTTGTTACTCCTATCAATGACATTGCCATAATAACCATCTCCGACAATCTTCCCAAGACCTGCAAAAGGCCTATCAAGATTACGCCTGATCCTAAGTTTGTGCCGTTGAAAGTTACCATTCTGGGGCCTGTCCCATATAAATATAACAAGACGATACCATGGAATTATAGAGGAGAAATCTTCTATCATGGTATCAAGCAGATATAATCAGTCCAAGAGAATTCTGATGATGAAACCCTTGATATATGGAATATTGCGGGAACAAGCAAGATAACTCGCAGCAGAAGGATCTTCTCTCTGGAGATTGCTCCTCCACGAGCAGTCTTCGGACCCTCGAAAGTTTCTGTACCCGTCAAGCCATCTGTGCAAAGCCCGGTAATTGAAGAATTGGATGCTCCCGAAGCTAGACCCTCTGTTGATACTACCGATAAGGGTAAGGGGATACTAGAAGCGCCTGTCAGGACGAAGGCTCAGACTGTGGTATTTCCCGAAACCACCCAGAAAGAAATGGAAAAAATCTTAAAGATAATCAAGAAGAGCGATTACGATGTCGTGGAGCAGCTAGGGAAAACCCCTTCCAAAATCTCCATGTTGGCTCTCCTACTTTGCTCCGAGGCGCATGCTAAGGCCTTGATCAAATTTTTAAAGACGGCACACGTGCCTCAAGAAACTTCTGCAGACCAGTTTCAAGAGTGCATGGCTAGCCTTACAGCTGATAACGGTCTTGGTTTTTCTGATGCTGATTTGACCCCTAAGGGAAGGAAGCACAATGATGCACTGCATGTCTCAGTAGAGTGCAGAGGGACTACACTTGCCCATGTCCTAGTTGATACTGGTTCATCTTTGAATGTCCTACCGAAGAAGGCGTTGGACAGGCTAGACTGCGAAGGTTTGACTTTAAAACCCAGTAACATCATTGCTAGAGCCTTCGACGGTTCTAAGCAGATGGTTCACGGAGAGGTGGACATCCCAATCAAGGTGGGTACCGAGACCTTCAACTCTACCTTTTATGTGATGGACATCCGTCCTTCATATTCATGCTTATTGGGAAGGCCATGGATCCACTATGCTGGGGCAGTTACCTCCTCTTTACACCAAATGCTAAAGTATCCAGTTCAGGGTAAGATTATAATGGTGCACAGTGAGGAAGAGTACATGATAAGTCACCTCAACTCCTTTCGCTATGTGGAGTTAGATGACGAATTCATAGAAACGCCTTTCCAACACTTTGAAGAGGTATCTCCTGAAGCCGCAGTTGCGAAGACAATGACTGATGAGCCTATCATTTCCAAGTCGGTGTCCCGGATGTCATCCCTCAAGGATGCGGAGGCTGTAATCAGAGAAGGAAGGAGTACGGTGTGGGGGCAATTTCCAGATTTTCCTCACAAGACGGACAAGTTTGGATTGGGTTTTACTGCTGCTGGCCAGAAAGCTGTGCGTCGCTCCCGAGCTGGGGGACCAGCCTTTAAAATCACTCACCGTGGAATTAATGCCTTAGATGATGATGATGATGAAGAGGACAACTTTGAAGATTGGATCTTTCCAACTGTCGAAGAAGGATTAAGCAACTGGGAAGCGAAAGGCTTCGTTCCCATCACTTTCATCAACCAGTAATTTATCTTTGAACAATTTCCTATTTTGGTCTGTAATAATTAAACAATTCGTACACACTCTTTTCACCTTATGCCTTACCCGGGGCATATAGGTCCATTTGTAAGGGCTTGATTTCTTCATTATCATATGCCATGTTTAATGAATCATTGGACATTTTCATCTATAAACTGTTGTGTTCATTTTCTTTCCTTTTGTATTTTGTTTTGTTTAAGGATGGATATCCCTTACACACGCCCACACTCACAAAATGCAGGTATCCGTCCACTCCGGATTCCATGGGTGACTATTATGCTTTAGCCTTTGGTGACTCTGATGATTTGGTCAATCATGCCGAGTACGAAGGTGATGAAGATTGTGAAGTGCCTGGAGAGTTATCCAGATTTCTGCAACAAGAGGAAAGGGCTATTCTGCCCCATGAAGAGTTGCTAGAGACCATCAACTTGGGAACAGAGGAAGACATGAAAGAGGTAAAAGTGGGTGCCAACCTAGAGCCAAGTGTCAAAGAGCGCTTAGTGCAGTTGTTGAATGAATATGTCGAAATCTTCCACTGGTCCTACGAAGACATGCCAGGACTAGATACATATATCATGGTTCACCGTCTCCCTACAACAGAAGACTGTCCACCGATCAAACAAAAGGTCCACCAAATGAGGCCCGACATGTCTGAAAAGATCAAAGCTGAGGTGATGAAACAGTTCAATGCTGGCTTTCTGGCTATTACTTCCTATCCATAATAAGTTGCTAACATTGTGCCCATGCCTAAGAAGGACGGAAAAGTCAGAATGTGTGTGGACTACAGAGACTTAAACAGGGCTAGCCCTAAAGATGATTTTCCACTGCCACACATTGACATCTTGGTTGACAATACAGCTCAATACAAGGTATTTTCCTTCATGGATGGATTCTCGGGATACAACCAGATCAAAATGGCCCCCGAAGACATGGAGAAGACTACTTTTGTTTCGCAGTGGGGTACCTTCTGCTATAAAGTGATGCCATTCAGACTGAAGAATGTCGGGGCAACCTATCAGCGAGCCATGGTAGTTTTTTTTCATGATATGATACATCATGAGATCGAAGTCTATGTAGGAGACATGATAGCCCGCTCACAGACAGAAGAATAACACCTCGACCATCTGCAAAAGCCGTTTGTCAGATTGAAGGAGTATAAGCTCAGACTGAACCCTATGAAGTGCACTTTTGGAGTCAGGTCTGGTAAAATTTTGGGATTTATCGTCAGCAACAAAGGCATTGAAATTGATCCTGCTAAAGTCAAAGCTATACAAGAAATGCCTTCCCCCCGAACTGAAAAGGAGGTTAGAGGTTTCTTGGGACGCTTAAACTATATTGCGAGGTTCATCTCTCACCTAACATCTACCTGTGAGCCAATTTTCAAGATGTTGAAGAAAGATAAGGTAGTTGAATGGAACAATGATTATCAAGTTGCTTTTGATAAGATCAAGGAGTATTTGCTGGAACCTCCTACCTAGATGCCAGCCGTCGAAGGAAGGTCGTTAATCATGTATCTGACTGTTTTGGATAACTCAATGGGGTGCGTACTGGGCCAACATGACGAGTCTGTCCGAAAAGAGCATGCCATTTATTACCTTAGCAAAAAGTTTACCGACTATGAGACTCGCTACTCACTGCTCAAGAAAACTTGCTGCGCTTTGGTATGGGCTGCTCGCCGGCTAAGGCAGTATATGTTGACTCATACCACTTTGCTGATTTCCAAGATGGATCCGATCAAGTACATCTTTGAGAAGCCTGCTTTATCTGGAAGAATTGCTAGATGGCAAATGATCCTGACAGAGTATGATATCCAGTATACTACCCAAAAAGCTATAAAGGGGAGTGTACTAGCTGGCCATCTAGCTCATCAAGTCGTCGAAGATTACCAATCTATGAGATTTGACTTCCCTGACGAGGACATTATGACATTGAACAACATTGAAGGTAACAGACCGTATGATGGACCTGAACAAGGATCCCGATGGCCCCTGTGCTTTGATGGTGCTTCAAATGCACTTGGTAACGGTATCGGTGCGGTACTTATTTCTCTGGAAGGTTACCATACGCCTTTCGCTGCTAGACTCTGCTTCAGCTGCACCAACAACATGGCCGAATATGAAGCTTGTATCTTTGGTCTCAAGGCTGCTATAGACTTGGGAATCAAATCTTTGGTCGTATTTGGGGACTCAGCTTTGGTTATCAGTCAAATCAAAGGAGAGTGGGACACTAAGCATCCTAATCTTATCTCGTACAAAGAACATGTCTTGACATTGTTGCCTCATTTAGAGAAGATTACCTTTGAGCACTTCCCACGGGAAGAAAATCAGCTAGCAGATGCTCTGGCTACAATGTCTTCCATGTTTAAACTCAACTGGGATAATGAGGCTCCCCAAATCACCATTGAGAGAATGGACGAACCTGCGCACTGTCATGAGATTAATACCGAAAAAGTAGTGGAACAACCCTGGTTTCATGAAATCAAAAAGTATCTCCAGACTCGAGAATACCCTGAAGGAGCTTCCGTCAATGACAAAAAGTTCTTAAGGAGATTTGCTGCCAAGTTCTTCCTGAGCAATGGTATCCTATACAAGCGCAATCATGATTGTGTTCTACTTTGTTGTGTGGACAAAGCTGAAGCTGAGTTGATCATGACTGAAATACATAGTGGCACCTTTGGCACCCACTTGAGCGGACATACGATGGCTAAGAAGATTCTAAGGGCAAGCTACTACTGATCTACCATGGAAGCTGACTGTCATCAATACGCTCGTACTTGTCACAAATGCCAAGTCTATGCTGACAAAGTACATATTCCTCATGTTCCTCTCAACGTTCTAACAGCCCCTTGGCCATTCGCAATGTGGGGAATCGACATGATTGGAGAGATCAAGCCCACGACATCCAGTGGACATCGCTTCATCCTGGTGGCTATTGATTACTTTACCAAATGGGTCGAAGCAGCTTCCTTCGCCTCGGTTACAAAGAATGTGGTTTCCTGTTTCATCAAGCAGAACCTCATATGCCGATATGGTATCCCCGACAGGATAATCACGGATAACGGTACAAATTTGAATAACACTATGATCACCGCTCTGTGCGAGCAGTTCAAAATTCAACATCACAATTCATCTCCCTATCGGCCAAAGATGAACGGTGCGGTTGAAGCTGTGAACAAAAATATCAAGAAGATCATTCAAAAGATGACAGTCACCTACAAGGACTGGCATGAGATGTTACTGTTTGCTCTGCAGGGATATTGTACCACGACGCGTACTTCAACTGGGGCAACCCCATTTTCTTTGTTATACGACATGGAGGCTATCTTACCTATGGAAGTTCAGATTCCTTCCTTAAGGATCATGAAGGATACTGGTTTAAGTGAGGACTATTGGATTCAGACCCGGCTTGATCAACTTAATTTGATCGACGAGAAGCGACTTACTGCTGTTTGTCATGGTCAAACGTATCAAAAACGGATGATCAAGGCTTTTAACAAGAAAGTCAGACGTCAGGTATATCAAGTCGGAGATCTTGTAATAAAGCGGATCATCTTGCCGCAAAGTGAACCCAGGGGCAAATGGACTCCTACTTATGAAGGACCATTTGTGATCAACAACATCTTTTCTGGTGGGGAAATGATTCTGACCACCATGGATGGTGATGACCTGCCGCACCCTGCGAACACAGACATAGTCAAAAGATACTATGCATAAACGACCCGACAAGTTGAAAACCCGAAAGGGCGACTTGGGCAAAAATGGGCATCCCAGTGAATCGAAAACCCGAAAGGGCGGTTCAGGAAAAAATTAGGGATAAACAAAAAAATCTGTATACCCGGCAAGTTGAAAACCCGAAAGGGCGACTTGGGCAAAAAATGGTTTCCCGGTGGATCGAAAACCCGAAAGGGCGATTTAGGCAAAAGTTAGGGAATTAAAGCGTATGACTATGTCTCGTCGGATCACTTTAAGGACAATCTCTTCACGGACAAGGTCCAAGCTTCTGATCAATCCAATCAAACACAGACGAAGCAACCAATGGACAAAGACACTCAGAGTTCTGAAGGCTATAGCAGAATGGGAACCCCATGGAATTGTCACATAGCCATCCTTCTTTGTATAAAATTTTTCTCAATTTTACGACAACATTCTCTTACTAGGATGTCTGTCTCCTTTGTACAAAGATACTTACAAAAGTTAATACAAAAATACTTCAAAGTGCAGAAATTTGCTTTCCTTTCTTTTCTTTTTACACTTATGTTTTATTTCAAAACGTCCAATGATTTGTTAAATGAGCATATGCATTTTGAATATAATCACTTCTTACAAATAAAACAAAATGAGAGAGGATAATTACTGGTGGGTTGAAAGGGTAGGAAGATGTCCTTGTGCTATTCCAGAATAAATTCCCTGCAGTATGTCATTAAGATCCTCAACAAAGCTAAAACCTTGGAGTATATATCCCCAGCAGAGTTAAATTTCAAGATCCCCAGCGGAGTTAAGTTTCAAAATTCCCATCAGAGTTAAGTCTCTAAACTCCCGATCCCCAGTGGAGCCCGAAAACCCTGAAATACATATACCCAGCGGAGCTAGAATACTCTAAACCTTCTTCCCCAGCGGAGACAAATTTCCAACTATCAATCCCCAGCGGGAACCATTCATTTTTCCCCAACTTCCCCAGCAGGTTGTCTTAAAAATCTGAGAATCAACCAGATAACAGTTAACTTTTTGTCTTACCCCCAACTAAGATGATTCCCCAGTAGATTGGCATACAACCCAAGCTCCTGACTTCCCTGGCAGAATGAACACTCTCCCCACAGAGTTGTTTCCCCACAGAACGAAGATTCTAGTTCCTGTTTCTCCATTTGAAGCCTCCCAGGTCTTAATTCCCTAGTAGAGGTCGTCGGATTTTTCCTCATTTCCCCAGGAAAGTCATGAAGAATTCTCATTCCCCGCAGAAGTTGTCAAAGCTCTTGTTAATCCCCACAAGTCACCAAGGATTTTCAATCCCCAGCGGTGGTCCCAGGATTTCTCTTTTTCAACAATCAAAGATATTTAATCCCCAAGCAGTTAGCAAGGATTTATCATTTTTAATAATCAGAGATTTTTGGAATCCCCAGCATCGTTCAAGGATTTACTCTCCCGGGCAGCAATCAAATATTTCATTATCTCTAGCTATCAAGGATTTATTTTCCTCAGCAAGACAACTATTCAACTTACATGCACATCCATTACATTCATATATCATAAACATTGATGAAACACATTTTATTGCATCATACATATCATGCAACATAACTTTGTGTTTTAGCTAACATTTTACCCTTTTCAGGAGAAGATTAAAAGGCTATCGGTAACAACTATTCAGAGATTTCAGATACAGTATGGATACACCCCCAGACACGGCGGTCATTCTATTACTCAATTCAGAATTTCAAGTCAAGATACAATATGGATACACCCCAAACACGGCGGTCATTCTACTACTCATTCAGACTTCAGCAATCAGATATAGACTAGATACGCTCCAGACATGGCGGCCATTCTATCTCTCATTCAGATTCAACTATCAACTTCAAGTTCAAATACACTCCAGACACGGAAGTCATTCTATCACTTATCCAGATCCCAGTTACAGTATGGATATACTCCAGACCCGAAAGTCATCCTGCTACTCATACAGATCTCAATTTCAGATACAGTCCAGATACGCTCCAAACACGGTTGCCATTCTGTCACTCATTCGGAATTTATCCCCAACACATATATGCTCCATACGCAGATGTTTCTCTGTTACCCATTCAGAATACATATACACTCCAGACACGACAGTCATTCTGGTATTCATTCAAGAATGAAATACAGTTATAACTTGGATACGCTCTAGACACAGACGCCATTCCTTTGCTCATACAAACCCAGTCTCCAAATACAACTCAGATATGTTCCAAATACGGATACCATTCTGATGTTCATTCTACTAATTTTCAACAAACAAATCTTGGATGGCATCTTTAAGCCCATCTCCAGCAAGATTTTACCATCTCCAAATGGCATCTTTAAGCCCATTCCCTCAGATACATTTTGACGAGTGCAAATTTACGGGCACTCTAGTGTCCAATCCTCTTTTACCTTCGAGTCACGAAAGGAAAACTTGCCAATCTAACTCTTCAGGTTCAAGAAGATTGAACAGGGGCAACTGTTGTACCCCAAAATTTTCCCTCTCATTTTATCAACATTTCTCATCACAAGGCTCTTGGAAATCAAGATCAAGCTAGGGTTTACTCTGTTCAAGACACCTCCTTTCACTGTTGACCTAAATTAGGGTTTGAGTTTGCACAGGGATTTTTGGACCTTCAATGCCCAAAGTGACTTTCATACTTCATGTTGGACTCATAAGTTTGTCCATACCAAGTTTCAAGCCTTGAATCAAATTTTTGCCCAATCAATTGGACAGTTGACCTAGAAATCAATTGTATTGGGGGAAAAGTCAACTGTGGCCAATTTATAGTCAAACCTCATGAATTTTGACCCACATAAACATTATGAACTCATATGAACCATTTGATCAAGTTTGGACCATAATTCCACAAGAAATTTGATCAGATCACCAAAAGGACAAAATGGTCATTTTTAGGGTTTTGACTGTACAAAGGCAATTTTTGACTGTTTGACCTAGCCAATGGCAAATTAAGCTCAACCATAGACTCAAGGACTCAATTGCATCATCCTGACCTATTCAACAAGTTCAAAATACCTCAATTGCATGGGATTGACAGATAGATTTTTCAATCAACTGATCAAAATTTGACTGTACACTGAAAAGTCAAACTTTAACTTTTTGGTCAAAATCAAGTTCCATAGGTCATTTTTCATCAAGATGTGTCAAATTATGAACCTTGTTCATCAAGAAACCCAAAATTGCAAATTAGGGTTTGAAATTGAAAATTTTCATAACTTCGAAATTTTTCTAAGTTATGAAATTTTCTTAATTTTTCCTAACTTTGTCCCACATTTTCACCAAGATGAAAATGGATTCAAACAAAATGTATAACATGAAAGTTATGGTCCTCCAAAAATTATAAAACTTTTATTCACAAAGTTTTCTCAAAAGAAGCTTAGATCTCCAGTTATGATTTTTGGAACAAGGGTCCCTAAAACTTTTAACTTAGAGAAATTTTGCCCTAGTTTAGGCAGGATTTTGACCTATCTTCTTGGCAATTTTTAACATAGTTCCACTTGGAGTCTCAAGTTGAATTTCAAATATGGATTATAGAGCATGTTGCAAGCTTTCCAAATTGTCCAAGAACTCCTCAAACACATTTGTGGTTAGGGAGAATCGAATGCTTGAAGTTGGCAAAAACTCACTTTGTATCCATGGCAAATACATGTTTACTGAAGTGGCATTTTCAAACCAGCATGCTTTGTACTAGTTTGCAGGCCTCTAAACCAATTCACACTCCTTAATTAAATGCAAATCCATCAGTCTAAGCATTTGTTTTGGCCATTTGGGCATTGTACACAAAACTAAGCCTTAATTAGAAAAAGGTACATTTCTATTTTGGAAAAGGTATGCTTTATGTCAAAACATGATCTTTGAAGCATATGGCCAAGATCTCAGAAGCCAAATCAAATCCACAAATTCCAGCAACCAAGAGGATTGTGTGCAACATATTAGATGGCTTGTACAGGCCTGTATGGAGAACTTACATATTCTTGCTTCAAAAATAAGAAATTGTCCAAACACTTGCCAACTTGAGAATCAACCATTGTTAGCTTACACAAACATTGCAAACATATTTCACACAACCCTTTGAGCCATAAACACGAATGCTTGAGCCCCAAAACCTCCCATAGCCAGAAATCACATTCTTTTGGAAAAACAGGGCAGGTGCTGCAACTTGAGTGCCACAGCTCATTTGGCTCGTGCGTTTTAGGGCCAGAGAAATTCTCTCTGGTCTTTGAGAGTTAGGATTAATGCTTTATATGGTTAGAATCGTATTGAAATTCTCTACAAGTTTGATGTTGTGAGTTTTGGCAAAAGATCACGTATACAGGATATAGCATTTGAATAGGGCAAGCGCGCGTTTTTTTTGTCTGGAGGAAGAAGATGAAGTTGACTTGGGCTGGGCTTGGCCCTTTTTGCTTCTAACACCCCTCTTTTCAGTTTCACACCCCCTGGCCCAATTTCTTATATTTTTTCATTTTTGCATTTTTGTTTTCTTTTCTGACCTGGTTATTTTATTTCCAAATATAATAAATGCTCAAAAAATATTTTCATAATTTTTTAAATTTATTTGGCATTTTATTCTAATTTTTTCTCACATTAAAAGTATTTAAATATTCTTTTATATTATTAAGACTTGAAAAATATTTACATTTTATACTTTTATTTTTATTCTCTACTTTTATTTATAATAAAAATATTTTCTTGAATATATTTTATTTTTGTACATATTTTATTTTATTTTTGTACATATTTAATTTTATTAATATACACATAATAAACATATATACTTTTATTAAATGCTTAGAATAAAAAAATACAAAATATTACATTTTTATTTTTATAATTGAATATACTAAAAAATACCCTTTTTTAAATATATTTCATTTTTACACATATTAATATATTTTCTGTATATAAATAATATATAATATTTATTTTAAAGTAAATTAGGGTTTACCCTTAAATAAATAAAATCAATCTTTTTTTTTGTTTATTTCTTTATACTTTTTACATTGAAAATACTTTACATACATAAAAAAATAAAAACTTCTTTTTGCATAATACATTTTATTTAATATTTATTTATTTTGTTTATTTAAATATTGTACATTTAAACATTGATGCATTTGAGATTCAATTTGGATGTAATAGTAATCTAGGGTTTATATTTCCTGTCAAATACCCTCATTCAAAATTGTACCCCCATCCCCATAATCATGTTGTAATAGCTTAGGATTTAAATTCTCGCACTTTACGTTTTCAATCATGCCATGATTAGAGAATTAGGGTTTGTATGCAAAATCAAAATCAACAAATAGCTTGACCTAATCAAAGACAAAAATGCATGAAAAACAAACATAAATGCACACTTGCACCCATAGGGTTACAATCCACTTGTTGCCTTAAAAAATGGGCCATGGTATGCATGTTGAGTAATTTGGCAAAACAAAAATAAAACAAAAGATCATAGTCCCTCGATGAGGCTATCTTGGTTGCCAAAACAAAATGATCAAGTCCCTCAAGAAAAATTGCCAAAGATACTTGACACAATTGCTATTATGGTCTATACGATGACCCACACCTGTCCCGTTTAAACATCCTAACACAAGGTTGTTCACCAAATACAATGGTGAAACAACACTGTTAAAAGGGTTAAAAACATAAGAAAGATCTTGGAGTAAAATAGGGTAGATAGCTCTTAGTTACTTGATCAAAGCTTGCAAAAACATCCTTGCTATTTTCAAACACACTTCACAACACAATTTCAAAACATTTCCCTAAACAAACTTTCAAACTTTGAAATCTTTTCAAAATACAAAAACATCTTTGTATACATTCAAACAAGAATCATTACAAAGGTTGCCACAATGATGGCCTCTTTTCAAAACATCTTTCAAAACCACATAGAAAGCACCATTTCAAACAATTGGAAAAGCAAAGAAAGTGATCTAAACAAGTAACTAAGAGCCCATGGATAACCATGGATGAAAAGAGTGCTTGCACCTTCCCTTTTCATAATCTACTCCCAGAACCCAAGAAAACATCTCAAAGGTCTTTCCTGTGCTTTTTGACCTTTCCTTAGGATAAAATAAAAAGTCGGTGGCGACTCTTGCTAAACCGAAACATTTGCAAACACAAACGCAAAACCTCAAGTCAGTTCTCCCACCGTATCACAATCTGGTTAGAGGAGATTTGATGAAAATGCATGCAGACCTCTGTGAATTTAGCTACTATACACATGACCATTTCGGTTGTGCTATTTGCAGTACAGACATACAAAGTTGTGATAAGATAAAGGCTGATTTGCAGGAAATGATGGATGAGGGCCTCATCCATATAATTAGGCCTAGTGCAGAGTATGAAGAGGAGGTGAATATGGTTTCTGGATGTCCTGGAGAATTCATAATTTTTTATGTAGAGTATATGAATGAGGACCTTGTGCAATTGCATGCTACTTTCTTCCATATGGCTGGTCAGGTATAACACCAGTATGGATCTTGCCGAATGTACTACCGGGACTCTCGAGGATGTTCAAATCGTGAAGAAGGGTGTTCAGTTGTTGTTAGATAATTAAATTATCAAGGTTATAGGTCAAAGGGATGATTACCATGAAGTTGATTTGATTGAGGTTTGCTTGAATGAAGAAGATTCGGATGAAGAGTATGCCTCTGCAGATGAGTATTTCTCCTCAGATGAGGATGTGTTTTCCAAATATGACTAATTATGTTGAAGAGGAGGTAAACATCATTGTACCTTATTTTGGGGCACCCGCCCATCTTGAAGTTGAATATTATAGCAAGCCATTTGTTACCCCATTGGAGATTAGTTTGCCGGGTCCTATCCCCTACAAGTCAGATAAGGTTTTGCCCTACAAATACTACGCTACAATCTTAGAGGATGGAGTGGAAGTTTCCATCCAGCCAATGCCTGATGTTGGAAATATTGCTGAAAATAGAAGGGTGACCCGCAGTGGTCGTTGTGTTTGCACCAGTTGTTCGAGAAGATGTCAGTGTTGGAAAGAAAATTGTTGAGAACGTTGAACCCAAGAAGGCTACGGGTGAGACTAGTGGGGCTACGTTAGAGAAATAAGTGGATGATATTTTGAAGATAATCAAGATGAACGACTACAGAATCGTAGATCAGCTACTGTAGACTCCTTCAAAAATATCTATCTTGGCTTTATTGATGAACTCATTTGCTCACAGAGAATCCTTGATGAGGGTATTTGACCAAGATCTTATGGAGAGTGATATGCCTATAGACCAATTCAGCAGCGTAATAGGGAACATTACGTCATGTAATAATTTAGGTTTCTGCGGTGATGAATTACCAGATGAAGGAAGGAATCACAACCTGACCCTCCACATCTCTATGAATTGCAAGAATGATTCACTATCCAATGTGTTGATTGATAATGGATCCGATTTGAACGTTATTACAAGGAGCACTCTTATGAAGTTGAAATATCAAGGAACGCCTATGCACCCGAGTGGCATCATTGTGAAAGCGCTTGATGGATCAAGGAAATCTGTTATTGGTGAAGTGGACTTGCCTATTCATATAGGACTAAATTTGTTTCAAATAAATTTACAGGTCATGGATATTGTATCCGCTTATAGCTGTTTACTAGGAAGGCCGTGGATACATGAGGCAGGGGTTGTCACTTCAAATTTACACCAGAAACTGAAATTTGTACATGAAGGGAAAGTGGTAATCATAAATGGGGAACAAGCATTATTGATATCTCATTTGTCCTCTTTCAGCATCATGGAGGCGGATGAAGATGCTGTTGGAACCCAGTTCCAAGCCTTATCCATTGACAACATAAGATAAAATGAGAATTCCATGGTTTCGCTTAAGGATGCGCATCAAGTTGTGCGAGAGGGTCATAGCGAGGTATGGGGACATATTATGGATCCACCTATAAACAAGAACAGAGCCAAATTGAGGTTCTCTTTGAAGAATGACAAAGGTAAGAGCATGAAGCCGAATTCTGCTGCGAGCAAGTATCAAGACATCTTCTGTAGCGGGGGTTATCTTCATCAAACTGTTTCCAGGATTAACGCCATTGTGGAAGATGAAGCAGAGAAGGAAATGCCTAATTATGTGACGCACGGAGTTAGGGTTCGGAACTGGATCACTATTGATGTTCCCTCTTGCATACATGTTTCAAAGTAATTTGTTTTGTTAATCTTTTTGAAAGGCTTTCACTCTGCCCAAGGTGGAAGTATTAATGTTGTAGAGCTTATCTGTTTGTTGTGACTTTTAAAATCAATAATAAAAGTTGTCTTTGTTTCCCAAACTGTGTCTTTATTTTCTGCTTTTTTTCTTGGAAAATGGTAATTAGAAAAAACCCTTTAAAATAAATAAATAACTGAAATTCAATATGCATGATCACTTGTTATATGTGTCAGTTTCTAAAAGCAATCATGAATCATTTGTGCAGATTAATTAAAAAACCAATGAAATATAATGACCCTGCACCCTCTCCCAACTTTGAATGTCTTGTGTATGAGGCCGAAGAAGAAGATTATGATGATATTCCAGAAGAGGTCTCACGGTTGCTTGAGCACGAGGAAAATACCATTAAACCATATAAATAGCCATTGGAAGTGATCAATTTGGGTTCAGAAGAAGATCCGAAGGAAGTCAAGATTGGAGCATTGCTGCATCCTGATGTGGAGAGCAGGTTGATTGAGCTGTTGAAAGAGTATGTGGATATTTTTGCTTGGTCTTATCAAGATATGCCTGGTCTGGATACAGATATTGTAGAGCACCGCTTGCTGTTGAACCCAGAGTGTCCGCCAATCAAATATAAGTTGAGAAGAACTCACCCAAATATGGCAGTGAAGATCAAAGAGGAGGTTCTAAAGCAGATTAATGTTGGTTTTCTTGTGACATCAGTGTATCCTCAATGGGTTTCCAATATTGTCCCAGTACCGAAAAAAGAAGGAAAAGTCCGCATGTGCATAGATTACAGAGATCTAAATAAAGCTAGTCCAAAAGATGATTTTCCATTGCCACACATTGATATGTTAGTGGATAGAACAACACAATTCAAAGTATTCTTGTTCATGGATGAATTTTCCAGGTATAATCAAATAAGAATGGCTCCGAAGGACATGGAAAAAACAACGTTTATCACACCCTAGGGAACATTCTGTTACAGAGTGATGCCCTTCGGGTTGAAGAACGCTGGTGCAACGTACCAGAGGGCTATGACAACCCTATTCCATGATCTGATGCACAAGAAAAATTGAAGTATATGTTTATGATATGATTGCTAAATCCCAGACTGAAGAAGGGCATGTAAAAGATTTGTTGAAGTTGTTTCAGTGTTTGAGGAAGTATCATCTCTGCTTGAATCCAAATAAATGTACCTTCGGTGTTCGATCGGGGAAATTGTCTGGTTTCATTGTTAGCCAGAAAGGAATTGAAGTTGACCCTGATAAAGTCAAAGTAATTCAAGAGATGCCAGCGCCAAGAACTGAAAAGCAAGTCAGAGGGTTCCTCGGGTGTTTGAATTATATTTCCAGATTCATTTCCCACATGACTGCAACATGTGAACCGATCTTTAAGTTGTTAAAGAAAGATCAAGGTTGTGTATGGACGGATGACTGCCAAAGGGCATTTGAAAGTATTAAAGAATATTTGCTTGAACCTCCTATTTTTCTCCCCCCTATCAAAAGAAGATCGTTGATTATGTATCTGACAGTGTTAGATAATTCCATGGGTTGTATTCTGGGATAACAGGATGAAACAAGGAAGAAAGAGTTTGCCATTTAATACCTCAGTAAAAAGTTTACAGATTATGAGTCGTGGTATTCCATGCTGGAAAAGACATGTTGTGCTTTAGCCTGGGCGGCAAAGCGTTTGCTGCAGTATATGTTGAATCACACTACTTGGTTGATCTCCAAAATGGATCCAATCAAGTACATTTTCGAAAAGCCTGCTCTTACTGCGAGAATTCCTGCTGGCAGATGTTGCTATCTGAATATGATATCGAATACCGCACTCAAAAGCTATTAAAAGCAGTGTGTTGGCAGATTATCTTGCTCACCAACCAGTGGAGGATCATCAATGTATAGAGTATGAATTCCGCGATGAGGATGTGATGTTCCTGAAGGTGAAAGATTGTGATGAACCATTGCCTGAGGAAGGCCCTGACCTTGAATCTCATTGGAGTATGATATTTGATGGAGCTGTGAATGCTTATGGTAAAGGAATTGGTGATATGATTGTAACTCCACATGGATCACACATTCCTTTTACTGTAAGGTTGACATTTGATTGTACTAATAACATGGCAGAATATGAGGCTTGCATCATGGGTCTCGAAGAAGCTATTGATCTCAGAATTAAAATTCTAGATGTGTATGGTGATTCAGATTTGGTAATAAACCAGATTAAAGGAGAATGGGATACTCGTCACCCCGACTTGATCCCTTACAAAGATTATGCTAGAAGGTTATTTCCCTTCTTTAATAAAGTTGAATTTCATCATATTCCAAGAGATGAAATCAAATGGCGGATGCTCTGGCAACTCTGGCTTCTATGTATCAAGTAAATACTTGGAATGATATACCTCAAATTATGGTTCGACGACTGGATAAACCCGCTCATGTGTTTACAACAGAAGAAGTAGCAAATGAAAAACCTTGGTATTATGATATCAAGCATTTTCTTCAGACTCTGGAATACCTGATTGGTGCGTCAAATAAAGATAGAAAGACATTGAGAAGATTGGAAGGCAGTTTCTTCCTCAGTGAAAATGTGTTGTATAAAAGAAATTATGACATGGTCTTGCTTAGATGCATGGATAGACACGAAGCAGACATGTTGATGCACGAGGTTTATGAAGGTTCATTTGGCACTCATGTCAATGGACATTCGATGGCTAAAAGGATGCTAAGGGCAGGTTACTATTGGATGACAATGGAATCTGATTGTTATAAATTTGCAAAGAAGTGTCATAAATGCCAAATTTATGCGGACAAGGTTCATGTGCCTCCGAAACTTCTCAATGTGATATCTTCCCCATGGACTTTCTCTATGTGGGGTATTGACATGATCAGGATGATAGAACCCAAATCTTCAAATGGACATTATTTTATCTTGGTAGTAATTGATTACTTCACCAAGTGGGTTGTGCGCTTCATCAAGAATAATCTTATATGTCGGTATGGTGTGCCGAGCAAAATTATCACTGACAGTGGGTCGAATTTAAACAATAAAACGATGACAGAATTATGCAAACAATTCAAGATTGTCCATCATAATTCCTTTCCGTATAGGCCAAAGATGACTGGAATTGTTGAAGCTGCTAATAAGAATATCAAGAAGATTATCTAGAAAATGGTCGTTACTTATAAGGATTGGCATGAAATGCTCCCTTTCGCTTTGCATGGATATCGAAAATTTGTCCGCACTTCAACAAGAGCAACCCCGTTCTCCCTGGTGTATGGAATGGAAGCGGTACTCCCAGTCGAGATTGAGATTCCCTCTTTGCGTGTGATAATGGAAACCAAGTTGACTGAGGCTGAATGGGTCCAAAACCGGTTTGACCAATTGAATTTGATCGAAGAGAAGAGAATGATAGCTTTGTGTCATGGACAGTTATATCAGAAAAGAATGAAGAAAGCTTTTGATAAAAAGGTCAAACCTCGTGAATTCGGAGAAGGAGACCTCATGCTCAGGGAGATCTTGTCTTTCAACACTGATTCTAGGGGCAGGTGGACTCCCAATTTTGAAGGCCCATATGTTGTCAAGAAAGCCCTTTATGGCGGTGTATTAATTCTTGAAACTATGGATGGCGAGGAGTTCCCACGTCCCATGAATGCTGATGCAGTCAAGAAATACTTTGCCTAAAGAAGTAAAAGAACAACTCGCTGAGTTGAAAACCTGAAAGGGCGGCTTACACAAAAAAGGGCGTTTCGGTAGGCCAAAAACCCGAAAGGGTGGTCTAGGAAAAAGTAAGAGACATAAACATAATAAATTTCCCGCTAAGTCGAAAACCCGCAAGGGCAGCTTGGGCAAAAGTTAGAGACTTTCTTGGCAAGTAAATGCATCATGAAAGATCTGATCATTGAAGCAACAATCTTCTTGAATCCTCATCATACTTCAACGGAAGCTGCTGCTCAGGATTTCAAAAATTGTTAGAGTGGATAGTGGTCATTGTATCTCAATGTATCTTTTCCATGATATATTACCATTTTCCAAACTTTATAATCATCTATGGAGTCTCTCCATTTACAGAATACTGTCGTAACCCAAATTTGTGCTACTCCCGATGATTTTATCTTCCAAGATTAGAATAATAAAACGTTTAACTAGGGGTGGTACAACAATATCTGATGGCCCATTCTTAATATTTAAGTCAATCAGGGGTGTCTTTTTAATTCAGGAAAATGGGGCTTTCTAAATCAGAAAGACTCGCGTATCCGTGAATCCATTAAGCGAGACATATTGGCCATTGGCCCATGCGATTCGTAAATGGAAATTAATGGAGTAACTGTAAAATTCTAAATTGTTAAATGGTTGTTGGTAAAAGGGAGGTTGAAATTATATTTGCCCGCCTTATTTCTACCGACTAACTTATTTTAGAATTTGGGTTTTACATATATAAATTCCTTTGTGTTTTACCCCAAAATTTGCCCTCCCATTTTATTCAACAAATGTCAATTGAGGTCCCTAAGTTGCTCAAGGAAATCTAAGAGTTGACCAGACAAACTCTCTCCTAAGGCAGTGCACCTCAAAATTAGGGTTCCTATTCTCATCAAGATGGGTGGACCACAAAAGTCTCCTATTCTTCCCAAGGTCTTAATATGCTCTCAAGACCCCACATGTAAAGTTTCATGCCTTGCATAAGTAGTTTGCCCAGCCAACTGCTCAGATGCTTGAGAATCGACTGTACTAGGTCAAAAGTCAACTGTGGCCCACATACAATCAAACCTCAATATTTTTGGTCAAAATCAACATTTTGAAGTTATATCCATCATTTGATCAAGGTTTGATCATGATTCCTCAAGGAATGCTCCAAATTCATCAAAATCCAAAAGTTGCTAAATTAGGGTTTTGTATGAAAAGTCAACCCAAATTTGACCAAGCATAACTTCTTCATAATTTATCAGAAATTTTCCATCCAAAGCTCATTTTGAAGAGGATACAATTCCCTACAACTCATATTGAGCTCACAAGTTCAAAATATGCACTCACAAAAAGATATGAATTTTGATATTATGGGTCATTTTGAAAAGTCAACAAAAACACCTTTTGGGTCAAAGCTTCATACATCAACATGGAAGATCAGATTGAGATGAAACCAAAGGGGTTGGTTAGGGGAAATCCTAAGATTTATTAAAAGTCCAAGAACACCCTCCTAGGATCAAAATTGAGAGGGTTGTGCATTGTCAAAGTTGGCAATTTTTGGAAAATTGTCAAAAGTCAACATTGATCAAATTTGCATTTTTTCCAAAGGGGCGCATGCTTTCTTGCTTGAAACATGTTTCTAATAGGACCCATGACCCCTGAGCTTTTCCACCTATTGTTTTATTACTTTTATCATTTATTTTGATTTTTTATTCATTTAAGTCAAAATAAATCAAATTAAATGGTAAAATAATGAAAACAAATCAAATCTTGAGATTTTTGTGCATATTTTGAGTCCATATACAGCTAGTATGCCAGCCAATTCGTGCAAGGCTCATTAGGGTTGAAAAGATTGGATTGAAGCAAGTTTTGGAAAGAAATCATACATGAAGCAAATCAAATCAAATCTCCATTATTTCTCAAGATTCATGTCAATTTTGTTGACCTAATTCAGTCTCCTACATATACACAACAATTCCAGACCATAAGCACAAGGATTGGAGGCATGAAACAGCAAGAGAGAAATTAAAATTTTGTAAGAAAAGTGTGAGACCTATCTTTGTCTACAGGCCAGTTCAAACCATTCCAAGGCTTATAATCCATCCCTGGACATCTCAGGAAGCTAACAACATCATTTGCTAGCCTCAAAGCATCCAGACATCACTCCTAGAGATATCACGGTTTTCATTTTTTTCAAAGTTTGAATCCATTGATTTACGAATCATAAATCTATTTTAATCACATATCCATGTTTATTGTCATGCTTGTAACATTTTTGAATGCTTTGATTTGAGTTTCTGCATAGGAATCGCGTAATGCCATTGCTAGGGTTTACGAGTTTGTTTTAGGGGTTTTCAATGCATGAACGATTGGCTCTCATATTAGGTACCATGATGATCAGGGCTTCAAGCCCAGTTGATTCATGGTCACCAATTTCATTTATCTTGCTTGTATGCAATTTTTGAATGAAACAGGGTTATAGCTACGAACAAACGTCCGTAGGTAAAAGTGTTTTACCTAAAACAATGGTCCAAGGAAGAAGATGATGCGTGTCAAAGCACGGTTGGCCAATTCAAATCTCGCGCGTGTTTTTCTGGCTATTAACATTTTTTCTAATATATTATATTTTGGTCATTTGTATTACCAACAAAGCACGTTGGTCCAGTGGTAGCCAGAAGGAGAAATAAGGTGTTGTAGGCAGGAGGTCAGGGGTTCGACCCCTGACTCCAACATTTTCTCATTTACATATTTTTTTCACAGGATCCAATGCGCTGTATCTCCAGGAGACCATCATACACCCTCAATGCATGTCCACTGGATTACACGTTGACCATATCTAACGCCTCCAAGCTACAACCACCCGGTAGACCCCCAGAAATCCATGACACTGGAACTAGCGCAGGCAGATGGGCTCAGCCATATTGGGCCCTACAAAATTCAGATTGGCACCCCCTCTTCAGCAGCACAATCAGGCCCAATTCACAATCTTTCTCTTTTTTATTATTATTTTGTTTTCTTATTCTTTTCAATTTATTTATTTATTTTATTTTTAAAACCAGTTTTGCTATAAAATCATAAAAAATCAAAAAGTCATAAAAATTATAATTAGGTTTTTTTTATCAAATTTAATTTAATTAGCTTAATTTAATTTAGGGCAACTTTTATTCCTTTCATAATTTAAAATCAATTAGAAAACTAGGTTTAAATTCTTGATTTAATTTTTTTTTTCAAACAAAAACACAAAAAAATAGGTTAACTTAGTTATTTTTCTTAATTAAAGTTAATTAGTAATTAGGTTCTTTTTTTATTTATTCAATTATCCCTTATTTTCTTAAATAACAAAAAATAACAAAAAATGATGTTTTCTTTAATCAATTGTAATTAGGTTTAGTCAAGGGTCAAAACCCTAATTTCTCTCGCATTTAATTTTCCGCATGCTTGTTATTATTTTTGCCATTATTTTTAATTGTTTCAAGGTTGTAATAGTTTTAATTAGGGTTTTATATTCCGTACTTTTATTTCCCGTCAAGGCAATTATGTAACTGTCAAAGCCATGTAATAGCTAGGTTTATTTCCGCTTTTACTTTCTGCAAATTATTAACTGTTAGATAAATTAATAGGATTGTATGGCAAGAATGCATGAAAAATTAAAACGGTTAGAAAACCCTAATGTGCAAAGATTAAAATAACTGAAACAAATCACTCGCACATGTTCACTCATAGGATTTACCTCACTTCGGTTGCCTTCGGTAAATAATCATTAAGCATAGGAGATTTTAGTGATCGCCCTCCAGTCTAAAGAGATTAAATTGTCCCATTCGAATGTTGCCTCGAAAATGTTTCCTCGAAAATGTAGCCTCGGAAATGTAGCCTCAGAAACGTTGCCTCGAAAAGATCTTAAGACTCTAGGGTTACTACTAAAGTTTTCTAACTATTGCTTTAGTGATTGTACTTGTCCCTTTCGAACGTCCCTTACAAACTCCAATGACGGTGGTACCTACTCCTTAATAGTGGGATAGCGCTGTCTAAAGGAAATAGAACATAAACAATCTTTTTTTTCGAGTAGGTAGATGCTAGTAGGTACTTGCTCAAATAAAAACTTTTTCACACAAACACATTTCAAAACAGTTTTTGAAACAACTTCGTCACATCCTTGAGGACTGATACAAGGGTTATCATGAAGTAAAAACATTTTCAAGACAAACACACACAAGCAATTTGAAAAATGAGCAAATACCTAAGAGCCCGTAGATAACTACATATAGAAAGGGTGCTAACATCTTCCCTTTCTATAACCTACCCTCCGTACTCAAAAATATCTCGAAAAAAGGTTTTTTCTGTTCTTTTTCCTCTTCCATGATTAGATAAAATAAAAGTCGGTGGCGACTCTTGCTTACCGCGACATTTTGCAAACAAAAAATGCAAAACGCAAACCAGTATTAAACAGTAGGTTCTGCCACCGTATCACACTTTGATTTAATTAAATTAACATTCTGAGATTTTTAATAAAAAATCGCTTTCAAGTGTTTGAAAATACAATAATTATTTGTAAAAATAACGAATAATTGTTCGCTGTCATATACTTTCGATTGGCTTTTTACTTTCAAATAAGTATGATAGCACAATTAGTAAGAGAGAAAGACTGACAAGCAGAAAGTCACAAGTTCAAATCTCACTTGGTGCACTTTGGATATTTTTGCTGTTACTAACTTTATTTTCATTTTCTAAACCACAAAAATCATATATTTTATTATTAAATTATTATTTTCGTATTTATTTATTTATTATATTTTGAAAATATTATTTTTTATTAAAATATTTATTTTATTTAAAAAATAGTCAAATAAGTTATAAATAGATAAAATTTAATTAGGGCCTTTTATTCACTTTGGGCTAGCTTTCTCTCCAAGTTTTTAACCTAATTTTACTCTATAAATAGGACTCATTGTTGTCCTAATTTGGGGGGGGGGGGGGGGGGGGGGGGCAGAATTTCTCACATCCACAAATCGACAATTCACCAACGATCTTACATTTTCATCATTACTTTTCACAATTTCACTTTTTTAAAAACTTTCAAACTTTCTACGATTTTTGGTCGATGATTTGATTAGAGGTCCCTCTCATTTGTTTTCGATTTCGCAATTATTACTTGTTTTTTTTGGAAATGAAATGATGATATCTTACAGTTTTTTATTTCCTTAATATTATTTGGTTTATATCATAATCTCTACATTGTAAATACCTGAACTTATTCATTATCTACAGTTTTTTGTTTCCAGTTTTAGCCATTTATCTACTTATTCATGAAATAAGTCTTTGAGACTTGAACCATACCAAAGCTTAGAACAAGAGAACAATAAGGTCGAGAAGAAACCCGCTTATCATCTCTCATATTTAACAAAGATATGATTCTCGCCAGTAAAGTTTTTAGTATTTTGAAATTTGCAAAAAAAAAAGAAGTTTTAGTTTTAAATGCATATGCAAAAAGTGGAAAGAAAAGTCAAAGGGAGACTAGCCTATTTCTAAACCTAATGTTATCATACTTCATATGAACTCTAGAATGCAATAAAGTGTGAAAATGAGGAATAAAACGAGATTGCGATGATACCGAATAGAGAAGGTCCGTTGCCTCTTCAAAACCACACAAGCAATAAGAAAGCTCTACAGAAGCTGCTCCGCACGAGTGATCAAAGAATTAGTATCCAAGCATTCCATATTGTGAGAGTTACATCAATATAATATCACAAGATTTTAACTAAAAAAAATGATAATGAAAATGATTGTTAAACATAAAATAATAGAAAGTTCTAATAAAATTCTAAAGAAAAGTCCTAAAGAATTCTAAAAATATGCTACTATATTTGTATATCATTTTTATCATGTAAAGAAAAAAAAGTTCAAACAAATTTAAATAATTATCAAAATCGTTCAAAATAAACTACAAAATAAGAAAAAGAGGCCCAAGGGGTGCAAGTGGAATCCAGGAGGTATTGTAGAAATCTGGCATTAAGGCGCAATCAATTTTTTTGTAACAAGGCTCACAGGCTTCCAAAATGCTAACGGGCCTGACAGGTGAATGGAATCGGTCCACTTGGTTTACCATACAAGCCCATCATAGAATCCATTTTTTATTCAGAATTTAAAAAAATAATAATAAAAAGAAATAAGGAAAGAACGCTGAAAAGGAATAGGGTTACAGTGACCCTTGAGATCCTTAGAAGTAATTTCCCTCATCTCTTCTACTTGCGGCTGTACACATGTCCTCCGTATTCACCTATCAGTCTGTCTTAACCCATCTCCATTCGATTCTCGCACTTCTCCGATTCAACTCCACCTCTCCACTGTCCAATCAGTTCTTACCTTTGTCTATCAGCCCATTCAAACACCTCGCTTCATCTCTTCGATCGCGATTTCAGTGTCTTTTCTTCTTCCTTCTCGTGCTATAACTTGCTCAATACTTCAACAACCCGCGATCGACAATGCTCATCGCTACCACGTACTCTCTTCGGTTCCGATTTAGAGTGTTCTAACAGAGAACTCAGATGGCTCTTTGTAGGCGATGAATACGCAAGAAATCTGGAAAGCCTTGACATGGAATCCAGGTAAGAAAACTTCAATTCTCAAAGTATTATTCATAGATCTTTTTCCTTCCTCTTTTCTTTCTTCAGTACGTAGTTATTGTTATGATTCTGTGGAGAAGATGTGTTGTGCATGTGTGATAATTGAAAATTTAATCATGATGATGTTGTTGACGCAACATTAAAGATGATGAAGAAAGTGCAGTTGTTGAGAAGCTTCCAGAAGAACCAATAATGGTGATTGAAGATGATATCAAAGGATGATGAAGGTTGAAGTGCGGAGATTCTAAGAAGATAGAGGTGGTGATGGAGGTTCTAAGAAGATGAAGGTGAAGATCTAATTCAGAGAGAAAGATTGAAAAGCGATAATCAAGATTGAAGGTGAGTTTTTTTCTTGAATTCCTTTCTATTTAAATAATTATCTGTGAAAAAATGATGGTGAATCCCCTCCCTCCCCTTCTGTTATCAGCTTCTTCTATCTTGCTCCTCATTTTTCTGTTGAGAGGTTTCAGGGTAATTGAAGAACAAGATGAAGGTCAGAGAATGTTAAAGGTGGAAGAAAAGGGATGAAGATAGAATTCAGAGGGAGAGTGAGGAATTTGGTGATGAAGGTGCGGTTGTGTAGAGATGAATATTATTGTGAAGATAATTGAAGGAAGGTACCCTGAGGAGAGGTGAAGATGATAGGTGGTTACATGAAGGTGCATAAGAGAGAGTGAGTAGATAAAGGATGAAGAAGGAGGTTCAGAGGTGAAGGTAGTTATGGAGAGATCAAAGAGAAGATGGAGATGGAGGTTGGTGATTTTGCTTATGATGACTGAAGCAATCCAGAGAACAACAATTTATGGTGAGTTCTATAACTGATTTTTCTGTATTTTGTAAAAAATGAATCGTGCCCCTTTTTCTTTCTCCTAAATTCCGTTGTAATCTGTTAGAAGTCAGTTATATATTTCTGTCAGTTAGTTAATTTTCTCTTTTATAGGGGTTTGTTTGGAAGTTAGAAATTTAGTTACAGTCTGTTATGGAGTTAGGAAACTTAGTTTGAGTTGGTTAGAGATTAGTTGGACTGTTAGTTAGTTGCAGTTTGTTAGGAATTAGTTGGGTGGAAATTAGTTATGGAATTGGTGCAGGATTCTGTTTCTGGACTGTTAGAATAATATGAGGAATTGGGGGTTAATTGAGTTATCTGGTGGTTGGGTTAGGAAAACAGTTAGTTAGAAACTATTAACAGTTAGTTACAGGTTTTGGGTGAATGAGGTTGGGAATTAGCTGGAGTTAGAGGAGTATGATACATTCTATTTTGCCATTTCTATTTTCTGTTATAGTTGGTTAGAAGGTGGTTGTTATACAGAGTCGTTAATTCTGGTTTTCTGATGCAGGGCTGCGGTTATGCATTAAACTGAACAGGGTATCAAGTTTATTTGGTGAACTACTTTGGTATGAACTGATTTTTGAACTGGTTTTTGAATTGTTTTAAGTTGCTGAGATATTCTCATCAGTTAGCAGTTTGGATTGGTTTTGTGATGCTAATTTCTGAACTGAATTTCCAATTGTGCAGGGCTGATCATTGTTAGAAATTCTATTTGGTTCTTGGAGCTTGGCGAAAATTTTTGAAGGGAGCAAGAGAAGGTTAAATCATGAAGATGAAACGAGGTTGCTCAAGACTTGAAGAATAGGTTTAGGATTAGGCTTAGAACCAAAAATTTTGTGTAATTATTCCTTGATAATTTTGTAATGGTTTATTTTGGTAGTCTAAATGGTGATGACTTGGCTATTGGAATTATTTGAATCAAGAGTTTACGTTCAAGTTTTGAATCAAAAAGCTTTTAGCAGAAAGAGGTTTACAGGGGTTTAGTTCAAACTTAACTTTTGAATGAACATTGAAGATTGTATGAAGAATGTTATTCGGATTTTTAACTTGTAACTTTATCTAAAAAATATCTGCTCCTTATGTATCTCAATAGCCGGAAGCAACATACGGTGAAGGCATGTTTCCATTTTTCAATATGCCTTGGTGAATGTAACGAGACAATCCCTTGGGATAGACTTTCAAATTGTAATAAACTTTGATCAAAGGTGAACTTGAATGAACCATGGTGTTTTCGCAACCTGTAACTTGTATTCCATATGAATTTCCTTCAAATCTTAACTTGGAATACAAATGAAACTTGGATGAACAATTCTAAACCAATCTTCAATTAACAAAACCAATCAATTGGTATCCGTTTGCCTTGCGAGCAACAAGCATACCAATGAACCCACATAACTGTTATTTGAATCATGATTTAATATTTTGAAATTCAATCTATAAGCCTTTGACTCGATAACCAGTGATCTCACAAAACGCCATGTCTTGAAGAAAACTTTAACTTTACTTCCTACCTCCAAGCTAACTTGCAATACAAGCGATCAAACAATTGAGAACGATAATGCCCTTGATCATAATGAATTCACAACACCCTCCTTATATCATGTCTCGCTATCCATCGGAATACCCGGTGAAAATGTTGAGTAACCTAAGTATAATAGGATATAAACCCCAACCTCCCTAAAATATACATTACATGAAGAAGCAACTTAACATAAAAGCCCTATCTCACAACCTTGATTCCTCAATTCAGATGCACAGAGAAATATCCAGATGAAATATCTTCGGACCATGATTCAACAAAACCTGAATTGGTTAACTAACGAGTGGATGAATGACATGTCATAGTCATTAATCCTGATCAAATGATAAGCACACTTATCTGAAGAGACGTCTTGATTCAAGGACTACGTATGCTAGGCCCTACCCTTGAATTCTTGACAAAAAAACCTGCAACCAGTTCTTCATCAGAAGATAATAACCTTGGTGCTTGAGTGAGAAAAAGTCTAAAAATGAGCATGAATCAAAACCCTAATTCCACTGTCTTGTACACCAAGAAGAAACAGAATAATCAACCTTATTCAATCATATACACCTCAAATCAGTCATAAACCCTAGATTCATAGTTGCTAATTTTTGAACCCCATATGCTCTATTGAATGCAATGCATGCTACGTTAGTGACCTAGTGGAATATATGTGAATGAATGCGAAGGTCTCAGCCAAAATAAAAGAAATTAGGAGGGAAAATTTTGGGGTGCAACAATTTTATTTTTGAATATACCTAATAACCAACTTGAACAATAAAAAACTTTAAGGTTGCTTGGATTATTTGGTTACTATCCTTGGCATTTTGGAGTTATAGGCTTCTTGGACTTAGGATTAGAGACCTTGACCTATCTTGAGACCTTGTGACCTAAACTTTTATTTTGTCTGGAGTTCTTGGGGTTTACCCTAAGACATTGGGTTGTTTGTTTGATTTGTGTGCAGGTTATTGTGATTACATGCTTTGTCTATGATCAAGAATTCACCTGTATACAACCGTTACTTTGCCCAGTTTTTGTGAAGACTTAATGCAATTGAAGCTTTGTATTACTAAGAGGTTTATTACCTTTGCTTGTTTGGTTTCAATCCAAAGGATGGAAATTCTAAATTGACTCATTGTGTCAAGTGTTGGCTTCTTGTTGGTTAGACGGTTCTTTTCCCTATTTTTACCTTATGCTTTAGGATAGTCCCTCTTGTACATAGGATATTCCCTTCATCTTCTCACATTCTTTAATTTTCAAAACCTTCTCATCTTTTTTCAAAATCTTCTTTGTTTATAAACTCGAGCCGCTTTCATAATAAACCTCAACTTTGTCGAGTGCCTTTTCTTTTAAAACTTCTTTTCTTTAGACAAACTTCAATTCACTTAATCATACTTTGACATTTTTTTCAAAAATTAACAAAAACACTTCATCTCATTCAAACCCTTTTGTACACTCAAGCACCTTTTATTCTTTAAAATTTTTTCCAAGATTAGACATGATTCATTTATAGTCGAGCAACATTCTCCTATCCCCATGGTTATAAACGTGTCGACTTTCCCACTTGAGTACTAGAGGTGTTCTCAAACCCTCACTCATGTTGACGCAGGGTCCATCTTTCTCACAACTTGTGGGCGTTAGTTTGGATTTCTCTCCTAAAAATGACGACTTGTCTCTTCATTTAAAATCAACCAATAGACAAGTCTTTTCCAGCCGAACTATTGTGCTCTGAATTTCCCATTGCACGAGGGAGTACGTAGCACTAAGTCTTATGACTCAAGGCGGGCAAAATTAATTAAAAAAAACATTTTTCTTTTGTTTGCAAATACTCATTCATCCTTTAGCCAGTAAGCCCTTGGATAACACACCTTTTAAAAGAAAACTAATAAAGTGGATCCTGCAGAGTACCGTAGATGCTTAGGGTGCTAATACCTTCCCTCCGCATAACCGACCCCCGTACCTCGATCTCTGATATGTTATTTCATTGTGGGTTTTGTTTTCTTTTTTCCCATTTCCCTTAGGAAACAATAAAGTGCGTTGGCAACTTCATTGAGTGAGATAAGTCAATTGATGGATTAATCTCAAATATTTACCGCTACATTCTTTTTTCGCATTTTTTTACATGGCGCGACAGCTTGGAAACTTCACTGGGGAATCTTTCCTAAGTGGGTCAATCCTAGCTTTGTTTGTTTCTTTTCTATGAGTGTTTATATATTGTTTACTTTTTTTTTATTACTTCCCATTATTCTATATATATGTTTGTTTGGATGTTCCTGTTTTTTTCAGGGTGCTTAGTGATTTCTCAAAAGTCCTCTACCCGGGCTTGGGTAAACTTAAGGTAGGACGGGCGGTATAGTCATGTTAACTTTGAGTGAGTAATCCCCAAAAAGGAAACATGAGATCCCCTACTCAGTGGAGGCCCCTTTGACTGTAGTGTCATTTACTGAGTAATCGGGAAGACGTACTGCTTTCAAGTTGGGAGCCTTCTAAAGTTGAGGACCGTAGAACCCTTAACCCATCTTGGCCTTTTAGGTTTAGTACAAAAACTATGACGGAGTAATATGAAAATGGTTGTCACGTGATACTATGCTCAGACGAGTTTTTCCTGAGAATATTACTAATTACCGAGTTAATCAGGATGTTGGTAATATCTGATGGAAGGATGTAGACTCTGGGAACTTTTTAGAACCTTTGTTCGGAATGTGATAAACTACTAGTCCTTGCCTTATGGGTAGTACATTCGACTCCATGCTCGCGAATTTGAAATGTGGTCTTGTTACTCGGTTGTGAATTGCATAACATCGCATATCATTTGCATCATCCACATCATTCATGCATACATCCAGGTTGCCCAAGATCTCATTCCCGATTGTTTCCTCCTTTCAGTTATTTTTCGAATGTCAAGCTATTTCCTAAACATAACTACAGGACTAGAGTTGCCGTCAGATTGAGAATGGAAAACCAAGAACAACACAACATGGAAATCAGAATGGAAATCAATGAGTTGAAGTCAGGCATGGCCAAACTTACTGAGATGATGCAAGTCCTGATATCCAGAGGAGAGCCACCTCAAAGGACTGTGATATCTAAAATCCCAATAGGTGTTGTTGACACTCAACCTATCCAATATACATCTACCACATGGCTTGATTTTGGGATGCCTCATAACTACTCTCCTCCTGTTGCAACTACTTCAATGGTTGTCCATTCTTCCCGACTAGTCTTTCAGGCTACAGCTTTCACTGAACCTCAACCAATCATTCATACTACTTCTCATCAACCTATTGCATAATCTGCTTATGGGAACCCTCTCTTTGAGTACCATGCTTCAAGTCCCTGAAGTGTGCGGCATGAAGATTTTGGTGAGTTTGAAGATGTTAAGGAACAATATCAGACTTTAGAGAAGCGACTTAGAAGTATGGAAGGAAATGAGTTCTTCAGTGTTAATACTGACAACATATGTTTAGTTTCTGACTTTGTGATGCCTGCAAAGTTCAATACTCCTGATTTTGAGAAGGACAAGGGGCATACTTGTCCAGGAAGACACTTCGTGATGTACTTTCGAAAAATTTCTTCCTATACCAACAATCAGAAGCTGCTTATCCATTGCTTTCAAGACAGTCTGAGTGGTGCTTCACTCGAGTGGTATATGGGACTTGAGGGGAATCGTATTCAATGCTTCCAAGATCTTGCTGATGCTTTCATAAAGCAATACAAATACAACCTTAACATGGCACTTGATCGTCGCCAACTAAAAAATATGTCTCAGAATGAGAAAGAATCTTTCAAGGAATATGCTCCACGATGGAGAGAATTGGCATCCCAAGTTGAACCACCTCTGGAAAAGAAAGAGCTAACTAGATTGTTCATGGATACTATGTCCCCTTTATTTTGGGAGAAGATGATTGGTAGTGTGTCCTCTAGCTTCACAAACCTGGTGACTTTTGGCCAAAGATTATAAGAAGGAACCAAGAATGGTAAAGTGTCAAAAGCTGTTGAATCTTCTAATGGTACAATGAAATACTTTGGGAACTTTCAGAAGAACAAAGAGGTAGAAGCCAATGTTGTCTCGAATGATAGAAGAGGACCTCTCCATAGGCCTCAATACATTGATCAACCACAAGTAGCAGTTGTTACTCCTACGGTCAATGATCAACTAGTTCAGTTTCCTCAACAACAGAATATTGTGCATAATTAGAATCGTAATGTAGGGAATAAGGGTCATTTTGATCCCATCCCTATGACATACACTGAATTGTATCCTGCAATGGTGCAGAAGGGCTTGATTACAACTAGGCCTCTGATTCCTTGAAATCCTCCTCCAACCAGGTTCAAATCTAACCTTCACTGTGAGTTTCATCAGGGAGCTGCCGGTCATGATTTAGAAAGTTGTTATGCATTGAAAAACAAAGTGCAAGAATTGGTGAAAGCAAATATTCTCACTTTCAAAGAGGCTGGTCCTAATGTTGTCAACAATCCTTCGCCAAAACAAAGTGGATGAAGACTGAGTCGGGGTACCCTTAAGTAACTTCCTAAAGCTAGTGTTTCAGACGGGATAACTCATCCTTGTTACTGATTAGTCACTAGGCCATGTTTCTTTTCATTTGCATTTTCCTTTATTTGTTTTGACTATTTCTTTCAAATTTTGTTTGTACTTTCATGTTAATTTTAATGAAATGAACATTGCAATGTTTTGATTCAAATCATTTTCATTTTATATGCTTTCAAATATATCTCTCTTGTTTATTTTCTTCATCAAACATTCGTTTATGCAAAGATTTGAGGGAGGATGATGAAAATGAAATGCCCATAATTGTTGTTATTATGCTTTCGATTAAAACTTTATTGACGATGTAAGGCATTATTTCAATTCCCAAGCACTGGAGGAATAAGGAAGTGAATCCCTTGTTCACCCGTTTGAGTCTAGAAGTTGGAGTTTCTTTCTATACGAAAAAACCCGCAATCTTAACCTGTCGATGGGTAGTTCTCTGTTAATTTGGCTGTGCATTCAATTACAAGAGAAATCGTGCAAGACACCTTTCAATAAAGGTTGCGATCAAGCTTTCCTTCGCACACATGAAAGAAGTGTTGAAGATGCTCTCAAAACAAAAATGACAAAGATGGTTCCCCGTAATCATTGATCCAGACAATCATTATCTTTCTAAAAATAAAAATGAAATAAAAAAAACCTCTAAGTCAAAACCTATGAAGGAGACTTAGGCAAAAAAACTGGGGTATCCCGCTGACTATAATCCCAAATGAAATAGTTTAGGAAAAGTTGGGAATAATAAATTCAATCAGAAGAGGTCTTCAAATCCTCAAAATTCTCTGCCAGATTCGAAAAAAGTCCTCAAGCAACAAAATGTTATAGGATGAAGTGATTGCTTTATCAAAAATTCCTTGGTTTCTGAATCATCGTCATTACTACCATCAATGCAATTCCAAAATCTCTTGGAACCTGAATGCATAGTCTGAATTAACTGAACGTAGGACTGAAGAACATCACAAAGATTGGGTTGGGTACAAATAAACTTTGAGCCTTTATCCTTTATTTCTTAAACCGTGAACCAAACCATGTTACGACCCTAAAAATACCTAATTGAAGTCAGGTTTCTTTTGAAAGCATACTACAACAAGGTTGCGTAAGTTGACTCCTAAGATCTTTTGTGAATCATTTGTCTTGGTATATCCATGCCTTTGCTTTCTATTTCATTTTAAAAGTATAAACCACTATGTTTTGACCAATGATGCATTTTCTATACACTAATAATACCATTTCAAAAAAATTATTTTGAATTCAAAACTTTTGCATGAAATTTTTGCATTAAAATTACCATGTTGAATGAATAATATTTGCTTGCAAACAAGCTTTCCCCGTCAAGGAATTTCAAACAGTTGAGAAACTTGGTCAGTGGTCCTATCATGGGAAAGTATCTTCTAGGTCCAATTGTGAATCAGTTCAAGATTTGTTGCTCAGTGCAAGTTTTCTCAGAATTGGTTAGCCAGAAGATCATTTTCAAGACTCATTCTGGGGAATTCCTTTCCAACAATCATTTCAAGAACTAAATACATGATTAGTTTATCCTTAACAGTCAACTAATCTGGGACAAATCCCCAAGCAGCTCTCCATGTCCTTCCTTAGAAGATCATTAGTTCAATACAGTTTACAAGCATGATAAATATGGGTTCAAGACATTTTCTTTCCAATCAAATTTGGCAGAGTTCTTCGTGTTGAGGAATCAAACTTCCAATCTTACCTCCACAAAAGAGTCAAACTCCATTGTCGTAAACTTCTGCATTACATGCATAGATCATTCACATAACATGCATAACAAAATTCATATATAATGCATAACAAGAGTGTTTCATCCTTATTTGCATTTCCCGAGGTCTTGTTGCAGTCGACATGTCACCTTGAGATTAAAGTCCAACTTACTTGGCACCTACCAAAGCAAATGTCAGTTCGACTGTTTCTCTCTTTCGTCTAATGCTAATCTTGGATGAGTTGTTTCTCTCTTTCGTCCAAAGTTAATCTTGGATGATTTGTTTCTCTCTTTCGTCTGATGCTAATCTTGGGTGAGTTGTCTTTCTTTCCATCAAATGCTAATATTGGATATGATGTCTCTCTTTTCCGTCCAAAGCTAATATTTGGTGTGTTATTTCTATTCCAAAGCTAATATTGGGTTTATTGTTGTTTTCTCTTTTTCGTCCAAAGCTAATATTGGGTGTGTTGTTTCTATTACAAAGCTAATATTAGATTTATTGTTGTTTTTCTTTTCTGTCCAATGCTAATATTAGGTTTGCTACTTCTCACTTTCAACCAATACTAATCTTGGATACCATGTTTCTCCATGCCATCTAAAGCCAATATTGGATGCCATGATCTTTTTCTTCCATCTAAAGCCAATATTGGATGTCGTGATCTGTGTTACTGGACAAAGCCAATATTGGATGTCGTGATCTTTTGCTTCCTTCCAAAGCCAATATTGTATGTCGTGATCTTTGTTGTTGTCCAAAGCCAATTATTTAGTAGCATTCCATTCCCTTCATTCAAAGAAAATAATTGAATGTTACGGTCGTCCTCCATCCAAAGCCAATTATTGGATGTCATGGTTATTTATCTCATCCCATTCAAAGAAAATCATTGGATGTTGTGATCTTTTCTCTCGTCTAAAGCCAATAATTAGACGTTAAGTTTTCCCTTCATCCAAAGTAGGTTATTAGATGTCGTGTTTCTTTTCCGTCCAATGTCTTTCCTGGATGACTATGATGTAGCTTCAAATTTGGTCTCATCTCACATCTAATGTTCTTCTAGATGCTTCTGATTGTATTTTCCAAAGAGTTGCTTGCTTCATTCAATGCCATTCTTCAATGTCGCTGCTTTCCTTTTCAGGATTTGTCTCCCCTTTTCAAGTGTTTCTGGTTACTCCCTGTCACCCTGACAGATATCCAGAATACCTTGTATTCCCTAGCATGCCTTTCCACGTCATTTCTTTCAATCTACCATAAATCTCTTGTTTCACATTTCCCCAAATAATGTCTTTATTCTTTGCATTCATATTAAATCATGTACAAAAAATATATACGTCAAAAAGATTCCACGCATTCATTCATAACATATGTTATTATCTCATCGCATCAGGGACGGAATTCAGGTCTGTTTGTATTTAATTACTTTCCTCCTACCTGGCTAAAAAATGATTAAATAGGGGCAGTTGTTGCACCCTAAATTTCGCCCCTAATTTTTTTAGTCGCATTATCTTATCATATTTTGTTATTTGGTCAGAATCATTAATAAATATCTTCATTCATCACATTTTGCATCATTGTTCGTTTTAAAGTTGACCAAAAGTTAGTTTAGGTCGAAGTTTGCATCATTTTGTAGTTGAAAAATACCTCATATTTCACTCCATGCATTTTTTTATCTCTTTACTCGCTTCTTGCATCGCTCTAAGTTATTTATATGTCGATGATATTAATATTTCGGTTTCACCGCTACAGACCGTTAAAAGCAATTCGATATTGTGCGGAAAATTAGCGAGAAAATATTTCAAGTTTTCACCTTTTACTGACCATTTTATGAACCTGCGTTTCGCGTAGATCATGACGGTATGCTCACTTCATTTTTTCGGTACATTTTGAAGTCCCGTTTTTAACCGTAAGCGTTTGTTCAACCTGATATTTTTATTTTCATTTCATTTCGATTTTGACCATTTGAATAATTTTTTATTAATCTTTGTGACATGTAGTTTATTTTAATGTGTTGATTTTATTTTTTTCAAATAGATTAATGTCCATTTTTAAATCATTTTTAGTCTTTTTGGGTCTCTAGTTTTTATTCAGAAAATTAAAACAAAAAATATTTTTGTATATGTTATTTTTTTTATCACTCGGATTTTATGTCATTTTTATTATTAGAGTGCTTTTTGGTCACTTAGAAAATTAGTTAAACCAAAGTTTTATGTTATAAATTGAGAGATAGTTTTAAAGGATGGGGGGCGATTGAAACATAATTGAAAATGCAGAGAAATGAAATCAGCTCCTCTACATCGTCATAATACATCCTTCGTTCACCTCACAATCCACCACCATCTGATTCACCCTTCATCTTTTCACCGATTCAACACAACCATCTTCGGTCCCCTTTATCTCACAACATCGCGATCCACAAACTCATCTCTAATTACCTACATCTTTATCGCTGCTCACAATTACACATACCTCCATTACATATATCTTCATCCACCGTTTCCTCTCCGTACTTCTGCAAAACCATCCTCAATCTCCCTACCAAAATAATCCGCAAGCTTCCCCTCTTTCCAATAACTGACAACTGCATCACCATCGTTCATCAATCGATCAGCCTTCAACATCATCACCATCATTCATAAATCGATCAGCCTTCAACATCATCACCATCACCAATCTCAGTCACGTACTATCAATTCCCAGACCGCAATATACCATCCTGTTCTCCAACCAACATCATCCACCATCACTTCCATAGAGATATTTCCCTCTGTCATCAGCCGCAAACACACTTCAATAGTACTCCCTCCAGAAACGTTGCATACAATCACTATTTCACTCTCCCAACTCCAGTCCATCACCATCAGCTTCAACCACCACAAACCCAACGTCACCATTGTTCCCCGAATCAATACAATTGTCGGACAACAACCATTTGTTCAATACCCCCTTAATCTCTTCTTTTCACACTCCCTTCGCACGACACAATAACAATTGTACAGAATATGAAGTATCCCTCTCACATTTCCTTTCTATTCTTTTTAATTTATTAAATTTTGTTATAGTTTCTTAAAAAGAAAAGTAAATAAATTGAAAGTATAGGATTGGGCTTCATTTTCTGGAACTTAATGGTTGTTTATTGCATCTCAGTATTCAATTTACACCTCCCTTATATTATATTTTTGTATAAATTGTAAATATATTTTAGTTTTGTTGTTATTTTCAACATTGCATTGCGGTATCAGAGCTAATTTCAATTTAGCTCTCGAATACGGATGGATGCATACACTTTATTGACCAACCTCAAAATAGGTGTGACTTCTATATAAGTCCACTTACGATTGCTTAACATAGTGCTAAATTTTGTCCTAATTCGAGAAATGATCATTCGTGGCCCAAATCATGTTTGTAAGCCCAAGTATGTTAATTTGAATCCTTTGATCCAATAACCTTGAGATTCATTGTTATGAGGATTTGGTCTTATCAATCCTCTAATGAATCTTCATAAGCTTTGGTCAAAGTGAATCACTTAAACATCGTTGATCATTTACTGTTGCCTTGAGATTTTGAAATGAATGGTATACATGACAAAAAGCAAATGAAAATTGTTGTTGAGAGGATTTGATTTTATCAATCTTCTAATGAGTTTCAAATGCAAGTTTCAAGATGGTTATTCAACTAACTTCTAATTTCTAACAATTGAATTTATTTTATGCTTTTACTTTATTCTTTTTACTTTAAGCACATTTCTTTTAGCATTTACATTTCATGCTATTTTCATCTTTTCTCACTTGAGAATTTATTTCTATATCATTTTCTTTATTTTTCTCATTTGAGCTTTCATTTTCTTTTTGAAGATACCTAATAACCAACTTGAACAATAAAAAACTTAAAGGTTGCTTGGACTATTTGGTTACTATCCTTGACATTTTGGAGTTATGGACTTCTTGGACTTAGGATTAGAGACCTTGACCTATCTCGAGACCTTGTGACCTCAACTGTTATTTTGTCTGGAGTTCTTGGGGTTTACCCCAAGACATTCGGTTGTTTGTTTGCTTTGTGTGCGGGTTATTATGATTACATTTTTGTCTGTCATCAGAAATTCATCTGTATACAACTGTTACTCTGTCCAATTTTTGTGAAGACCTAATGCAATTGAAGCTTGGTATTCTTAAGAGGTTTATTACATTTTCTTGTTTGGTTTCAATCCAAAGGATGATAATTCTAAATTGACCCATTGTGTTATGTGTTGGCTTCTTGTTGGTTAAACATTTATTTTCCCTAGCTTTTACCTTATGTTTAGCATAGTCCCTCCTATACATAGGATACTCCCTTCATCTTCTCCCATTCTTTAATTTTCAAAACCTTCACATCTTTTTTCATAATCTTCTTTGTTTATAAACTCGTTCTGCTTTCATAATAAACCTCGACTTTGTCGAGTTCCTTTTCTTTTAAAACTTCTTTTCTTTAAACAAACCTCAATTCACTTAATCATACTTTGACATTTTTTTCAAAAATTAACAAAAACACTTCAACTCATTCAAACCCTTTTGTACGCTCGAGCACCTTTTATCCTTTAAAACTTTTTCCAGGATTAGACATGATTCATTTATAGTCGAACAACATTCTCCTATCCCCATGGTTATAAAGCTGTTGACTTTTCCACTTGAGTACTAGAAGTGTTCTCAAACCCTCACTAGTGTTGACGCAGGATCCATCTTTCTCACACCTTGGGGACATTAGTTGAGATTTCTCTCCTAAAAATGATGACTTGTATCTTCGTTTAAAATTGACCAACAAACAAGTCTTTTCCAGCCGAACTACAATGCTCTTACTTTCCCATTGTACCAGGAAATACGTAGGCACTAAGTCTTACGACCCAAGGCGAACAAAAATAATAAAAAATTTTTTTCTTTTGTTTGCAATCACTCATTCATCCTTTTCCTTTAGCAAGTAAGCCCTTGGATAACACACCTTTTAAAAGAAAACAAACAAAGTGGATCTTGCAGAGTACCATAGATGCTTAGGGTGCTAATACCTCCCCTCTGCATAACCGACCACCATACCTCGATCTATGATATTTTATTTCATTGTGGGTTTTGTTCGCTTTTTTCCCATTTCCCTTTGGAAACAATAAAGTGCGGTGGCGACTTCATTGAGTGAGATAAATCAATTGATAGCTTAATCTCAAATCTTTACCGCTACATTCTTTTTTCACATTTTTTTACACGGTGCGACAACATTTCATAGAATATAAGTAATTATATAAAGAGAAAATATTAATTATATGTTAATTGTGAAGTGTTTTGTTATTATTTTATGACATTTTCTTATGGTGAGTATGATTTAATATGGATATAGAATTTGACCCTTACAATTAACATTTTAAATACTCATGGAGAAAGACATAAGTAAATGTGTTACTTGAAGCGCGTACGGGGAAACACATGGCTTTTGCAAAGTTAGCACTTTATTAATCTAAATAATTTTTTGCGATATACTATTTTATTTCACTTGTCGTTAGCATTCAAACTTGTTTTTAAATGCGGATATTGATTTCCTTCCACTAGGAATCTTTGAACTATTGCACAATTTAATTAAATCTACGTTTCTATGAAAATTATATTTTCAATTATTATTAGAATTTTCTCATTTTATAAAATTAAAAAAAAATAGTTTCATTTTTAATATGAAAATTTCAATAATATCTTGGATAAAATCCAAGATGTTACAACATGTCTTGACATGTTGACTAATATTGTGATAGAATTTTACTACTGCTTAAGGAAGAGTAGTCTATTATGGTTGTTTGTTGTATGCGACTATTTAGGGAACATGATTCTCTGTCATGCTTGTTGGTGATTAAAGGAATTGTTGTTGCTACTATTGTTGATGTGTTATTTGTGTGCATGATGTCATACCTGATGTTCTGACATTTTTTCTGAAGTGTTTTTTGAAGAACCCTAGTTACTCTAGTTTCTCTGTTTCCGTTGTGAGGCTTATTTTTATTATTTAGTTGCACGTGCCTCTACTGTGTGAACTTGGATAGTTCATGTTTTAGATTTTCTTGTGATTTGGGTTTTTCCCTTGAGGGGGAGTATTGGTTATGTGTGTTGCACCCCACAAGTTACCCTCTTGTTCTTAGAATCTTTAAAGGCTTATGTTTCATCATATGCATTCATACATTATGATAGGATCAAGGTAGTTTGGTTCCCAAGTTCCTCTACAAGCTATGAAAAGTGGTTGTGTTGACAATCAGTGCAAGGAGAGTCTCACACCCTCAATGTTTGAGTCACTCAAGTTACAAGGGCTTCTCATATCTTAAGACATCTCTATTGTCTTATTGATTCATCGGAAGTCTGAAATTGCAAGTGTTGATTTTGAATCACTATTCTCCTATTCATCTCTTGAGATTAGGGTTTTATCCATATGATGTGTTTGATGCTTGTGTGGGCCAAATTTATGAGCAATATCCTCTCATTGTCATATGAGACTTATTTTTTCAAAGAATTCCTCATCATGTTCCTTGGAATTAGAGTTTTGAAACTTGATCATCACCTCCTAATACAAAGGGACCTAAACTAGGGTTTTAGATTTAATTAGGATTTCTCTGAGTTTTTAGCTCAAAATTGTTTCCATGCTTCTCTACATATCCATAAGCATCTAAGATTGAAGAATTGAGCACCAATTTTGGTGGTAAGAGATTCAATTGATCAATTGGGGGTAAAACAATCATCTGAGCAAAAGTCAACTATTGACCAAGTGAACTTATGGTCAAAGTTGAGTTCAATAATCATGTTTCAACATCTTATTTCCTATTGTTGAAAAAATTCAAGAGAGTGATTGATTTTGAAGTTAGCTTGTTTATGAAGGTATCTTGGTGAAATTTGAAAATTTGCCAAGTATGGAAACTCATAAGGCTGAATTTCAAAATTTCACAACTTCTTCATTTCCTATTGAAAATGTGCAAACTTTACATGGTTTGAAAGAGAAAAATAATATCTACAACTTTGCCAATGTGATCCCTGTCCAAAAAATGATTATTTTGAGAGTTATGGTGAATGGAAAATCTTGACACTTAGTAAAATTTCCTAGGCATGTACATAAAGTATGATTTCTTCATGGCTAGTTTTGAGGATTTAAATGGATTCAATTAGAAAAGTCCTCAATATCAAAATTATATCTTGAATCCTCCTCTCCAATTCCGATTCAAATATCTTTCCATTTGGTTTACTATAGAGAGAGATACAATGCTTAGGTTTTGAAGCCTCAATATGTCAATTTGCTAGCAAGCACGTGTGCCAGGCCTGTAATTTCATCAAAAAGTTTGTGGGCACATGTTCATAGCCACTTTTCTTGTTGAATCATGCATAATTTTGAAAAATGATCAACATAAGAAATGAATTTTGGAGCCTCCTCTTAATTTTTGATTCAAACATTGTTATGCTTTGTGCATTATGGGAAGAGATATGATGCTTTGGATTCAAGGGCTCAAAGTGTTAATTTTTGGCTAGCACGACAAGGCTCACGCACGCAGGATGACTTGACATTACCTAACCAGCCCAAACATCATATTTTCCGTGCCAATTTTAAGGTCTTTGCAAGCTTTATTTCAAAAACTTATCAACACCAATTCTAATCCTCGTGACTTCAGCTTTCCAATGACCCAAAATTTGTGAAAACGCATGAGGGAAAAGAGAGATATTGAGTTTTTGTTATGGATGATTACATGTTCATGCAAGGCAACAAGGCATGAATTATTTTTGTACATTTGAGGAATTTGTTGCATAATCTTTACTATGTACCCCATGCACACGCCTTGTATCACGATCACATCATCATCTTTCCTTAAAAAGCCAAACAACCCCCATAAAATGCATGCTCACGAATTCCCCCCATTTTGCCAAAAAAAGAAACTTTCCCTCCACTCTTGCTCTCACCCCATGTGCTCACAATTCCAGCTCACACACTCACGCATATTTCACTCTCTTTTCTCTCATCAAAACGCAAGTAATATCATTACATCATAAGACAAAACGCAAGGCAAGGTGTTAACTTTCTCATTTTTCTGATTTATTCCCATCATGCCCTCCAACGGATATTTTGATCAAAAACACTATTGCCCTTACCTTGAAACTTCTATTTAAACTCTTCATTTCATTCATTCCATCACACACACGAGCTCTACTCTCCTCTCAAGTCAATTTCCATATTCCTCTCTTTCAAATCAATTTCATTCAAAGCCTTGAATTTCCTTGCTCAAGGTCTCCACTCTTGATCAATTCTACTGATTTGAAGTTGAAGTAAGAAGTTACTATGGATTTCTTGCTAATGGAGCTCAAGGAATAGTGAATTTATTTTTTACTTTGAGATAAGTTTCTTTGAACTTCAATTTATCATTTCATCTTGAATTATTGCTTTGAATCATGTTCATGACGAGTTAGCTAGCTAAACAATATGTTTGATGTATTGATTTTGTGTAAATATGAGATTGAATCGTGTTTTCAAGTTTCTGCAACTGTGTGAAAAATTGCATGATCAGAGGTTTTCATGTCCATTTATCTCTATGATCTTGCATTGTTTGAGAAATTCACGAGCACCACGTTAATCCTTGTAATTTCGTGAACAACTTTGATATTTGGATCGTTCTAATTGGTTGAGAATCCAGAGAGAAATCTGGATGATAGATATGTTTTTGAGCTTGCTATAATTTCATTTATGCAGTGGTTTTCGTACCCTATTTTCTCCATGACCCGTGCCTCATTTTGAAATATTCTTGTTGCTATCGTGTTCTACACACTTTGATCTGGATTTTTGTTTTTAATTTCATCTCATTTCATTGAGAATCAAGAGAGATGTCAAGTTGGGAACATTGCATGTTAAAACTTATTTTCGTGTTAGAGTTTGGTTAAAGGACAAGGATGATGATGTGTTTTTTTTTATTGAACATGCTTAAAACCTTTTCAACACTTTTTCATCATAATAGGTGTTGTAGATCTGTTTATGATTTGAATTTTGTTTCAATTTAATATTTTTGTCAAATTTATTTTTAATAGTTTCACCTATTAAAAAATTATACAAAAAATATGTTTGACTTTATTTTTAGTCTATTTTCTGATTATAAATTTTATTTTATTATTTTATCATTTTTGGATGATTAATTAAATCATATAGTTTAATTAGGTGTTTTAATCACTTATCTAAATTTTTGAATTTTGTTTCTAATTTTTATTAGTTTAAAAAATCCTAAAAAAATACTTTCTGACTTAATTAAGATGTTAAGTTGATCTTGAAATTTTTATTTCATTTTTATAATTTATTTTCATTTGATTTTAAAATTTGTGAAGCTTTAGTATTATTTTGTTAAATTCACTTGCTTATGTTACAATTTAGATTTAATTCTCTAATTTTCTCAAGTTCTAAAAATCAAAACAAATTGGATTAGTTAAAGTCATGAAAATAATTTTTTTTTGAAATTTAAACCTTGATTTTATATTTTTCCCAAATTATTTTTCAAAATATGTATAGTTTTAGCACTTTGCTAACTAGTCTTGATGTTTACACTTCAAAATCACATTTCTTCTTTAATACAAGGACCATAACCTTTGTTTATGACTTTTAGAAGTCCTTAGGGAGTCAGGTTTAATTTTGTTTGAATTTACAAGTCCTCTTGTTATTTTTTGCATAATTTTTGATTGAATGTGTCCATTGTGACTTGCTTAAACTTTCTGCCTTTAATTTGTTATTGTGTGAAACTATTTGAGGCTGAGTTTCGTACTCATGATATTTCCTAGACATCCTTAGTATCTAATTAGCTTGGAACAATCTAATTGTTCCCTCTTATCTATTTGATGATCACTTTGTTTTGAATTCCTAAATTGTGCAAGTTTTGAACTTTATGCTTATAACTTTGAGCAAATCCTTTGAGCCAATCCTTGCCATGATTGAGTTTCATTGATATTTAGAGATATGATAAATCAAGGATAGCATTATTAAAGTATTTATAGGCATTTGATATCTCTTGATCATTTTCTCATTCAATTTTGAGATTTATCTTTTCTTTTGTTTCCTTATTGATTATATGAGATATATTGAATGCACTTGTGCAATACATAAGGAACCAAGCCTCATTATTTGTACCTTATTCTCATCACTTGTTTAGGATCTTAAGTTCAAGTCCTTTGAACCATTTAAGAATTCTAACTTGTGTTTGTTTGTGTGTTTAAAATCCATAAAAAATGATCAAGGTTAGGGGTTTATTTTGATGCATTCCTTTTGTCAAGTACCTTTGATTCATAATGAGTGAAGTTTTGTGTGTTTGTTAATGACTTTTAAGTTAATCATAAATTTAATGCATATCCCCCATGATTCCATGACTTTCACTCAATTATAAGTCCATCATGATAACATTTAGGAGTCACATTCTTTGTGTTTGACCTAGTTTATGTGTGATGTATGCTGAATGTTGCTTGAGGACTTTGAGTACAACATCTTCATGTTTAAGTATTAATCTCTTCTCATATAACTCCTTATGATTCTTTGATAATTGTTTATGTACTCATTTACTAACCAACATGGTGATAAGTAATAAGCTATATCTTCTTTTCTACTTGTATTTTAAGCATCATTGTTTAATGATTATCTTATAATCTTTTGTGTCATGTCCTATGAATGTATCTTTATTTTTTATATTGCCTTAACTTAGGAGTATTATAGGTCTTAAACCATGTTTAGACTTATATGTTAACCTCTTTTTGTCTACTTTCTTGTATGTTTTTCCATGTAATGAAGTTTTGTCTTCTAATTGCACAACTGCACTCCCACTTGCCTAGTTATGTGATAGTTCGTTCTTCTTGAGCTTTGTTGCCATGCTTAGGGTAGTCTAAGAGGTTTAACATGTTATGGTCAGAACTTAGATGATATATTTATGTGCTTTTATACCATGCCTTTTGGTTTATTATCTTTGCTTTCATGCTTCCTTCTTCACTTATTTAATTTTGTTTGTGAAATCTTCATCTCTGATATGTTTTATTACCATGTCTCGTGTAATTGTTGACATGTTATCATCTTACTTGCATGATGTTTTATCATCTCTTAAATGATGTTTTTTCACCTCTCACATGATGTTTTTCCATCCATACTTGATGTTTTTTCATCTTAATGCGTGTGTGCTTGATGTTTTATCATCCCTCCCTTATATGATGTTTTGTTATCCATACTTGATGTTTTGGCATCCCCTCTCTATCTTTTTGTATTGTCATCCTTTCTATATTAGTAATTGTATGTCTTATCATCTCTTCTTATATGCTTAGGTATCCACTCTATTGCATTTATACTTGTGATGTTTGCTTGCTTTCTCTCTTATCTAAGTGTGATTGCTTGCTTGCTTGCTTCTTCTTCTTCTCTTTTATGAAAGTGCCATGTTCCCAATAGGATATTTAGTTCATTCTTATCTAAGACTAAACTAAATAGACCTTAGGTTTTCTACCCATGCATGACAACTTTAGTTAGATATCCCTCTTATCCCAACTTTAGGTCCACAAGCATGACAACTTATAGGATTGAGATCCCCTTTTGTTTGTCTTTTCTCTTTTGCATCCATATAACTCACCAAAACTTTTGAGGTGAACTATGAGTGCCTTGATCCCCATTTCACAGTCAGTGGTACATAGGCACAAAGGTTCGCAACTGCAGCATGCACAACTAATAAAAAGTTTCTTTTTGCATGTACTTTGCATCCATGCATTCATTTTTAGCATTAAACTTTAGACATAGATTAGACACGCCATTAGATTAGAAAAAATTTAAGTGGATGCTATGGAGTACCTTAGACATGAGGGTGTTAATACCTTCCCCTCGCGTAACCGACTTCCTTACCATTTTTCTCTTGGTCGTGATACCATGCTCCTTTCCTTCCCTCAGGTTTACTCAGTGTTTCCTTTCCCTCTCTTAGGATAAATAACATTGACAATGACTCTTCTGTCTTACGCCTTCGGTCATGCTTCGATGAAAATTCCAGACATGACAGCTAACGACTCTGCTGTGGGAAGTAGACCAATTACTGTTCCATCCTATGCAAGTCAGCCCAAGCTTTTGTTTGTTCTCTTTTCTTTGGGTGTTTTGTTTTTTTTATTGCTTTACATCTTTATTTGTTTATCCGCGTTTATGAATTACATCTTATTTAATGGTTTCCTATACTCTGGATACTATTGATGTGTTGTTTACCAGTTGGGTGGGTTGTTACTATGAGGTAAAAAACCCAGTACCCAGGTCAGAGTTGTATACCACTGTAGCCGTAGAAATGTTAAGACTAAGCCATTGGATTGACTTAACTCGCATAGATCAAATAAAAATCGCCACTACACTTTATTGTTTCCAAAGGAAATGGGAAAAGAGCGAATAAACCCAAAAGGAAGGGGAGAATCTAGGTACGTGGGTTGGTTATGCAAAGGGAAGGTATTAGCACCATAAACATCTATGGTACTCTGCAGGAACCTCTTTGAACATCTATATATTTTGGCTATAAAAGGTGTATACAAAATAGATGGTGAAGATGAGAAAATAAGTATTTTTTTTTACAATTTTTGAACCCGCCGCGGTTGCAAACCTTTAATGCCTATGTACCGCCTTCCGTGCATTAGGGGATCAGGGTACTCGTATAGTTCACCTTAAAAAGTTTAAAACACATGTGTGTTTGTTAATTTTAAGAGAAGATACATCATTGTCATATCCACGTGGAAAACGTACTTACTACCCACGATTATGAGAAAGGAGAATTTGCATCATCTAAAAGTGGAGGATATAGCTTGGATTTTAAAATCAACTAAGCCTCACTCAACAAAGTGGAAAATATCTCACTTCACTACATATCGTAGAAGTATAGTAGCGCGCGTCACTACAAGAATCAACAAGACTCTAATCTTTTGAGAAAATAGTTTTAAAAGTAAAACCCTAAATTGGCAAAAAAAATTTGAATGAGGTTATTTGACTTTTAGTCTTGAGAAAGATGTCACGGTATGATTAAATTGATTAACGTTTGATTAAGAAAATAATTTTGAAAATGCATGGACCTAAGTCCAAGTTTATTATAAAGCAGTTCAAGTTAGAAAACAAGAAGAGTTTTGAAAATGAGGGCGGATATTTTTGAAATTAAAGAAGATGGGAGGAGATGAAGGGACTATCCTAAAGCATAAGGTAAAAGTTAAGGAAAAGAATGATCTAACCAACAAAAATCTAACACTTGACATAAGAAGTCAATATAGAACTCCCATCCTTTGGATTAAAACCAAGCAAGCAAAAATACTAAACTTCTGAGAAATATCAAGCTTCAGATGAATTAAGCCTTCACAAAAATTGGGCAGAGTAACGCCTGTATACAATGGAATTCTCAATCACAGACAAAGCATAAAATCAGAATAAATTGCACAAAAGAAAATTAACCCAATGCGTTAGAGTAAACCCTAAGAACTTCAGACAAAATAAAAATAGAGCAACAAGGTCCCCAAGTATCAAGGCTTCTAATCCTAAGTCCGAGAGATCCACAACTCTACAATTCCAAGGATAGTAACCAAATAGTCCAATAACCTTAAAGCTTTTAATGTTCAAGTTGATTATTAAGTGTCTTTAAAATAAAATAAAGCTCAAGTGAGCAAACGAATATGACATAAAGATAAATGCACAAATGAGCAAAACAAAAAAAGGCATGGAATGTAAATGCTAAAATAAATGGTATATAAAATTAATGGCAAAAAATAAAGGCATAAAGTAAAGTTAATTGTTAATGAATTAGAAGTTAGAGGGTTAGTTGAATGACCATCTTGAAGCTTGCTTTTGAAATTTCATTAAAAGATTGATAAAATCAAAGACTCTAGTTATACCCCAAAATTTTCCCTCCCATTTTCTTCAAGACATTCTTTTAAGGGTTTTCAAAATGCTCAAGAATCTCAAGGGTTGACCAGTCAAGAGGCTCCTCCTAAGCAATGTGTCTACAACTAGGGTATTGTACTTATCAAAGAAGATTGGGTTGCAAGGATCTCAAATGTTTTCCATGGTTCTCCATAGGTCTTCAATAGTTCACATGTCAAGTTTCAAGTCTTGCATCATAAGTTTGCTCAGTCAATGGCTCATATGATTGAAAATCAACTTTATTGGGTAAAAATTCAACTATGGTCAACATACAATCAAACTTCAAGATTTTTTTGTCAACATCAACATCTTGAAATGGTATTCATCATTTGATCAAGGGTTGATCATGATTCCTCAAAGGAAAACCCTCAAATCATCAAAATTCAAATGTTGTCAAACAAGGGTTTCCTTAGGAGAAGTCAACTGAACTTTGACCAAGCATAACTTTCACATGCTTCATCAACCTTTCCCCAACCAAATCCTATTTTGAAGGAAATTCGGTTCTCTATAACTTTGTATATGCCCAAAGCCGTGTAAACCAAGAGAGGAAAGAATCTTCACAAAATGGGAAACATTTCAAATTATTTTGGAAACAAATAAAACTATAATTCCATTTAATTATGTACCATTTTTGTTAACCTAATTCAATACCTCATATATACAAAAACTTCATATCATAAGAACATACGGAGCTTCTGCCCCCAAGCCAAAGGGTTATTCACAAAAGTTTCAAAGGAACCAAGCAAAACACATCTCACATTCCCTTCCTTTTTCAATCCAAACAAAAGCCAACAATAAACTCCTGAAGTCCCTAAGAGTCGATCCAAGACCATAGCCAAGCCTGTCAACGCTGGAATTAAGCATATCACAATCGCTCCATTTTGTAAATCTCATGGTTACAAACTCTCTATTCGTGCAATTTAAATAAATTGTATGCATGCATTCATATTGTGTTGATGTTTGGAATAAATCTAACATATCACATGTTAAGTTTGATGCAAAAACAAAGGTGTTCCATTATTAGGGCACAATCTGAATTCATGTTCGAATCGCATGATACAGTAACTATTTGTTTGTTTTAAGCCCAAATTTGAACTCAGGGCACAATTTAGTGTAAGGCAGGCCTCCTGGTTTGCCATAAATCTTTCAAATTCACAGGTTTCAAAAACAACCTATCGGAGAAGACGTTTGTTTAATCCAACCATGGTGGCTTGGACTGGCCGAAGGCAGGCGTGTCAGATTCAAATAATCTGATTGGCTAGTCAAAAATCTTGGCACTCTCTCTCTAATGTTGAATGGTTCATACTGGATACAGGGGTCCACTTGTTTGACTCTTGTTTTAAAATTTAAAATTTAATTTGTTTTTATTATATAATTAATTGTTTGTGTTTATATTACTGGATGAAACAGTCGTCCCAACGGTAGAGTGAAGTGCGCAAAGGCATTGGTGTACCAGGGCAGGGGTTCGATCCTTGCCTCTGGTATGTTTTGTTTTTATGTTTTCTTATTTACAGATCTGGTACAAAGAAGGTCCATGCGCGCATTGTGCATCTCCAATTTCACACCATCAGATCTCAACAGATCCAAATCCAATGCTCCAGATCAGAGCGCTCATGATAGGCTTCATTGGTGAGATATACAAGATTCTGAAGGCCTCCATCCAGCTCATGTGCCTAAGATATTAGGCTTAGACATTTTCAGATCCCTGCACCCCCCAGACTTCTTTTACACTTCAGGCCCACTCTTTTTTTTTTAATAATTATTTTATTTTGAATAATTCACTTTTTTTTAATAATTAGTTAAATCCATTTTAATTAAAAAATCACTAAAATTAGATTTAGATTTTTAATTAATTAATTTAATTTTTGATAAATAAAATTAATTTAGTTTAATCACATTTTGATTTTTATTTTACTAATTAATTTGTAAATTAATTAGAATTAGGTTTAATTGTTATTTTACACTAAGAATATTTTTCTAAATAAAACACCAAAAATATTTTCCTAAATGCTTAGAAATTTTTTAGGTTTTTAATATCTTTCCCTTTTTTCAATCTCCGCGCGCTTATTTATTTTCCAATATTGTAAGTGCTAATGGTCTGTAATAACTTTAAATAGGGTTTCTTAGTTTTTCCCCATTTTATGGTTTGTACTCTCCATCCCCGAAGCACTGTAATAGCATAGGTTTTATTTTCCCGCATTTTATTTTCGGTACTTATATATATATATATATATATATATATATATATATATATATATATATATATATATATATATATATATATATATATATATATAACTGCTAACTTAATAGGATTGTATGACAAAGACTAAAAGCAAACGTTAGATAACCATAAATCCAAGATAAAATAACTGAAACATAATAAACTTTGCACATGCACACCTCTAGGGTGACCCTCACTTGTTTCTTCGGATAAAAAACAATCATGTCCCTCGAACGTGGGATGCTTTAGCAAAGACCCTTCGAGTAAAAAGATCGTAGTTCCTCGATGACCCTTCGATGCTTCCTCGATAAACGATTTTAGTCCCTTACTATAATTGCTTAAGAATCCTACAAGTTTCCTTTGTGGCTGTACGATATCCCACGCCCGTCCCTCAAATATCAAATGATAGGGATACCTACTAACTAATGGTAGGATAGAACTATTTGAAGGAAGAGGAAAATAACAACGACTTTTTGAGTAGGTAGATAGCTCGTAGTCGCTTGCTTACAAACAAAGACATTTTTTACACATACACTCTTTTCTAAAATATTTTAAAAAAAAACACTTTGTATGCATTCTTAACGATACGAGAATCATTACAAAGTTGTCGAATGTAGGAATTTTTTCAAAATATTTTCAAACACACATTCACAAAGTATTTTCAAAGTGAGCTAGAAATTAAGAGCCTGTAGATAACTACAGATGAAAAAGGTGCTAACACCTTCCCTTTTCATAACCTACCCCCCTTACTCAGAAAAATCTCAAAAGGTCTTTCCTGTTCTTTTTTCCCTTTCCTTTATTGGATAAAAGAAAAGTCGGTGGTGACTCTAGCTATCCACAACATTTATGATAAAACGCAATACCAAAAGTCAGTTCTCCCACCGTATTACAGAACTGGTGACTCTGTTGGGGAGAAAAACTAAAAGTGGGGTTACCTTAAGAGTTAGATCACATTGTAAATGCTTTGCTTGATTTGTATACTTTATATTTCAGGGTTTTTCTAGGGTTATTTTTGTAAAGATCCTATACCCGAATCTGGGGAATTTTAGGTAAGTAACAATAGATCATGAAGACTGTATGATGTATACCGATGCGGTTGAAGTGATGGCTATGTTAGTGAGACACATGGTTGATGTCGGTGTCCCTTGAGTTAAGTCAAGGAGAATGTTGGGCTGCCACATGGTGTCATAAAACACTAACTGACCGTAGAACCTTAGTTGACACAACTTAGCCATTAGAAATTAGTGAGATAGCTGGCTTTGGTGTAGACTGAAGTTGGTTGATACTCGATGCTACACTCATTGATATCAGACTCTCGGGATATTTAGGTCGCAAATCAGATGCTTGTGCTGAAAAAATGCTTGGGAGAAAGATTAGTGATATTAAGACTCCTAGAACCCGATTACTTTTTTTAGGACAGGTTGAGCCAACTAAAACTTCAAGAGGGTACTTACCTACAAACTCCATGCAAGCTTAAACATAAGGCCTTGTGTGTTTTGTTTGTGTATGATTAAATTTTTCCAACATAACATCATGACATCATGCCATATCATTTTTACTAACCATTTAAAGGACCAAGGGATTTATCTTTATTCTGTTTTGCAGGCTATGGTCTCTGCTCGTAGAAACACTATCCATATCAACTTTGTAAGGGTGCCTCCTCAACATAAGGAGTTATTCTCAAGTGTTCCTGAAAGTTCTCCATTTATCAAAAGGCATGGTCGACTAGCCCGTCTGGTTACCCTAAGTTTTGACGAAGACATGATGAGTCTTCTATTCCAGTTCTTCGACCCTGTACATCATTGTTTTACCTTTCTCGATTATCAGTTGGTACCTACGATGGAGGATTTCTCTGAATTACTGGGGGTACCTGTTCTTGATCAAACACCCTTCACTGATTTAGAGGAAACTCCGAAACAAGAAGTTATTACAGCAGCCTTAAATCTGAAGCGGTCTGACATTGTATCTAATTGGGAAATGAGAATTGGAGTCAGAGGTTTTCTGGCTAAATTTTGTATAGAGAAGGCTCAAATATTTCTCGATGCTATAAGTTCTCATGCTTTCGAGGAGATCTTGGCTCTTCTAATCTATGGGATGGTACTATTCTCTAATTTATACCAACTCATAAATGTGAACACCATCACAATTTTCCTTGCTCGTAATCTTGTGCCTACCTTGCTAAGAGACATTCTCCATTATCTTCACACTTGTACTATGAAGAGGCGAGGAACTCTCATGTTTTGTATACCTCTGTTGTCTAGGTGGTTTATTTCGCACCTTCCCCACTCAGTAATTAAGAATGACCAAGGTTTGAGGTGGTCGCAAAGAATAATATCACTTTCTCATACAGACATCTACTGGTATTCCTGGTATCATGAGGATATCACTATCATTGATCACTGTGGGGAATTACCTAATGTTCCACTCCTTGGAATTATGGGAGGTATTACTTACAACCCTTCTCTAGCTCTACATCAATTTGGTTATGCTCGAAGAGATGGTCCTCATGACGCACTTATCCAGGGGATTGTGTTTGATTACAAAAATAATCCTCAAGGTTATCGTCAAAGGTTTATACATGCGTGGGGCATGGTAAGCATGATTGATGGTAAGGCTTTAGGACAGAAGAACTCCATCCCCGTGGAGCCCTATCTCAAATGGGTATGAACTCGTGCTAAATACCTTATGATGCCATATCCTGCTATCTTACCGGTGATGATGGATCCTGTTGTCGAAGGACACATTTCTCACATCATCCTCCATCCAGACATGCCCACTGACCTTGAAGAATTGCAGAAGTCTTGGATTCAACTTAAGGAAGAAAGGGACACCTTTGAGACTCAGTTTTATGCAAGTGAAAAGAAAGTGTTGGAGCTCACAAAGCGACTGCACGAGGAGCAAAGCCTTAATGTATACATCAACACAAAGAGGGAGCGTCCATGGGAGACTTGAGTCTTAGGTTTTATGAGTTTATATTGTAATCTCTTTGAGACCCTCTTTTCATTATAAGCCTAAAAGGAAATTGTAATTTGAAATTACTAATAAAATCTTCGTTTATGTTTCCTCTTGGTTATATATTTTAAATCTTCTAAGGTCTTTGAAAACATTGCATTTTACATATCATGCATCGTTACGCAACATGTTTTCCAATACATAATTTCTCATCTACTTACTATTTATTTCAGTATAAGATCACCCTCGAACAAACTGTCAAGGATCTCCATGCTCATCATGCATAATTTCAAGAAACTCTTCTGAATATGGCACATGGGCAAAAAGATCTAATGGAACTCATTGCCAAGAAAAAGAAGACTAAGAAGCCGAATGTTATCCTTAATATGGGGAGAAGGTTCAAGGGTCCTTCTCAACCAGTTCAAGTGGATGATATTTTTTCTGAGGAAGAAAATAACCAGGAACAAGATGGTAGAAGCATCAAACATGAAGGAAGGAATAACCAGGGTTATGAGAATGTTCATGAAGATGAAGACTACTCTGACGAATAGTACCCTCATGCAGATGACAAATATAAACAGTTGGAAGACCGGCTCAAAGATATGGAAATCCAGAAGGTGCCTGGATTGGACTTTGGAGAATTAGGTCTGATACCGAGGGTGGTCATCCCTCATAAATTCAAGCTCCCTGTATTTTCTAAATATGATGGGGCCTCTTGTCCCAAACTCCATTTGAAGTCGTATGTTCGAAAGATCCAACCTCATACTGCTAACCGGAAGTTATGGGTCCATTTATTTCAGGAAAGTTTGGCTGGCACTAAACTTGAATGGTTCTATCAGCTCGAAGGAACCAACATTCACACACGAGAAGACTTGGTTGATGCTTTTTATAAGCAGTATCAATATAATGCTGACCTGGCACTGACTCGAGTGCAACTACAAAACATGTCCATGGGGTCGAATGAAGGGTTCAAGGAATATGCACAAAAATGGAGAGACTTGAATAGAAGAGTGCAACTTCCCTTGACTGACCGGGAGCTGTTAGATATGTTCATGGGCACTCTGACAGGCCCATTCTTTAATCTGTTGATTGGAAGCTCGTCATCTAGTTTTACGGAGCTGATTCTGACTGGGGAATGAGTTGAGAGTAGTATTAAGAGCGGGAAGATTTCGATGGCTACATCTTCTAATGCTGTGAAGAAGCCAATTAGTGGAAAAAAATAAACCAATGTTGTTTATGGCTAGAAGAGCCATAGTAAAAGTGACTGCCATTAGTCTGTAGGAGCGGTGTTGATCTCTAATCTGGTGCATGTTCAACAACAACAGGTAAACCAACGAAGGACAGATACTCCATTAAGACAGTTTACCAAGATTGACATGACTTTATCTCAAGCATTACAACATTTGTTAAAGGCCAAACTCATTTCACTGGGGGATCCCTCTCAGAATCCCAACACATCCTCTCCAAAGTACAATCCAAATGCAAGGTGTGCCTATCATTCAAACATTCCTGGGCACGACACCAACAACTGCCGGGCCCTGAAAAGAAAGATTCAGGATATGATTAATAATAAGGAAATTGAGTTTGATCCTCCGGAGACTCCGAAAGTGATTTCTGCACCTATGCCCAAGCATGATAAGGGCATAAGTGCTATTGAAGATGTTGTGTATGTTACTACTATAGGTGATGTGGTTACTCCCCTCTCTACAATAAAAAAGAATTTGTTACAGTCCGGTTTATTTTCGAGTTGTGTTAAAGAATGTTATTGTTGTGAATTCCAACCCAATGGTTGCGGGTTTCTGAAGGAAGGTGTTCATCTCCTGATGGATGAACATATGATTTTGATTGAGAAATTTCCATATGCAGAGAATTTATGCCAAGATTTGACTGTTGTATCTGGTACTCCTTTCAGGATCACTTCCAAGGGTCCTGTAAGGATTACCGCCAATCCAAAAACTGCTCCTTTGATCATTACAACACCTGGAACCATCTCATATATCTTGGAAAATTCTATTCCAAGGAATTATGGGTTATACGTCTATTACCACAACATTAAACAAGATTTTTCTGATGAAGATGATGTAGAGGCTGGTCCCAATGTTGAAAATATTGCAGGGACCAGCAAAATTACTAGAAGCGGAAGGATTTTCTCCCCAGAAATATCTCCCCCTAATCAAGTCACAGTTACTAAGCTAACTGTCGAGGCTCGAGGTAGAGAGCCAATGATAGAGCCTTCCCAGAAAGAGGCGCCAAAAGAAACTACATTCAAGGACACCTCTGGACAATAGTTGGAAGAGGTTTTAAAAATCATCTGCTAGAGCGACTATAAAATTGTTGAACAGCTGGGGCATACCCCGTCCAAAATCTCCATGTTATCTTTACTGCTGTGTTCTGAAACCCATGCGCAGGCTTTAATACAATTCTTGAAGACTACTCATGTGCCGCAAGAAATTTTGGCTGATCAATTTGGAAGTTATGTGGAGAGTTTAACAACTAATAATGGATTAGGCTTCTCCGATGCTGACCTGAATCCAGAGGGGAGAAATCATAATAGGGCCTTGTATGTCTCCATTGAATGCAGGGGCACTATGTTGGCTAATGTGTTAATTGATATTGGCTCTTCTCTGAATGTTCTGCCAAAAGGCACTCTTGACAGACTGGATTATGAGGGGGTCGTGATGAAGCCTAGTAATATCATAGTTCGAGCCTTTGACGGGTCCAGAAGAATGGTGCATGGAGAGGTGGACCTCCCAATCAAAGTGGGTTCACAGATATTTGAGTATACTTTCTATGTAATGGACATCTGGACAACTTATTCTTGTCTATTGGGACGCCCCTAGATCCATGGGGCAAGTGCTGTCACCTCCACCTTGCACCAAAAATTAAAGTATCATGTAAAAGGGAAGCTTGTTACTGTCTGCAGAGAAGTGGAGTACATTGTCAACCACCTGAATTCATTCCGGTACGTGAAGATGGAAGGGGAATTTATCAAGACTCCATATCAGACATTTGAAGTGATTTCCCCTGCTGTTGTTAAAGATGTTTCTTCCATTATGAAGACCACCAAGATTTGGCACAAGATGGCTTCTTTGAAATATGACAAAGCAACTATAGAAGAAGGTGGTTGTACCATTTGGGGCCAGCTTCCTAATATCCCTTACAAATCTGACAAGTTTGGTTTGGGCTTTACTGCAGAAGTTCAAAGGGTTGTTCATCGCACTCGAGCTGGAGGACCTCCATTTCGTATCAACAACAATGGAATCAATGCTATAGAAGACGCTGATAGTGATTATGATTTCGAAAGTTGGATATTCCCTACCATTGGTGACAGACTCGACAATTGGAAAGTAGAAGATCTTTTTCCTATCTCCTTTAGCCAGGAGTAATAGCTACATTCATGTCTTATTGCTTTTTAAAAAGATTTTGGTTATGTAATAAACAATGACTTTAAACCGTGTGTCTTACCTGGGGCACCATGGTTCATTTGTTAAGGGTTAATAATTCATAAAAATTGTTCATTCAATAAAAAAATTGGACGTTTTGCATTTGAATTTTGTGATCTATGTTTTTCTTTTATCTTATTGCATTTTAGAAATAACTATGTGTTCTTACACACACCCACACACTACATTGTAGATCCTCATCCACTCTGGATCTCATTGACAACAATTCTGCTATTGTCGCATATGACTTTGAAAATCTGATCTACCAAGCCGAGGACAAAGGTGAGATAGATTGTGATATACTTGGATAACTTACTAGACTCTTAATACAAGAAGAAAAGGCTATCCGACCACATAAAGAGTCGGTCAAATTTGTAAACATGGGTACCGAGACAGACGAAAAGGAGGTCAAGATCGGCGCCAACTTAGAAAGCAGTGTCAAGAATAGGCTAATCCAGATGTTGCACGAATATGTAGAAATATTTTCTTGGTCATGCGAATACATTCCAGGGACCGATATTGATGTTTTAGTTCACCGTCTGCCAATGAAAGAGGGTTGTTCTCTGATAAAGCAGAAGGTTCGTCGCATTCATCCTGAAATGTCTGAAAGGATCAAAGTCGAGGTCATGAAATAATTCAACACAGGTTTCTTGGCAGTGACATCATATCCTCAATGGGTTGCTAATGTTGTTCTGGTGCCAAAGAAAGACGACAACGTACGTATGTGTGTAGATTACAGGGATCTAAATAGGGCAAACCCCAAATATGACTTCCCACTTCCATATATTAATGTTTTGTTTGACAACACCGCTCAACATAAGTTATTCTCCTCAATGGATGGTTTCTCAAGTTATAATCAGATCAAGATGGATCCCAAAGACATGGAGAAAACTACCTTCGTCACACAGTGGGGCACTTCCTGCTACAAGGTTATGCCTTTTGGGTTGAAGAATGTCGGGGAAACTTATCAGCGTGCCATGGTAGCCTTATTTCATGACATGATTCACCACGAGATAGAGGTCTACATCGACGATATTATAGAAAGGTCACAGACTAAAGAAGAGCATCTTTATCATATGCATAAATTGTACGAAAGAGTGAAGAAATATAAGCTGAGGTGATATCCGGTAAACTCCTGGGTTTCGTCGTCAGCGGTAAAGGTATTGAAGTTGATCCTACAAAAGTTAAAGCTATTCAAGAAATACCGGCTCCTCGTACCGAGAAGGAAGTTAGAGGTTTCTTAGAATGACTAAATTACATTTCCCGATTCATTTCTCATCTGACTGCTACTTGTGAACCAATCTTCAAGCTGTTGAAGAAAGATCGAGTATTAGGGTGGAACGAAGACTATCAAAAAGATTTTGATAAAATTAAGGAGTACCTACAAGAACCTCCAAATCTCATTCCACCAGTATAAGGAAGTACTTTAATCATGTACTTAACAGTGCTCGAGAACTCAATGGGGTGTGTACTGGGGAAGCATGACGAGTCTGGTCGAAAAGAGCATGCAATATACTACGTTAGAAAAAAATTTACCGACTGTGAAACAAGATATTCACTACTCGAGAAATCTTTCCGCACTTTGGCATGGGCTGCTTGCCGACTAAGACAGTATATGTTGACCCATACTACCTTATTGATTTCTAAAATGGATCCCATCAAGTACATATTCGAGGAGCCATCTCTCTCCGGAAGAATATCGCGATGGAAAATGGTATTAACAGAATACGACATTCAGTACACCACTCAAAAAGCATTCAAAGGAAGTGTATTGGCAGATCATTTGGCACATCAAGCTGTAAATGACTATCAGTCTATGAATTTCGAATTCTTGGACGAGAACATTATGCTAGTAACAAATTGTGAAGAACCTGGATCGTATGAAGGACGTGAGCCAGGATCCCAATGGACTATGGTTTTAGATGGAGCTTCTAACGCACTTGGCAACGAAATTAGTGATGTAATTAACTCTCCTCAGGGTTGCCATACGCCCTTTACCGCCAGATTATGCTTTGATTGTACCAATAACATGGTCGAATAAGAATCGTGCATCCTGGGTATTAAAGCCGCTATTGACATGAGGATCAAGTTCTTGAGCGTATATGGGGACTTAGCCCTGGTTATCAGTCTGATCAAGGGATAACGAGATATGAAGCACCCGAATCTCATTCCTTATAAAGAGCATGTGTTAACCTTGATCCCGTACTTCGAGGAAATCACTTTTGAGCATATCCCATGAGAAGATAATCAGTTGGCAGATGCATTGGCTACAATGTAATCTATGTTCAAGGTCAGATGGGATAACGAGGCGCCCATAATCACCATTGAAAGACTGGACGAACTGGTACACTACTATGAAGTTGACACTGACAGAGTAGAAGAAAAACCTTAGTTTCATGAAGTGAAAAGGTAGTTTGAAGCTCAAGAATACCCTGAAAGGGCATCGATCAATAACAAGAAATTCCTACAGAGCTTCTCGGCTAAGTTCTTCTTGAGCAATGGAATTTTATACAAGCGTAATCATGAATCAACTCTCCTTCGTTGTATGGACAAGAAGGAAGTAGAGAAAACTATGGAGGATATGCATGAAGGACTCTTTGGTACTCACTCCAGCAGGCATACTATGGCTAAAAAGATTATGAGAGAAGGTTACTATTGGTCGACTATGGAAACCGACTGTCACCACCACTCGAGAACTTGTCATAAGTGTCAAATTTATGTTGATAAAGTTCATGTGCCTCCAGTAACTTTAAATGTCATGACTACTTCTTAGCCATTCGCAATTTGGGGCATTGATATGATCAGAGAAATCTAACCTACTGCTTATAATGTACATCTCTTCATCTTCGTCGCCATTGATTACTTTACAAAATGGGTAGAAGAAGCCTCGTTCGCCTCTGTTAGTAAGAATGTGGTTGCCCGTTTCATAAAACATAATCTTATTTGTCAGTATGGCATCCCCAAGAGGATTATCACAGACAATGGTACCAACCTCAACGACACTGTGATCACTTAACTTTTCACGCAGTTCAAGATCAAGCACCACAACTCTTCTCCGTATTGACCGAAGATGAATGGCACAATGGAAGCCTCCAACAAGAATATTAAGAAAATCATACAGAAGATGGTTGTGACTTATAAATAATGGCATGAGATGTTACCGTCTGCTCTCTATGGCTATCACACTTCAGCTCGAACGTCAACTAGGGCAACTCCATTCTCTCTAGTTTACGGTATGGAAGCCGTCCTACCTGTAGAAGTTCAGATTCCTTTTTTGACAATTATGAAATAAGAAGACTTAGACGAAGACGAGTGGATTTAGACCAGGATAGACCCGTTGAATCTGATTGACGAGAAGAGACTTGCAGCTATCAATCACGGTCAGATGTATCAGAAGCGTATGATCAAGGCATTCAACAAGAAAATCAAGCATCGAGTATATTAGGCTGGTGACTTGGTAATAAAGTGCATCATTCTACCGTAAGGTGATCCTAGGGGAAAATGGGCTCCAACCTACGAAGGGCCATTCATAGTCAAGAAAAATATTTTCGGGTGGTGCCATGATATTGACCATCATGGACGGTGAAGATTTCCTGCACCTTGTGAATGCGGACATATTCAAAAGATACTACGCATGAAAGAAACCCGCTAGGTTGACTGGACTAGGCAAAAATGAGGGCATCTCGTCAAACCAAAAAGGTTAGGGAAAAAATTGGGGACATATATAAAAGATTGTATACCCAACAAGTCAAAAACCTGAAAAGGAAGCTTGGGCAAGAAAGGGTATCCCGGTGGACTGAAAACTCGAAAGGGCAGTCTAGGAAAAACATAGTGTTGTACCCCAAAATTTTCCCTCCCATATTCCTCAAGATTTGACAAGAATAATTCTCAAATTGCTCAAGATTGCTCAAGGATTAGACAGTCAAACCATCTCCTAAGATAGTTGAAATTAGGGTTTTGGTTCTTTCAAGGAATTTGGGGTTTTCAATGGTTAAATCAAGTCTCATAGGCCCATGTACATCCTCAAGAACCTACATGCCAAGTTTCAAGACTCACAGTGCCAATTTGCACAGTCAAAAGCCCAATTTGATCTACAGTCAACTACAGGGGCAAAATGGTCATTTTGCAGTCAAAAGTCAGAATTTTTGGTCAACATCTTATTTTGAGTCCACAATCATCATTTTATCAAGTCTTGATCATGATTCCACAAGAATAGCTCAAAAATCATCAAGATGCAAAAGTTACTATTTTTGGACAGTAGAAAAGTCAACTGTATCTTGACCAGGGCATAACGTTTTCATGGTTTGTCAGAAAAATTCCATCCAACGCTCATTTTGAAGGGGATGTAATTTCCTACAATCCATCTTCACACTCCAAGTTCAACAAATGCTCTCACAAAAAGTTATCAATTTCTACATTATAGGTCAATTTCAAAAGTCAACAAATGTGCACTTTGAGTCAAAGGCCATAACTTGAGATTGGTAAATCTAAATGACATGGGACCAAAGGAATTGGTTAGAGGACTTCAAGACCTTTCCAAAATGTCCAAGAACATGGTCATATGATCAAAATTGAGCAAGATATGTATTGGAGAAGTTGGGAAAGTTTTAGGAATTTGCAAAAGCCAACTTTGCTCAAAACACCTTATTTTTGCTAATGGGCCTCAAATCTCTTCTTGAAACATCACCCATGACCTATGCACGACCCATCAAGCTTAATTGAATTTATTTTCTTATTTTTATTGATTAATTGGATTTTTAATTAATATTAATTCATTTAATTAATTTAAATTGTAGGAAAATACAAGATTTGATTTTTTCAATCAATTTGTGAAGCAAATGTGGTCAAGATATGCTGGCAATTTCGTGCTCAAAGTCAAAGATACAAAAAATCCAAAATTGGCAACATTTTCCAATCATGAAAAATCAAAAAGATTTAATTTCCAATCAAGGATTCAAGCATCAATGCAATGGATTTTTGCTCAAGTTTTTGACCTAATTTCATTCTCCTATATATATGCAAGCAAACCCTGATCAAAGAGAGGTGAAAAAGTTGTGGAAACATATCATAGCATATTCAAGAATTTCAAAGAAAAGTCAAAACTGATTCTTGCATTCCAAGCCAATTCAAGGCATTCTATTGATTCAAACACATTGCTGGAAGTGTCAGGAGTGATTTACAATTGAATTCACGCACTAAAGCTCACAGAATCATCACACACAGTTTCACGGTTTGCTTTTTTATTTCAGAATCGTACAGCTTAATTCATGCATATTTAACACGCTTTTGTGTTTGATTTGTGTTTCTAGGAACCATACGAAGCTAATGGTATGATTGAATTGAATTATCATGTACTGAATCAAAAGATGCCATAGTTGAATTTTTAGGGTTCGTGAGCTTTGAATTGGGGCTTTGCAATCCAGGAACAACTAGGACTAGTGATACATATGGTTGAAATCGTGAGAACCAGACGAACATGATGCACCCCTCGCGAAATATTTATATGTACTGTATCTCTAATCGCTATTATTCGTGCAGCTAGTTTGTGGGGGTTAAAAACCCCCGCTATCTAATGTTTATATTTGCAGGAACTATGAAGAAGATGATGATGTGTTACTACATGGTTGGCCATTTCAAAAGAGCGCGCGTTTTTTATAATTTAAGTCTATTAATTTGTTTGCATATATAATCAACACTTGTTATTCCAATGACAATTGAGGCAGCGTGGTGGAGTGGTTGAGCAAGCGTCCAATAAGCTTTGGGACCTGGGTTCGAATCCCAGGTCCCCCAAACATTTATTTGTTATTTTTCTTCAGGCGTTCTTGTGCAAAGCTGGCAAAGGGAGTCTACCATAAGCTACTAATATTAGTATGCCAAGTGGCTCCTGGCCAAATCTGAAGGCCAGGATTGAAGGACCATTGTACTCCTTAGTCAACACATGCATGGACAATCCAGAAAAGTCAAACGTGGTTGGAATTGTTGGGCCTTCAGATTTCCAAATCAACCTCCTCTTTGGGCCAACACCCCCCTGGGTTCATTCTTTCTTTTCTTTTATATTTTTATTTTTTTTCATTTAATTGTTTTATTATTAATAATTATAATTATTATTTTTACTAACCAAATTAATTTTTTCATAATAAAATCAGAAAACTAAAATATATATATTTTTTATTATTTATTAATTTCACCCTTAATTTATTATTTTTGTAAATAAATACTAACATAAACTAATTTTGTTAATTAGGTTAATTTTAATATTTTCACAATAAATAAAATCAATGTAGAATTAGGGTTTTGACAATTTTAATCCTTTTATTTTTATTTCCTTTTTATTTCCTTGAAACATAAAAAACTCAAAAAATATTTCTTTTAATTAATTAATTAGCTTAGGTTTAATTAAAATGCAAAAGATAATTAAATCTCTTTCTTTCTCAAAAAAAAGGGTCAAAACCCTAAAACTTCTCCGATTCAATTTTCTCTCGCGCGTATGTTTGTTTTATTAATTTTTGATCCATTATTATGTAATTGTTCCGATGATGTAATAGCTTTAATTAGGACTCTTTTTACCGCTTTCATTTATTTTCCATAATTTACTTTTTCAAGGGTTTGTTTTTGGCGATGTAAATACCCGACGCCTTGTAATAGCGTAGATTTATTTTCCACAACATTTAACTGCTAGATGTATGTTAACTAGGCTATGCATGACAAGACTTATCTCTGAAATTAAAATCAACCCGTAGCCCACCATAACATGTGCAAAGATAACTTAACTGAATCCTGACACACTCGCACATGCCACTCATAGGGTACGCCTCACTTGGTTGCCTCGACGTGGTCATTGAGTATAGGGTGTTTTAGAGGTCTCCCTCCTGTCTAAAGATCAAAGTTGCCTCGGAACGGTTGCCTCGATAAAAAACGATCTAAGACATTACGGTTATCGCTAAGGCGTCCTACTATTGCTTTGGTGACCACATGCCCCATAAATCGAATTGACCCGAAACTCCAACGACGGTGCTACCTACTTCTCAATAGTGGGATAGTACTGTCTAAAGGACATTTACACAGCCTAATTTCTTTTGAGTAGGTAGAGGTTCTTAGATACTTGCTCTTTCAAAACAAAAATACTTTTCGCACCTACACTTTTCTGACAAAAGTTTTCAAACAAACACTTCATACACCCTTGAGGACAGATACAAGAGTTAAATCGAAGTTTTCAAACAAACTTTTTTTCGAAACCCACAAACACATGAAAAGAAAAACATTTTTGAAAACATAGTGAGCAAGTACCTAAGAGCCCGTGGATAACCACAGATAGAAAGGGTGCTAACACCTTCCCTTTCTATAATCTACCTCCCGAACCGAGAAACATCTCGAAAAGGAATTTTGCTGTGCTTTTGTCCTTTCCTTGTTGGAGAAAATAAAAGACGGTGGCGACTCTTGCTTACCGCGACATTTCGCGAACCAGCATTCCAAAACAGTCAGTTCTATTCCCACCGATCACAGAACTGGCGACTCTGCTGGGGACTATTATATAAGTGAGGTGTACCTTAGGATTATATCACTCTATGTTTTCAATTGTATGCCTTGTATGCTTTAATTTTGTGGGGTTGCATCAGAGTTTTATAGATCCTAACCCGGATCTGGGGAATACCCTTTAGGTAAGTAGCAATAAACTGTGAGGGACCTGTCCGGCGTAGACCGACACGGGTGAAGCAGTAGCTACGTTGGTGTGACACCTTGGTCTGTACCGATATCCCTTGTGTTGGAACGAGGAGAATATGGGTCTTCTGAGGAGTTATTAAGCACCAACTGACCTTAGAACCTTAAATTGACCAACTTGGCCATAGAACAGTAGCAGCATGCTACACTCATTGAGGCTAAACTCTCGCGATGGTTCCGGCCGCAAGAAAAGGTTGCTAAGCTGGAGTTATGACCGATTGAGGGTAGTCAGTGATATTGAGATCCTCTAGAACCCGATTACTATTTTTAGGACAGGTCTTAACCAACTGAAACTGAAAGAGGGTAGTACCTAAACTTCATGTCGGCCTGAACTCTAAGGGATGTCTTGTGTGACTTGTGTGCCTTTACTATGTTTGCCTTTTGTGAATACTTGTGGTGTGCCTTTATCATGACATCATAACATCGTAACATTGCATGCATCCTGCATAAGGACTAATCCATTTCAAAGACAAGAGGGCTTCATCTTTGCTCTGTTTTGTAGGACATCATGATGCCCGTGCGTAGGAACACTATCCGGCTCAACTTTGTTCAACCACCTGCTTGCTTACAGAATTGGTTGACAGGATTCCAAACACTACTTCCTTCATCAAGAGGCATGGTTCTCTTCTCGGTTTAGTCATTTCAAAGTGGGACCAACAATTGATGAGCGTCCTGGCCCAGTTTTATGATCCGCTATACCATTGCTCCACCTTTCAAGACTTCCAGCTGGTCCCTACCCTGGAAGAATTCTCTGATTTGCTTGGTATCCCTGTTTTAGAACAAACTCCATTCACCGGTTGGGAAAAGACTCTTAGGCCTGAAGAGATTGCTACAGCCCTTCCCTTGACCAAAGAGGAGGTAATGGCTAAATGGGAGACTAGAAGTGGAGTTAAGGGCTTTTTGGCTTAGTTTCTGATTGGCAAAGCTAATAGTTTCTGGAATGACTTAGACTTCAGGGCGTACGAAGACATTCTGGCTCTCTTAATCTATGGTATAGTATTGTTTCCAAATCCTGATACCTTTGTTAATGTCAACGCCATAAGGATCTTCATCTCTCAGAACCCTGTACCCACTCCCTTGGGTGATATCCTGCAACAGCTCTATGCTCGTACTGCCCGAAGACGGGGAACTTTATGGTGTTGTACTCCTTTATTGGTGAGGTGGTTTATTTCGCACCTACCTAAGTTTGTACTGAAGAACAAAGAAGGAAGGGGCTGGGCTCATAGGATAATGTCTCTCACTGATAATGACATCATTTGGACTCTCAGAGGTTTAGATGAGGTGGCTGTTATTGATTGTTGCGGAGAGTATCCTAATGTTCCTTTGATCGGAACCTAGGGAGGAATCTCTTATAATCCATGTTTAGCTCTCCGTTAGTTTGGAAAAGCCAGAAGAGCGGGGCCTCATGAGATGTTGATACCTCACATCAATTTTGAGTTTCAGGTAGATAGTGACGAGCTGCGTCGTAGATTCATCCGGGCTTGGGATAGAATTCACAAAGCTGACCCACATGAGTTGGGACCAAAGACTTCTCTACCAATGGAATCCTATTTCAGATGGGTCCGCATCCGTGCTCAGAAGCTAGGTATGCCCTACGAAGCTGTCAGGCCTATTATCCTTGAAATTGCTGATAAAGACGGGGTCCCTCCAACTGTTATCCATCCTCAGATACCCACTGATATGGGTACACTAAAGAGGTCTTGGGCGCAACTGCAGGAAGAACGAGATTCTTATCGGGAAAGGTTCAACGAACAGGAGCAGAAGATCCAGAAGCTGACTAAACAATTGGAGAACGAGCGGATCCTGAATGACTATATCCGTACTGAGAAGAGGAGGCCATGGGAGCATTGATGGGCCTTGGATGTTTCTTTTACAACTTTTATTTACTTTTCAGTATTTCCATTCTTGTATCGCCTAAGGGAAATTTGTTGAACAATTTAAATTCTGAAGTTTAATCTAATAAAGTTTATTTCCTTTCTTGTCTACAAAGTTGAATCTCGATTGTCTTTGAAAACATAAATCATACGCATTTCATTTCATCATATGCATAACAGGTACCCCTTTTTACAAGTCACTTATCTTCTTCGTTGTTTATTTCAGCAATCATCATGACTTCTGAACCTTCCACTGAACAAGCTATCAAGGCCCTCCAGGCCCAGAATGCCCAGTTCCAAGAGTTGGTTATGAGCCTCGCCAAGGGTCAACAAGAATTGAAGACCCTGATTCTGAAGAAGAAGAAGAAGAAGAGGACCGTCTTGTTCAACACTGGACACAGATTTGAGAATGGACTGCTGAATGAGGTTGAGCTGACTACTTCATATGTAGGAAAAGACAGCCCCCAAGAAAGAAGGGTTCCTAGTCCCGTGGTCTCCGACAACGAGACAGATTATGATGAGGAACAATACCCTCCTGCTGAGGATAGGTATAAACAGCTGGAAGACCGCTTAAGTGCTATGGAGATACAAAATGTGCTCGGGTTGGACTTTGGAGACCTAGGCTTATCCTCTGGGGTGGTGGTCCCACATAAGTTCAAGGCACCTGCTTTTGCCAAATACGACGGAGCCTCCTGCCCAAAGCTGCACCTCCGGTTGTATGTAAGGAAGATCCAACCTTACACTGCTGACAAGAATTTGTGGATCCATTTCTTCCAGGATAGTCTTTCAGGGAATCAACTCGAATGGTTCTATCAGCTGGATGGAGCCAGCATTCGTAACTGGGAGGATTTGGCTACTGCGTTCTATAAGCAGTATCAGTATAATTCCGACCTCGCTCCTACGCGTACCCAACTCCAGGGTATGTCACTAGGGACGGGTGAAGGATTTAAGGAGTATGCTCAAAAGTGGAGAGACCTTGCTGGAAGGGTGCAGCCACCTTTGACTGACCGTGAGCTTGTTGATATGTTCTTGGGGACCCTGTCTGGTCCATTCTTTAACCATCTGATCGGAAATTCTTCAGTCGGGGTTACAGACCTTATCTTGACTGGTGAGAGAATAGAAGCCGGTATCAAGTCTGGGAAGATACAGAAAGGTGCCTCCTCGAGCACTGAAAAGAAGTCGTTCAAGAAGGAATTCAGTGTTGTCTATGGTTCAAGGAGACAGAATAGACCGGAACACCACCAGGCTGTCAACGCGGTGGTTATTTCAAAACCTGATGCTTCTCCTCAGCATCACAACCAACAAAGGAGTGAGAGACCCCGAAGGCAGTTCACTCGTCTCAGTATGACCTTGTCCCAGATATTGCCGCAGTTACTGACAACTAATCTGGTGACTATAAAAGAAGCTCCGAAGGTTGTAAACACAACGTCCCCAAAGTACAATCCTAACGCCTGCCGCGCTTATCACTCTGACAGCCCGGGGCATACTACGGATGATTGTTGGGCTCTGAAGAATAAGGTTCAGGACCTAATTGATGCTAAAGAGATAGAGTTCGAGGCGCCCGAAAGGCCCAATGTTGTGACTGCTCCCATGCCCAAGCATGGAGTGAATGCTGTAGAGGAAGACCTGTTTGTAGCCTCTGTGGATGATATTGTTACTCCGCTATTGACTGTCAAGAGGAACCTGTTGCTAGCCGGTTTATTTTCGGGATGTAGTGAAGGTTGCCATCTGTGTTCTGTTTCACCTACTGGTTACCCATCTTTGAAGTCAGGCATCCAAAACCTGATGGATAATAAAGAGATCCTGTTCAAGAAGTTTGCTGTTCCTGCCACCCCTACTGAAGAAATTTCCATTATTACCATTTTCAACAATTCTCCCAAGGCTCCCTCAAAGAAGCCTGTCAAAATTATGCCTGTTCAGAAGATTGCACCTATAATCATCACTATTCCAGGGCCTATCCCCTATACATCTGACAAATCTATCCCATGGCACTATGGGGCAGATGTTTATGTGCTCGGAGTTAAACAAGAGTTTGATACTAGTACCAACGTCAGCAACATCACCGGGCCTGCCAAAGTCACCCGCAGCGGTAGACTTTTCTCACCAGATATTGCGCCACCAACTATTAAGAGACCTCTTGTTATCACACCTGCAAGTGTGCCTATCAATCTTCCTGACCAAGGTCCTATTTCTACCCCTGTTGCCGAGTCATCTGACGCTCGGGGCAAAGGGATCTCTACTGATATGCCTGCCCCGACGGAGGCACCAAAGACCGTCAATGTTGAAGCTTCCAAACAGGAGATGGAACAGATTCTTAAGATTATCAAGAAGAGTGATTTTAATATAGTTGAGCAGCTGGGGCACACCCCATCTAAAATTTCTATGTTATCACTGTTATTGTGTTCAGAGGCCCATGCAAAGGCTTTGATTACCTTCCTGAAGACGGCCCATGTGCCACGAGAGACATCAGCTGATCAATTTACCGATTGTGTGGCCAACCTAACTGCTGATAATGGTTTGGGTTTCTCCGACGCCGATCTGACTGCTAAGGGGAAGAACTATAACGATGCCCTGCATGTCTCCATTGAATGCAGGGGCACTACTCTTGCACATGTGTTGGTTAACACTGGGTCCTCATTGAATGTCTTGCCCAAGAAAGCTCTAGACAGGTTGGATTGTGAGGGGTTGGAACTAAAGCCAAGTAACATTGTTATCCGAGCCTTTGACGGGTCTAAAAGGATGGTACATGGTGAGGTTGACATTCCAATCAGAGTTGGTTCTCAGGTCTTCAATTCTACATTCTACGTGATGGACATTCGACCGTCCTATTCATGTCTGCTGGGTCATCCTTGGATCCACAAGGCTGGAGCTGTGACCTCCACACTGCATCAGAAGCTGAAATACCTGGTTAAAGGGAAGATTGTGACGGTTCAGGGGGAGGAAGAATACATGGTCAGCCACCTCAACTCGTTCCGGTATATAGAGATGGATGGGGAATTCATTGAGACCCCATTCCAGCATTTTGAAGAGGTCCCTCAGACACTGGCATCAGCGGAGACTGTGATTGAAGATCCTCCTTTGAAGATGGCTTCCTTAAAGGATGCCCGGGCTGTTATTGAGAAGGGTGAGTGCGCAAACTGGGGCCGACTTCCTGATTTCACTCAGAAGACTGACAAGTTTGGTTTGGGTTTCACTGCAGAAGCTCAAAGGGCTGTTCGTCGTGCAAGGATTGGAAGACCTCCTGTGTTTATCAGCAACTCGGGAGTCAATGCCATTGAAGATGACGTGGAGGAATCTGAATTCGACAGCTGGATCTACCCTACGACCGACGGTGGACCAAACAACTGGACAGCGAAAGACTTCGTCCCTATTACTATTGTGACTCAGTAATGAACTCCTTTGTTTTGAATTTGTAACAGACAATATTGTGGAACTTTATGGTCCGGTGTCTTACCCGGGGCACCGTGGCTTCATTTGTGAGGGCTTTTGTGTGTCATTTTCATATATCATTAATAAAAGCATTGGACATTTTTTTTGCATTTCAAATCTTACGCTCCTTGTCTTTCTTTATTATATATTGCAAAACAGCTATTTACACACACTCACATATACAGGTCCCAATCCACTCTAGATCTCACTGGTAACGATTCTGCTACTGCTAGTTATGACTTCGAAAATCCGATCAACTTAGCCGAAGACGAAGGTGAAGATGATTGTGAAGTGCCTGGTGAGCTTGCAAGACTACTACTCCAGGAAGAGAGGGCCATTCAGCCACATGAAGAGCTAGTGGAAACAGTGAACCTGGGTACTGAGACAAACATAAAGGAAGTCAAGATCGGTGCAAATCTGGAGCTTAGTGTGAAACAACGGTTGATTCAGATGCTGCATGACTATGTGGAAATCTTTGCCTGGTCTTATGAAGATATGCCTGGGTTGGATACCGACATTGTGGTTCATCACCTGCCTACCAAGGAAGAATGCCCTCCAGTAAAACAGAAGGTCCGCCGCATGCGTCCAGAGATGTCCGAGAAAATCAAAGCTGAGGTTATGAAACAATTTGATGCCGGTTTTCTAGCAGTAACTTCTTACCCTCAGTGGGTCGCCAATGTGGTTCTAGTACCGAAGAAAGATGGTAAGGTCCGAATGTGTGTTGATTACAGGGATTTGAACAGGGCGAGCCCTAAGGATGACTTCCCTCTACCTCACATCGACGTTCTGGTTGACAACACTACTCAGCATAAGTTATTCTCCTTCATGGACGACTTCTCCGATTATAATCAGATCAAGATGGCTCCTGAGTACATGGAGAAGACCACTTTCGTCACTCAGTGGGGCACCTTCTGTTACAAGGTCATGCCTTTTGGGTTGAAAATACTGGGGCAACCTACCAACGTGCCATGGTTGTTTTGTTTCATGACATGATCCATCATGAGATTGAAGTCTATGTCGATGATATGATTGCAAGGTCCCAAACTGAGGAAGAACACCTTGACCATCTACAGAAGCTGTTTGACCGGTTGAAGTTGTACAAGCTGAGATTAAACCCGAACAAGTGCACCTTCGGGGTGAGGTCTGGAAAACTACTAGGTTTCATCGTGAGCGATAAAGGTATTCAAGTGGACCCTGCCAAAGTGAAAGCCATACAAGAGATGCCAGTTCCCAAGAAAGAGAAAGAAGTCAGAGGCTTTCTAGGACGGCTGAATTACATTGCCCGATTCATCTCGCACCTAACTGCTACCTGTGAGCCAATCTTCAAGCTACTGAAGAAAGATCAAGTAGTACGTTGGAACGATGAATGTCAGGCCGCTTTCGAAATAATCAAAGAGTATCTCCAAGAGCCACCCATTCTTATGCCACTGGTTGAAGGGAGACCTCTAATCTTATACTTGACAGTACTTGACAACTCAATGGGGTGTGTGCTGGGTCAGCATGATGAGTCAGGCCAAAAAGAGCACACTATTTATTACCTTAGCAAAAATTTTACCGGCTGTGAGACCCGATACTCACTGCTCGAGAAAACTTGCTGCGCTTTGGTATGGGCTTCTCGCCGGCTGAGATAATATATGTTGACTCACACTACTCTGTTGATTTCAAAAATGGATCCAATCAAGTACATATTCGAAAAGCCTGCCTTGTCCGGAAGAATAGCAAGATGGCAGATGATCTTGACTGAATATGACATCCAGTACACGACTCAAAAAGCAATCAAGGGAAGTGTGTTGGCAGACCATTTGGCACATCAGGCAGTGGATGATTACCAATCCATGAACTTTGAATTTCCAGACGAGAATATCATGGTAGTAACTGATTGTGAAATACCTGGACCGGATGAAGGACCTGAGGAAGGATCCTGATGGTCTATGCACTTTGACGGAGCCTCGAACGCTTTGGGTAATGGTATTGGCGCTGTGATCATATCTCCAAAAGGCTCTCATACTCCACTTACCGCCCGACTATGTTTCAACTGCACCAACAACATGGCGGAGTATAAAGCCTGCATTATGGGTCTTCGAGCTGCAATTGACCTAAGGATCCAGTTTCTGAGTGTCTTCGGAGATTCCACTCTCGTGATCAGTCAGATCAAAGGCGAGTGGGATACAAAACACCCAAATCTTATTCCTTACAAAGAGTACGTGTTGACGTTGATTCCCCACTTCGAGGAAATAACCTTTGAGCACTTCCCAAGAGAAGAGAATCAGTTGGCGGACGCGTTAGCTACGATGTCTTCTATGTTCAAAGTTAAATGGGACAACGAGGCTCCCCGGATCATTATTTGGAAATTGGATGAACCTGCACATTGCTGTGACCTTGAGACCGAAGAGGTAACAGAAAAACCTTGGTATCATGAAGTAAAGAGGTATCTTGAAGCTCAAGAATACCCCGAGGGCGCGTCTGTTAATGACAAGAAGTTTCTGAGAAGGTTTGTGGCAAAGTTCTTCCTCAGCAATGACATTCTTTACAAACGAAACCATGATTCAACCTTACTGCGTTGTGTGGATAAGACTGAAGCAGAAAGGATCATGGCAGAACTGCATGAAGGTACTTTCAGAATGCATTCCAGTGGACATACCATGGCAAAGAAAATCCTTCGGGCAGGATATTACTGGTCCACAATGGAAGCCGACTGTTATCAGCATTCTCGGACATGTCACAAATGCCAGGTTTATGCTGATAAGGTGCACATTCCTCCAGTTCCTTTGAACGTCTTGACATCACCTTGGCCTTTTGCAATGTGGGGCATTGATATGATCGGCGAGATCAGACCTACGGCATCCAACGGGCATCGCTTCATCCTAGTAGCAATTGATTACTTTACGAAGTGGGTCGAAGCATCTTATTTTTCCACTGTAACCAAGAACGTAGTGGCACATTTCATTCGGCATAACCTGATCTGTCGATACGGTGTACCAGAGAGGATCATTACGGATAATGGTACCAATCTCAACAACAAGATGATCACTGAGCTCTGCGAGCAATTCAAGATACAGCACCACAACTCTTCTCCTTACAGGCCGAAGATGAATGGGGCCGTAGAAGCAGCTAATAAGAACATTAAGAAGATTGTGTAGAAGATGACAATGACCTACAAAGATTGGCATGAGATGTTATCGTTTTCTCTTCATGGGTACCGTACCTCAGCACGAACGTCAACAGGGGCAACACCCTACTCCTTGGTATACGGCATGGAGGCAGTCTTACCCATCGAAGTTCAGATACCCTCTCTCCGGATCATGAAGGATGCAGGTTTAAGTGAAGATGACTGGATCCATACTCGGCTTGATCAACTAAACCTAATCGACGAAAAGAGACTCACTGTTATTTGTCATGGTCAGACGTACCAAAAACGGATGATCAAGGCATTTAACAAGAAAGTCAGACGGCAAGAGTATCAAGTCAGAGACCTGGTAATCAAGCGCATCATTCTACCTTAAGGTGATCCCAGGGGCAAATGGACCCCTACGTACGAAGGGCTATTTGTGGTTAAGAACATCTTCTTAGGAGGAGCAATGATATTAACCACCATGGATGGTGACGACCTTCCTCACCCCGCCAATGCAGACATAGTAAAAAGATACTACGCATGATTAAAGACCCGCTAGGTCGTCTGGCCTAGGCAAAAATAAGGGCTTCTCGGTGAACCAAAAGGGTTCGGGAAAAAATAAGGGATGAAAATAAAAAAATTCTGTACACCCGGCAAGTCGAAAACCTGAAAAGGCGGCTTGGGCAAAAATGGGTATCCCGGTAGACTGAAAACCCGAAAGGGCGGTCCAGGCAAAAGTTAGGGATAAGTGTAATACTATGTCTCATTGGATCACCCAGCATCCAGACTTCGGTATCGACCATCAGGCTCGGACGGCACCAATCAATCAGGTTCATCTTCAACTAATCAGCAAAGTGATGAGACACTTGAAGACATAAAGGCGATAGCAGAGTTGGAACCCAGTGGGATTTTTCACATAGCTGTTTTGTTTCCTTTTCACAAACTGTATAAACTCTATTTTGTTCGGCGGCGTTCTCTTACTAGGACGTCAGCCTCTTGTACATAAAACGCCTATTTACAGGCAAATTTCAAAATCAATACAAGTTCATTTTTCAGATAAATTTCAAATTATTTTCCCTTTATCTGTTTTGTTTTGCAAGGAACGTCCAATGTTCATTTTGATATATGCATTTGACATTAATTGCTAATCACAAATATTTGCATGCAAAACAAAGGACTAATCACAGGTGACATCGGAAGTAGGGGCAATAAGCATTGTCTAAGCGATCTAGTTGCTCTGTCCACCGAGATACCAAGGTAAGTTCAGCTGAAGAATTTGACCAAGATACCTTCACTCCCTGCAGAGTAAGGCAAGAATCAGCAATACTCTCCCCAAGCAGAGTTGGCCTCCCATCAGCCCTAAAAAGGCACAGTATCCCCAGCAAATCAGCAATACTCTCCCCAAGCAGAGTTGGTCTCCCATCAGCCCTAAAGAAGTTGGGTATCCCCAGTAGATCTTAATATTCCCCAGCGGAGTATACAGATATTCCTCAGCAAGCATCCCCTACGTTCTTAATATTCTTCAACAGAGTATAAGAATGTTCCCCGGTGGAATACAAGATACCCCCAGTGGAGCCATTTCCCAGCGCAGTCCAAAAAGCTTCCCTGCCAGAGTTGGATCATCTTACCCAGTAGATTCTGGAAGCTTGTCTCCTACAGAGTACAAATGTCTCTCCCCAGCCAAATTCAGAGGTTACCCCCCACCAGAGTCTAACTGGGTTATCCTCAGCAAATTGCAACGGAAAGATCGTCGTCAGCGAAGTTCTTCCTATCCCCAGCGGAGTTCATCATCAAAATCCCCAACAAAGCATAGCAACGGAATCCCCAGCGGAGTTATCGTTAAAATCTCAGCGAAGCACCTCTTCCCCACAGAGTAATTCCCTGCAGAGTAATCTCTTCACTAGGTTTATTCCCCAACGGAGTCATCTTCTCATACCGGTTTATCCTTGCAATCATCTTCGTTCATCATCCCCAGCAGAAACAAAGAACTCTACTCTTCAACATCAGCCCAGGATTTAACAAACTCCCCGGCATCTGTCAAGGATTTATTTTCCCCGACAAAAATACATTCATAAACATTTCGCATTTCATACATGACAAAATGCATACGACACGATCTCATTTCGAGAGTATCATGCATCTCATACATCATGACATCGCATACAACTAATGTTTTGCCTTTTCAGGAAAAGGTCAATCAAAAGATGATTACCATCAACCTTTTTTCAAGTTCCAGATCAACACCTGTAACTAGCCAGGAAATATCTGTGGACGACTGATTATAGGTTAACACCTGAAACCGGACAGGAAAACCACCTATATGAAGAGATTGAAGATTAACACCTGTAACAGGCCAAGAAACCATCTTTCTTTCTCAGGTCAGAGATTAATACCTGAAACCAGCCAGGACAACTATCTCCCCGACCACCCTTTTTAAGTTCCAGATTAATACCTGTAACAAGCCAGGAAATATCGGTGGACGATGGATTGTAGATCAACACCTGTAACAAGCCAGGAAACTATCTTTCTTTCTCAGGTCAGAGATTAATACCTGAAACCAGACAGGAAAACTATCTCATTGGCCAGCCTTCTTAAGTTCCGGATTAATACCTGTAGCAAGCCATGAAATATCCGTGGACGAATGATTGTAGATCTATACCTGAAACCAGACAGGACAACTATCTACTTGACCATCATGAAGCAACCCTACACCGGTTCCTTCTATTTCAGATGCAGTTTTACACGGACTCATCGTCAGGCAACCCTACACAGATTCCTTCTTTCAACCTACCAAGTTACAATTCAACAAACATTTCCAGATGGCATCTTTAAGCCCATCTCCACAACTATCCATTACATTTCCAGATGGCATCTATAAGCCCATCCTCCTATCCATCATCTCTCCAAATGGCATCCGTAAGCCCATTCCCGACATTACATTGCTGATATCGCGCTATGCGAGTGCAAATTTCTGGGCACTTTAGTGTTCAATCATCTTCCACCTTCGGATCACGAAAGGCACGGAAGCCAATCTACATCCTCAGGTCTAAGAAGATTGAACAGGGGAAACTGTTGTACCCCAAAATTTTCCCTCCCATATTCCTCAAGATTTGACAAGAATAATTCTCAAATTGCTCAAGATTGCTCAAGGATTAGACAGTCAAACCATCTCCTAAGATAACTGAAATTAGGGTTTTGGTTCTTTCAAGGAATTTGGGGTTTTCAATGGTTCAATCAAGTCTCATAGGCCCATATACATCCTCAAGCACCTACATGCCAAGTTTCAAGACTCACAGTGCCAATTTGCACAGTCAAAAGCCCCATTTGTTCTACAATCAACTGCAGGGGCAAAATGGTCATTTTGCAGTCAAAAGTCAGAATTTTTAGTCAACATATTATTTTTAGTCCACAATCATCATTTGATCAAGTCTTGATCATGATTCCACAAGAATAGCTCAAAAATCATCAAGATGCAAAAGTTACTATTTTTGGACAGTAGAAAAGTCAACTATATCTTGACCAGGGCATAACTTTTTCATGGTTTGTCAGAAAAATTCCATCCAATGCTCATTTTGAAGGGGATGTAATTTCCTACAATCCACATTCACACTCCAAGTTCAATAATTGCTTTCACAAAAAGTTATCAATTTCTACATTATAGGTCAATTTCAAAAGTCAACAAATGTGCACTTTGAGTCATAGGCCATAACTTGATATTGGTAAATCCAAATGACATGGGACCAAAGGCATTGGTTAGAGGACTTCAAGACCTTTCCAAAATGTCCAAGAACATGGTCATATGATCAATATTGAGAAAGATATGTATTGGAGAAGTTAGGAAATTTTTAGGAATTTGCAAAAGTCAACTTTGCTCAAAACACCTTATTTTTGCTAATGGGCCTCAAATCTCTTCTTGAAACTTCACCCATGACCTATGCACGACCCATCAAGCTTAATTGAATTTATTTTCTTATTTTTATTGATTAATTGGATTTTTAATTAATATTAATTCATTTAATTAATTTAAATTGTAGGAAAATACAAGATTTGATTTTTTCAATCAATTTATGAAGCAAATGTGGTCAAGATATGGTGGCAATTTCGTGCTCAAAGTCAAAGATACAAAAAATCCAAAATTGGCAACATTTTCCAATCATGAAAAATCAAAAATATTTGATTTCCAATCAAGGATTCAAGCATCAATGCAATGGATTTTTGCTCAAGTTTTTGACCTAATTTCATTCTCCTATATATATGCAAGCAAACCCTGATCAAAGAGAGGTGAAAAAGCTGTGGAAACAGATCATAGAATATTCAAGAATTTCAAAGAAAAGTCAAAACTGATTCTTGCGTTCCAAGCCAATTTAAGGCATTCTATTGATTCAAACACATTGCTGGAAGTGTCAGGAGTGATTTACAATTGAATTCACGCACTAAAGCTCATAGAATCATCACACACAATTTCACGGTTTGCTTTTTTATTTCAGAATCATACAAGTTAATTCATGCATATTTAACACGCTTTTGTGTTTGATTTGTGTTGCTAGGAACCATACGAAGCTAATGGTATAATTGAATTGAATTATCATGTCCTGAATCAAAAGATGCCATAGTTGAATTTTTAGGGTTCGTGAGCTTTAAATTGGGGCTTTGCAATCCAGGAACAACTAGGACTAGTGATACATATGGTTGAAATCGTGAGAACCAGACGAACATGATGCACCCCTCGCGAAATATTTATATGTACTGTATCTCTAATCGTTATTATTCGTGCAGCTAGTTTGTGGGGGTTAAAAACCCCTGCTATCTAATGTTTATTTTTGCAAGAACTATGAAGAAGATGATGATGTGTTAGTACATGGTTGGCCAGTTCAAAAGAGCGCGCGTTTTTTTATAATTTCAGTCTATTAATTTGTTTGCATATATAATCAACACTTGTTATTCCAATGACAATTGAGGCAGCGTGGTGGAGTGGTTGAGCAAGCGTCCAATAAGCTTTGGGAGCTGGGTTCGAATCCCAGGTCCATCAAACATTTATTTGTTATTTTTCTTCAGGCGTTCTTGTGCAAAGCTGGCAAAGGGAGTCTACCATATGCTACTAATCTTAGTATGCCAAGTGGCTCCTGGCCAAATCTGAAGGCCAGGATTGAAGGACCATTGTACTCCTTAGTCAACACATGCATGGACAATCCAGAAAAGTCAAACGTGGCTGGAATTGTTGGGCCTACAGATTTCCAAATCAACCTCCTCTTTGGGCCAACACCCCCATGGGTTCATTCTTTCTTTTCTTTTATATTTTTATATTTTTATTTTTTTTCATTTAATTGTTTTATTATTAATAATTATAATTATTATTTTTACTAACCAAATTAATTTTTTCATAATAAAATCAGAAAACTAAAATATAATATTTTTTTTTATTATTTATTAATTTCACCCTTAATTTTTTATTTTTGTAAATAAATACTAACATAAACTAATTTAGTTAATTAGGTTAATTTTAATATTTTCACAATAAATAAAATCAATGTAGAATTAGGGTTTTGACAATTTTAATCCTTTTATTTTTATTTCCTTTTTATTTCCTTGAAACATAAAAAACTCAAAAAATATTTCTTTTAATTAATTAATTAGCTTAGGTTTAATTAAAATGCAAAAGATAATTAATTCTCTTTCTTTCTAAAAAAAAGGGTCAAAACCCTAAAACTTCTCCGATTCAATTTTCTCTCGCGCGTATGTTTGTTTTATTAATTTTTGATCCATTATTATGTAATTGTTCCGAGGATGTAATAGCTTTAATTAGGACTCTTTTTACCGCTTTCATTTATTTTCCGCAATTTACTTTTTCAAGGGTTTGTTTTTGGCGATGTAAATACCCGACGCCTTGTAATAGCGTAGATTTATTTTCCGCAACATTTAACTTCTAGATGTATGTTAACTAGGCTATGCATGACAAGACTTATCTCTGAAATTAAAATCAACCCGTAGCCCACCATAACATGTGCAAAGATAACTTAACTGAATCCTGACACACTCGCACATGCCACTCCTAGGGTACACCTCACTTGGTTGCCTCGATGTGGTCATTGAGTATAGGGTGTTTTAGAGGTCGCCCTTCTGTCTAAAGATCAAAGTTGCCTCAAAACGGTTGCCTCGATAAAAAACGATCTAAGACATTAGGGTTACCGCTAAGGTGTCTTACTATTGCTTTGGTGACCACATGTCCCATAAATCGAATTGACCCGAAACTCCAACGACGGTGCTACCTACTTCTCAATAGTGGGATAGTACTGTCTAAATGACATTTACACAACCTAATTTCTTTTGAGTAGGTAGAGGTTCTTAGATTCTTGCTCTTTCAAAACAAAAATACTTTTCGCACCTACACTTTTCTGAAAAAAGTTTTCAAACAAACACTTCATACACTCTTGAGGACAAATACAAGAGTTAAATCGAAGTTTTCAAACAAACTTTTTTTCGAAACCCACAAACACAAGAAAAGCAAAACATTTTTGAAAACATAGTGAGCAAGTACCTAAGAGCCCGTGGATAACCACGGATAGAAAGGGTGCTAACACCTTCCCTTTCTATAATCTACCTCCCGAACCGAGAAACATCTCGAAAAGGAATTTTGCTGTGCTTTTGTCCTTTCCTTGTTGGAGAAAATAAAAGACGGTGGCGACTCTTGCTTACCGCGACATTTTGCGAACCAGCATTCCAAAACAGTCAGTTCTATTCCCACCGATCACACATAGGGATTAAAGCGTACGACTATGTCCCGTTGGATCACTTACAGTAAGCTTTGTTACCAACGTCAAGTTAAAACGGTATAAATCAATTCAATCACTATCTTTTGACAATGAGGGATGATATAGTTGAAGACATAGGGGCAATAACAGAGTTGGAACCCGATGAGATTATTTCCACATAAATATATGTTTTGTTTTCACTTTTTACTCTTTAAATTTCATGACAATTTCCTCTTATAAGGATTTGTGTCTATTTGTATAAAATCGTTTGTTTATGGGTAAATTATCAATGCAAATACACCCTAAAATTAAAAAATTTGTTTTTTACTTTTTCTGTTTTATTTGAAAAAAAAGTCCAATGACTAAAATTGAATGAACATATGCATATGAACATGAATAACTATTAACAAATATATGCATAAGAACAAGAATAAGCATTTACTCAAGACTCTAGGAGTTGGGATGACGTTCAAGCTGTCCACAAAAACCCACAGAGCCATTTCCATGGGATTATCCCCACGGAGTAGTCTTCACAAAACAATCTTTACCAAAGATATATCCCCCAAAAAATGGGATACATTAATCATACTCACCAGTTGAACCCCTAGCAGATAAAATAATATGATCTTTTTCCCGGCAACATCGCCCACCTACGGGGTCCCAATTGTTACAGTTTATGGAAATTCTCTTCCCCAACTGAGTGTATTCCTCTGAAACTGTAAAACCCTACAAATTTCTTCTCTCCAGCAGAGATCACTTCCTCAGCAAGGGTGTTTCCTCAGTAGATTCTTTCCGTGTCAACAAGGTTTATTTCCCCAACAGATTAGTCTCCCCAGCTTGAGTCTGTTTCCCCCATAAGTCACTGGCAATATTCCCATCTCAAGTAAAAGGAATCCATATCCCTATCCCCATAGATTTTTCTACTTAATTTGAAACTAGATTAGGTATCATTTAACCTTATTCTCTCAGACGAGTCGGCATCCAGTCCATCTCTTTTATCCCCAATCAGGGTATCTAAGAACTAAATTCCCCAGTAGAGCAGTTAACGACCAATGTTCTTGGACTCTTCTTCCCAAACAGGACTCAACATCCTTCAGCTGAGTTTCCTCAAACAGAAAAGAGGAATACCCATCAAGATCGAAGATACACATACTCTTCATCCCCGACAACAGTCAGGGATTTATTTTCCTAGAAAAATATGTTGCACGAGTTTACAGGTACACTTCAACAACATTTCACATTCATACATAATTTAAAAAACGTCATAGAATATTCATATGAAACACATATATCATAGTCTCATTTATTTTGAGAACATCATTACGCAATTCATTTCATGCATCATAACATTGCATACAGTTAACTCTTTACCTTTTCAGGAAAGATCAATCAACAGACAAACATCATCAACTACCTATATGACCAGACAATATTTTTAAAGACTACATCTAACAAATGGATACTTAAGCAATTTCCTCAGAGGGTCATTCTCAAAGATACATATTTCTACCATTGAAATCAGGCGCAAACATCTTTTGGCTCAAATTAAATCGAGTGTAGATTTATTCTGATACTTCTTCTAGTTGAAGACGAGCATAAACATATTATGGATTAGATTAAATAAAGCATAGATTTATTCTGATACTTCTTCCAGTTGAAGACGGTCGTAGAAATTTTATGGCTCAGGTTAAATCGAGCGTAGATTTATTTTGATACTTCTCCTAGTTAAAGTCAGGCAAAAACATCTTCTGGCTCAGATTAAATCGAGCGTAGATTTATTCTGATACTTCTTCTAGTTGAAGACGAGCATATGCATCTTCTGGATCAGATTAAATCAAGCATAGATTTATTCTGATACATCTTTCAGTTGAAGACGGTCGTAGACATTTTCTAGCTCAGATTAAATCGAGCATAGATTTATTCGGATACTTCTTCTAGTTGAAGACGAGCATATGCATCTTCTGGCTCAGATTGAATCAAGCATAGATTTATTCTGATACATCTTCTAGTTGAAGACGATCGTAGACATTTTGTGGCTCAGATTAAATCGAGCGTAGATTTATTTTGATAATTCTTCCAGTTAAAGTCGGGCGAAAACATCTTTTGGCTCAGATTAAATCAAGCGTAGATTTATTTTGATACTTCTTTCTTTTGAAGACGTTCGTAGACATTTTCTTACTTAGATTAAATCAAGCGTAGATTTATTCTGATACTTACTACCATTAAAAACGAGCATAGACATCTTCTGGCTTAGATTAAATTAAGCGTAGACTTATTTTGATACTTCTTCCAGTTAAAGTTAGGTGTAGACATCTTCTAGATCAAATTAAATCGAGCGTCGAATTATTCTGATACTGCTTCCAGTTGAAGACGAGCGTAGGCATCTTCTGGCTCAGATTAAATCGAGCGTAGATTCATTCTGATACTTCTTCCAGCTGAAGTCGGGTGTAGACTTAGTCTAATTTCTATCAACGGTTATTATGGATGGTGTCTTTTAATCCCATCCCTGGTATAATCAACCAACAGTATAACTTTGTGCACAAGCAAGCACAAATTTCTAGGCACTTAAGTGTTCAATCCTTTTCTACCTTCCAGTCACGAATGGCAAACATGCCAATCTTACTCTTCAGGTTTAAGAAGATTTAACAGCGAAAGTTGTTGTACCCCAAAATTTTCCCTCCCATTTTCTTCAAGACATTCTTTTAAGGGTTTTCAAAATGCTAAAGAATCTCATGGGTTGACCAGTCAAGAGGCTCCTCCTAAGCAATGGGTCTACAACTAGGGTTTTTTGCTTCTCGAAGAAAATTGGGTTGCAAGGGTCTCAAATTATTTCCATGGTTCTTCATAGGTCTTAAATAGTTCTCATGTCAAGTTTCTAGTCTTGCATTACAAGTTTGCTCAGTCAATGGCTTAGATAATTAAAAATCAATTGTATTGGGTAAAAAGTCAACTATGGTCAACATACAGTCAAACTTCAAGATATTTTTGTCAACATCAACACTTTGAAGTGATATTTATCATTTTCTCAAGGAGTTATCATGATTCCTCAAGGAAAGCCCTCAAATCATCAAAAGTCAAAAGTTGTCAAACTAGGGTTTCTTTAGGAGAAGTCAACTGAACTTTGACCAAGCATAACTTTCACATGCTTCATCAGCTTTTCCCCAAGTAAATCCCATTTTGAAGGAAATTCATTTCTATACAACTTTTTATTGATTCTCAAGTCCAAAATTGCTTCATTTGAAAGGTATGAGCTAATACATTACAAGTCATTTTCAAAAGTCAACAAAAAGACACTTTTCGTCAAGGGAACTTACAACAAGACAAAGTCTTCAAATGCAAAAATGATTAAAAGAGAAATTGAAGAAGACATCTTGAGCTTTTCAAAAAGTCTAAGATAATATTTAAAAGATCAAAACTGAGAGAGTTATGACCATTTCAAATTGGGAAAATTTGGTAAAAATGCATGAAACGCAAAGTGAGCAAACTTAAAATTTTGGACATGTAACCTAATGTTTTAGGTTTAAAACATTTCCATGACCATATGGAAGCCTCCTAAACTAATTCATACCTTGCCATGATTTTTATTTATATTTACTTTAATTTTTATTCAATTAAATACAAAGTAAATTAAATAAAACCACAAAATAATGGATTAATGCATATGGGCTTGGTCTTTGGTCAGATTTGAAGCCCATAAACACCATGGACAATTGCCTAAACCGTGTAAACCAAGAGAGGAAAGAATATTCACAAAATGGGAAACATTTCAAATAATTTTGGAAAAAAATCAAACTATAATTCCATTTAGTGGTGTACCATTTTTGTTAACCTAATGCAATGCCTCATATATACAAAAACTTTAGATCATAAGCACACACAAAGCTACTACCTCCAAGCCAAAGGGTTATTCATAAAATTGTCAAAGAAACCAAACAAATCGCATCTCACATTTCCAACCTTTTTCAATCCAAACAAAAGCCAGCAATCAACTCCTGAAGTCCGCAGGAGTTGATCTAAGACCATAGCCAAGCCTGTCAATGCCTGAATCAAGCATATCACAGTTGCTCCATTTGGTAAATTTTTATGGTTTCAAACTCTCCATTCGTGCAATTTAAATAAATTTTATGCATGCATTCTGTAACGTTAGAAATGTTTAAGACAAAGCCATTAGATTGACTAGACTTATACAGATCCAAATAAAAATCGCCATCGCGCTTTATTGTTTCCAAAGGAATGGGAAAAGAGCGAGTAACCCAAAAAGAGGGGGAAAGATTCAAGGTAAGGGGGTTGGTTATGCAAAGGGAAGGTATTAGCACCCTAAACATCTACGGTACTCCGCAGGAACCTCTTTGTAAAAAATCTGAATATTTTGGCTATAAAAATGTTGTATAAAAAATAGACGGTGGAGGTGAAAAAAGAAGTTTTTTTTAATGATTTGCGAACCTTTAGTGCATACGTACAACCTTTCATGCAATAGGGGATCAAGGTACACGTAGTTCCTATTTAAAAAATTTAAAACACAAGTGTGTTGGTTAATTTTATGAGATAAGACATCATCGTCATTGTCCGTGTGGAAAACATACTTACTACCCACAATCATGAGAAAGGAGAATTTGCATCATGTCAAAGTGGAGGATATGGCTTGGATTTTAAAATCAAAAATACCTCACTCAACATTCAAGTGAAAAATATCTCTCTTCACTACATATTGTAGAAGTATAGTTATTTGCATCACTACAAGGATTGACAAGAGTTTAATCTTTTGAGAAAAGTTTAAAGATGAAAGCCAAAGTGGCAAAATGGTATGAAATGAGATTGATTGAGTTTTAGTATTCTCACAAAAATATCAAGGTATTATTAACTTGATTAAAGTTTATTAATGAAAATGTTTTGAAAATGCATGGACGTAAGTCCAAGTGAATTATGAAAATGGTTCAAGTTTAAAAAAACAAGAAGAGTTTTCAAAAGGAGGGAGAAGATTTTTGAAATTAAAGAAGATAGGAGGAGAAGAAGAGACTATCCTAAAGCATAAGGTAAAAGCTAAGGAGAAGAATCATCTAACCAATAAGAAGCCAATACTTGACATTATGAGTCAATATAAAATTCCCATTCTTTAGATTGAAACCAAGGAAGAAAAGATACTAGACCTCTTGAGAGAACCAAACTTCAAGTGTATTAAGTCTTTACAAAAAATTGGGCAGAGTAACGGCTGTATACGGGTGAATTCCAAATTACAAACAAAGTATGTAATCACAATAACCTGCACAAAATAAACAAACAACCCAATGTCCTGAGGTAAACCTCAAGAACTCCACACAAAATATAAATTAAGGTCACAAGGTCTCCAACATAGGCTAAGGTTTCTAACCCTAAGTCCAAGAAGTCCAAAACTCCATCATGCCAAGGATAGTAACCAAATAGTCCAAGTATCATTAAAGCTTTTTTATGGTTCATGTTGATTATTAGGTATTTTAAAAAGAAAATAAAAGCTCAAGTGAGAAAAATAAAAAAAATGACAATAAAGTAAATGCTCAAGTGAGCAAAGATGAAAAATAGCATGAAATGTAAATGTTAAAGTAAATGGTACATAAAGTAAAAGAGCATAAAATAAAAACACAAAATAAAGTCAATTATTAGTAATTAGTGGTTAGTTGGATGACCATCTTGAAACTTGCATTTGGAACTCATTAGAGGATTGGTAGATCCAAAACCTCAACACAACAAGTTGCATTTGCTTTTTTTCAAGTATATCATGCATTTTGGAATCCTAAAAAGTACCATTTAATGATCAACGATGTTTAAGTGATCCGCGTTGACTAAAAGTGATGTAGATCCATTAGAGGATTGGTAGAACCAAAGCCTCCACACAATGAATCTCAAGGTTATTGAATTAAAGAGATCAAATTAACATACTTGGGCTTGTAAACATAGGTTTGAGCAACAAATAATCATTTATTTGAATCAAGACAAAATTTAGCGTTATGTTAAGCAATCGTAAGTGGACTTATAAAGAAGTCGCACCTATTTTGAGGCCGGTCAATAGAAATATATACACCATTTGTTTTGAGATATGATATAGAGATCGTGCTCCAATAACACTTAGTGCAATAAGAAAGCGATAAGATGAAGATGGGTGGGAAAGAATATATAAACCACATTTGAATTAAAATTTAATCAAACTATTATTAAAATCATTCATATATTTTTAGGGAGTTAGACTCAACACCATAGAACCAATGATGTTAACAAAGTTCATGATCAAAAATTCAACCCAAGATCAGCTAGAAAATAATCACAAAATAATATTATATTTAAGAAATACATTAAAAAGGGTTTAAAAATGTTTGAAAATAGAAATAAAAGAGAAAAAAATTAACTATGTTCAAATTAATCAAGAAATATTAAGACCATAGAAAAATCAGAAATGAACTCAAATATTTTTATAAACTTTTTGGTAATTTTTTAAAGTCAGAAACTATTTTTAAAAATAAAAGAAATGGGTAAAATAAACCAAAAATGGTAAAAAATAACAAAGTCAGAAATAAAAAATAAATGAGGTCACCAATATCATTGGATTATTCCATAAATTTTTTCAGAATTTAAAAAAGCATAAAAGTATTTTTAAACATTTAAAACAATTCAAATAAAGTGAAAATTTATAAAAAAATATTTCAAAACATAAAATAAAATTGTATAAAAATAAAAATCAGAAATAGATAAATCAAAAATATTTTTCATAATTTTTTCAGATATTTTGGACTTAAAATGAATTTTCTATGATTTTTTGAAGTGTAAAACAATTAAAATGAAAATCAGAAAATAAAATATCAAACAAAAAAAATATGGGCCATCTGATCATTGTCAAAACAAGTTAGTAAACAGATTAAGTTGTTCTGGCATGCTGTGCATGTTATAGACTTTAGTGAATAAATCATAGGATCACTAATTAAATCAGAAATTCAAAAAGAACAAATGGCACGCCATCATTGGTTGGAAGATGACACATTGGTCATCTTCAACCTCTAGCCAACGTGAAATTGCAGGTCTCTCAAACTGTAAAATCAGAACCTCAGACCTATTCCATTCGCTTCGTCTCATCAAGATGAAGACAACCAAACCTTCGCGGAAAATTTATATAAATTGTAGCTCAAGCAATTTGGAAAGAAAGTTTTGAAAAGGGATTTGAAATTTCATGGTAAAAACTTGTTTCAAATTAAAAGCAAGTGTTGCGACTAGAACTAGTGCAATGAGAGCTTCACAATGATATCAAAGTTTGGAAGAATTGATGGAGAAATATACCTATTGAAGTTCAATTGTAGAGCTCTGAAACTGGACTTATATGGATCAATATAGGTCACGATTCTTAAAGGTAATTGTATGGTTAGCTTCAGGGAAGATCAAGGAAGGTGAATTGATAGAAAAAATGGATTGAAAAAGGCTTGAACACTCATTTCGAAGTTGCAGAAAAGTGAGTTATGAAATGAGTTTGGAAGGATGATTTTGGCTGTTCAATCTTGAGAAAATGAATGGGGGATGACCCTCTATTTATAGGAGAATGAATGGGATCCTTAAGCGTGTGAAATGATGAAGTTTGGAGGAAAATTATGGGGGTATGCAGCATGAACAAAGTGTGACTTGTTTATCATTAAAACTCATCCAAATCGTGCGTTTCATGATGCTAAACGACTTTGGAAAGTCGCTAAACATTATTAGAAGCAAAAACGCATGAAAAACTTGTGATTAGAAGACAAAACAAAGATTTCAAAATCTGACTTGTCATGAAACTTCAGCTTCTAGTTACCAATTTCAAAATAATGGCATTTTCAACTCAAGGGGTCTTAGAACATGATTCTTGAAGCTTTAAAAAGATGAGATTACAAGCTTTGAAATGGGAAAATAATTGAATCAAATGGATGTTTGAGCTGAAAGTTGCAATAAGTCAAAGTTTGGAAAAAGAGGTTGACTTTCCATACTTAGAAATATTACAAATATTTCTTCAAAAGCGACCTATAATGTTTTGACTCCAAACATGGCCTTCCTCTTGGAATTTGCTCTTGACCAAAAAAGATGGCATGAAATAGACATCTTGAATGAAATTTTGAAACTTCAACCACTCAAAATATCCAAATATTGAGTGAGTTATGAATTGTTGAAATTGGCAAAAAATCATGAAATGACCTATAATCTTTTGTATCCCTAGGGCATCTTCCATCCATTTTCTCACTTTGCACATAAAATAAGGAATAAAGTTCACATCCTCAAGATCATTATGGAAAAGAAGTTGGCTCAAGGTGTTAAAAATTGACCAAGTTATGATCATTTGAAGTCACACATGGGAAATTGGGGGTTAATCTTGAGGACTTGTAATCTTTCTTCATCATCAAGTTTATTCCACATGAAAACTCCTTGAAACTTTTGAAGTGATTTGTTAATAACCCTTTTAAGAGAAGGATGTCTTTGTAATAACTCAAAAATACCAAAATATGCGCAAGATATACTTCTTTGAAGTTTAAAACCCTAGCTCCTAGATCAAGAAAATGCTTTGAGGAACTTTGACAATTTTAAACAACCTTCTTGTACCAACTCTTTTTCTTTGTAGATAGAATTCATTTAGGATGATAATGAGAACTCATAGCAACCAAAACCACTTCCATATCTTGAGAATTGAGAGAAATATGCACTTGTGACCAATGGGAACAAGACCTTGTCCAACCATGACAACTTCTTCAATCAACCCCTTGTACTTTTGAATCAATCTTGATAATTTTGAAATGTGGTGAACCAAAATAAACCTTGCCATGACATTTCTTCCAAAACAACTTCAATGGTGAGGTTTGAATTTCTCAAGCTTTATTCACTAGGGAATGGAAATAAACTCATGAACCCATGGATCAACTTGCTAAGCCACATTTCCTTTACTTACAATATTAACAAGTAACACAAACCAACATTGCATTTTATTAATTAAAAGGAAAGTCAAAAGAAAACATGCATGATCACAAAATAAAAACAAGTAAAGGTTCTTGGTGATTCCTCAAAGAGTAAAGCTAAAGATAGGGAGGAGAACCAAAAGCCCTAATGTGATCTTGTTGTGATTGAATCAATATGGTATGATGAAGGGATCTTAGGGGCAAAATTTGGGGTACAACATCTACCCTTATTTAAGTTTCTTCTATCCGGAGGTAGGAAGGTTAAAAACTTTGTGTCGACGTGATCGAAGATACTTAAATATAAAACAAACCCTATTTTTGGCCCTAAGAAGCCATGCAATGCTTATGAGTATGAATTCATATGAACAATTTCAAAGGGACACAAAACACCACTTGGGATGTAGCAAAGGAAATAAGGATCAAAAGAGAAACCCGACCAGAAAAATAAGTCACTGGTGAATAAAAAAAACCCGACTCATAGAGGATGGTAAAAGACCAAAGGATACACCAACTTTTACTGAAGGCGAAACTACCAACGTTCATTGAAGGTAGAAAGAGAAAAGAATGACAACACCGACGTTCACTGATGGTGAGATACCAACATTCACTGAAGGTAGAGAGAAAATAATAATAACACTGACGTTCACTGATGGTGAGCTACCAACGTTTACTGAAGGTAGAGAGACAAACATCGACATTCACTGACGATGAACTACCAACTTTCACTGAAGGTAGAGAGAAAAGAAATTTCATAGCACTGACGTTCACTGACGGTGAACTACCAACGTTCATTGAAGGTAGAAAAAAGATAAAAATCACTAACTTTCACTAATGGTGACCTACCAACTTTCACTGAAGGTAGAGAGAAAAGAAATATCATAGCACTGACGTTCACTAACGGTGAAATACCAACGTTCACTGAAGGCAGCAAAAAGATAAAAATCACCAACGTTCACTGATGGTGACCTACCAACTTTCACTGAACGTATTGAGAAAATAAATATCATAGCACCGCAGTTTACTGACGGTGAACTACCAACATTCACTGAAGGCAGCAAAAAGATAACAATCACCAACTTTCACTGATGGTGACCTACCAACTTTCACTAAAGGTAGAGAGAAAAGAAATATCATAGCACCGACGTTCACTAATCGTGAACTACCAACGTTGACTGGAGGTAGCAAAAAGATAAAAATCACCAGCTTTCACTGATGGTGACCTACCAACTTTCACTGAAGGTAGAGAGAAAAGAAACATCATAGCACCGGCGTTCACTGATGGTGAACTACCAACGTTCACTGAAGGTAGCAGAAAGATAACAAGTTTCCCCAAAATTCTGGCGTTTCACCTAGAACGGGTCTTAACTTCTTCTTTAACCAAGGAACTACGCCCGGAAAGGGTAATATATAAGCTGTCTCAAATAAGGAGACTACCGCTTGTAAAGATTTCACAACAAACTGTCTCTGCAATATTGAAACACTTGCCATCCACTAGAGTATTTTGACGATGAACTGCAAACTATCCACTCATAGAGAAGATATCAAAAAAGTAACATCGACTTTTACGGGGAAGTATAAGTTGCTGAAATAAAGAGACCCGCTACTTACTGTAATGGGAGGGATTGTAAAACTGGGGAAAGAAATATGGATTCCTGAGGAATGAATCATGACTTCCTGGGGAAAGCAATATGACTTCCTGGGGAATGAATCATGATTTCCTGGGGAAATTCCAACATATTCCTGCTGAGGAGATAAAAGTTTTCTCGTGCCAAAATAAATGCACATTCTCAAACCAATGCTCGAAGCTTGCAGAAATCCAAAGTAATAATATTGCTTGGAAACAAAGATTTAAACCAGAAATAAACTGGAGTGAAACGGTCAACCAGAATACATCCTTTGAGAAATAAAATCAAGAGGGAAACCCATTCTATCCAGACAAAGAGTTGTACAGGAAGGCTAAAGAAAAGATCTTCCACGAGGGATAACCCTGTGGGGAAATTGAAAGAATATACACTTTCTGATTAAGGCCGACACTCTATTGGAGAGAGGACGATACAACTCTACAAAACAGGGTAATATGTCAACAAACAAAATTAATGAATGCAAATGAGCAATGATTTTCTAAATTTAACTATGCATGACGTATGTATGAAAATATGAGTGTTATCATGTACATGCTGAAAAAACAGACATATAACACTGGGAGTAACCAGGAAAAACCAACTCGGGCACAATAAATACTCGGCTAAATCACATCCAAGATGAACATTCCATAAGAAAGATAAGCACCAAATGAGGAACAAAATCCTATTTCACGGCTTAAACTTCAATGGGAAGGAACATAATCCGGAAGTAAACAAATCATAGTGACAAAAAAGTACAGATACAAGGATATAACATCCTTCACCAGGCTTCACTGGGGAATAACGCTCAGACTTCAATAGGGAAACAAATATTTTAACAGTTCGCACTTCTACTGGAGATTGCAATACTGATTTCAAATAAGGCAGATGGAAACCATGTCGGCAAAACATCAATTGAGGATTTCGAGCTGACTTCATTGGGGAAAACATCATACAAACCTCACTGGGGGAGACAACGCCTCATCATCGAGACATCAACTAGAGACCTCGTGCTGACTTCATTGGGGAGGCCAACACCATATCGAAGAGGGGAAACCAAGATACGTTCTTAAATATCGAGAGTAAGTATTGCACCAACTTCTCTGGGGAAAAATATGAAACCTCATGGGGATAACAACTTGGAGAGTTAAGAAGTTAAAAATTACAGCAAGAAATTAATCTTATGGGGATTTTAAATCAAACTCGGCACTTGGCGGGAGAAAACCCAAAAAGTTGATAACCATTTCAACACTTCTTAAATAAAACATTTCCCTTGCTTGAATATCGGGCAATCAAACAAAATGCAAGTACTGCCGAAAGGTAGATGCTTCATAAATGAGTCCAACTGAGCATGCACGGGGAGAAAAGACTTATATCAAGTAAGCAGAACCTTCACTAGGGAATCTTGGATTGAGTCTTCATATCATACAAACTTATTCCAAAAAAAGATGACCTGTGATAGCCTTCCCGGTGAATCAAGAAGTCAACATTATAGAAAGAGGTCAAACTCATGAGGATTTTAAATCAAACCCAGCACTTGGCAGGTGAAAACCCAAAGGGTTGACAACTGTCTCAACACTTCTTAGAAAATATATTGCCCTGGTCTAGTTGCTTGGGAAATAAATACCAACAATAATTCCAACACTACCAAAAAGAGCGGCATTTTGCAAAAAGTTCCATCTTAGCACACCAATGGAACAAGACCTTTCATCATATGAGGGAAGACTTCCCTGGGAATCTGGGATAGAGGCCTCAGACCATGCAAACCAAAGAATAAAAAAAAACAAGACTTGACCGGGGACAATGGGATGACAAACCCAATACCACACCTTATGCCAATTGGTATCGTCTTCAATATACAAAAATAATGCGCATACCATTGAAAACGACTTGAGAAAACCTTCCCAGGGAAACAAAACTTCCCAAAATTACTGGAGTTCGTCCATTCCTGGGATCACCACTTTTGTTTTCCTCTTGATTTACAAAATCTAAAGTAAAAGTAAGTTGTAAATTCTTTTTTTTTAAAAATAATTGTTATTTAATCTTTTTGCTTTGAAAATTATTATCAATAATAAGTGGAGTATTTGTAAGCTGAATAGAAATAAGAAATACAAAGAATTGGGTAAAAGCTCAAATTTTATTAATAGAATGGTAGTCTGCGAATGGAGAGACTTCACGGATAATTACAAAGTTTGGAAAATGGTAATATATAATGGAAAAGATACATTGCGATACAATGACCACTATTCCCTCTAACAACTTTGGAATCCTGAGCAGCAACTTCCATTGAATTATGGTAAGGATCCAAGAAGATTGTTGCTTCAACGATCAAGGAGATCAGGGTACACATAGTTTCTCTTTAAAAAATTTAAAACACAAGTGTGTTGGTTAATTTTATGAGAAAAGACATCATCGTCATTGTCCGTGTGGAAAACATACTTACTACTCACAATCATGAGAAAGGAGAATTTGCAGCCTCTCAAAGTGGATGATATGACTTGGATTTTAAAATCAACAATGCCTCACTCAACACCCAAGTGGAAAATATTTCTCTTTACTACATATTGTAGAAGTATAGTTGTTTGCATCACTACAAGTATTGATAAGAGTCCAATCTTTTGAGAAAAGTTTAAAGATGAAAGCCAAAGTGGCAAAATGGTTTGAAATGAGATTGATTGAATTTTAGTCTTATCACAAAAAATGTCAAGGTATTATTAAATTGATTGAAGTTTATTCATGAAAATGTTTTGAAAATGCATGGACCTAAGTACAAGTTTATTATGAAAATGGTTCAAGTTTAAAAAAAAAATAAGAGTTTTCAAAAGGAGGGAGAAGATTTTTGAAATTAAAGAAGATGGGATGAGAAGAAGAGACTATCGTAAAGCATAAGGTAAAAGCTAAAGAGAAGAATCATCTAACCAATAAGAAGCCAATACTTGACATTATGAGTCAAGATAAAATTCCCATTCTTTGGATTGAAATTAAGCAAGCAAAGATACTAGACCTCTTGAGAGAACCAAACTTAAAGTGTATTAAGTCTTTACAAAAAATTAGGCAGAGTAACGGCTGTATACGGGTGAATTCCAAATTACAAACAAAGTCTGTAATCCTAATACCCTGCACAAAACAAACAAACAACCCAATGTCCTGAGGTAAACCTCAAGAACTCCACACAAAATATAAATTAAGGTCACAAAGTCTCCAACATAGGCTAAGGTTTCTAACCCTAAGTCCAAGAAGTCCAAAACTCCATCATGCCAAGGATAGTAACCAAATAGTCCAAGTATCATTAAAGCTTTTTTATGGTTCATGTTGATTATTAGGTATTTTAAAAAGAAAAGAAAAGCTCAAGTGAGAAAAATAAAAAAAAATGACAATAAAGTAAATGCTCAAGTGAGCAAAGATGAAAAATAGCATGAAATGTAAATGTTAAAGTAAATGGTACATAAAGTAAAAGAGCATAAAATAAAAACACAAAATAAAGTCAATTATTAGTAATTAGTGGTTAGTTGGATGACCATCTTGAAACTTGCATTTGGAACTCATTAGAGGATTAGTATAACCAAAGCCTCCACACAACAAGTTTCATTTGTTGTTTGTCAAGTATATCATCCATTTTGGAATCCTCACAAGTACCATTTAATTATCAATGATGTTTAAGTTATCCACGTTGACCAAAAGTGATGTAGATCCATTAGAGGATTGGTAGAACAAAAGCCTCCACAAAATGAATCTGAAGGTTATTGGATCAAAGGGATCAAATTAACATACTTGGGCTTGCAAACATAGGTTTTGGCCACGAATGATCATTTATTCGAATTGGGACAAAACTTAGCGCTATGTTAAGCAATCGTAAGTGGACTTATATAGAAGTCTCACCTATTTTGAGGCCGGTCAATAACAATCTATGCACCATTTATTTTGAGACATGATATAGATATCATGCTCTAATAACACTTAGTTCAATAAGTAAGGGATAAGATGAAGAGGAGTGAGAAAGAATATACAAATCACATTTGAATTAAAATTTAATCAAACTATTATTAAAATCATTCATCCATTTTTATAAATTTAGACTCAACACCATGGATACAATGATATTAACAAAGTTCATGATCAAAAATTCAATCCAAGATCAGCCAAAAAATAATCACAAAATAATATTATATTTAATATATACATTATAAAGGGTTTAAAAATGTTTTAAAATAGAAATAAAAGAGAAAAAAATGAACTATGTTCAAATTAATCAAGAAATATTAAGTAAGAGCACGGAAAAATCAGAAATGAACTTAAATATTTTTATAAAATTTTTGGTAATTTTTTAAAGTCAGAAACTATTTTTAAAAATAAAAGAAATAACATAAATGAGGTTACTAATATTTGTCACAATATCATTGGATCATTCCATAATTTATTCAAAATTTAAAAATGCATAAAAGTATTTTTAAACATTTAAAACAATTCAAATAAAGTGAAAATTTGTAAAAAATATCAAAACACAAAATAAAATTGTAAGAAAATAAAAATCAGAAAAAGAAAAATCAAAAGTATTTTTAATAATTTTTTCAGATTTTTTGGACTTAAAATGAATTTTCTATGATATTTGAAGTTTAAAACAATTAAAATGAAAATCATAAATAAAATATCATTAAAGCATAATTGGTTGGAAGATGACACATTGGTCATCTTCAACCTCTAGCCAACGTGAAATTACAGGTCTCTCAAACTGTAAAATCAGAACCTCAGACCTATTCCATTCGCTTCGTCTCATCAAGACGAAGACAACCAAACCTTCGCGAAAAATTTATATAAATTGTAGCTCAAGCAATTTGGAAAGAAAGTTTTGAAAAGGGATTTGAAATTTCATGGTAAAAACGTGTTTCAAATTAAAAGCAAGTGTTGCGAATAGAACTAGTGCAATGAGAGCTTCACAATGATATCAATGTTTGGAAGAATTGATGGATAAATCTACCTATTGAAGTTCAGTTGCAGAGGTCTGAAACTGGACGTCTATGGATCAATATAGGTCATGATTCTTAAAGTTAATTGTATGGTTAGCTTCAGGGAAGATCAAGGAAGGTGAATTGATAGAAAAAATGGATTGAAAATGGCTTGAACACTGATTTCGAAGTTGCAGAAAAGTGAGTTATGGAATGAGTTTGGCAGGGTGATTTTGGTTGTTCAAGCTTGAGAAAATGAATGGGGGATGACCCTCTATTTATAGGAGAATGAATGGGATCCTTAAGCGTGTGAAATTATGAAGTTTGGAGGAAAGTGTGACTTGTTTATCATCAAAACTCAGTCAAATCGTGCGTTTCATGATGCTAAACGACTTTGGAAAGTCGCTAAACATGATTAGAAGAAAAACCGCATGGAAAACTTGTGATTAGAAGCGAAAACAAAGATTTCAAAATCTGACTTGTCATGAAACTTCAGTTTCAAGTTACCAATTTCAAAACATTGGCATTTTCAACTCAAGGGGTCTTAGGACATGATTCTTGAAGCTTTAGAAAGATGAGATTACAAGCTTTGCAATGGGAAAATAATGGAATCAAATGGATGTTTGAGCTGAAAGTTGCAATAAGTCAAAGTTGGGAAAAAGAAGTTGACTTTCCATACTTAGAAATATTTCAAATTTTTCTTCAAAGGTGACCTATAATGTTTTGAAACTTGAACCATTCAAAATCTCCAAAAATTGAGAGAGTTATGAATTGTTGAAGTTGGCAAAAAATCATGAAATGACCTATAATCTTTTGTATCCCTAGGGAATCTTCCATTCATTTTCTCACTTTGCTTAATAAAATATGGAATAAAGTTCACATCCTCAAGATCATTATGGAAAAAGAGTGGGCTCAAGGTGATAAAAATTTACCAAGTTATGATCATTTGAAGTCACACATGGGAAATTGGGGGTTCATCTGGAGGACTTGTAATCTTTCTTCATCATCAAATTTCTTCCACATGAAAACTCCTTGAAACTTTTGAAGTGGTTTGTTAATAAACCTTTGAAGAGAAGGATGTCTTTGGAATCACTCAAAAATACCCAAAGATGAGCAAGATATACTTCTTTTAAATTCAAAACCCTAGCTCCTAAGTCAAGAAAATGCTTTGAGGAACTTTGAAAATTTTAAACAACCTTCTCTTACCAACTCTTTTGCTTTGTAGATAGAAGTTGTTGAGGATGATAATGAGAACTCATAGAAACCAAAACAACTTTGATATCTTGAAAATTGAGAGAAATATGCACTTGTGACCAATGGGAACAAGGCCTTGTCCTACCATCACAACTTCTTCAATCAACCCCTTGTACTTTTGAATCAATCTTGATAATTTTGAAATATGGTGAACCAAAATAAATCTTGCCATGCGTTTTCTTCCAAAACAACTTCAATGGTGAGGTTTGAATTTCTCAAAATTTATTGACTAGGGCATGGAAATAAACTCATGAACCCGTGGATCAACTTGCTAAGCCACATTGCTTTTACCTACATTATTAACAAGTAAGGCAAACCAACATTGCATTTTATTAATTAAAAGGAAAGTTAAAACAAAACATGCATGATCACAAAAGAAAAAAAAGTCAAGGTGCTTGGTGATTCCTCAAAGAGAAAAGCTAAAGATAGGGAGGAGAACCTAAAGCCCTAATGTAATCTTGTTGTGATTGAATAAATATGGTATGATGAAGGGATCTTAGGGGCAAAAATTGGGGTACAACACATTCATATTGTGGTTGCTGTTTGGAACAGGTCTAACATATCACATGTTAATTTTGATGCAGAAACAAAGGTGTGCCATTATTAGGGCACAATCTGAATTCACGTTCGAATCGCATGATAAATTAACTATTTGTTTGGTTTAAGACCATATTTGAACTTAAGGCACAATTTTGTGTAGGGTAGGCCTCTTGGTTTTCCATAAATCCTTTAAATTCACAGGTTTCAAAAACAACCCATCGGAGAAGACAGATGTTTTAGCCACCCATGGTGGCGTGGACTGGCCGAAGGCAGGCATGGTAGATTCAAATAATCTGATTGGCCAGTCAAAAATCATGGCACTCTCTATCCAATGTTGATTGGTTAATACTGGATACAAGGTTCCACTTGTTTGACTTTTGTTTTAAAATTTAAAATTTAATTTGTTTTTATTATATAATTATTTGTTTGTGTTTATATTACCCTATGAAACAACTGTCCCAACAGTAGAGTGAAGTGCACAAAGGCATTGGTGTACCAGGGCAGGGGTTCGATCCCTGCCCCTAGTATGTTTTGTTTTTATGTTTTCTTATTTACAGATCTGGTACAAAGCAGGTTCACGCACGCACTTTACATCTCCAATTTCACACCATCTGTTCTTAGAAAATCCAAATCCAGTGCTCCAGATCTGAGCGCTCGTGATAGGCTTCATTGGTTAGATATACAGGATTCTGAAGGCCTCCATCCAGCGCCTGGGCATAAGATATTGGGCTTAGACATTTTTCAGATCCCTGCACCCCCACCCCCCCATACTTCTTTTACACTTCAGGCCCACTCTTTCTTTTCTTTGTTTTAATAATTATTTTATTTTGAATAATTCACTCTTTTTTTTAATAATTAGTTAAATCCATTTTAATAAAAAAATCACTAAAATTAGATTTAAGTTTTTAATTAATTAATTTAATTTTTGATAAATAAAATTAATTTAATTTAATCACATTTTGATTTTGATTTCATTAATTAATTTGTAAATTAATTAGAATTAGGTTTAATTGTTATTTTACACTAAGAATATTTTTCTAAACAAAACACCAAAAATATTTTCCTAAATGCTTAGAAATATTTTAGGTTTTTAATATCTTTTCCTTTTTTCAGTCTTTGCGCGCTTATTTATTTTCCAATATTGTAACTTCTAATAGTCTGTAATATCTTTAAATAGGGTTTCTTTACTTTTCCCCATTTTATGGTTTGTACTCCCCATCCCCGAAGCATTGTAATAGCATAGGTTTTATTTTCCGACATTTTACTTTCTGCACTTATAATTATATATATATATATATATATATATATATATATATATATATATATATATATATATATATATATATATATATATATATATATATATATATATATATATATATATATATATATATATATATATATATATATATATATATATATATATATATAACTGCTAGTTTAATAGGATTGTACGACAAAGACTAAAAGCAAACATTAGATAACCATAAATCCAAGACAAAATAACTGAAACATAACACACTTCGCACTTGCACACCTCTAGGGTGACCCTCACTTGTTGCCTCAGATAAAAAACAGTCATGTCCCTCGAATGTGGGATGCTTTAGAAAAGACCCTTCGGTTAAAAAGATTGTAGTCCCTCAATTACCCTTCGATGCTTCCTAAGTAAACGATCTTAGTCCCTTATGACAATTGCTTAAGCATCATACGAGTTTCCTTTGTGATTGTATGATATCCCATGTCTGTCCCTCAAATATCCAATAATAGGGATACCTACTAACTAATGGTAGGATAAAACTATCTGAAGGAAGAGGAAAAGAACAAAGACATTTTGAGTAGGTAGATAGCTCGTAGTCGCTTTCTCACAAACAAACACATTTTTTACACATACACTCTTTTTAAAAATATTTTCAAAAACAAACACTTTGTATGCATTCTAAAGATACGAGAATCATTACAAAGTTGTCGAACATAGGCATTTTTTCAAAATATTTTCAAACACACATTCACAAAGCATTTTCAAAGTGAGCTAGCAATTAAGAGCCCGTAGATAACTACAAATGAAAAGGATGCTAACACCTTCCCTTTTTTGTACCTATCCCCCTTACTCAGAAAAATCCTAAAAGGTCTTTCGTGTTCTTTTCACCCTTTCCTTTATTGGATAAAAGAAAAGTTGGTGGCGACTCTTGCTATCCGCAACATTTGTAATAAAATGCTAATTCGAAAGTCAGTTCTCCCACCGTATTACACCTCTCAACAATAAGTTTCATTTGCTTTTTATCAAGTATATCATTCATTTCAAGTTCTCAAAGCACCCACATTTGATCAACGATATTCAACTGATTCACTTAGACTAAAATTCATGAAGTTCATTAGAGGATTGATAGAATCAAAGCCTCCTAACAATGAACTTCAAAGTTATTGGATCCAAGATTTCAAATTAAACATACCTGGGCTTGCAAACATAGGTTTGGGCCACTAATGATCACTTTTCAAATCAGGATAAATTTAGCGCTATGTTAAGCAATCGTAAGTGGACTTATGTAGAAGTCACACCTATTTTGAGGTCGGTCAATAGAAATCTATGTACCAAACATGTTAGAGAAATAATATGTAGATCATTCTCCAAAAACAAATAGCACAAGTCAAAACAAGAAAGGGATAAGATGAAGAGGGAGGGGAATGATAGTATAACCAACATATTAGATGAAATTAGGGTTTCAAATATCATCAATATCATGCATCCCTTTTGGTGAATTTGGTTTCTCAACCTATCAATACCCAAGATCCAATGAGGTTGAGGAACTTGTCCCAAAAAAAGCACTCAAGTATCTCCATATCAGGACCAATCAAAAAATAATAAGATATATGTAATGTAAAACAAAACTTAAATGATTTAAAAAGGAAATAATTGGTAAAATACACAACAAGTATTAAAACACCAAATAAAAATCCTAAAAAAATATCAGACGTCAAACATGAGTTAACAAGTGTTGACAAAATATTTCAGAATTTTTTAAAGTCAGAAACTATTTTTAAAATTTAAAGAAATAAGTAAAATAAATCAAAATTTGTGAAAAATAGTAAAATCAAAAATAAAAATAAAATGAGGTCATCAATATTTGTCAAGAGGTCATTGGATCTTTCCATAATTTTTCTAGAATTTTAAAATCAAAAAAGTATTTTTAAATAATTAAAACAAGTCAAATAAAGTGAAAAAAAAATACCAAATCACAAAATAACATTGTGAAAAAATAAAAATTAGAAAGAGAAAAATCAAAAGTATTTTTAATAATTTTTTCACAATTTTAGAACTTGAAATGATTTTTTTAATGAACTTTTGAAGTTTAAAACAATTAAAAAAAATCAAAAAATCAGAAAATAAAATAAAATACTAATTTTTTTGACCATTTGATCATTGTCAAACGCGTTAGTAAGCAGATCTGAGGGACCTGACGCGCTGTGCATGTTATGGACCTTATTGAAAAACACAAAGAATCAGTAAAAGACAAACAAATGAAATAAAAACAAATGTCACACAATCATTGGTTGAAGAACGACACATAGGTTGTCTTCAACCTCTAGAACTCTGCGCGTTGGGCTTTTATGAGATTCTTTAAATGGAATCGTTTGAAGCTCAAAATGGTACCATTGGATTCGTCTCTTCTAGACGATCCTAACCTCACCCTCGCGAAAAATTTCTTTAAACCATAGCTCAATCGATTTGCAAAAAAACAGAAGAAAAAGTGAAAACGAGTTTGTATATTAAATGCTCGATTCTCCATGAAATCACAAACCAGAAGAAGCATGAGAATCAGAATAAATAGGAAAATCGATTAGTAACTTGTTTGAATCAATTTGGTTAAGAAAACTACCTAAATGAAGTAATAGAAATTTTCTCTGAAACTGGATTTGGATAGCTCGATTCAATGGATGATTTTGCTTGTTTTTTATGTGGTTAGCTTCATAGAGGTTCAATGAAGGTGAAGAGCTCAAGAATTTAAAACTGGAATTAATTTAGAATCGAATTCGAATTTGTAGAATTGAGAGGTATGGAGGAAGTTCGACATTAGTTTTTTGGCTCTCTAAATCTTGTGAAATGAATGAAATATCATCCTCTATTCATAGGGAAGTGAATAATGATGAGAAATGAGAGGAATTGTGAGCAAATCGTGTAAACCAAGCCAGTTGTGATCATGTCAAACGTGTGACTTGAAATGCATCAAAACGGCCTCATACAAAGTGCAATTATTATAAAAATGTATATGGGAAATTAGTTAAACATGTTTAGCAACTAAACATTGAGTAATTCGATCCGTAATCCAAGTTTACTCATGGTAAAAATTCTGAGTCGAGGCAAAAACAGATTCCATAGAGCCAACTTCAACAATGCACAGCTCACTACTCATGGACCTTTATGGGATGATTATTGAAGCATTTGAAAGATCTCACAACAAATATCACAATATTCCAAGAAAGTTACCATTTGGATGTGTGAGCAAAAAGTTATGATCAATTGAAATCGTGAAAAACAAACTGATTTTTGTACTTAGAAAAGTGTTGAGCTTCAAAATGACCTATAATGTTCTTCAAAGTTACATGACCTTCCACTGAAAATTAGATATTGATGCTTGAAGATTAAATGAAGTAGACCTCTTGAATTGAATTTTGAAATTGAGATCAATCAAAAATCATAAAAATTTAAAGAGTTATAGTCTTTGGAAGATGATGAACAAATTTAGGGAAATTCACAAAAGACCTATAATCTTTTCAATTCTTCAATAATTTTCCAAGCATATTCAAGTCTTGCACATTGAAACAGAGTTGTACTTCACATCCCAAATATTATTCTAGAAAAATAATGGGCTCAAGGAGATAAAAATTTACCAAGTTATGATCATTTAAAGTCAAACCCTAATATTCAAAGGCTTTTCAAAGAGACTTGTAATCTTCTTCAAACTTAAATGGTCTTCCATGGTAAATTAGCCTTTAATCCTTCAAGATAACTTGTTAAGGAATCTTCAAAGAGAACCATGTCTTTGTAATAAATAAAAAATATCAAAAAATGAGCAAGATATGATCCTTGGAAGTCAACAAACCCTAGCTCAGAGAGTGTCAAAATGACTTGAGACACCTTTTAACTTTTGATGATTTTTCTTGCACAATTGGATCTTTTCATATGAAGAGAAGTTGCTGTAGATGATGATAAGAACCCATAGCAAAAAGAACCAACTCAAAATAGTGAAAATTGAGAGAGTTATGCACTAGTGATCACTGAATCAAACACTTGCTCAATTAGGTCAAACTTGTTAAATGAACCTTGAATATTTTTGAACTTTATTGGCTAAATAAAGCATGATGGATCATATTAGCCCTTTAAATGATGTTTTATTGAAGCACACTCAAAGATGGAGCTTAAGTATCAATGAATCTTATTGAAGAAGGAATGGAAATAAACACATGAACCTATGAATCTTATTGATGAATACCACCACCATCCTTGAGGAAAACTTGACCAAAATAAAGTGAGAGAGCTCTTTAAACCAAAAACTTTGATATCATAGACATAGCCTTGAAGCTTGAGCTCTTGCCATCCACTGAAGAACCATTTGACTGAGGACTAACCCTCAAACCCTAGGTTAGATGGTGAGATGGATGCAATTGTGTCATCACCTTCAATATGAATATTCAAAGAAACATATATACATGTTTTGATGTTAGTTAAAAGTCAATCCACCTAAAAACACATGTACAAGATACACAATTCAAGGTGATTGGTGATCCCTCAAGAGCAAACTTAAAGATAGGATGAAGTAGAAGGGAGAACCAACCCTAATATGGCTGGGAACAAAGGGTTGACATCAACACTTATGGCTTGGAACAAAGGTTTAGCATCAGCACTTATGGCTGGGAATAAAGGGTGACATCAGAACTTATGGCTGGGAACAAAGGGTTGACATTAGCACTTATGGTTGGGAACAAAGGGTTGAAATCAACACTTATGGCTGGGAACAATGGTTTGACATCAACACTTATGGCTGGGAATAAAGGTTAACATCAACACTTATGGTTGGGAACAAAGATTGACATCATCACTTATGGCTGGGAACCAAGGTTGACATCAACACTTATGGTTGGGAACAAAGGTTGACATCACCATTTATGGCTGAGAATAAAGGTTTGGCATCAGCACTTATGGTTGGGAACAAAGGTTGACATCAACACTTATGGTTGGGAACAAAGATTTGACATCATCACTTATGGCTGGGAACAAAGGTTGACATCAACACTTATGGATGGAACAAAGGTTTGACATCAGCACTTATGGTTGGGAATAAAGGGTGACATCAACACTTATGGATGGGAACAAAGGTTTGACATCAACACTTATGGTTGGGAACAAAGGTTTGACATTAGCATTTATGGCTTAGAATTGCTCAACTCTATTGGGGTCAAGTCCAATGAGGAGAAAGAGATAAATGCCGACTAACGAATGATGGTGAACTATAAACTCAGGGGTGAAGATAAAAAAACATAGATCAATGACAAGTTTCCCAAAATTATGGTATTCTACCTAGAACAGGTCTCAACTTCTTCTTAGATCAAGATATCACTCGGGAAGGGTAACAAATTGGTGTAAGAATCTTTCAACCAACTGTCTTTATCATCGTATTAAAGCCAACCTCAACAACGAACTATCTCCCATAACGTAGAGACTACCATTCATCGTAGTAAAAACATCTTCTTTGGCATTAATAGACTTACTTAGAAAGTACAGGTTGCACAAATAAAGAGACCGCCACTTGCTGTTATGATAACACTGCTGGGAAATGATTCTTGATTTCATCGGTAAATACCAATACATTCCTGTTGAGGTGATAAAGTCTTCACGTTTAAATTAAATGTACATTTTCAATCCAGGGCTCACATCCTATAGGGATCAAAATAGAATTGCTTCTGGGGAACACAAATTCAAACATGGCATAAACCGGAGTGAAATTCAACCAAGACACCATCCAATGAGGAATAAACTCAAATGGAGATCAAATTCCATCCAGATAATGATGTGGGTAGGAAGGCTAAAGCAAAACTCTTCCACGAGGGATAACTCAGTGGGGAATTTGAAAGGATATACACTTTTTTCTTAAGGTTGACACTCTATTGGAGAGAAGATAACATAACTCTGGAAAGAGGAAAATATGCCAGCAAAAACATCAATGAATGCAAATGAGCAATGAATTTTAATTCAGCTGTGCATGATGTATGTTTTAGTGTATGAATGATATCATGTATATGTTGACAAAATAGACATGATGCAGTGGGGATACTTAGACAAACCAACTTAGGTAAGGACAACACTTGACTAAATCACATCCAAGAGGAAGATTCCATAAGAATGTGAGCACCAACTGAGGAAACAAAGTCTTACTTCAAGGCTTAACTTCACCGAGAAGAAACATGGTTTGAAAATTAATCAAATCAAAATCTAATAGCAATAAACTAATATATTTGTAGGGATATAACACCCTCTAGGCTTCACCGAGAAATATGATACACCCTTCAGGCTTCATAGGGAAGACAATGCCACATCATCTAGACATCAACTGGGGATATCATACTGACTTCACTAGGGAAAATTAAACCACACACGTCGAGGGGAGCCCAAATACATTCTTCAATATCAAGGGTAGTGGTTGAGAAAACTTTCCTGGGGAAAATCTATGAAGCTTCATGGGGATAACAACTTTAGAGGGAAGAATCATCTTCGATTCATTTGGAGAATTAAGGAGTTAACATCACAGCAAGAAGTAAAAATTATGGGGATTTTAAATCAAACATAACACTTGCAGAGAGAAAACCCAAAAAGTCGATAACTGTCTCAACATTTCTTAGAAAAGATACTGCCCTTGTCTTACTACTTAGGGATCACACAACAATAACAATGTTGTAACTAGAAAGAACAATGCTCTTCAATAGATTCTACATCAAATCTCAACACGTAAAGGGAGAAAGAATCCAACAAATGAGCAAATGCTTCATAACTTTACAATCTACACTTGATCACAAACCAGTTGGGGAAAGAATCACACTCAGCTGGAGAAATCCGCAATAAGACCTGACTGGGGAATATGGGATAGAAGTACCAAACCACCCAAACCAACACCATATAACAACTTGGAGAAAATCTTAACCAAGCCTTAACTGGGGAAAATGGGATCACAAACACAACACCACACTACATATTAACTAGTATGAAATCCAACTATCCAAGAAATAATCACAAGTGGACTATGCGCATATCAGCAAGAGTAACCTAGGTGTACTTCTTGGGGAATCTTTTCAAAACTTCAGAGTTCGTCCATCCTTGGAACCACTACTTTTGTTCCATTTGAATTGCAAAATTGATGTAAAAAGAAATTTGCAAATTATTTTCAAAATTGTGTTTTTATTATTAAGTCTTTTTGTTTTGAAAATTACTATCAATAAAAAATGATTTTTTTGTAAATAGAATAAAATAATAACTGCAAAGAATTGGATAAAGGCTCAAACATTATTATTAAAATGGTAGTCCATAAATTGCTGACTCCATGGATTATTACATAGTTTTGGAAAATGGTAAATATATGGAAAAGATACATTGAAATACAATGATCATTATTATCTCTAACAACTTTAATCTCCTAAGCATAAGCTTCAATTGAGGTGTGATGAGAATCCGAGAAGATTGTTGCTTCAATGATCAAGTCTTGTTTGACGTAGTTACTTTCCAGAAAATCCCTAACTTTTGCCTAGGTTGCCCTTGCGGGTTTTCAACCTACCGAGAAAATGTATTCTATTTATGTCTATAATTTTTTCCTCGACCGCCCTTTCGGGTTTTTAGTCTACCGAGACGCTCTTTTTTGCCTAAGCCTCCCTTTCAGGTTTTCAACTTAGTGATTTATTCTATTATTTATTTAGGCGAAGTATTTCTTGACTGTTTCAACATTCATAGGAAGTGGGAATTCATCACCACCCATAGTTTCAAGAATCAGTGTACCACCAGAGAAGGCTTTCTTGATAACATATGGGCCTTCATAATTTGGAGTCCTAATGCCCTTAGAATCGGCGTTAAAAGACATGATCTTTATGAGCACGAGGCCGCCTTCTCAGAATTAACGAGGCTTGACCTTCTTTTTAAAAGCCTTCTTCATTATTTTATAATATAACTGACCATGACTCAAGTCTGCCATTCTCTTTTCTTCAATTAAATTCAACTGGTCAAACTTGTTCTGGACCCATTCAGCCTCTGATAAATCGATTTCCATTATTACATGCAAAGAGGGAATCTCAACCTCAATGGGGAGCACTGCTTCCATACCATACACAAGAGAGAATGGGGTTTTCCATGTTAAAGTATGGACGGATGTACGATACCCATGCAAAGCAAAAGGGAGCATCTCATGCCAATCCTTATAGGTAACAACCATCTTTTGGATAATCTTCTTAATGTTTTTATTAGCAGCTTCAACAGCCCCATTCATCTTAGGCATGTAAGGAGATGAGTTGTGATGGACAATCTTGAATTCTTCACAAAGTTTTCTCATCATCTTATTATTCAAATTTGAGCTGTTATTAGTGATAATCCTACTTGGTACACCATATCGACATATAAGATTGTTCTTGATAAAGCGTACTACCACCTGCTTGGTGACGTTAGCATAAGAAGCTGCTTCCACCTACTTGGTGAAGTAGTCAATTGCCACTAAGATGAAGTGATGTCCATTCGACGCCTTGGGTTTAGTCATTCCAATCATATCAATACCCCATAGAGAAAAAGGCCATTAGAAAGAATTAAGATTGAGAAGCGCTGGAGATACTTATGGCATTTATTTGCAAATTTGTAACAGTCAGATTCCATTGTCATCCAATAGTAACCTTCCCTAAGCATCTTCTTTTCCATAGAATTTCCATTGACATGGGTACCAAGGAACCTTCATGGATATCATGCATCAAAATGTCTGCTTCATGTATATCCACGCATCTGAGAAAGACCATGTCATAATTTCTTTTGTATAACACATCTACATTGAGGAAAAAGCTACCCGCCAACCTTCTCAATGTCTTCCTATCTTTGTTAGACGCACCAACCGGATATTCATGAATCTGGATAAAGTGCTTGATATCATAATACCAAGGTTTTTCATCTGACATCCTCTCTATAGCAAACACATGAGATGGTCTATCAAGATGTTGAACTATAACCTGAGGTACATCGTTCCAAGCATTCACTTCATACATGGAAGCCAAAGTGGCTAAAGCATCTTCCTTCCGATTCTCATCTCTGGGAATATGATGGAATTCAACTTTATTAAAGAAAGGTAATAATCTTCTTGCATAATATTTGTAGGGAATCAAGCCAATGTGATGAGTCTCCCATTCTCCTTTGATCTGATTTATTACCAAAGCTAAATCACCATATACATCAAGTATTTTGATTCTGAGATCTATAGCCTCTTCAAGACCCATGATATAAGGTTCATACTCTTCCATGTTATTGGTACAACCAAATGTCAACCTTGTAGTAAAAGGGATATGTGACCCATGAGGAATGATAATCACATCACCAATTCCTTTTCCATAAGCATTTACGGCTCCATCAAACACCATACCCATCGAGATTCAAGATTAGGACTTTCCTCAGGTAAGGTTAATCATAATCTTTTACTTTCAAATGCTTCACATCCTCCTCAGGTAAATCATACTTAACATACTGATAATCATCAATTGGTTAGTGAGCAAGGTACTTCGCCAACACACAGCCTTTAATAGCCTTATGAGTACGGTATTCAATATCATATTCAGACAATAGCATCTACCAACGGGAAATTCTTCCAGTAAGGGTAGGATTTTAAAAAATATACTTAAATGGATCCATTTTGGAAATCAACCAAGTAGTGTGATCCAACATATATTTCCGCAATCGCTCCGCCGTCTAGGCCAAAGAACAACATGTTTTTTTTAGCATAGAATATCATGATTCACAATTAGTGAACTTCTTGCTCAAATAATAACTGCCATATTCTTTTCTTCCTATTTCATCTTGTTGTCCCAAAATACATCCCATGGAGTTATCCACACAATTAGGCACATAATCAATGGTCTTCCTTCAACAGGAGGGAGCAAGATAGGAGGCTCAAGCATATACTCTTTAAAGATTTCAAATGCCCTTTGGCAATCATCTGTCCTCACACAAACTTGATATTTCTTCATCAACTTGAAGATTGGTTCACATGTTGCAGTCATATGGGAATTAAACCTGGAAATGTAATTTAAACGTCTAAGGAAGCCTCTAACTTTCTTTTTAGTTCTTGGTGCAGGAGTTTCTTTTTGGATGATAATGAAACCTACCAACTTTCCTGAACGAACATCAAAAGTACACTTATTTGGATTCAAGCAGAGACGATACTTCCTCAAACGCTGAAACAATTTCAACAAGTGTTCTATATGCCCTTCCTCAGTCTGAGATTTGGCGATCAAGTCATCAATATACACTTAAATTTCCTTATTCATCAGATCATAGAATAGGGTTGCCATAGCCCTCTGGTACGTTGCACCAGTGTTATTCAACCCGAAAGGCATCACTTTGTAACATAATGTTCCTCAGGGTATGATAAATGTTATTTTTTCCATGTCCTCAGGAGCCATCCTAATTTGATTGTATCCAGAAATTTTTTCCATGAATGAGAACACTTTGAATTTTGTTGTGCTATCAACTAACATATCAATATGGGGCAATGGAAAATCATCTTTTGGGCTTGCTTTATTTAAATCTCTATAAAGGGACATGTGGACTTTTCCGTCTTTCTTTGGTACTAGAACAATATTGGAAATCCACTAAGGGTACACTGATGTTACAAGAAAACCATCATCAATATGCATCAAAGCCTCTTCTTTAATCTTCACTGCCATGTCAGGATGAATTCTTTGCAGCTTCTGCTTGATTGGTGGACATTCAGGCTTTAGCGGCAAACAATGTTCCACAATATCGATATCCAAACCAGGCATGTCTTTGTAAGACCAAGAAAATATATCTACATACTATTTCAGTAAGTCAATCAACTTTCTCTTCACATTAGGATGAAGCAATTCCCTAATCTTGACTTTTTTTGGATCTTCCTGTGACCCCAAGATAACCGTCTCCAGCGTCTCTTTATATGACTGAATGGTATTTTTGTCGCGCTCAAGAAACCGTGAAACCTCTTCTAGGATTTCATCGTATTCTTCTTCTTCAGCCACTTACACAGGATATTCAAAGTTGGGAGAGGGTGCAGGGTCATTGCACTCAACGAGTTTTTTAATTTATCTGCACATATGATTTATGACTAATTTTAGAAACCGACACATGTAATAAGTGATTATGCAGATTTATTTACAGTTATTATTTATTTTGAAAGGTTTTTTCTGATTACCATTTTCCAAGAAAAAACAGAAAATAAAGACACAATTTAGAAATCAAAAACAACTTTTATTAATGATCTTAAAATCAAAACAATAGACACGCCCCTACAACATCACTTTCACCTTGGGCAGAGTGAAAGAATTTTGAAAAGACAAACAAAATAAAATTAGTTTGAAATGTGAATGCAAGAAGGAACATCATCAGTGATCCAATTCAGGATTCTGACTCCATGTGTCACAAAGTTCAACATCTCTTGCTCTGACTCATCTTCGAGAATAACATTGATCTTTGGAGTAGTCGGATAGAGATATCCTGCACTATGAAAGATGTCTTGATATTTACTCAAAGCAAACTTCTTCTTCATAAATTCATTCTTCATTGAGAAACCCAAACCAGTCTCATTCGTGTTCACAGGTGGATTAATAACCTTCCCCCACACCTTGCTAGTGCCCTTCTGCACTACCTATTGCACATCCTTAAATGAGTTGATAGAATCTTCATTCTTCCTTATATTATCAATAGACAAATCTTGGAATTGAGTTCTAACAATGGCTTCATCTATTTCTATAATGCTAAAGGAAGACAAATGAGATATCAATAGAGCTTGCTCACCATTCACAATGACTACCTTTCCTTCAAAGACAAATTTCAGCTTCTGATGCAAGGTTGAAGTAACAACTCTTACTTCATGAATACAGGGTCGTACCATTAAACAACTATAGGTTGGGACAATATCCATAACCTGAAAGGTGATTTGGAATAAGTCTAGGCCTATGTGAATAGGTAAATCCCCCTCTCCAATGACATATTTTCTAGAACCATCAAAAGCTTTTACTATAATGCCACTAGGGCGCATAGGAGTTCCATGGTATTTAAGCTTCATGAGAGTGCTTCTTGGTATGAAATTCAAATCAGATCCATTGTCTATCAGCGCATTGGACAAAGAGTCATTCTAACAATTCATAGATAAATGCAGAGCCAAGTTATGGTTTCTACCTTCATCAGGAAGTTCCTCGTCACAAAAACATAGATTGTTACAAGACGTAATATTCCCCACAACACTGTTGAACTGATCCAGAGGCACATCCATTTCAACAAAATCCTGATCCAACACCCTCATCAGAGATTCTCGATGAGTAGAAGAGTTCATCAACAAGACTAAACTGGAAATCTTAGATGGGGTTTGCAACAACTGGTCCATAATCTTGTCATCACTCATCTTGATGATTTTTAACAGAACATCAACATTCTTTTCCAAGGAAGCGCCATTAGATTCTCCTACCACTTTCTTAGGTACAACATTCTCAACCACCTTCTTACCAGAATTAACATCTCCTTGAAAGATAGGGGCGAAGACAGGACAACTACGAGCTACTCGGCTAGCTTCAGCAATATTCTCAACATGGGACAAAGGTTGGATTGGAATTTCCACACCATCATCCTCGATAGTTGCATTGTACTTATAAGGTACAACTTTATCTGCTTCATATGGGACAGGACCAGGAAGAAAAATAACTATGGGGGCAACAACAAGCTTGTTGTGGTATGTAATATTTACACGAGCGGCAACACTAAAATGTGGCACAATGAAATTCACCCCAACTTCTTCAGAATACCCAGAAATCACAAAATCATTATCAGAAAACATACCTTCATAAGAAGAAAAGAACTCATCAATAGAAACATACTCATCATGAGCCATGGCCTCAACAGAGTAGTCTTCAGTCATATTAACTCCATTATAATCATCTCTGTTTCCTGTGACCCTAATAGTACCTTTATCTAACAACAATTGAACATATCTTCTTACAACAGAACAACCACGGGAATCCTTACAGTAGATCTGATAGGACCCATAATGATGTACCTCCTGGCCATCCATGTGACAAAATATGATGTGCAGCTGTACTAGATCACCATCCATATAGTTTACATCAAAAATCCAGAATTCATCGAGACAACAATAAACCATGTTCACCTCTTCTTCATATTCATCCCTTGGTCTGATTATGTGGATAAGACCTTCATCCATCATTTCTTGAAGATGCTCTCACTTTATCACATCCATGGATATCTGAACAACAAATACTATAAACCGCATGACCGTGTGTATAATAGCTAAACTCACAGAGATCAACATGCATCTTCACTAAATCACCTTTGACTAGATTGATATCAAAAATCGTGAAGTCCCCAGGACAACCAGCAACTATATTTACAACACTTCCACCTCTATATTTGGGTAGTGAATTATCCTTCACATTGGGACCAATGTATTTAAAAGACAAGAGACCAGATCTTACCATTTTCTGTAATTCATACTTCAATGGGTAAAATCTTTTAATACTTTGTCCAGGGGCTCCTTGATGAAAAGCAAAAGTCTGATCTTCCTTATAAAACCATGGTAAAGTTGAAGGTATAGTAGGGGCAGACCTAGTCTGCACCAATTTCTTTTGAATCAAAGCCAAAAACAATTCTGCATAACTCATCGGAATAGGATCAAAAGCTTATCTCTTCTGACATTGCCCTTGATTACCTTGTTGAGATGCTCTCTAATGGGCGACAATAGTCGGAGCTACATTAACGACCGGAGTTACTGAATCTATCTGTTGTTGATGCTGATGACGTCTTCTTAGATGTCTAACCCTTCTTTCTTCAGCAACATAATTTGTTTCACTTTCTTTCTTTTTAGAAAACCCATATGTTGATTTATTTGTTCCACTAGAATCCCTTCATCTTTTGTCAATCATCCTTCCCTGACATATTTCTCTAGATGGACACCCATACTTAACATCTCAGTGAAATCACTCAGTACACTTGCAACCATCCTTTCATAGTAAGATGAACCAAGGGTTTTTAGGAAGACCTTAGTCATTTCTTGCTCTCCCATTGGGGTTACCACTTGGGAAGTAACCTCGCGCCAATGTTGTGTATACTCCTTAAATGAATCCTTATCTTTCTGAGTCATCGCTCTCAATTGGTCGTGGTCATGTGCCATAAGCATATTATACTTATACTGCTTCACAAAAGCTTCTCCTAAGTCATTAAATGTGTGGATGTTGCTACTGTCCAATCCCATATACCATTTCAAAGCAGCACCGATTAAACTATCCTGGAAGAAATGAATAAGCAATTGTTGGTCATCAGTATGAGTGGACATCCTTCTGATATACATTACCAGGTGATCACAGGGACAAGAGTTTCCCTTATACTTCTTAAATTCTGGCACCTTAAACTTTGTTGGCACTTTCACATTAGGAACTAAGAAGAGGTCACTGACATTCTGTTTGAATAACTCTTTCCCTTAGAGGGCTTTCACTTCTTTCTGCATTTCATTGAATTGATCATGAAATTCATCCATTCGGTCATAAAATCCAAAATTTCACTTGGTGGAGGAGCAGGATGATAAACTTCTTCATTAATAACAAGCATAGCATTGACTGCAGGAGGTGCAACATGGTGAATCTCATTATTAGAAATGGGAGTAGCATGCACCACAGGAGGTGCAGAAGCGGTAGTAGTTTGAACAAATGGAGCAACATGATTGTAACCTTCTGACATGAAATTCTCAGGCATTCCACACAAGTAACTGCGAGGCATACAGTACTGAGTAACAGTAACTGGAGTAACAGAGATGGGAACTGATAGAACCTCTAAAATAACGACTGTCTGTTGTGGTTGAGTAGTATGAGGAGACAGAGGAGGAGGAGGTGGTAGCTGATTCTGAGAAGCCACCAATGATTCAACCAAAATAGTCAGGTTGGCCACACCAACTCTCAAAGCAATAACTTCTTCATGTAACTCACGATTCTCTTGTTCATGGCTTTCCATCTTCTTTTTAGAATTAGCCAGAGTATTATAGCGATGAGACACCTTGCCGAGTGAATGAAGCAGAGAAACAAGTACGACATCTGTGAAAGATATGAATGCAAAAATATGTGCAAAGTGATGCATGATATACAATGCACATGATTTATTTTGTTTATTCATGGAACTCAAAGAATTATAAACAATTGCAAATATTGAAGAACTAACACATTTGGAAATACGGTAAAATATCATTTTAATAATAACTTTGGAATGTATTACAACTTTTAGTAAAAGTTTCAATAATCTTAAGTACAAGAGATATAGATAGAATTTAAAAATCCTAAGGAGCCAAAGCTGATGAAGATCTCTCCACACATTAACGTTTCCCTTGAGTCTTGCAATTTGAGCCTTCAACTGCTTGTTCTGTTCTGCATTATTGTCGACGACTTCTTTCCATCCACCAGAATCAAAAAATGGGTGATCGGGACCTGGATGAACTCTAGAGTAAAATAAATCCTCTTGCTTCTCCATCGTCTCTACAACATGATTCTCAAGAATCTCAATCAAGTCATCCTTCTCTTTCAATTCTGTTGAGTGGGATACCTCCAAAGTCTGGTACTTGTTCTTCCATGCTTCCTTCTCTTGCTGCATCCTAACTAAGGAAAGCTGAAGTTCTTCCACATCATCTAAGAGAGGAGGACTTATCCTCATAAACATATCAAATATAGGTTCTTCACGAGAATAAGGCATCTTCAACTAAATTTCCCTTCCTTGTACCTAATGGAGATGAGACTCTAAAGAAACATCTCCTCTTGGTCTCAAATATTTTCCACCCTTCCTATGAATATGGCGCCAAGCCTTTTAAATATCTTCTTTAGTCACCTTGTGATATTCTCCTTCTTTAAGAAAGAAACCACTAAGATGAATGTTGTTTAGCTTGTCTCTCATCGGATATCCAAGTTAGTGATGTGCAAGAATAGGGTTATAGTTAATACCTCCCTTTGTATCAAGAAGAGACACATTGGGAAAAACACCACAACTATCAATAATCTTCCCATCATAATAAGGTTAATGATACCAATCAATGTTAAAATGAGCGAGAGCCATAGTCTTCAGGGCCCTACGTGGTTCCTTCTTGATATCCCAAAAAAGAAACAGACCGATGCAAGTGAGAAATAAACCACTGATATTACAACGGTGTGCAACAGATGATCATCCCTTCCTCATAGAAATTTCGAAGATGGATGGAATAATAAGTATCTCCTAGCAGTGTAGGGACAAGGTTCCCAATCCGAAAGATCCTAATGGCATTAACATCCACAAATTTTTCGATGTTAGGAATCAAGAACAACCCATAGGCAATCAAAGCAAAGATAGCCTCGAAAGCCATTGTACTCTTCATTTTTGTGAAGTAACGAGCTTTCTCCAATAGAAACTGAGCAGTTAAACCTATGATTCCTCCTTTGGTAGTCATGTTAGCCTCAATCTCAGACTTCCTCAAGTGAGTTATGGTGGCAATCTCATGAGACTTGGGCTCTCCTGCTAAGCTGATTAAAGGAACATAATCAGTAATAGGTAAATTAAGTAAGTAAAATACTCCTTCAATATGGGCATCAGCTAATAATCAGAAAAGTAAAACACCGGTATAACGGATCATAGAACTGGACCAATGTAGAAAGAATACCCTCCTTCATCTTGAGCTTCATAAGAGTCACAATGGATCCACACTTCTTATGAAAATATGTAGGACTCTGAATCTCAGGAATCAAACTCATCAGTTCCTCTATCTTAGGATCCTTGAAATTGTACTTTTGAGTCTTTATCCTTCAAAAATCCATGGTCAAAAAAGTACCTGAGATATTTTCAATAGTCAAGTTCCTTGAAAAACTTCTTAAAGAATTCTCATGGCTTCATGAACGCATGATGATGCAACAATCACACAGAAGATCACAAACATGGGGGTTCAAAGGTCCAACGTCACGAGCATGAAGTCAAAGGTACTACCCACAAGGTAAGGACTAATGGTTTATCACCTACCAAACAAGGTTCCAAGGAGATCCCAAAGTCTACATTCTTCCTTCGGATATTACCAACGTCCCGATTAGCTCGGTAATTAACAATATTCTTAGGAAAAACTCATCTGAGTGTAGCATCACATGACAACTACTTCCAGATTGCTCCGTTATAGTCTCCGCACTACACCTAAAAGGCCAAGATGGGTTAAGGGTTCTAGGACTTCTCATCTTCTTAGGATCCCAGGTCGAAAGCAACAATGTCTTCCCGATTTCTCGGTAAACAAATACTACAGTCAAAGGGGCCTCCATTGAGTGGGGGATCTCATGTCTCCTTTTTTGGAATTACTCCCTCAAATTTAACCTGACTATACTACCCGCCCTGACTTAAGTTTGCCCAAGTCCGGGTATAGGACTTATAAGAGATCACCAAGCACCCTGAAAACCATAAAAATCTAGACATACTGTTGTACCCCAAAAATTTCCCTCCTATATTCTTCAAGATTTATCAAGAATCATCTTCAACTGGTTCAAGATTTCTCAAGGATTGCACAATCCAAATGCCTCTTAAGCCAGTCAAAATTAGGGTTTTGGTTCTTTCAAGGAATTTGGGGTTTTCAATGGCTCAATCAAGTCTCATAGGCCTATATACATCCTCAAGCACCTACATGCCAAGTTTCAAGACTCACAATGCCAATTTACACAGTCAAAAGCCCTATTTGATCCACAGTCAACTGTAGGGGTAAAATGGTCATTTTGCAGTCAAAAGTCAAATTTTTTGCTCAACATCTTATTTTGAGTTCATAATCATCATTTGATCAAGTCTTGATCATGATTCCACAAGAATGGCTCAAAAATCATCAAGATGCAAAAAGTTACTATTTTTGGATAGTAGAAAAGTCAAGTGTATCTTGACCAGGGCATAACTTTTTCATGGTTCATCAGAAAAATCCCATCCAATTCTCATTTTGAAGGGTATTACATTTCCTACAATCCATCTTCACATTACAAGTCCAAGAAATTCCCTCATAAAAATTTATAAATTTCTACATTATAGGTCAATTTCAAAAGTCACAAAAATGCACTTTAAGTCAAAGACCATAACTTGAGATTGGTAAATCCAAATGACATGGGACCAAAGGCATTGGTTATAGGACTTAAAGATCTTTACAAAATGTTCAAGAACATGTTCACATGATCAAAATTGAGCAAGATATGCATTGGAGAAGTTGGGAAATTTTTATGAATTTGCAAATGTCAACTTTGTTCAAAACACTTTATTTTTGCTAATGGGCCTCAAATTTCTTCTTGAAATTTTATCCATGACTTATGCACGACCCATCAAGCCTAATTGAATTTATTTTCTTATTTTTATTAATTAATTGGATTTTTAATCAATATTAATTCATTTAATTAATTTAAATTGTAGGAAATCACAAAGATTTGATTTTTCAATCTTTTTGTGAAGCAAATGTGGTCAAGATATGCTGGCAATTTCGTGTACAAATCAAATATGCAAAAATATCCAAGTTTGGCAACTTTCTTCAATCATGAAAATGCAAAAAGATTTGATTTTCAATCAAATATTCAATCATCATTCCAATGGATTTTTGTGCAAGATTCTGACCTAATTCCATTCCTCTATAAATATGCAAGCCAACCCTGATCATGCACACGTGAAATTTCTGCAGAAAAAGCCATAACCAATTCAAGAAAATTCAAAGAAAAGTCAAAACTGATTCTTGTGTTCCAAGCCAATTCAAGGCCTCATATTGATTCAAACACGTTGCTGGAAGGGTCAGGAGTGATTTACAATCAAAACCAAGCATTTAAGCTCAAAGAATCATCAAGAACAGAGTCACGGTTTGCATTTTATTTTCAGAATCGTGCAGTTCAATTCATGCATATTTAACGTGCTTTTGTGTTTGTTTTGCATTTCTAGAACTCATATGAAGCTGATGGTATAACTGAATTGGATTAAAACGCACAGAATCAAAAGTTGCCATGATTAAATTTTAGGGTTCATAAGCTTTCAAATTAGGGCTTTACAATCCAGGAACAATTAGGGGTCATAAGGCATATGGTTGGAATCGTCAAGACCAGACGAACACACAGGGACCATCGCGAAATATTTATATTTACCATAGCTCTATTTTCTATTTTTGGTCAGTGTAGTTTGTGGGGGTTAAAAACCCCCGCTATCTGATTTGTTTTTACAGGTACAAAGGAAGAATATGACTAGGTGTTGATGCATCATTGGTCAGTTTGAAAATAAGTGCGCGCGTTTTTTGGTTACAGCATATTTGATTGTTTTATATATTATATTTGCTTATTGTTATAATAACAAATGCGTGCACATGGCGTAGTGGAGGATGCGTTGGCTTAGAATCATTGGGACCTGGGTTCGAATACCAGGTCCCCCAAAACGCTTATATTATTTTGCTTAACATGATCATATGCAGGCTTCCAAAGGATAAACACCATGTACCTCCAGACATCCAAGCGCCATGTGGCTCCAGGCACAAATCCAGTGGTCAGAGTTGAATGATCATGGTACTCCCAGTCAACCAACGCCCTGGACAATCACCAAAGTCAAACAGGCTTACAACTTAATGGGCCAGGAATTGCCAATAACACCTCCTTAATGGGCCAACACCCCCCTGGTTCATTCATTCTTTTTTCTTTTCTTTTATAATTTCCATTTAATTATTTTACTACTAATAATTATTATTATTATTATTATTTAATTAACTCAATTAATAATTTTCATAATAAAATAAAAAAAACTAAAATATTATTATTATTATTATTAATTTCACCTTTAATTTATTATTTTTGTAAATAAATGTAATTAATTAATTTAGTTGTTTTAATTAGGTTAACTTTAATTATTTTCATAACAAATAAAATAAATTAGAATTAGGATTTTCTTGACAATTTTAATTTCTTTCCTTTTATTTCATTAAAAAATTAAAAAAAAACTAAAAATACTTTTTTCTTTTAATTAATTAATTAATTATTTTTAGGTTTAATTTAATTAAATACAAAAAGGACCAAAAACTCATTCTTTCTCAAAAAGGGTCAAAACCCTAAGGACTTCTCCGATTCAATTTTTATTCGCGCATATTATTATTTTGATCATATTTATGTAATTGCTCCGAGGATGTAATAGCGTAATTAGGACTTTTATCGCTTTCTTTATTCTCCCGCAATTTACTTTTCAAGGGTTCATTTTTGGCGATGTAAATACCCGACGCCTTGTAATAGCATAGATTTACTTTCCGCACAACTATTAACTGTTAGATGTATGTTAATTAGGTTATGCATGACAAGATTTATCTGAAATTAAAATCAACTCGTAGCTCACCATAAAAATGTGCAAAGATAATTTAACATGAAACCTGACACACTCGCACATATCACTCCTAGGGTACGCCTCACTTGGTTGCCTCGAGGTGGTCATTGAGTATAGGGTGTTTTAGAGGTCGCCCTCCTGTCTAAAGATCCAAGTTGCCTCGAAACGGTTGCCTCGGATAAAAAAGGATCTAGGACATTATGGTTACTGCTAAGGCGTCCTACTATTGCTTTGGTGACCACACATGTCCCTATAATCGAATTGACCCGAAAACTCCAACGACGGTGCTACCTACTTCTTAATAGTGGGATATTACTGTCTAAAGGACATTTACACAGCTTAATTTCCTTTGAGTAGGAAGAGGTTCTCAGGTACTTGCTCTTTCAAAACAAAAATACTTTTCGCACCTACACTTTTCTGACAAAAGTTTTCAAACAAACTTTTTCAAAACCCACAAACACAAGAAAAGCAAAACATTTTTGAAAACATAGTGAGCAAGTACCTAAGAGCCCGTGGATAACCACGGATAGAAAGGGTGCTAACACCTTCTCTTTCTATAATCTACCTCCCGAACCGAGAAACATCTCGAAAAGGAATTTTGCTGTGCTTTTGTCTTTTCCTTATTGGAGAACATAAAAGACGGTGGCGACTCTTGCTTACCACGACATTTCGCGAACCAACATTTCAAAACAGTCAGTTCTATTTCCACCGATCACAGAACTGGCGACTCTGCTAGGGAGTTTTATAAGTGAGGTGTACCTTAGGATTAGATCATTATTGTTTTCAATTGTATGCTTTGTATGATTTATCTTTGTGGGCATTGTATCGGAGTTTTATAGATCCTAACCCGGATCTGGGGAATACCCTTTTATAAGTAGCAACAAACTGTGAGGGAACTGTGCGGGGTATACCGACATGGTTGAAGCAGTAGCTACGTTGATGTGGCACTTTGGTGAGTACCGGTAACCCTTGAGTCAAGTCAAGGAGAGTATGGGGCAGCCGCATGGTATCGCGAAGCATCAACTGACCTTAGAATCTTACTTGACCATCCTGGCCTTTTTAGGGGTAGTGAGATGACCGACTTTGGTGCAGTCCGAAGTTTGTAGATACTCGATACTACACTCATTGAGGGTTGTTTTCTTGGAATATTTTGGTCGCCAGTTAAGTGGCTAAATCAAAACAATGAACATAGAAAACAATCCAATGATATTGAGCTCCTTAGAACCCGGTTACTATTCTTAGGACAGGTCTTAACCAACTGAAACTGAAAGAGGGTAGTACCTAAACTTCATGCCAGCCTAAAATCTAAGGACTCTTTTGTGTGACTTGTGTGCCTTCAAATCTGAACTACCTGCACATTCTTGTTATCTGACAACATGAGTTCCTTGCAGGTTTTGTTTACAGTCCTTAATCTGGACTTATTACAGGGCTTACTTACACCTCACACCTTTGCATCCACATACATAACATCATACGCATCATAACATCATACCATAACATTTCCTTAACCATTTCAAGGATCTCAAAGGTTTGTGATGCAGGTCAGGATGAACCAAATGTCTAGCAAGGGGCAAAGGGGATTTATTTTCCTATAGCCAAGGTTGTTTTGAGATCAAAACATGATGACTTGAGTCAGGGGCTATGACCCACTCGATATGGTGAGCCTTGACTCTTGAAGAAGGACTCTCAAAAACATGAAGTTCCTTCAATCAAGCTGCAAAATTCAAATTCTAACAATTTTCTTGTTTACCCCGCGAGATCCTTGAAAACATTGCATAGATATATTATTGCATCACAGGTCACCCTTTACAGGTCTCTCACGTTCTTGCTGTTTATTTCAGCAATGGCTTCCCAACAAGACAACCAAGATCTTCATACTCAAGAGACTCAGTTCAGGGAAATCTTCCTAAATCTATCCAAGGGGCAGGAAGAGTTGAGAACACTCCTCATGGGGACTTTGGCCAGGAACAGTCCTGAAGACGATAAGGACGAACGGCTGAAACGTCTGCAAGCTGAGGTAAATACAATGAGAACCCAGATGCTGGGGCAGATGGCTCTTATCCAAGGCTTAGCTCGGGAACAAGAAGAGTTGAGAACCGTGATCAACCAGCTTCATCAAGACAAATACAATAGTATGAAGCAAACGGTCAAGGCCGGGGATCAAACCAATAATCAGCCTCCAAGAAGACAAGAGTTTGGTATGGTGAAGATTGGACCTCTCCAAACTGCTACTACCTCCAGGGTCCAACAACAACCTCACCAAGAACAACGGGTTGATCGGAGTAAGCCCATAAGGCAATTTACCAAGGTCAACATGTCACTAACTCAAGCGCTACAACACATGTTGAAGACAAGGCTGATTACATTAAAGGCTCCTCCCCGGAACCCAAATACTTCCGCTCCCACCTATCATCCCAATGAAAGGTGTGCATACCATTCTGACAGCCCTGGGCACGACACAAACAACTGTTGGAGTTTGAAGAACAAGATCCAAGACATGATTGATGCCAAGAAGATCAAGTTTGACCCTTCAGGGACTCCAAACATAAACACTGCTCATATGATGAATCATTGAAAGCTTTTGTTCATTGGAATTTTCAATTTGTAATTTTCTTTTGATTGCTCAAACATTTATTCATGTCAAACTTTATTACTTTATCAATGCATTGCATATGTCTGTTTTGAATCAATCCATTCGTATTCACTATATTCAAATTGCTTTCATTTTTTGTGATTCAACTCTCGATTAAAAAATTCTAAACCTTTTGAGGGAGGATGACGAAAACGATACCATGATCTTTACAGTATGCTTTTGAACAGACCCCGCTGATGAGGTACAGATATTGTTTCAAATCCTAAACAGTGGAGTTATAAGGAAGATAATCCCTAGTCAACCCCTTTGAGCCAAAGAAGTTGGAGTTTTTCTTTTCAAAAATTAAAACCCTTAATTATAACTTGGGGCTGGGTAGTTTTCTCAGTTAATCCAGGTGCACAATGAATGGCATCAAAGAAGTCTTTCCAAGACAAAAAGACAGTGATAGTTCCGTATAATAGTTAGGACAGGCTGTCCTTATCTCTCAAAATTAAAAGCCCATCAAGTCAAAACCTATGAAGGAGACTTACAAAACTGGGGCATCCCGCTGGCTGTAATCACAAAAGAAACAGTTCAGGCAAAAGACAGGGATAATAAAATCAAAAAGAAAGAGGTCCTACAAACCCTCAACAAAAAAGAAATGACTGCCTATTCAAAATAAACTATCAGTATCTGAACCATCACCGGTATATGAGAGCAAAGACTCAAACAAAATCTAATGCACGATTAGCTGAGTTTAGGACCGAAGAACATCACGAAGAGCGGGTGGGTACAAATAAAAATTTGAGCCTTTATCCTTTGTTCTTAAACCGTGAACCAGGCCACGTTATAACCCTTAAAAGTCCTAGCTGAAGCATGGGTTAGTTCGAAAGCATACTGTTACAAAAGGTATCCTGACTCCTGTAGGGCTTGCTGTAAAATCCTGAGTTGACATCACATTTTACAAAAATTCGCTTATTTTATTGAAAACTGCATTTTCAAAAACTTCAAGACAGACATAAGCTTTGCATTCTTAAAATAACATTGTTTGCATATGACTATTTGTTCAACAACAGAGAAATTCACACGATGAATATCTAGTGAACAAAAATCTCAAGTGGAAAGACACTTCCAATCAAGGGGTACGACATGATCATTGTTCATCATCTGGGGCAGTCCAGTCAAGATTCAGAGAATCTCCCAAAATGCCGAATAGCCAGGGGCAAATCTCTGCCTGAGTCACTTGGGGCATAGGACATGAATTCCAGCTACGAATCTTGCATGATCAAACGAAGATCTTCTGGTAGTATGGCGACACAACACTACTGACAGTGACACCCCTCTACATCCTGAGGGAATGGACATAGTCAAAAAAGTACTACGCATAATCAAAGACCCGCTAGGTTGACACACCTAGGCAAAGATAAGGGCTTCCCGGCGAACCAAAAGGGTTCGGGCAAAAATAAGGGATGAAAATGAAAAATCTGTACACCCGGCAAGTCGAAAACCTGAAAAGGTGGCTTGGGCAAAAAAAGGGTATCCCGATGGACTGAAAACCCGAAAGGGCGGTCCAGGCAAAAGTTAGGGATCCAAAGCGTACGACTATGTCCCGTCATCTCGTCACTTGCCTACCAGAAGAAGATCTGTCAATCGGCAGTTATCAAGCTCCTCATAGGCCTTCTTTTCCCACAGAAACTGGGGAAATAAGAATTGTCCGAACTGTACAAGCTGCTCTGTCCTCCAGGTACCAAAGTAAGTTCAGCTGAAGAATGTGACCAAGATACCTCCACTCCCCGCAGAGTAAGACAAGATTCATCAATACTCTCCCCAAACAGAGTTAGCCTCTCATCAGCCCTAAAAAGGCGCAGTATACTCAACAAGTCAGCAATGCTCCAAGCAGAGTTAGTCTACTGTCAGTCCCGAACAAAAGTTGGGTATCCCTAGTAAATCTTAATATTCCCTAACAGAGTATACAGATATTCCTCAGCAAGCATCCCCGGCAGTCTTAATATTCCTCGACAGAAATATAAGATTGTTCCCCGGCGGAATACAGACATCCCAGTGGAGCCATTTCCCCAGTACAGTCCAAAAGTTTCCCCAGGAGAGTTGAATCATCTTATCCAGTAGATTCTGGAAGCTTGTCCCCTGCAGATTACAAAAATCTCTCCCCAGCCATATTCAAAAGTTATTCCCCACCAGAGCCTAACTGGGTTATCCTCAGCCGGTTGCAACGGAAAGATCCTCCTTAGCGAAGTTCTTCCTATCCCCAGCGGAGTTCATCAAGATCCCCCAACAGAGCTTATCAACGAAATCCCCAGCGGAATTATCGTTAAAATCTCAGCAAAGCATCTCTTCCCCACTGAGTAAATCCCTGCAGAGTAATCTTTTCACCAAGTTTATTCCCCAACGGAGTCATCCTCTCCTACAGGTTTATTCGTGCAGTCAGCATCGTTCATCATCCCCAGCGGAAATGAAGGACTCTATTCTTCAACATCAGCCCAGGATTTAACTTCCCGGCATCTGTCAAGGATTTATTTTCCTAGACGAAGATACATTCATAAACATCACATTGTCATACATCATGATACATGCATATACGCATCATATCACCCAATCTCATTTATTTTTGAGAACATCATGACATCATGCATTTCATATATCATGACATTGCATACACCTGATGTTTTGCCTTTTCAGGAAAAGGTCAACCAAAATATGATTACCATCAACTTTTGCAGTTCCAGATCAACACCTGTATCTAGCCAGGAAATATCTATGAGCGATTGATTGTAGATTCGATACCTGTAACTAGCCAGGAAAGTTATCTACATGAAGAGATTGAAGATCAACACCTGTAACAGGCCAGGAAATTATCTTTCATTCTCAGGTCAGAGATCTACACCTGTATCCAGCCAGGAAAGCTATCTCGACCAACCTTTTTTAAGTTCCAGATCAACACCTGTATCTAGCCAGGAAATATCTGTGAGCGATTGATTATAGATTCGATACCTGTAACTAGCCAGGGAAGTTATCTACATGAAGAGTTTGAAGATCAACACCTGTAACAGGCCAGGAAATTATCTTTCACTCTCAGGTAAGAGATCTATACCTGTATCTAGCAAGGAAAGCTATCTCGACCAACTTTTTTGAAGTTCCGGATCAACACCTGTATCTAGCCAGGAAATATCTGTGAGCGATTGATTGTAGATTTGATACCTGTAACTAGCTAGTAAAGTTATCTACATGAAGAGTTTGAAGATCAACACCTGTAACAGGCCAGGAAATTATCTTTCATTCTCAGGTAAGAGATCTACAACTGTATCCAGCCAGGAAAGCTACCTCGACCAACTTTTTTTTAAGTTCTGGATTAACACCTGTATCTAGACAGGAAATATCTGTGAGTGATTGATTGTAGATTCAATACCTGTAACTAGCCAGGAAAGTTATCTACATGAAGAGTTTGAAGATCAACACCTGTAACAGGCCAGGAAATTATCTTTCATTCTTAGGTCAGAGATCTACACCTGTATCTAGCCAGGAAAGCTACCTCGACCAACTTTTTTTAAGTTCTGAATCAACACCTGTATCTAGCCAGGAAATATCTGTGAGTGATTGATTGTAGATTCGATACCTGTAACTAGCCAGGAAAGTTATCTACATGAAGAGTTTGAAGATCAACACCTGTAACAGTCCAGGAAATTATCTTTCATTCTCAGGTCAGAGATCTACACCTGTAGCCATCCAGGAAAGCTACCTCGACCAACTTTTTTTAAGTTCCGGATCAACACCTGTATCTAGCCAGGAAATATCTGTGAGCGATTGATTGTAGATTCGATACCTGTAACTAGCCAGGAAAGTTATCTACATGAAGAGTTTGAAGATTCAACACCTGTAACAGGCCAGGAAATTATCTTTCATTCTCAGGTCAGAGATCTACACCTGTATCCAGCCAGGAAAGCTATCTCGACCAACCTTTTTTAAGTTCCGGATCAACACCTGTATCTAGCCAGGAAATATCTGTGAGCGATTGATTGTAGATTCGATACCTGTAACTAGCCAGGAAAGTTATCTACATGAAGAGTTTGAAGATTCAACACCTGTAACAGGCCAGGAAATTATCTTTCATTCTCAGGTCAGAGATCTACACCTGTATCCAGCCAGGAAAGTTATCTCGACAAACCTTTTTTAAGTTCCAGATCAACACCTGTATCTAGCCAGGAAATATCTGTGAGCGATTGATTGTAGATCTATACCTGTAACTAGCCAGGAAAGTTATCTACATGAAGAGTTTGAAGATCAACACCTATAACAGGCCAGGAAATTATCTTTCATTCTCAGGTCAGAGATCTACACCTGTATCCAGCCAGGAAAGCTATCTCGACAAACCTTTTTTAAGTTCCAGATCAACACCTGTATCTAGCCCGGGAATATCTGTGAGCGACTGATTGTAGATTCGATACCTGTAACTAGCCAGGAAAGTTATCTACATGAAGAGTTTGAAGATCAACACCTGTAACAGGCCAGGAAATTAACTTTCACTCTCAGGTCAGAGATCTACACCTGTATCCAGCCAGGAAAGCTATCTCGACCAACCTTTTTTTAAGTTCCGGATGAACACCTGTATCTAGCCAGGAAATATCTGTGAGCGATTGATTGTAGATCTACACCTGTAACTCGCCAGGAAAGTTATCTACATTGAAGAGACTGAAGATCAATACCTATAGCAAGCCAGGAAGACAATCTTTCTTTCTCAAGTCAGAGATTAATACCTGTATCCAGCCAGGACAACTATCTCCTCGACCACCCTTTCTCAAGTTCCAGATTAATACCTGTAACTAGCCAGGAAATATCTGTGGACGACGGGTTATAGATTAATACATGAAACCGGACAGGACAAATATCTACTCGACCATCATGAAGCAACCCTACACCGGTTCCTTCTCTTCCAAGATGCAGTTTTACACGGACTCATCATCAGGCAACCCTACACAGGTTCTTCCTTTCAACCTACCAAGTTACAATTCAACAAACAATCTCCAGATGGCATCTTTAAGCCCATCTCCACAACTATCCATTACATCTCCAAATGGCATCCATAAGCCCATTCCCGACAAGATTCTGTCGCATCTCCAGATGGCATCTATAAGCCCATCCTCCTATCCATCATCTCTCCAAATGGCATCTATAAGCCCATTCCCGACATCACATTGCTGATACTACACCATGCGAGTGCAAATTTCTGGGCACTCTAGTGTTCAATCATCTTCCACCTTCGGATCACGAAAGGCACGCAAGCCAATCTACATCCCCAGGTTTAAGAAGATTGAACAGGGGCAACTGTTGTACCCCAAATTTTTCCCTCCCATATTCTTCAAGATTTATCAAGAATCATCTTCAACTGGTTCAATATTTCTCAAGGGTTGCACAGTCCAAATGCCTCTTAAGCCAGTCAAAATTAGGGTTTTGGTTCTTTCAAGGAATTTGGGGTTTTCAATGGCTCAATCAAGTCTCATAGGCCTATATACATCCTCAAGCACCTACATGCCAAGTTTCAAGACTCACAATGCCAATTTACACAGTCAAAAGCCCTATTTGATCCACAGTCAACTGTAGGGGTAAAATGGTCATTTTGCAGTCAAAAGTCAAATTTTTTGGTCAACATCTTATTTTGAGTTCATAATCATCATTTGATCAAGTCTTGATCATGATTCCACAAGAATGGCTCAAAAATCATCAAGATGCAAAAAGTTACTATTTTTGGACAGTAGAAAAGTCAATTGTATCTTGACCAGGGCATAACTTTTTCATGGTTCATCATAAAAATCCCATCCAATTCTCATTTTGAAGGGGATGACATTCCCTACAATCCATATTCACATTCCAAGTCCAAGAAATGCCCTCATAAAAAGTTATCAATTTCTACATTATAGGTCAATTTCAAAAGTCAACAAAAATGAACTTTAGGTCAAAGACCATAACTTGAGATTGGTAAATCCAAATGACATGGGACAAAAGACATTGGTTATAGGACTTCAAGACCTTTCAAAAATGTCCAAGAACATGTTCACATGATCAAAATTGAGCAAGATATACATTGGAGAAGTTGGGAAAATTTTATGAATTTGCAAAAGTCAACTTTGCTCAAAACACTTTATTTTTGCTAATGGGCCTCAAATTTCTTCTTGAAACTTTATCCATGACTTATGCACGACCCATCAAGCCTAATTGAATTTATTTTCTTATTTTTATTAATTAATTGGATTTTTAATCAATATTAATTCATTTATGCTGGCAATTTCGTGTACAAATCAAATATGCAAAAATCTCCAAGTTTGGCAACTTTCTTCAATCATGAAAATGCAAAAAGATTTGATTTTCAATCAAATATTCAATCATAATTCCAATGGATTTTTGTGCAAGATTCTGACCTAATTCCATTCCTCTATAAATATGCAAGCCAACCCTGATCATGCACACGTGAAATTTCTGTAGAAAAAGCCATAACCAATTCAAGAAAATTCAAAGAAAAGTCAAAACTGATTCTTGTGTTCCAAGCCAATTCAAGGCCTCATATTGATTCAAATACATTGCTGGAAGGGTCAGGAGTGATTTACAATAAAAAACAAGCATTGAAGCTCAAAGAATCATCAAGAACAGAGTCACGGTTTGCATTTTATTTTCAGAATCATGCAGTTCAATTCACGCATATTTAACGTGCTTTTGTGTTTGTTTTGCATTGCTAGAACTCATATGAAGCTGATGGTATAACTGAATTGGATTAAAACGCACAGAATCAAAAGTTGCCATGATTGAATTTTAGGGTTCATAAGCTTTCAAATTAGGGCTTTACAATCCAGGAACAATTAGGGTTCATAAGGCATATGGTTGGAATCGTCAAGACCAGACGAACACACAGGGACCATCGCGAAATATCTATATTTACCATAGCTCTATTCGCTATTTTTGGTCACTGTAGTTTGTGGGGGTTAAAAACCCCCGCTATCTGATTTGTTTTTACAGGTACAAAGGAAGAAGATGACTAGGTGTTGATGCATCATTGGTCAGTTTGAAAATAAGTGCGCGCGTTTTTTGGTTACAACATATTTGATTGTTTTATATATTATATTTGTTTATTGTTATAATAACAAACGCGTGCACATGGCGTAGTGGAGGATGCATTGGATTGGAATCATTGGGATCTGGGTTCGAATCCCAGGTCCCCCAAAACGCTTATATTATTTTGCTTAACATGATCATATGCAGGCTTCCAAAGGATAAACACCATGTACCTCCAGACATCCAAGCGCCATGTGGCTCCAGGCACAAATCCAGTTGTCAGAGTTGAATGATCATGGTACTCCCAGTCAACCAACGCCCTGGACAATCACCAAAGTCAAACAGGCTTACAACTTAATGGGCCAGGAATTGCCAATAACACCTCCTTAATGGGCCAGCACCCCCCTGGTTCATTCATTCTTTTTTCTTTTCTTTTATAATTTTCATTTAATTATTTTACTACTAATAATAATAATTATTATTATTATTATTTAATTAACTCAATTAATAATTTTCATAATAAAATCAAAAAAACTAAAATATTATTATTATTATTAATTTCACCTTTAATTATTATTTTTGTAAATAAATGTAATTAATTAATTTAATTGTTTTAATTAGGTTAACTTTAATTATTTTCATAACAAATAAAATAAATTAGAATTAGGGTTTTCTTGACAATTTTAATTTCTTTCCTTTTATTTCATTAAAACATTAAAAAAAACTGAAAATACTTTTTTCTTTTAATTAATTAATTAATTAGTTTTAGGTTTAATTTAATTAAATACAAAAAGGACCAAAAACTCATTCTTTCTCAAAAAGGGTCAAAACCCTAAGGACTTCTCCGATTAAATTTTTATTCGCGCATATTATTATTTTGATCATATTTATGTAATTGCTCCGATGATGTAATAGCGTAATTAGGACTTTTATCGCTTTCTTTATTCTCCCGCAATTTACTTTTTAAGGGTTTGTTTTTGGCGATGTAAATACCCGATGCCTTGTAATAGCGTAGATTTACTTTCCGCACAACTATTAACTGTTAGATATATGTTAATTAGGTTATGCATGACAAGATTTATCTAAAATTAAAATCAACTCGTAGCTCACCATAAAAATGTGCAAAGATAATTTAACATGAAACCTGACACACTCGCACATATCACTCCTAGGGTACGCCTCACTTGGTTGCCTCGAGGTGGTCATTGAGTATAGGGTGTTTTAGAGGTCTCCCTCCTGTCTAAAGATCCAAGTTTCCTCGAAACGGTTGCCTCAGATAAAAAAGGATCTAGGACATTAGGGTTACCGCTAAGGCGTCCTACTATTACTTTGGTGACCACACATGTCCCTATAATCGAATTGACCCGAAAACTCCAACGACGGTGCTACCTACTTCTCAATAGTGGGATAGTACTGTCTAAAGGACATTTACACTGCTTAATTTCCTTTGAGTAGGTAGAGGTTCTCAGGTACTTGCTCTTTCAAAACAAAAATACTTTTCGCACCTACACTTTTCTAACAAAAGTTTTCAAACAAACTTTTTCAAAACCCACAAACACAAGAAAAGCAAAACATTTTTGAAAACATAGTGAGCAAGTACCTAAGAGCCTGTGGATAACCACGGATAGAAAGGGTGCTAACACCTTCCCTTTCTATAATCTACCTCCCGAACCGAGAAACATCTCGAAAAGGAATTTTGCTGTGCTTTTGTCCTTTCCTTGTTAGAGAACATAAAAGACGGCGGTGACTCTTGCTTACCGCGACATTTCGCGAACCAGCATTTCAAAACAGTCAGTTCTATTTCCACCGATCACACATACATATATACAACACATAATATATAACAAATAATAGCACATACACTGATAAACAAAGATAGGCTCAACCCACTTAGAGAATTATTTCCCCAATGAAGTCTCTAGTTTTCTGTAGCGGTAGAAATGTTTAGATTGTGCTATTGGGTTGACTTAACTTGCACGAATCAAATAAAATTGCCACCTTGCGTTATTGTTTCCATGGGAAATAGGAAAAGAGCGAATAAACCCAAAAAGAGGGGGATAATCTAGGTACGGGGGTTGGTGATGAAAAGGGAAGGTATTAGCACCCTAAACATCTACAGTAATTTGTAGGAACCTCTTTGAACATCTGTGTATTTTGGCTATAAAAGTTGTATACAAAATAGATGGTGGAGATGAGAAAAGAAGTATCTTTTAAAATTTTTGCACCCTCCGCGATTGCGAACCTTAATGCCTACATACCACCTTCTGTGCAATAGGGAATCAGGATACTCATAGTTCACCTCAAAAATTTTAAAACACATGTGTATTGGTTAATTTTAAGAGAAGTGCAGGGACTAGGTTCCCAATCATAAAGATCCTAATGGCATTAACATCCATAAACTTGTTGACGTTAGGAACCAAGAACAACCCATAGGCAAGCAAAGCAAAGATATCCTCAAAATCAGTTATACTCTTCATCTTGGAGAAGTAACGAGCTTTCTCCAATAGAAATTGAGCAAGTAAACCTATGATTCCTCCTTTGCTAGTCATATTAGCCTCAATCTCAGACTTCCTCAAGTGAGTTATGGCGGAAATCTTATGAGACTTGGGTTCTCCTTCTAAGTCGGTGAGCAGAACACAATTAGTAATAGGTAAACCATGTAAGTAAGAATACTCCTCAAATATGGGCATCAGTTAATAATCAGGGAAAGTAAAACACCGGTATAACGGATCATAGAACTAGACCAAGGTAGTAAAAATACCCTCCTTCATCTTGAGCTTCATAAGAGGCATTGTGGCTCCAAACTTTTCTGGAAATCTGTAGAACTCTCAATCTCAAAAATAAAACTTATCGGTTCTCTATATTAGGATCCTTGAAACCGTACTTCCGAGTCTTTCTCCTTACAAAATCCATCGTTAAAAGAGTACCTGAGATATTTTCAAAAGTCAACCTTAAGTTCCTTGAAAAACTGTTTAAAGAATGCTCATGGGTGCATGAATGCATGATGATGCAACAATCACACACAAGATCACAAACATGAGGGGTTCATAGGTTCGACGTCACAAGAATGAAGCCAAAGGTACTACCCACAAGGCAAGGACTAATGGTTTATCACCTGTCGCATAAAGTTCTAAGGAAATCCTATAGTGTACATTCTTCCTTCAAATATTACCAACGTCCTGTTTATCTATGTATTTAGTAATATTCTCAAGAAAAACTCGTCTGAGTGTAACATCGCGTGACAACTACATTCAGATTGCTCTGTTATAGTCTCCGCACTACACCTTAAAGGCCAATATGGATTAAGGGTTCTACAGCAATCCAGATTCGGGGGCTCCCAGGTCAAAAGTAACACGTCTTCTCGATTGCTTGGTAAACAAATACTTTAGTCAAATGGGCCTCCACTGAGTGGGGAATCTCATGTCTCCTTTTTTGGGATTCCTCCCTCAAAATTAACATGACTATACTGCCCGTCCTATCTTAAGTTTGCCCAAGTCCGTGTATAGGACTTATAAGAGATCACATATATACAACAAATAATAACACATACACAGATAAACAAAGATAAGCTCAACCCACTTATAGAATTATTCCCCAGTGAAGTTTCCAGTTTTCTACAGCTGTAGAAATATTGAGACTAAACCATTGGATTGACTTAACTCGTACAAATCAAATAAAAATCACCACAGCGCTTTATTGTTTCCAAAGGAAATGGGAAAAGAGAGAATAAACCTAAAAATAGGGGGAGAATTAAGGTACGAGGGTTGATTATGAAAAGGAAGGTATTATCACCCTAAAAGTCTACGATACTCCGCAGGAACCTCTTTGAAAATTTGTGTATTTTGGCTTTAGAAGGTGTATACAAAATAAGATGGTGGAGATGAAAAAAGAAGTATTTTTTATATTTTTTGCATGCGTCACGGTTGTGAACCTTTAGTGTATACGTAACACCTTGCATGCAAAAGAGGATCAGGGTACTCGTAGTTCACCTCAAAAAGTTTAAAACACATGTGTGTTGGTTAATTTTAATAGAAGAGACATTATCGTCATATTCGAGTGGAAAACATACTTACTACCCACAATTATGAGAAAGGAGCATTTCCGTCATCTCAAAGTGGAGGATATAACTTGGATTTAATATCCATCACTCAACACCCAAGTGGAAAATAACTCTCTTCACTACATATCGTAGAAGTATAGTAGCTTGCGTCACTACAAGAATCGACAAGAGTCTAATATTTTGAGAAATGTTTTAAAGTAAAAAGCCAAAGTGGAAAAATGGTTTAAATGAGGTTAATGACTTTTAGTCTTTCAACAAAATATGTCAAAGTATGGTTAAATTGATTAAAGTTTGATTAAGAAAAGATTTTGAAAATTCATGGACCTGAGTCCAAGTTTATTACAAAAGGGATTCAAGTTAGAAAACAAAAAGAGATTTGAAAATTTGGGAGAAGATTTTTAAAATTAAAGAATATAGGAGGAGATGAAGGGACTATCCTAAAGCATAAGGTAAAAGCTAAGGAAAAGAACGGTCTAACCAACAAGAAGCCAACACTTGACATAAGAAGTCAATGTAGAATTTCCATCCTTTAGATTAAAACCAAGCAAGCAAAAATACTAAACCTCTAAGAAATACCAAGATTCAGATGAATTAACTCTTCACAAAAATTAGGCAGAGTAATGGTTGTATACAGAGGAATTCTCAATCACAGATAAATCATAAAATCAGAATAACCTGCACACAAAGAAAATCAACCCAATGCATTAGAGTAAACCCCGAGAACTTCAGAAAAAACAACAACAGAGCAACAATATCCCCAAGTATCAAGGCTTCTAATCCTAAGTCTCAGAGATCCACAACTCCATAATGTCAAGGATAGTAACCAAATAGTTCAAGTAACCATAGAGATTTTGATGTTCAAGTTGATTATTAAGTGCCTTTAAAAGAAAAGAAAGCTGAAGTGAACAAAGAAAAATGACATAAAGATAAATGCTTAAATGAGCAAAATAAAAAAGGAATGGAATGCAAATGCTAAAATAAATGGTACATAAAAGTAAAGGCACAGAATAAAGGCATCGAGTAAAGTTAATTGTTAGTGAATTAGAAGTTAGAGGGTTAGTTGAATGACCATGTTTAAGCTTTCTTTTGAAAACTCATTAGAAGATTAATAAAATGAAAGCCTCTCAACAACAAGTTTCATTTTATTTTTGTCAAGTATATCATTCATTTCAAGTACTCAAGGCAACCACATATGATTAACGATGTTCAAATGATTCGCTTAGATCAAAATTCATGAAGTTCATTAGAGGATTGATAGAATTAAAGCTTCCTAACAACAAAATTCAAAGTTATTGAATCCGAGGTTTCAAATTAAACATACTCTGGCTTGCAAACATAGGTTTGGACCATGAATGATCATTTTTCGAATCAGGAAAAATTTAGGGCTATGTTAAGCAATCCTAAATGGACTTATGTAGAAGCCACACCTATTTTAAGGTCAATCAATAGTAATCAATGTACTATACATGTTAAAGAAATGATATGTAGATCATTCTCCAAAAACATGTAGCACAAGTAAAATAAGAAAGGGATAAGATGATGAGGGAGGGGAATTATAGTGTAATCAATCCCATAGATGAAATTTGGGTTTCAAATATTTTTAACATCATTCATCCATTTTGGTGGATTTGGTTTTTCAACCTATCAACACCCAAGATCCAATGAGATTGAGGAAGTTACCCCAAAATAACACTCAAGTGTCTCCAAATAAGGACAAATTAAAAAATAATAAAATATATTTAATATAAAAACAAAATTTAAATGATTTATAGAAAGGAAATAATTGGTAAAATATATAATATGTATTAAAACAGCAAATAAAAATCCTAAAAAAATATCAGAGGTCAAACATGAGTCAACTAGTGTTGACAAAAAAATTTAGAATTTTTTAAAGTCATAAACTATTTTTAAAATATAAAGAAATAAGTAAACTAAATCAAAATTTGTAAAAAATAGTAAAATAAAAAGTAAAAGTAAAATTAGGTCACCAATATTTGCAATAGGTCATTGGATCCTTCCATAATTTTTTCAGAAATTAAAATGATCAAAAAGTATTTTTAAACAATTAAATAAATCAAAAGATGAGAAAAATTCATAAAAAATATCAAATCATAAAATAAAATTGTGAAAAAATAAAAATCAGAAAGAAAAATCAAAAGTATTTATGATAATTGTTTCATAATTTTATGAGTTGAAATGAATTTTTTATGAATTTGTGAAGTTTAAAACAATTAAAACAAAAATAAGAAAATAAAATAATAAACCAAAAAAATGTGGATCATCTGATCATTGTCAAAACACGTTAGTAATCAAATCCAAGGGGTCTGGCGCACCAAATCATTTATTTTTAAAACATATTTTAAAATCCAAGTGGCGCCTTGTCATTGGTTAATGATGACACGCTGGTCATCTTCAACCTCCAGCCACACATGATTTATAGGTTTCACAAATGGAAAAATTAGAGGTCCATACCGGTGCCATTCGATTCGTCTCATCAAGACGAAGACAATTGCACCCTTGCGAAAAATTTATATAACCTGTAACTCGTTCGATTTGGAAAAAACCAGAAGAAAAAGTGAAAACGAGTTTTGAAATTAAATGATCAATTTTCCATGAAAATGGAAACCAGAAGAAGCATGAGCTTCAGAGAAGAAGAGACTATACCTTAGCAATTTATTTGAAGTGAAATGGTGGAGAGTTTTACCTGAACTAAGTTTAGCAAATTCGCTCTGCAACTAAACTTATGTAACTTGATTTTGTACACGATTCTTCTTGCTAATGGTATGGTTAGCTTCAATGGGTGTCAAGGAAGCTAATTGAGTGGAGCTTTTTGTGAATTAAGGTGAGGAAATGAGAAATTGAAATTCAAGCTCAATAGCTCGTGTAGGATTTTGGAAGGGTGATTCTGGCTATCAAATCTTAGGGAATTTAGTGGAATGTGTCCCTCTATTTATAAGCAAGAGAATGGTGATTAGAATTGAGAGGAATTATGCTCAAATCGTGCAAACCAAGCTAATTCGCAAGGTGTAAAATGTGTGACTTTCACATGCTCAAAACTCATTCTAATCGTGCGTTTTATGTGTCTAATAACTTCTGGAAACTTTCTAATGATGATTAGAAACAAAAACACACGCTTAAATGGCTTGTAATGGGAGTTTTGATTCTGACCAAAACTCAAAATCAGTTTTCATGGTGCTCACATTAAATCCATCGGGCAAGACACTCAAGAGGCTTTATGATCGCATTCCTTTTGCATTGTAAAGATCTCATCACAACCTTTACAATGTGTCCAAAAAGGTAGAATTTGGCGATCTATGCTAAAAGCTAGTCATGCTTGAAATCAAGACAAACACACAGGTATTTGACACTTAGAAAAATTCTAAGTATGGATCCTCAAAATGACCTATAATGTTCTTCAAAGTTACATGCCCTTCCACTCAAAATTTGATCTTGATCCTTGAAGATGAAATGAAGTAGACCCTTTGAATTGAATTGTGGAATTGAGGTCATTCAAAAATCATAAAAATTAAAGAGTTATGGTATTTGGAAGATGATGAAGAAATTGGGGGAAATTCACAAAAGACCTATAATCCTTTCAATTCTTTAATGACTTTCCAAACATTTTCAAGCCTAGAACCTTGAAACAAAGGTGTATTAGACATCCAAAATATTATTGTGAAAAAATAATGAGCTCAAGGAGATAAAATATGACCAAGTTATGATCCTTTGAAGTCACACAATAGAATTTGATAGCCTTTTCAAAGGACTTGTAATCTTCTTCAACCATTAGTGATCTTCCATTCAAAATTAACCTTAAACACTTGAAGAGAAATTGTTAAGGACCCTTTAAATAGAATCGTGGCTTTGGTATCAATCAAAAATATCAAAAAATGAGCAAGATATGGTCCTTGGAAGTCATCAAACCCTAGCTCAAAGAGTGTCAAAATGACTTGGAACCCCTTTCAACTTTTGATGATTTTTCTTGCACAATTAGATCTTGTCATGTGAAGAAAAGTTGTTGTAGATGATGGTAAGAACCCATAGCAAAAAGAAACAACTCAAAATATTGAAAATTGAGAGCTTTATGCACTTGTCATCACTAAATCAAGCACTTGCTTAGTTAGGTCAAACTTTTTTAATTAACCTTGAATCTTTTGAACTTTATTTTCAAAATAGAGCATGATGGATCACATTAGACATTGAAATGATGTTGTCTTAAATCACACTCAAAGGTGGAGCTTAAGTCTCATTGAAACTTGTTGAAGAAGGCATGGAAATAAACACATGAACCTATGAATCTTCTTGATGAATACCACCACCAACCTTGAGGAAAACTTGACCTAAATAAGGGTGAGAGATATTTTTGAACCAAAAAAACTTTGATATCATAGAAATTTCCTTTAAGCTTAAGCTCTTGAAATCCATTGAAGAACCATTTGACTGAGGATCATCCCTCAAAAATCTAGGTTAGATGGTGAGATGGATGCAGTTATGTCATCACCTACAATATGAACATCCAAAGAAACATATATACATATTTTGATGTTAGTTAAAAATTAATCCACCTAAAAAAACACATGTACAAGATACACAATTCAAGGTGCTTGGTGATCTCTCAATAGTAAACTTAAAGATAGGATGGAGTAGAAGGGAGAACCAACCCTAATGTGTGATCTTTATGTATTGATAATATGAGATAATGAGAGATCTTAGGGGAAAAAATTGGGGTATAAGACATTCATATCATGCATTTCAGGCATTACAGTTTTTTCAGGCCAGTATTCTTATCTCTTTGTTCTACTTTTTTTATCAGAATTTAAGACGACTACTCACCGATATTCAACTAGAAGCAATCTACCTCGACAAATGGAACATGTTTAGGCAGAGCTAAATGATATAAAGGCCCAGATGGCCAACCAAATGACTCAGTACATGGTGGTGATCACCAACTTTAATAGAATACATTATGAGCTAAGGTATCTTTTGGAGAACCCTTGGAGGAATCAAGATGAAGATGTCAATAAAAGGCTCTATGAGGATATCTCTGTTGGACTCGCGAATGGGCTCGAGAATAATTATCATGAACATGCCATGCAACGTCCCTATAACCCATTTCATAACAACCATGGTCATTTTCCACCACCCCCTGGATCTTAACTTCTTATGGTAGAAAGGGGAGGACACCAAAACAGAAGGAACCACCAGTTTCCAAAGTATGACTATGACAAAGAAGACCAGTAATTTGTATAGAACTCTGACCAAGGCTTCCCTGTTGAGGACCGAAAGTATCGTATGCTCCAAGAGCTTTTCAAGGTAATGGAAGGCCAGGGTGTCTTGGGAATGGATGCTAATGATCTAGGACTGGTGCCTAGGGTAAGGGTTCCCCAAAAGTTCAAGCCTCCTATATTTGAAAAGTATAATGGACTCGTTTTTCCAATGACGCATGCGAAAGCTTATTATCGCAAAATGTTTGTGCACACAATAGAAGAAGGGCAATTAATTCATTACTTCCAGGATAGTCTATTTGGGGCATCTTTAGAATTGTATATGAATTTGGAAAGGTCACATATCCTAAGCTGGATATACTTGGAAGAGGCCTTTGTCAAGCATTACTAATACAACATTCACATGTCTCCTAATCATACTCAACTGTAGAATTTGGCTCAGGGACTGATTGAATCCTTCAAGGAATACAACCAAAAATGGCTTGAAATGGCTGCTAGAGTTCAACTTGCGCTGATGGAGATATGAATTATTGATATGTTCATGGGAACTTTGAAAGGGCCGTATTATGATCGCATGATAGGAAGCACTTCTGCGGGTTTCTCTGAATTGGTTATGGTCGATGAAAGAATAGAGGTTGGTTTGAATATGGGAAGAATCCAGATTGGAAATTCTAGTGGCTCCTCAGGTGGAGGTAACAAGAAAGAATTTACTACATACCCTAGTGTTGTACCCCAATTTTTCTCCTAAGATCCCTTCATCATATCATATCAGATCAATCACAACAAGATCACATTAGCGTTTAGTTCTTCTCCTTATCTTTAGCTTTTGCTCTAGGAGGAATAACCAAGCACCTTGACTTGTATTTTATGATCATCCATGTTTTGTATTGATTATCCTTTAACTAATAAATACAATGAGTGTTTTCCCCAATTGTTGATTTTGTATGTAAAAGCACAATACATTCCATCATGATTGATCTATGGATTCATGAGTTCATTTTTGTGTCTCCCTCAACAAAGTTTTATTGAGATTCAAGCCTCATCATTAAAGATGTTTTGAAATAATATCATTACAAAGTCTTTTATGATTCATCATGCCTCAAGTTGTGAAAATTAGTTCAAAAGTACAAGGGTTGATTGAAGAAGTTTGACTCAATTGGATAAGTCTTTGATTTCAACAAGTGTATATCTCCTTCAATTATCAAGATTTGGAAGTGGTTTTGGTTGCTATGGTTTCTCCTTTTCATCCTAAAAAACTTATATTCACATGACAAAGGTATTTGTGCAAGATGGCTGGTCAAAATTGCAATGGTTTCCCAAGGCATTTTCTTGCTCTAGGAGCTAGGGTTTTAAACTTCAAAATGGTATATCTTGCTCATATTTTGGTATTTTTGAGTGATTCCAAAGACATATTTATCTTCAAAGAGATATTAACAAATCACTTCAAAAGTTTCAAAGAAATTATGTGTGGAAGAAACCTGATGATGAAGAAAGATTAGAAGTCCTCCAGATGAACCTTCAAATTCCCTTTATATGACTTCAAATGATCATAACTTGATCAATTTTTATCCCCTTGAGACCATTATTTTTCCAAAATGATCTTGAAGATGTTAACTTAAACCTTTATTTTATGTTCAAAGTGTGAAAACGGATGGAAGATGCCCTAAGGATACAAAAGATTATAAGTCATTTCATGAATTTTTGCCAACTTCAACAAGTTACAACTCTCTCAATTTTTGGAGATTTTGAATGGTTCAAGTTTCAAAATGTAATTCAAGAGATCTAATTCATGCCATATTTTATGGTCAATAGCAAATTTCAAATGGAAGGCCATGTTTGGATGAAAGACATTATAAGTCATTTTTGAAGTCAACCTCTTTTTCTCAAGTTTGACTCATTACAACTTTTAGCTCAAACATCCATTTGATCTAATTCTTAGCAAATTGTAAAGCTTGTAATCTCCTATTTCTAAGGCTTCAAGAATCATGTCCTAAGACCCTTTGAGTTGAGAATGCCATGGGTTTGAATTTGGCACTTTGAACTGAATTTTTCACCAAGTTAGAAATTTGAAACTTATTTTGGCTTCTAATCACAAAATTATTGCGCGTTTTTGCTCCTAAACATGTTTATTGAACTTCCATGAGTGATTAGTGCATCAAAACACAAGGTTTGGATGACTTTTGGTAAAAAATGAGTCACACTTTTCCCATGTTGCAGATTCACATGAATTTCCTCCAAACTTCATCATTTCACACGTTTGAGCATCCCATTAACTTCCTATAAATTAAGGATCATACCTAATTCATTTCCTCAAGCTTTGAGAGCCAAATACATCCTACCAAAACCTCACACGAAATTCAAAATTATGAAATCAGTTTCTGAGATTTAAGCCTTTTCCTCCAAAATTCTTTCCACAATAATCATCCATCATCATCATACAAACTCTCCAACACTTAAACTAAGCAGAACGAGCCATAATTCAAGCTACAAAAGTCCACTTTCAGAGCTTCATTCTTGAGCTTCAAACAGGTAGAATTCTCCACCATTTGGATCCAAATGAAGCACTAACTTACTATACTCCTTCTTCTGATTTCTTGTGCTTCTTATAATTTTTAAATTCATTGATAATTGAGAGAGAAATCTCAATTGAAAGGTGATCGCTATTTTCTGAGTTTTTGATCCATATCTCTCTGCATAATTTATATAAATTTGGCGTGATAGTGGTGTTAGGATCATCTTGAAGAGACGAATCCAATGATACTAGTCTGGGATTCTAATTTTTCCGTTTGAAGAAACTCATAAAATCTCCTTTGCATGGTGTCTGGAGGTTGAAGACGATGACATGTCTCGTGTCAACCAATGATAGCGCGCCAATTGTTTTATTTTTACTGGTTGCCCTTTTTCTGATCCAATGCATTTTCAAAGAAGGTCCATATCAAGCACAACGCGTCTGGTCCACTTGATCAACTTACTAACACTTTTTGACTATGATCTGATGGTCCACATTTTTTAGTTCTATTTTTATTTTCTGATTTTATATTTTAATAGTTATAAATTTCAAAAATTCATAACTCTTTTATTTTTTATCCAAAAATTATGAAAAAAAAATACAAAAATACTTTGAATTATTTATGACTTTACGAATATTTTTTCATATTTTTATTTTGATGTTTGGTATTTTTCATAATTTTTACCTTATTTTCTTTATTTTAATTGTTTAAAAAATACTTTCTGACATTTTTTAATTCTGAAAATTTTTATAAAAATCATTTTCATTGTTTTTGACCTTCTGAATTTTTTCAGGAATTTTATCTTGACTTTTACTATTTTTTGATCTTTTTTCCTTTATTTGAGCAATTTAAATTAGTTCAAAAATAGTTTCTGACTTTAAAAAAATACCAAAAATTTCATATAAATATTTGAGTTCATTCCTGATTTTTCAATGGTATTACTTATTTTGTCTTGATTAATCTAAATATAGTTGCTATTTTTCTCTCTTATTTCCATTTTATAATCATTTTAAAAACCTTTTTCTTTTATTTTTAATATAATTTTATTTTTTGTTTATATATTCTGGCTAATCTTGGATTAAAATTTTGATCATGAACTTTGTTAACATCATTGGATCCATGGTGTTGAGTCTAACTCCATAAAAATGGATGAATGATTTTAATAATAGTTTGATTAAATTTTGGTTCAAATGTGGTTTATTCATTTCTCCTTTCCTCTTCATCTTATCCCATTCTTATTGTATCAAATGTTATTGGAGCATGATTTACATATCATGTCTCAAAACATAAGGTGCATAAATTTCTATTTACCGACCTCAAAATAGGTGCGACTTCTATATAAGTCCACTTACGATTGCTTAACATAGCGCTAAATTTGTCCCAATTTGAGAAAATGATCATTCGTGGCCCAAACCTATCTTTGCAAGCCCAAGTATGTTAATTTGAACCCTTTGATCTAATAACCTTGAGATCCATTGTTAGGAGGCTTTGGTTCTACCAATCCTCTAATGGAACTTCATCAATTTTGGTCAAAGTGGTTCACTTAAACATCATTGATCATTAAGTGTTATATTGATAATTCTTAAATGGATGATATACTTGACAAAAAGAAAATGCAACTTGTTGTTGATAGGCTTTGGTTCTACCAATCCTGTAATGAGTTCCAAATTCAAGTTTCAAGATGGTCATCCAACTAACTACTAATTCCTAACAATTGACTTTATTTTTTATGCTTTCATTTTATACTTTTACTTTACGTACCATTTACTTTAGCATTTACATTTCATGCTATTTTCATTTTTGCTCATTTATGCCTTTATCTTCATGTCATTTTTATTTTGCTCACTTGAGCTTTTCATTTCTTTTTGAAGATACCTAATAATCAACTTGAACCCTAAAAGCTTTAATGTTACTTGGAATACTTGGTTACTATCCTTGGCATTATGGAGTGGTGGACTTCTTGGACTTAGGATTAGAAGTCGTGGCCTACCTTGAGAACTTGTGACCTTGATTGTTATCTTGTCTGGAGTTCTTGGGGGTTTACCCCCAATATATTGGGTTGTTTGTTTGTTTTGTGTGCAGGTTATTGTGACTACATGCTTAGTCTGTGATCTGGAATTCACTTGTATACAGATGTTACTCTATCCAATTTTTATGAAGACTTAATGCAATTGGAGCTTAGTTTCCTTAAGAGGTCCTTTTTTGTAGTTATTTGTTTGGTTTCAAATCCAAAGGATGAGAATTCTACATTGACTCATTGTGTTAAATGTTGACTTCTTGTTGTTTAGATGGTTCTTTTTCCCTAGCTTTTACCTTATGCTTTAGGATAGTGTCTTCATCTCTTCCCGTCTTCTTTAATTTCAAAAATCTTCTCCCTCCTTTTGAAAATTCTTCTTGTTTTAAAACTTGAACCACTTTCATAATAAATTGGACATATGTCCATGCATTTTCAAAAATTATTTCTTAATCAAATTTCAATCAACTTAACAATACTTTGACATTTTTGTGAGAAGACTAAAAGTCAATAAATCTCATTCAAATTATTTTTCCATTTTGGCTTATATCTTTAAAACTTTTCTCAAAAGATTGGACTCTTGTCAATCCTTGTAGTGATGCAAACAACTATACTTCTACAATATGTTGTGAAGTAAGATATTTTCCACTTGGGTGTTGAGTGAGGCATTGTTGATTTTGAAATCCAAGACATATCCTCCACTTTGAGTTGACTGTTTATGAATATCTCAGGTACTTTTTAACTTTGGATTTTGGAAAAAGAATGACCGGAAAGTACAATTTCAAAGATCCTAAGATAGATGAGTTGATGAGTCTGATTCCCGAGATTGAGTGTTTTGCAGATTTTTAGAGGAAGTATTGGTCCATCATTTCTCTTATGAAGCTCGGGATGAAGGAGGGTATTCTCTCGAATTTGGTCCAATTCTATGATCTGATGTATCGATGCTTTACTTTCCCTGATTATCAGTTGATGCCTACATTGGAGGAGTATTCTTATGTACTGGGTTTACCTATTACCGATCGTGTTCCTTTTACTGGTTTAGAGGGGGAACCAAAATCCCATGAGATTATTGCTTTGATCCATTTGGGAAAGTCTAAGGTTGAAGCCCACATGACTACCAAAGGAGGGATTAGAGGATTACCAGCTCATTTCTTATTGGAGAAAGCTCGCTATTTTGTTTGGATGAAGAGTACGGTTGCTTTAGAGGCCATCTTTGCTTTACTTGCTTATACGTTGTTCTTATTTCCTAATGTAGACAAATTTGTTGATATCAATGCCATCAGAATCTTTATGATTGGAAACCTGGTTCCTACATTATTAGGTGATGCTTATTACTCTATTCATCTTCAGGATTTTTATCATGGAGGGATGATTATCTGTTGCACGCCTTTGTTGTATTAGTGGTTTACTTTTCATTTCCCTTGGTCTGATGCTTTCTGGGATGTCAGGAAGGAACCTTGTTGGGCTCCAAAGATCATGGCACTTACTCATTCAGATATTGTTTAGTATCATCAGGCTTACCATGATGTAGAGATTTTCGACATTTGCGGTAGTTTCCCCAATGTACCTCTTCTCGGTACAAAGGGGGGAATTAACTACAACCTTGTTCTTGCACGACGACAGCTTGGATATCCAATGAGGGATAACCTAAATAGTATTCATTTGAGTAGTTTCTTCCTGAAAGAGGGAGAATACCATAAGAAATCTAGGGAGCAAATTGCGAAGGCCTGGCATCACATTCACAGGAAGAGTAGAAAGGACTTGGGACCTAGGGGGCTATTTCTTTGGAGCCTTATCTATAGTAGGTACAATCAAGAGCCATTCATTTGAAGATGGCGTATTCTTGGGAAGCACATATGCCTGATATGTTTATGAAGACTACTCCACCCCTATTGGATGATGTGGAAGAGCTCCAACTTGCTTTTATCAGGATGCAGCAGGAAAAGGAAGCTTGGAAGAATAAGTGCGAGACTCTAGAGATTTCCTATCGAGCAGACCTGAAGGAGAAAGACGACTTGATTGAGATTCTTGAGAGTCGAGCTGTAGAGACAATGGAGAGGCAAGAGGATTTATTTTCCTCTAAACCTCAATCAGGCCCTAGTTTCTCATTTCCTGATTCAGATGATTGGAAAGAGGTTACCACTAGGTATGCGGAAGAAAACCAGAGGTTGAAGGCTCAGATTACCAGACTTACGGGGAAGCGTCAGCGTATAGAGTGATCTCCGTCAACTTTTCTTCTTAGGGTTTTAGACTTTAATTTCATCTTGTACTTGGGATTATTGAAACTTGTAATCCATTTTGAAGTTATTATAATAGAATTTTTCAGTATTTCAAATGTGTTATTACTTTGATATATGCAAAATTGTCTATAAATCTTTAAGCCCCTAGAAATAATAATATTAAAATAAATCATATGCATTGCACATCATGCATCATATTGTACACACTTCTTGTATCTTTTTGCATATCCAGGTGTCTTACTGAGCTTCTTTACTTCGTTCAGCAAGTTGTCTCACTGGTACAATACTCGAGCTAATTTCAGAAGGAAGATGGATAACCTATAACAAGAGAATCGCGAGGAAGTTTCTGCTCTGAAAGTTGGAATGACCAATCTCACTGCTCTGATGGAATCTTTGGTGGATGCCCAGAATCAGCCACCAATTATTCAGCCTCAACAAATAATGGTTAATAGTGAAGCTTTGATTGTTCCTGTTTCTGCTACTCCAGCTCTTGTTCATAATTGTATGCCTCTGGGATATCCTTGGGGAATGCGAAAGAACTTTATACCAGAAGGTTTTAGTCAGGATCCTCAGATTACTCCGCTTACTGAGACTGATGCTGCTCCTGCACCTCCTGTGGTTCACGTTACCCTTACTGCTAGAAATGAGATTCACAATGTTGTACCTCCCTCGATGAATATGGCCCAGTTTTCTAATGATGAAGTGTATCACCCTATTCACCCACCAAGTGAAAGCTTGGGTTTCTATGATCGAATGAACAATTTTCAAGATCAGTTTGATAAGATGCAGAAAGAGTTGAAGGCCCTCATAGGAAAAGAGTTGTTTAGGCATAATGTGAATGATATGTGTTTGGTTCCAAATGTGAAAATACCTGCAAAGTTCAAATTACCGGAGTTCGAAAAGTACAAGGGCGGCACTTGCCCTCGTGCTCATTTGGTTATGTATGTAAGGAGAATGTCTACTGATATAGATGATCAACGTTTGTCGACTCATTTCTTTCAAGACTTTTTAACCAGTGCAGCGTTGAAATGGTACATGAGTCTGGTTAGTGTCGGTATTCATTCTTTTAACAACTTGGGTGAAGCGTTTATTAGATAGTACAAATACAATATGGAAATGGCGCCTGATCATGATCAACTCAGGGCCATGGTCCAGAAGGACATGAAATCATTTAAAGAATATGCACAAAGATGGCGTGAGGTAGCCGCCCAATTGATTCCTCCAATGGAATAAAAATATATGATAAAGATTTTTCTGAAGAAACTAGGTGCATTCTATTATGAGAGAATGGTGGCGAGTGCGCCCATTCATTTTACTGAAATGGTGGGAATGGGCATCCATTTGGAAGAGGCTGTAAGAGAAGGTCGTTTGACAAAAAATGAAGGTTTCAACAATGTGAAGAAGCAATCATATGGATTTGTTAAGAAGAAATAGGTGGAAACAAATGTTGTTATTCAAGAGCGAAAGGTTAATCCCTCTAGAAGAAATCATCAGCTCCATCAACAGGTTGCCTCAGTAACTCCGGTTGTAAATACGGCTCCGACTACAGTTACTCATCAAAGACCATCCCCTGAGGGAAATCAAGGGAAGAATAAGAGGAGAGAGCCTTTTGACTCTATCCCTATGAGTTATGCAAAGCTACTCCCAGCATTGATCCAGAAAAAGTTGGTCCATACTAGGCCACCTCCTACTATACCATCCCCTTTACCTTGGTACTACAAGGCAGATCAGACGTGCACTTTCCATCAGGGTGCACCAGGGAATAATGTAGAAAATTTTTATCCTATGAAGTTCGAGGTACATAAAATGGTTAGATCTGGCCTTTTGTCCTTCAAAGATGTCAGTCCTGATGTAAAAGATAATCCTCTCCTAAAACATGGAGAAGCGAATATTGTTAACATGGTTGCTGGTTGTCCCGGGGATTTCCGCATTTATGATATTAACTTGGTTAGAGGAGACTTGGTAAAGATGCATGCAGACCTTTGTGAGTTTATTTACTATACTCATGACCATGCTGGTTGTGGTATATGTAGTACTAATATACAAGGTTGCGATAAGATAAAGGCTGATTTGCAGGAGATGATGGATGAGGGCTTCATCCATATAATCAAGCCTAGGGAAGAGTATGAGGAGGAAGTGAACATGGTCTTTGGATGTCATGGAGAATTCAGGATCTTTGATGTGGGACATATGAATGATGATCTCGTACAATTGCGTGCTACTTTCTACCATGTGGATGGTCAGGTAGAGCGCCACTATGGATCTTGTCGGGTTTGCTACAGGGACTTCTGAGGATGTTCAATTGTGGGAAAAGGTATTCAGTTGTTGTTGAATAATGGAACTATCAAGGTTTCAAGGCAAAGATATGATTACCATGAGGTTAATGAGATTGGGGTTTATTGGGCTGAGGACAAATCAGATGATGAATATGCTTCCGCGGATGAATTATTTTCCTAATATAAGGTTATGTTCTCTGATGATGATTCTTTGATGTCAAAGTTTTCTGAAGAAGGTGTGAATGTGATTGTGCCATGTTTCAACGATTCTTCCCATGTTGAAATTGAATATTGTAGCAAGCCAATTGTTGCCCCTGTGGTGATTTACTTTCCAGGGCCCGTTCCTTACAAATCAGACAAAGTTGTATCGTACAATTATAATGCTACAATTTTAGAGGACGTTGTGGAAATTCCCATCCAGCCTTTGTGTAGTGTTGAAAATATTGATGAGACTAGTAGAGTGACCCGAAGTGGTCGTGTTTTTACACCAGTTGTTCGGAGAAATGATAATGCTGGTAAAAAGGCTGTGGAAAGTATTGAAGAAAAGAAGGCTGCAGGGGAATCCACTGGTACTACCCTGGAGAAGGACGTAGATGATATTTTGAAGATAATCAAAATGAGCGACTACCAAATTATGGATCAATTATTGCATACTCCTTCAAAGATATCTATCTTAGCATTGCTGATCAATTCTGATGCCTATAGAGAATCTTTAATGAGGGGGTTGGACCAGGCTTTTGTGGAGTATGACATGCCATTAGATCAATTCAGCAGTGTGGTAGGTAGTATTACATCATGTAATAACCTAAGCTTTTATGATATTGAATTTCCTGATGAGGGGAGGAATCACAATTTGGATCTGCACATACCCATGAACTGTAAGAGCGATTCATTATCAAATGCGTTGATTGATAACAGATCTTCCTTGAATGTGATACCGAGAAGTATGCTGATGAAGTTGAAATATCAAGGGTCTCTTATGCGCCCAAGTGGTATTATTGTCAATGCTTTCGATGGGTCAAGGAAGTCGGTTATTGGGGAGGTCGATCTGCCTATTCACATAGGCCCACATCTGTTCCAGATCACTTTCCAAGTCATGGATATTGTACCCGCATATAGTTGTCTATTGGGGAGACCATGGATACATGAATCAAGGGTTGTCACCTCCACTTTACACCAAAAGATGAAATCCGTGCATGAAGGAAAAATGGTTATTATAAATGGAGAGTAAGCATTGTTGATATCTCATCTATCATCTTTCAGTATTGAAGAAGCAGATAAAGTTGTTGTGGGGATGCAGTTTTGGGCTCTGTCTGTTGATAATGCAAGAGGGAATGAGAAATCTATGACTTTATTCAAGGATGTTCAACAGGTTGTGGGCAATGGTCCAAGTAAAGTATGGGGACAGGTCGTTGATCCTCCAATGAACAAGAATAGGGTTGGTTTAGGATTCTCTACCGAGAATGGAAAAGGCGAAAGTTTGAAGTCAAAGTATACTATGAGCAGCTATCATGATGTTTTCCGCAGCGGAGGCTATCTCCATCCAACTATTTCTGGAGTTAATGCTATTGAGGAGGATGAATAAGATCAAGAAATGCAGAATTATGGGACGACTGGAGTCAGAATCTAGAACTGGGTCACTTGTGATGTTCCCTCTTGCATCCATGTCTCAAAGTAATTTGTTTTTGTTTATCCTTTCAAAAATCTTTCACTCTACCCAAGGTAAAAGTTAATATTGTATGGGCTTATATAATTTCTTTGATCATTAAAATCATAAATAAAGGTTGTCTTTAGTTCTCAAAATTGTGTCTTTTATTTTTTTTATTTTTCTTCTTTTTCATGGAAAATGGTAATAATAATTGTATTACCCCGATTTTTGCCCCTAAGATCCCTTCATCATACCATGTTGATTCATTCACAACAAGATCACACTAGGATTCTTGGTTCCCCTCCCTACATTTAGCTTTGCCCTTTTGAGGAATTACCAAGCACCTAGACTTATGTTCTTTTGTGATCATGAATATTTTTGTCTTGATGTCTTCTTTTAATTAAATAAAGTGCAATGTTGGTTTGTATTTCTTGTTATCCATGTAGGTAAAGGCCATGAGATTCAACAAGTCCCCCCCCCCACCATGGGTTCATGAGTTTATTTCCATGCCCTAGTATATAAAGCTTGAGAAGTTAAAACCTCATCATTAGATTTGTTTTGGAAGAAATGGCATGGAAAGGTTATTTTGGTTCACCATATTCCAAGATTATCAAATTTGGTTGAAAAGTACAAGGGGTTTGATTGGAGAAGTTGTCATGTTTGGACAAGGCCTTGTTCCTATTGGTAACAAGAGCATATTTCTCTCAATTTTCAAGATATGGAAGTGGTTTTGGTGGCTAAGAGTTCTCATTATCATTCTATTCACAAATCAAGAATGTTGGTACAACAAGTTTGTTCAAGCTTGTCAAAGTTCCTCAAGGCATTTTTCTTGATCTAGGAGCTGGGGTTTTGAATTTCAAAGGAATATATCTTGCTCATCTTTTGTTATTTTTGAGTGATTCCAAAGACATCCTTCTCTTTAAAGGGTTATTAACAAATCACTTCAAAAGTTCCAAGGAGTTTTCATGAGTAAGATACTTGATGAGGAAGAAAGATTACAAGTCCTCCAGATGAATCCCCAATTTTCCATGTGTGACTTCAAATGGGAATAACTTGGTCAATTTTTATCACCTTGAGTCCATTATTTTTCCATAATGATCTTGAATATGTGAATTTTATGCTTTCTTTTATGTGCAAAGTGATAAAATGGATGGAAGTTACCTTAAGGAAACAAAAGATTATAGGTCATTTCATGATTTTTTGCCAACTTCAACAATTCATAACTCCCTCAAATTTCTGATATTTTGAATGATTCAAGTTTCAAAATGTCATTCAAGAAATCTACTTCATGCCTTTTTTTTGGGTCAAGAACAAATTCCAAGTGGAAAGCCATGTTTGGATGCAAGACATTATATGTCATTTTTGAATAAGAATTTGAAATATTTCTAAGTATGGAAAGTCAACCCTTTTTCTTCAACTTTGACTCAATACAACTTTTAGCTCGAGCATCCATTTAACTCCATTCTTTTTCCATTACAAAGCTTGTAACCTCATCTTTCTAAAGCATCAAGAATCATGCCTTAAGACCCCTTGAGCTGAGAACGCCATTGTTTCAAAAGTGGTAACTTGGAATTGAAGTTTCATTGCAAGTCAGAATTTGAATTTCATGTTACAACCTCTAAAACTCAAATTAGCACGCGTTTTGGGTCTAAACATGATTAGCCAACTTTCCCAAGTGGATTAGTGCATCAAAACGCAAGAATTGAATGAGTTTTAGTGAAGTTTACATCACACTTCACTCGTGCATCAGGTTTACACGAATTCCCTCCAAAACGCATCATTCAGTCTTCCTTTTGATCCCATTTGCTTCTCCTATAAATACATGAACTATCTCATTCGTTTTCTCAAGCTTGGATAGCCAGAATTACCCTGCCAAACTTGTTTCATAACTCATAATCCAGTAACTTCAAAATCCATTCTCGAGCCTTTTTCAATCCAATTTTTCCATCAATTCACCTTCCTTGATCTTCCCTGAAGCTAACCATATAATTACATTTGAGAATCGTGGCCTATAATGCTCCATAGAAGTCTAGTTTTAGATCTCTGTAACTCAACTTCAATAGGTAGATTCCTTCATTTATTCTTCATAACTTTGATATCATTATGATGCTCTCATTTCCCTGGTTCTAGTCGCAACACTTACCTCTTTCTTGAAATATGTTTTGACCATGAAATTTCAAATCCCTTTTTACAACTTTCCTTCCAAATTGCTTGAGCTACAGTTTATATAAATTTCCCGCGAGGATGTGGTTGTTTTCATCTTGAAGAGACGAAGCGAATGGCATAGGTCTGAGCTTCTGATTTTACAGTTTGAGAGACCTGCAATTCGTGTTGGATGGAGGTTGAAGATGACCAAAGTGTCATCTTCCAACCAATGAAGGCACGCCATCTGTTTTTTTTTTTAAATCTGATTTAATTAATGATCATGTACATTATTCACTAATGACCATGATATGCACAGCACGCCAGATCCCTTAGATTTGATTACTAATGCGTTTTGAATCTCATCCAATGGTCCACATATTTTACTTTTATTTTCTTTTTATGATTTTTATATTTTAATTGTTTTAAATTTCAAAAAATCATAGAAAATTCATTTTTAGCCCAAAGAATCTAAAATAATTATGAAAAATATTTTTGATTATTCTCTTTTTGATTTTCATTTTTTCACAATTTAATTTTTTGTTTTGGTATTTTTTATAAATTTACACTTTATTTGATTTGTTTTAAATGTTTAAAAATACTTGTACACATTTTTAAATTCTGAAAAAATTATGGAATGATCCAATGATATTGTGACAAATATTGGTGACCTTATTTTATTTTTGTTTCTGACTTTACTATTTTTTTTTATCATTTTTGGCTTATTTTACCCATTTATTTTAATTTTAAAAATAGTTTCTGACTTTAAAAATTACCAAAAATTTTGTAAAATTATTTGAGCCCTTTTCTGATTTTTCTATGGTCTTACTTTTTATTTCTTGATTAATTTGAACATAGTTGATATTTTTCTCTTTATTTTCTGTTTTTAAATATTATTTTTTACCCCTTTTGTATATATTAAAATGTGATATTATTTTGTGACTATTTTCTGGCTGATCTTAGGTTAAATTTTGGATCATGAACTTTATTAACATCATTGGATCCATGGTGTTGAGTTTAACTCCACAAAAATGGATGAATGATTTTAATAATAGTTTGATTAAATTTAATTCAAAAGTGGTTTGTATATTCTCTCACATCCCTCTTCATCAAATCCCCTTCTTATTGCACGAAATGTTGTTGGAGCATGAACTCTATATCATGTCTCAAAATAAATGTTGCATAGATTGCTATTGACCAGCCTCAAAATAGGTGTGACTTCTATATAAGTCCACTTACGATTCCTTAACATAGCGCTAAATTTTGTCCCGATTCGAATAAATGATCATTCATGGCCCAAACTTATGTTTGCAAGCCCGAGTATGTTAATTTGATCTCTTTGATCCAATAACTTTGAGATTTATTGTGTGGAGGCTTTGGTTTTACCAATCCTCTAATGGATCTACAACACCTTTGGTCAACACGGATCACTTAAACATCGTTGATCATTAAATGGAACTTGTGAGAATTTCAAATGAATGATATACTTGACAAAAAGCAAATGCAACTTGTTGTGTGGAGGCTTTGGTTCTACCAATCCTCTAATGAGTTCCAAATGCAAGCTTCAAGATGGTCATTCAACTAACCACTAATTATTGACTTGTCTTACTTTATGCTTTATTATTTTCTATGCTTTATGTACAATTTACTTTTAGCATTTAATTTCATGCCATTTTCATCTTTGCTCGTTTGAGCATTTACTTTCTTGTCATTTTTACTTTGCTCACTTGATCTTTTCTTTTCCTTTCTTAAGATACTTAATAATCAACATAAACCCTGAAAAATATTTAATGGTACTTGGACTATTTGGTTACTATCCTTGGAATATGGAGCATGGGACTTTTCTTGGACTTAGGATTAGAAACCTTGGCCTATCTTGGAGACCTGGTGATCTTATCTGATTATTCTGTCTGGAGTTCTTGAGGTTTACCTCAAGACATTGGGTTGCTTGTTTGTTTTTGTGTGCAGGTTTTTTTGAGATTACACTCTTTGTTTGTAATCTGGAATTCACCCGTATACAGCCGTTACTCAGCCCAATTTTTATGAATACTTAATACACTTGAAGTTTTGGTTCTCTCAAGAGGTCTAGTGTTTTTTTTCTTGATTAGTTTCAATCCAAGGAATGGGAATTCTATCTTGGCTCATAATTTCAAGTATTGGCTTCTTGTTTGTTAGATGGCTCTTATCCCTAGCTTTTATTTTATCTTATGATTTAGGATAGTCCCTTCTTCTCCTTCCATCTTCTTTAATTTTAATAATCTTCTTCCTCCTTTTGAGAACTCTTCTTGTTTTTTAAACTTGAACCATTTTCATAATAAACTTGGACTTATGTCCATGCATTTTCAAAACATTTTTATAAATATACCCCAATCAACTTAATAATACCTTGATATTTTTTGTGAGAAGACTAAAAATCAATCAATCTCATTTCAAACCATCTTGCCATTTTGGCTTTTATCTTTAAACTTTTCTCAAAAGATTGAACTCTTGTCAATCCTTGTAGTGATGCAAACAACTATACTTCTACAATATGTAGTGAAGAGAGATATTTTCCACTTGGGTGTTGAGTGAGGCATTGTTGATTTTAAAATCCAAGCCATATCCTCCACTTTGAGATGATGCGAATTCTCCTTTCTCATAATTGTGGGTAGTAGGTATTTTTTCCATGTGGACAATGACGATGATGTTTTATCTCATAAAATTAACCAACACATTTGTGTTTTAAAATTTTTTTTAAAAGAGGAACTACATGTACCCTGATCCCCTATTGCACGAAAGGTGGTACATATGCACTAAAGGTTCTCAACCGCGGAGGGCGCAAAAATCATAAAAAATATATTTATTTTTCTCACCTCCACCATCTATTTTACATACAACATTTTATAGATAAAATATACAGATTTTACAAACAGGTTCCTGCGGAGTACCATAGATGTTTAGGGTGCTAATACCTTCCCTTTGCATAACCAACCCCCTTACCTTGAATCTTCCCCCCTCTTTTTTGGGTTATTCACTCTTTTCCCATTCCTTTGGAAACAATAAAGCGTGGTGGTGATTTTTATTTTGATCTGTAAAAGCCTAGTCAATCCAATGGATTAGTCTTAAAACATTTCTACCGCTACAGAAAAATGGATACTTCACTAGGGAAAGATTGACCTCTTGCTGGTCCATCCCTAAGTGGGTTAAACCTATCTTTGTTTATATCTGTATATGTGCTATTGTTGTTTATGTGTTATATGTTATATGTATGATTGTCTGGTTTTTCCTGGTCTTCAGGGTTCTTAGTGATTACTCATAAGTCCTATACCCGGACTTGGGAAAACTTTAAGATAGGACGGGCGGTATAGTCATGTTAACTCTGAGGGAGTAATCCCAAAAAAGGAGGCATGATATCCCCCATTCAGTGGAGGCCCCTTTGACTGTAGTGTCGTTTATTGAGTAATCGGGAAGACGTACTGCTTTCGACCTGGGAGCCTGCTGAAACTGAGGACCGTAGAATACCAAACCCATCTTGGCCTTTTAGGTGTAGTGCAGAAGCTATGACGGAGTAATCTAGAAATAGTTGTCACGCGATACTACGCTCGGACGAGTCTTTCTTAAGAATATTACTAATTACCGAGTTAATTGGGAAGTTGGTAATATCCGAAGGAAGGATGTAGACTCTGGGAACCTCTAGAACCTTGTTCGGCAGGTGATAACTTTTAGACCAATACCTTATGGGTAGTACCTTCGACCTCATGCTCGTGACGTTGAACCTATGAACCATATATGTGTGATCTTGTGTGTGGTTGTTGCATCATGCATCCATGCACTCATAAGCATCTTTTGAAGAAACCATATTTCAAGGGATTTAAAGGGTGACTATTTGTGAATATCTCAGGTACTTTCTAACCATAGATTATGGGAAGAGAAAGACCGGGAAATACAGTTTCAAGGATCCCAAGATAGATGAGTTGGTCAGTCTAATTCCCAAGATCGAGAGTTCTGCAGACTTTCGGAAGGAATATGGATCCATTATTCCTCTCATGAAGCTGAAGATGAAGGAGGGTATTCTCTCGACCTTAGTGTAGTTCTATGATCCAATGTATCATTGCTTTACTTTTCCCGACTATCAGTTGATGCCTACACTGGAGGAGTATTCTTATCTATTGGATTTACCTGTTACCAATTGTGTTCCTTTCAACAGTTTGGAGGGTGGGCCAAAACCACATGAGATTGCTGCTTTTATTCATCTGGGGAAATCTGAGGTGGAAGCCCATATGACTACTAAAGGATGGGTTAGAGTATTACCAGCTCAGTTCTTACTGGAGAAAGCTTGTTACTTTGCCAAAATGAAGAGTACAGTTGCTTTTGAAGTCATCTTTGCTCTACTTGCTTACGGGTTGTTCTTAATTCCTAATGTGGACAAGTTTGTTGACATTAATGCTATCAGGATCTTCATGATTGGAAACCCAGTTCCTACATTGTTGGGTGATGCTTATTACTCTATTCATCTTCGTAATTCTTATCATGGGGGGATGATTATTTGTTGCACGCCTCTGTTGTACAGGTGGTTTATCTCTCATATGCCTCAGTCTGATGCTTTTTGGGATGTCGAGAAGGAACCCCGTTGGGCTCCTAAGATAATGGAACTTACTCACTCGGATATTGATTGGTATCATCGAGCTTACCAGGATATAGAGATTATTGACAGTTGTGGTAGTTTCCCCAATGTACCTCTTCTTGGTACAAAGGGGGGAATTAACTATAACCCTATTCTTGTACGATGATAGCTTGGTTATCCAATGAAGGATAAACCAAATAGTATTCATTTGAGTAGTTTCTTTCTGAAGGAAGGAGAAGACTATAGGGAATCTAGGGAGAAGATTGCGAAGGCCTGGCGTCACATTCATAGGAAGATTAGGAAGGATTTGGGAACTAGGGGTGTTGTTTCTTTGGAGCCATATCTTCAGTGGTTCCGATCGAGAGCTATTCAGTTAAAGATGTCGCATACCCGGGAGACACCCATGCCTGATCTATTTGTGAAGACCACTCCTCCCTTATTAGATGATCTGGAAGAGCTGTGACTTTCTTCGGTTAGGATGCAACATGAAAAGGATGCTTGGAAGAACAAATTCCAAACTTTAGAGAGTTCCTATAGAGCATATTTGAAGGAGAAAGATGACTTGATTGAGATCCTTGAGATTTGAGTGGTAGAGTATATGGAGAAGAAAGGAGATTTATTTTCTCCTAAGCGTCAATCAGGTGCTGATTACTCAGATGATTGGAAGGAGGTTGCCACCGGATATGCGGAGGAAAACCAGAGGTTGAAGGCTCAGATTGCCAGGCTCATGAGGAAGCGTCAGCGTATAAAGTGATCTCCATCAGTTCTATTTCTCAGGGTTTTAGATTTTATTTTCATCTTGTACTTGGGATCATTGAAACTTGTAATCCATTTTTGAGTTATTATAATAAAAAATTTCAGTATTCCTTTGATGTTTGCAATATGTCTATAAATCTATGAATCCCTTGAGATATTAAATAACAAATTAAAAATAATCATGTGAATTTCATATCATGCATCATATTGCACATATTTCTTGCATTTTTTATGCATATCTAGGTGTCTTACCAATCTTCTTTACTTTGTTCAGGAAGCTGACTCATCGCTACAACACTCGGGCTAATTTCAAAAAGAAGATGGACAACTTAGAATAAGAGAATCGCGAGCTGCGCGAGGAGGTTTTTTATTTGAAGGCCGGCATGGCCAATCTGACTACTTTGATGGAAGCTCTAGTGGCTTCTCAGAATCAGCCATCGAGTCCTCAACCTCAACGAACAAGGGAAACTACTGAAGCTTCGACTGTTCCCGTATCTGCTACTCTAGCTGTTGTTCAAAATCGCATGCCCCAAGTTCATCCATGGGGAATTCCAGAGAATTTTGCACCTGAAGGTTTCAATCTTGGTCCCCAAGATACTCCAGTTGTTCATACTATTGTTACTCCTGTACCTCCTGTGGTACATGTTCCGGCTGCACCTCCTTCGATGAATATGGTCCTGTTTGTTAATGATGATGTTTGTCATCCTTTCCCTCCACCAAGTGAAGACTTGGGTCTTTATGACAGAATGGATGATTTTCAAGAGAAGTTTGACAAGATGAAGAGAGAGATGAAGGCCCTCAGGGGAAAAGAGCTATTTGGGCAGAAGGTGAACGAGTTATGTTTGGTCCCGAATATCAAGATACCTGCTAAGTTTAAGGTCCCGGAGTTTGAGAAGTATAAGGGCAACACTTGCCCTCGTGCTCATCTGGTGATGTATGTGAGAAGAATGTCTACCCATACTGATGATCAGCGTCTGTTGATTCAATTTTTTCAGGATAGTTTGACCGGTGTTGTGCTGAAGTGGTATATGAGTTTGGAAAGTGTTAACATCCATACTTTCAATGACTTGGGAGAAGCATTCATCAAATAATACAAATACAACATGGACATAGCGCCTGGGCGTGATCAACTCAGGGCCATGGTTCAGAAAGACAGAGAATCATTCAAAGAATACGCGCAAAGATGGCGTGGGGTAGCCGCCCAGGTGATTCCTCCCATGGAAGAGAAGGAGATGACTAATATTTTCTTGAAGACGTTGGGTGCTTTCTACTACGAGAGGATGGTACCAAGTACGCCAAGTGACTTTACTCAAATGGTAGGAATGGGATTACCAAGAAGAAAGAAGAAGATGCAAATGCTATTATACAAGAAAGGAGGGTAAACACTCCTAGAAGGAATTATCAGCGTCGTCAGCAAGTCGCCTCAGTTACTCCCGTTATGAATGTCGCTCCAACTACCGTTTCTTATTAGAGACCGTCCCAGCAGGGGAATCAAGGGTATAATCAGAGAAGGGATAATTATGACCCTATTCCCATGAGCTATATAGAGCTACTACCGTCATTGATTTAGAAGAAGTTAGTTCAAACCCGACCACCTCCCGCGATACCGTCACCATTGCCTTGGTATTACAAGGAAGACCAAACATGTGCTTTTCCTCAGGGAGCACCAGAGCATAATGTTGAGAATTGTTATCCTTTGAAGACTGAGGTACATAAATTAGTAAAGTCTGGTGTTCTATCTTTCAAGGATATCGGACCTAATGTGAAAGATAATCCTCTACCCAAGCACGGGGGAGTAAATGATGTGAATATGGTGGTCGGTTGTCCAGGCGACTTCCAGATTTTTGATGATAATCAGGTTAGAGGAGATTTGGTGAAAATGCATGTAGACCTCTGTGAATTTAGCTACTATGCGCATGACTATTCTGGTTGTGCTATTTGCAGTACAAACATACAGAGTTGCGATAAGATAAAGGATGATTTGTAGGAGATGATGGATGAGGGCCTCATCCACATAATCAGGCCTAGAGAAGAGTAAGAAGAATATGGTTTCTAGATCTCCTGGTGAATTAAGAATTTTTTATGTAGAGTATATGAATGAGGACCTCGTACAATTGCATGCTACCTTCTGCCATACGGCTGGTTAAGTGTAACACCAATATGGATCTTGCCTAGTTTGTTGTCGAGATTCCCGAGGATGTTCAATCGTGAAGAAGGGTGTTTAGTTGTTGTTAGACAATGGAACTATCAAGGTCACAAGTCATAGGGATGATTACCATGGAGTTGATATGGTTGAGGTTTGTTTGAATGAAGAAGAGTCCAATGAAGAGTATGCCTCTGTAAATGAGTTTTTCTCTTCAGACGAAGACTTGTTTTCCAGAAATGACTTATTAATGACTAATTATGTTGAAGAGGGGGTAAACGTCATTGTGCCTTATTTTGGTGCACCCGCACATTTTGAAGTTGCGTATCACAGCAAGTCAGCTATCACCCCATTGGTGATTAGTTTGCCGGGTCCTATCCCCTACAAGTCAGATAAGGTTGTGCCTTACAAATATAGCGCTATGATATTAGAGGATAGAGTGGAGGTTCCCATCCAGCCAATGCCTGATGTTGGAAATATAGCTAAAAATAGTAGGGTGACCTGCAGCGGTCGTGTGTTTGTGTCAGTTGTTCAAAGAGATGTTGGTGTTGGAAAGAAAATTGCTGAGAACGTTGAACCCAAGAAGGCTTCGGGTGAGACTAGCGGAGCTACGTTAGAGAAAGAAGTGGATGATATTTTAAGGATAATCAAGATGAGCGACTACAGAATTGTAGATCAACTACTACAGACTCCTTCGAAAATATCTATCTTCGCTTTATTAATGAACTCATCTTCTCACAGAGAATCCTTGATGAGGGTACTAGACCAAGCTTTTATGGAGAGTGATATGCCAATAGACCAATTCAGCAGCGTAGTAGGAAACATTATGTCATGTAATAACTTGAGTTTCTGCGATGACGAACTGCCAGATGAAGGAAGGAATCACAACCTGGCCCTCCATATCTCTATGAACTGCAAGAATGATTCACTATCCAATGTGATAATTGATAATGGATCCTCGTTTAATGTTATATCGAGGAGTACACTTATGAAGTTGAAATATCAAGGAACGCCTATGCACCCTAGTGGCATCATTGTGAAAGCGTTTGATGGGTCAAGGAAAGGCATCATTGTGAAAGCATTTGATGGGTCAAGGAAATCTGTCATCAGTGAAGTGGACTTGCCTATTCATATAAGACTACATTTATTTCAGATAACTTTCTAGGTCATGGACATTATTCCCGCTTATAGTTGTTTGTTGGGACGGCCATGGATACATGAAGCAGGGGCTGTCACTTCAACTTTAAACCAAAAGCTAAAGTTTGTACGTGAAGGGAAAGTAGTGATCATAAATGGGGAGCAGGCATTGTTGATATCTCATTTGTCCTCTTTCAGCATTGTAGAAGCGGATGAAGCTGCTGTTAGAACCTAGTTCCAAGCCTTATCCATTGACAACATAAGAGGAAATGAGAATTTCATGGTTTCGCTGAAGGATGCGCAGCAGGTTGTGTGTAATGGTCATAGTGAGGTATGGGGACAGATCGTGGAACCACCTGTGAACAAGAACAGAGCCGGCTTGGGGTTCTCTTTGAAGAATGAAAAAGGTAAGAGCATGAAGCTGAAGTCTGCTGCAGGAAAATATCAAGACATTTTCTGTAGCGGGGGTTATCTTTATCCAACTGTTTCTGGGATCAATACCGTTGTGGAAGATGAAACAGAGCAGGAAATGTTGAATTATGTGACGCACGGAGTTAGGGTTCAGAACTGGATCACCATTGATGTTCCCTCTTGCATACATGTTTCAAAGTAATTTGCTTTGTTAATCTTTTTGAAAAAAGCTTTCACTCTGCCCAAGGTGGAAGTATTAATGTTGTAGGGCTTATCTGTTTGCTGTGATTTTTAAAATCAATAATAAAAGTTGTCTTTGTTTCCCAAATTGTGTCTTTATTTTCTGATTTTTCTTGGAAAATGGTAATAAAAAAAACCTTTCAAAATAAATAATAACTGAAATTCAATTTGCATAATCACTGGTTATATGTGTCAGTTTCTAAAAGCAATCATAAATCATATGTGCAGATTAATTAAAAAACCCGTTGAATACAATGACCCCACACCCTCTCCCAACTTTGAGTGTCCTGTGTTTGGGGCTGAAGAAGAAGATTATGATGAGATTCCATAAGAGGTCTCACGGTTGCTTGAGCACGAGGAAAATGCCATTCAGCCATATAAAGAGCCATTGGAGGTGATCAATTTGGGTTCAGATGAAGATCCGAAGGAAGTCAAGGTTGGAGCATTGTTGTATCCTGATGTGAACAAGAGATTGATTGAACTGTTGAAAGAGTATGTGGATATTTTTGCTTGGTCTTACCAAGATATGCCTTGTCTAGATACAGATATCGTAGAGCACCATTTTCCATTAACGCCAGAATGTCCGCCAATCAAACAGAAGTTGAGAAGAACTCACCCAGATATGGCAGTAAAAATCAAAGAGGAAGTTCTAAAGCAGATTAATGCTGGTTTTCTTGTGACGTCAGTGTATCCTCAATGGATTGCCAATATTTTCCCAGTACCGAAAAAAGATGAAAAAGCACGCATGTGCATAGATTACAGAGATCTAAATAAAGCTAGTCCAAAATATGATTTTCCACTGCCACACATTGATATGTTAGTGGATAGCATAGAAAAATTCAAAGTATTCTCGTTCATGGACATATTTTCCAGGTATAATCAAATAAGAATGGCTCTAGAGGACATGGAAAAACAACGTTTATCACACCCTAGGGAACATTCTGTTACAGAGTGATGCCCTTCGGGTTGAAGAACGCTGGTGCAACGTACCAGAGGGCTATGACAACCCTATTCCATGATCTAATGCACAAGGAAATCGGAGTATATGTTGATGATATGATCGCCAAATCCCATACTGAAGAAGGGCATATAGAAGATTTATTGGAGTTGTTTCAGCGTTTGAGGAAGTATCGTCTCCGCTTGAATCCAAATAAATGCAACTCCGATGTTCGATCAGGGAAATTGTTGGGTTTCATTGTTATCCAGAAAGGAATTGAATTTGCCCCTGATAAAGTCAAGGCGATTCAAGAGATGCTAGCACCAAGAACTGAAAAGCAAGTCAGAGGTTTCCTCGGGAGTTTGAATTATATTTCCAGATTCATTTCCCACATAACTGCAACATGTGAACCAATCTTTAAGTTGTTAAAGAAAGATCAAGGTTGTGTGTGGACGGATGATTGCCAAAGGGCATTTGAAAGTATTAAAGAATATCTGCTTGAACCTCTTATCTTGCTCCGTCGTGTAGAAGGAAGATCGTTGATTATGTATCTGACAGTGTTAAATAAATCCATGGGTTGTACTCTGGGACAACAGGATGAAACATGGAAGAAGGAGTTCACCATTTATTATCTCAGTAAAAAATTCACTGATTGTTAGTCGCGGTATTCCATGCTAGAAAAGACATGTTGTGCTTTGGCTTGGGCGGCAAAGCGGTTGCGGCAGTATATGTTGAATCACACTACTTGGTTGATCTCCAAAATGGATCCAATTAAGTACATTTTTGAAAAGCCTACTCTTACTAGGAGAATTTCCCGCTGGAAGATGTTGTTATCTGAATATGATATCGAATACCGCACTCAAAAGGCTATTAAAAGCAGTGTGTTGGCAGATTATCTTTCTCAGCAACCATTGGAGGATCACCAGTTTGTAGAATATGAATTCCCCGATGAGGATGTGATGTTCCTGAAAGTGAAGGATTGTGATGAACCATTGCCTGAGGAAGGTCCTGACTCTGAATCTCATTGGAGTATGATATTCGATGGAGCTGTGAATGCTTATTGTAAAGGAATTGGTGTGGTGATCGTCACTCCTCGTGGATCGCACATTCCTTTTACTGTAAGGTTAACATTCGATACTAATAATATGGCAGAATACAAGGCTTGCATCATGGGTCTCGAAGAATCTATTGATCTTATAATTAAAATTCTAGATGTGTAAGGTGATCCAGCTTTGGTAATAAATCAGATTAAAGGAGAATGCGATACTCGTTACCCCGGATTGATCCCTTACAAAGATTATGCTAGAAGATTGTTATCCTTCTTCGATAAAGTTGAATTCCATCACATTCCTAGAGATGAAAATCAAATGGCGGATGCTCTGGCAACTCTAGCTTCTATGTACCAAGTGAATACTTGGAACGACATACCCCAAATTATGGTTCAACGTTTGGATAAGCCCGCTCATGTGTTTACGATAGAGGAGGTAGCAGATGAAAAACCTTGGTATTATGATATTAAGCATTTTCTTCAGACTCAGGAATACCCGATTGGTGCGTCGAAGAAAGATAGAAAGACATTAAGAAGATTGGTAGGCAGTTTCTTCCTCAGTGAAAATGTGTTATACAAGAGATATTATGACATGGTATTGCTCTGATGCGTGGATAGACATGAAGCAAACATATTGATGTATGATATTCATGAAGGTTCATTTGGCACTCATGCCAATGGACATTCAATGTCTAAAAAGATGCTAAGGGCAGGTTATTATTGGATGACAATGGAGTCTGATTGTTACAAATTTGCAAAGAAGTGCCTTAAATTCCAGATTTATGCAGACAAGGTCCATGTGCCTCCGACACTTCTCAATGTGATTTCCTCCCTGTTGCCTTTCTCTACATGGGGTATTGACATGATTGGGATGATAGAACCCAAAGCTTCGAATGGGCGCCGTTTTATCTTGGTAGAAATTGACTACTTCACCAAATGGGTGGAGGCTGCTTCGTATGCCAATGTTACTAAGCAGGTGGTTGTGCGCTTCATTAAGAATAACCTTATATGTCGGTATGGTGTGCCAAGCTGAATTATCACTGACATTGGCTCGAATCTGAACAACAAAATCGAGACTGAACTTTGTGAGGAATTCAAGATTGTCCATCACAATTCATCTCAATACAGGCCAAAGATGAATGGGGCTGTTGAAGCCGCTAATAAGAATATCAAGAGAATTATCCAGAAAATGGTTGTTACTTATAAGGATTGGCATGAAATGCTCCCTTTTGCTCTACATGGATATCGAACATTTGTCCGCACTTCAACGGGAGCCACCTCATTCTCCCTGGTGTATGGAATGGAAGTTGTACTCCCTGTCGAGGTTGAGATTCCCTTGTTGCGCGTGATAATGGAAACCAAATTGACAGAGGCTGAATGGGTCCAGAGCAGGTTTGACCAATTGAATTTGATTGAGGAGAAGAGGATGACAGTTTTATGTCATGGGGAGTTATATCATAAAAGAATGAAGAAATATTTTGATAAAAAGGTCAAACCTCGTGAATTCAGAGAAGGCGACCTCGTGCTCAGGAAGATCATCTCTTTCAACGCTGATTCTAGGGGCAAGTGGACACCCAATTTTGAAGGCCCATATGTTGTCAAGAAAGCATCCTCTAGAGGTGCATTAATTCTTGAAACTATGGATGGCGAGGAGTTCCCACGTCCCATGAATGCTGACGCAGTCAAGAAATACTTCGCCTAAAGAAATAAAAGAACAGCTCGCTAAGTTGAAAACCCGAAAGGGCAGCTTAGGCAAAAAGGAGCATCTCGGTAGGCTGAAAACCAGAAAGGGCGGTCTAGGCAAAAATTAGAGACATAAACAGAAAAAATTCCCGCTAAGTTGAAAGCCCGCAGGGGCAACTTAGGAAAAAGTTAGGGACTTTCTTGGCAAGTAACTACGTCAGACAAGACTTGATTGTTGAAGCAATAATCTTTTCGGAGCCTCACCATACTTCAACAGAAGTTGCTGCTCAGGATTTCAAAAGTTATTAGAGGGGATAGCGGTCATTGTATCTCAATGTATTTTTCCCATTATATATATTACCATTTTCCAAACTTTGTAATCATCTACGGAGTCTCTCCATTCGCAGACTGCCATTCTATTAATGAAATTTGAGCTTTCACCCAATTCTTCGTATTCTTTATTTTATTTAGCTTGCAAAGACTCTATTTATTATTGATAATAACTTTCAAAGAAAAAGATTAAATAACGAAATCGATTTTTCAAAAAGGAATTTACAATTTGCTTTTACTTTGAGATTTGTGATGAAACAATGACAACAAAAATGGTGATCCCAGGAATGGACAAACTCCAGTTGTTTTGAGAAGTTTTTTGTTCCCCTCGAAAAGTTTACTCAGAATGATTCGCCGTATTGGGTTTATGACTCCGATATCCTCGACCAAGTTTGGATTCATTTGTCCTCTTTTCTGATTTTTCATGATGTGAAGTTTCAGTATGAGATTTCTCCAGTGAAGTTTTTGTTTGGCCTAATAGAAGTTCTTTTCCAGAGAAGTTGGTATCATAACCACTCTTGAAGAATGCGGGTCCTTGGTTTCTCTAGGTGAAGGACGTATTATGGATGTGGTGTTAACCTCGCCAATAAAGTAGGCATGAATTCCCCAGTGAATGTTTGGATGTTTTGGTGTCAGTCTGCTTTACTTGAGACTGGTTTTGCAATCTCCAGTAGGAATGTTACTTTTGAAAAACACTTGTTTCCCCGGTGAAGCCTGAAGAAGGATGTTTTATCCTTATATCTGTACTATTTTATCACTTTGATTTGTCTACCTCCGGATTATGTTTCTCCCCAGTAAAGTTAAAGCAGGCAGTAAGTTTTGTTTCCTCAGCTAGCATTTAATTCTTCTTGGAATGATCATCTTGGATGAAGTTTAGCCGAGTGTTATTAGTGCCCGAGGCGGTTTTGGCTGGTTATTCCCAATGTTGTATATCTGTTTTGTCAGCATACGCATGATAACACTCATACATTCATACATACATCGTGCATAGCTAAAATTGGCAAATCATTGTTCATTGACCTTTATTAATATTTTTGTTGACATATTACCCTGTGTTGCAGAGTTACGTTGTCCTCTTTTCAATAGATTGTTGGCCTTAAGCAGAAAGCGTATATTCTTTCGATTTCTCCACTTAGTTATCCCTCATGGAAGATTTTTTCTTTAGCCTTCCGGTACAACTCCTTGTTTAGATGGATTTGGTTTTCCTCTTGATTTTATTTCTCAAAGGATGTATTCTGGTTTACTAGTTCATTCCAGTTTATTTTTGGTTTGAATCTGTGGTTCCACGGCAATATTATTTACTTTAGATTTCTGAAAACTTCAAGCTTTGGTTGGTGTATTTATTTTGAATGAGAAGACTTTATCTCCTCAGCAAGAATAACATGGCATCTCCCCAGAAAGTCATAGCTCTTTCCCAAAAAGTCATTCCTTTTTTATCTTCCATGACAAGAAGTAGCAGGACTCTTTATTTGAGCAACTTGTGCTTCCTTGTAAAAGTCGACGTAACTTTTTGCTATCTTCTCTATGAAACAACCTGGCCGAACCTGTCATCTGGATGTAATGAAACATCAATGAAGTTGCCGCCGAACGTCTTTTATCCCGCCGAAAGGGAAAGGTAAACATCGAGAAAACCTGAAAAGGGAGAAATCACGGTCTTTCGACCGAGAGATTGGGTAAGGGAGTCTGTTGCGCGAGGGGAAGGTATTAGCACCCCACACGCCCGTAGTACTCTATGGTATCCACTCTTGTTGTCTAATATAATGGGTGTGGTCAAAACCTATGTTTATGGCTTAAAGCTAAAAGGGGATGCATGCGAAAGAAAAGGAAACAATGTAGGAAAAATAAAAGTTATGCTCGATTGGGCCCTACCCCAATGCCTACGTATCCCTTTTAAGGAATCAGAGAAGTCGTAGTTCGGCTTACATATTTTGGTTGGTTTGTGTTTTTTAGTTAAGACAATAAAAACAATCAAGATGGCAAAACATCAAATAAAACCACTAACAAATGACATGGTAAACATCGACTAAATAATAACATAGTAACATGTCAAAGACGGCGAAACATCAAATGATAAAATAATTACACATGACAACAACATTGAGAGTCAAAGTAGGATAACAAACGTGTGCGATGGCGAAACATCGGCTTCAAACAAATGTGCAATGGCGAAACATCGGCTAAAAGATAACAAGATATCATGGCAAAGATGGTGAAACATCAATGAAATGGATAGCAAAATATCACACCTAACAATGATATTGAGAATCAAAGTAGGATAACAAACATGTGCGATGGTGAAACATCGGCTTCAAACAAATATGCGATGGCGAAACATCGGCTAAAATATAACAAGATATCATGGCAAAGATTGCAAAACATCAATGAAACGGATAGCAAAATATCACACCTAACAATGATATTGAGAATCAAAGTAGGATAACAAACATATGCGATGGCGAAACATCAGCTTCAAACAAATATGCGATGGCGAAACATCGGCTAAAAGATAACAAGATATCATGGAAAAGATGGCGAAACATCAAGAAAACGAATGACATAACATCACACCTAACGATGATATTGAGAATCAAAGTAGGATAACAAACATGTGCGATGGCGAAACATCGGTAAACCAGGTTTAAAAACAAAGCCAAAAGGCGCATAAACAAATAGGATTGGTTTGTATCTTTTACCTTGAAGAATGGTTTGAGTTCATTAGAGGTTTTTTATGATTTGCCAAGAAAACAATTTTTGTTTTAAGATGCAAAATGCAAAGGAAGAAAAACAACTAAGGGAAGATAGCCTAGCACTATCCCCAATGTTATCATACAATGATTGATCCTAAGGTTGAGGATAAAGGAAATCCTACCCTATGCTAACATACATGGATTCCTACCTTAATCAAAATGTAAAAGGAAGCTTAAAAAAACTATCCTATAGGGAACAGGCAATGAGAGCGAAGTCATGATCTCAATTTCTAAATTGAGTGACTCATCGATCAACAATTAAAGAGACAAACATAATAAATATCCTATAGGGAACATGCACTGAGAGCGAAGTCGTGATGTCAATTTCTAAATTGACTGACTCATCGATCAACAATTAAAAGAAAAAACAATAAACATCCTATAGGGAACATGCACTGAGAGCGAAGTCATGATCTCAATTTCTAAATTGAGTGACTCATCGATCAACAATTAAAGAAACAAACACAAACACATCACATGTATTAAACAAAACAGAGGGCCTCCTCCATATATCAGCAACAGAGGTCCCATCATGCAACATAGAACTATAAAAAATGAAAATAGAAGAAAGGAAATAGTGCAATACCAAACGGATAACTATTTGTAGCAATTGAGCAAGAATAAAAGAAACCCAGAGAACTTCAAGCAAGTTGGCATCAGCAGACAAATCAAGTCAGAAATTACGTCATCAAGATGTAAGTATTGAGATTTTCAGATATGAACAGATCGCATGGGCAATGTATGGCATTCATAATCACATATACATATCCTACATAGACTATCAAATATTCCAAGCACAAGAGTAGTGCCAACATAATAAGTTGTGTTCCACAAATAAAGTGAAACACAATAGCCTCATGTCAAAAATGGAAAACTTTTCTCAGAGTACCTCGGACATTCAACAACCAAGTTAGTATTCCCAAAAATTGAATGATAAATCACATAAGGGATGGATGATGACACCATAATGAAGTGAGGAAACATGATAGCAACTATCAAAACATCAGATATGATAGACAAAAAGGAAACATGCATATGCACAATTTGGTCAAAAATTAGAGGAATGTTGCTCCTTTCTATCACCATGTTGAGTTGACAATTGAATATCAATCAAGGATCGTGGGAGATTGAGAAGAATACAATCAAAGACCATGAAGGTTAGTAGCAAACACAATTCAATCATGTACAATAAATTCATCACTGCTCACAAGCATAACAGAAGAGGAATCCCACACAATGCATCAAAAGGTTCAATCATTCACACATGGGGAATTAAGTGAAATGACTTGAGTTTATTTTAATAAACATATCCAACATGATCATTAGGTGCCCAATTATAGGCCTCACTCAAGTTCATTGGCCATCAAACAAATTGCAACAAGATATGCAACATTAATTGGGTACCTTCACTTCAAAAATACATCAAAAATAGAAAAGGATTTCAATAATTCAAACCAAAAATTTCTTAGCATCTTTGAAGTGTGTAGAAGTCAGAAAGCAAGTATTAAGTTCATGAATGGTTGAGGCGGGGATCAAATGAGGCCCAAAGTTCAAAACTAGTTGGCCAAACTATCAAAACTAGACAAGTTTTCAAAATAATTCATGGAAAAAGATCAAACCAAGTCAAATAATTCAAGAAAAATGGTTTTCAGATCCTCAATACATTCATGAACCATAATCAAGACCTAAGTTCCATTGAAAATCCAGGGCATAATGGTTTTGAAAATGAAACATGCAATGTAAGCTACAAAACCCTAATTGTTTGAATTTTAATCTTAAATATTAATTAGGTAAGATCAAAATTCAAACAGTTCAAACCAAGTCATGCAAACCAAAAGGAAACCCTAAATTTCATAATACATTTTTTTTACATTTTTTGAATTAAAGAAAAGTCAAAAATAAAATCAAATTCAAACAATTAATCAATTAAACAAATAATCACATCTCAAAATAAAATCCTAATCAAAAATAAGAAAAATATCCAACCAAAGTTATATTCAAATATTATAATTAAAAACACACATCCCTGATTTTTATGGAATTTTTGAATTAAAGGAAATATTAAAATAAAAATAAAACAAATAATTAACAATTAAACTATTATTTAAAGGCAAAAATGCAAACACTAGCCAAAAGTCATGAAAAGGTCAAAATAAAATTATATTCAGATTCTATGATTGAAAACAAACTTATATGATATTTTTGAGAATTTTTGAATTAAAGGAAGTATTAAAATAAAAATTATGAAATAAAAATTCAAAATAAACTTCTCAAATTAAATTTCTAATAAAAAATAGAAAAAATGCTAAACAATAATCAGAATCAATTTCTTATTAATTTTTGGAGTTAAAGATAATTTTTGTGGAATTTTTCAGATCAAAGAAATATTAAAACAAAAATAAACATTAAACAAATAATTAAATAAATAACACAAATTTTTAAACCAATCAAAACATTTTCAAAAATTATTAAAAAAATGCACAAGGTCAGGAATATTATTTTTAGGTTTCCTGAATTTTTTTATAATTTTTCAACCATTTTTGAGCAAGAAATAAAATCATGAAAATCACGTTATGAAAAAAAATTCAAATGAATTAAAAAAAACAAGTCAGCCAACCAGAGGAAGCCACGCAATCATCTTCAATGTCGGGCTAGGGCGAAAACGCGCGCAAGATCAGATCCATCACCTCATGTTCTAATCAACATAGCATGCTCAATTCTACACCATTTTTCATGAAGTTTTGTGCAAATTAAAGCTAACATATCATACTCCATTACGCAATTCGAATCATATCAAATAATTAACCATGGATCAAGAACGGGTTGCGTGAAAATGACAAAAACTCACTGAGCAGAAAATTTCAGATGCATCATACATGCATATCTCATCAAATCAAAAGCTCTGAAGCTACAGAAACACTTAACGAACTTCAAACAACATGATTATAAACTCAAATCACACAATGCACAACTAGAAATCAAGATCCAAAGTTAATAATTCTAACCTTTGAGGCAAAAATGAATCTACTGTATCCTTCACTCCAATGAAAACCAAGCCTCAATCTACAATCCTTATCACTTGGAGAAGAGAATGCAAGAAGAAATACTCAAAACGCGCGAGTGAATTGAGAGAATCGAAGAAAATTGCAGAACAAGTGGCTATGGAGTTTTTCGAGCTCAGGTATGAAATGAATCACCCATATCATTCAATGAAGCTTGCCTCTCAATATATAGAGCATGAAGAGGAGGGTAGGATAGGTTTTTCACACTGAAAACCGTTAGAAAGAATGAATTCCTCTTTTTGCCAAAATGAAGTGTGCACATGCAGCCCTCAAATCCCTCATGTGTTCTCCCTGCTTTTACGTGCATTTCAATTCTTTTTATTTTAGGAAGAGATTAGCAAAAGATCATGGCTTAATTCCTTGTATTAATCAAGTGTTGGTGATTAGGCATTTTCATGCCACTTTTTGCAAACTCACGAGTTGCCCTTGCAATTGCCCATGTGCAGATAATTTTTGGCATGATTGGCCTTATTACATTGCAAATTAGTCAGGGCCAAGTTTGAAGTGAAACAAATGGCCACAAATCAAGTTATCAAGAATTTGCAATTTGCATGGTATGCAGGAATTCAATGAAATGCCTCAAAATTCTAAAGCTCATAACTTGCTCATATTTTTGAATTTGGACACAAATGAGTACAATTTGGAAAGGTATTGAAAATATCTACAATCCCTTAGTTTTTAGTTTTTGCAATTGAATCCATTAAGGTCCTCAAAATTTGACATGAAATTCACTAAATTTGGAAAATGACCTATAATTTTGTGATTCCAAGCTTTATAACTCTTGACTCTTTGCCAATTTGAACATGAAACCAAAAGGAGAAGAAAGATCATCCTCTTATCTTTCCAAGCATACTTCATTTGTATTTTTTTGATCAAAGGTGAATAAAATATGAATTTTTGAAATTAAGTCCTTATTTTCCAAAATTAGAAACTTTTAGGGTTTCTTCATGAACAAGTTTCAACCCCAAACCTCAATATCTTTGATCCAATGATCAAAATGGACTTGAAATATGAAAATTACACCCTTGAATTGATGGTTGCTCAAAGTTCACTTGGTCAACCTTGACTGATTTTGACTAAAATGACCATTTTGCCCCTTTGAATCAATTGATCCACTTCCCTTCAAAATTGATGATTAAAACTTCAAACATATGATCTTCCAAACATATAGAGGCCATGTACAAAGTTTCACTTCAAAATTCTCAAGAAATCTTGATGAAATCCTAAACCCTAGTTTTGGTTAACACCTTAGGAGACTGATGAATCATCTTCAAAACTTCAAATCCTCTGGGCATCTTGACCAATTTCATGTACAAAGACTTTTAAAATACCAATTACATGTTGTAGCTTCCAAATCAAGACTTGTACATTGATTAATAGTCTTGATCAAGCAAAACCCTAATTTGACTGGTGAATCAAAAGAGAGATTCCTCTTATAATCAAACACAAACTTCAATCCTCTGATGATCCAAAGAGATGGATAGAATATCTTGAGATATACAATAACTTTTAAGCTTGAAAGATCAAGAGGTTTAGATGATAAGATTCTACTTGAGCAACTTCCCAATGCAACCAATCTTCAAAGCTTGAGGAAGACTTGATAACCAAAGTACTTTGATCCCATCACAATGTATGAATGCGATGCAATATGATATTCATGATGAAACATAAGCCTAAATCAAGAGGGTAAATTTTGAGGTGCAACAGCTGCCCCTATTCAAATATCTTCAACATGATAAGTGAGAAAAGTGACAACTTTCGAGCGTTCAGAGTTGAAGATGATTGAATACAAAAGAACCCGAAAATTTACACTCTTGAAGAAGAGAGAAAAAGAAACAAAAGATCCCCAAGACATGCGCCAGAATGAAGCTGTAACTCAGGTTGAAACATAACAAAAACAAAGAAGAGTAGACGTAACTAAACTTCCGGAAAAATGTGCCAGGTCAAAACTGGGCTTCAAAAAGAAAGGTGAGATAAAACTCAAACCACAGAGTATAGGAGAAACTAAGATCTGGAAAATAAAACGTACGCGGGTGTGGAGGCGAAACTATGAACTCGACCCAAAGCAAAGTGGCTAGAGTGCGTGATTCTAGGAGCACTTGCTAATCTCAACTAACATAGACAGTATGAAGGAACTGAAAGAATCTCAGAAATGAGGAACAAAAGCGAGACGAAACTCGACTCGATAACTAGTTAGATGAAACTAAACTAGATGAGTACCAGGACGAAACTGGATTTCACACACGGGTAACGAGGCGAAACTCGACCCATAGCAAAGTGGTGAGAGTGCATGTTTCTTGGAGCACCAGCTGGTCTCAGATTAATGTATAAACAGTGACGAAAACTGATAAAAGGATCCAAGGAACAAAAGAGACTAATTTCAAAACAGGGATGCAGTATGAACACTGCACTCGGTAAACAAACATCGTCAAAGGGCCCAAGGTATTAAAGCAAAGACGAGACAAAACTCGACTCAATAACTAGTTAGGCAAAACTAAACTAGATGAGTACCAGGAGGAAACTGGATTTCACGCGCAAGGTGAGGAGACGAAACTCTGAGCTCAACCCAAAACAAGGAGATTAGGGCGTACACCTAAAAACCTGCTGAAAGCGAATATCAGGACGAAACTGGTATTCGAAAGGTGCATCAATAAACATTGGAATGAACCAGAGAGGGTAGTGAAGACTAAACCCGAGAAGACTGCATCAGGGCGAGACTGAACTACAGTCAAGAGTAGTCACTCAAAAAAACAAATGATTGACGTCAAAAGGATATTGGCATGGGGAGGAAAATCGAGATAATGAGGACGAAGACCTCGCTGGGGATTTAATCTAAAGTATTAGCAAATTCAATGGGGACAACAGAAACAATAATTGCTTATGTTCCGATGCATGTTTGAATTCTTTTTATATAGCTTAATGTTCCATATAATGGAAATGCCACGCGTTTTGGTAGATGCAGTGTAATGATGCATGTTTAAAAGTTCCACTGGGAAATGGCCAACTGAGAAGCCAATAACCAAGAAGTCAGAATCTGATAAGACTTGCAAGAATAAATTGCAAAATCCAAAGGAGAGGAGAAAATATGGGGATCCGCTAGAGAGGGAACCTCGAAGAGATGAAGCTTCGCGGGGAATAACAACCGAGCAACTGGTAGAAACGGGCCACAAACATTGAGAGGAGCTGCAAAAATAAATTGCAAACTCCTAGGGAAGATCAGATCGACACTGTAGCTTCTGGAGAGGGACGCCAACTGAAGATTAGACATCGAGGGAGACGATCAGGGCATGATGGTAATCTCTAGAAAAGACAATGCACAACCGTGTTAAAGATGATACCAAGACAACAAACCCGACGTGATAGGTGAAAACCTTTGCTGGGGGAACAAAGCTCTGCTGAGGAGACGGGACTTCACCGGGGATACTGAACTCTGCTGAAGATTTTTCCTGGAGAGAGATTTCTTTTGGAATGCAACCAATGGATGGATCATGCAGGTAGTCACACAATATCGAACTTACTGGGGATAAAGAAAGATCCTAACATAAGGATTCCCCAGTCAACAGATCGGCTGGGAAATGAGAGGTCGTGGCGAGGGATCTCTGTCGGCAACTCCGTTGGGGTTATGCGACATCCTCAAATCCAGAATCTCAGAATGAAGCCTTTAAAAGAAGATTCCCGAGGAAACAAAACTTCGCTGCGGAAATGAAACTTCACTGGGGATAGGTAAAGTCCTATTCATACATGGGCTTTGTCTAACAGCAGAAAACCAAATATTCCCTTTCTGACAAATCATTAAGCTCTTTACAGGTGTTCATCATGTAAACTCTTTTTTGATGTCAAACAAATGTTTTGCATGCAGAAAGATGTTTATTTTGGGAATGACATACCTGATGCGATGATTATTTAAGCCTTAAAGTCGAAAACCTTAACAAAGTGTCGCATCTCTGTTGTGAATGAATCACTGGCTAGAGTGCAAAAAATTTCAAAACTTTTCTCCCTCCTTTTTTTTAAAAGAAAAATGAGTCAAAATGCGGGTGATAAGATACCAACATGGATATGCAACACATATTTGGGAGTTTAGGAAACGTTATCCTGTTGTAATATGATTTCGAGTTAAACCCTTGTTTTAGTTAGAACTTTTTAAGGTTGTAACGTGGTCTGGTTCGAGGTGTTTTAGAAAAAAGTTTTTCAAGGCTCAAGTTATTTGGTACCCACCCCCCTTCGTTATATTCTCCTGTCCTAAGTTCAGTTGACTTATCACAAGCGTTCCTCTTTCAAAAGGATTTATAACAGTTTAGTGATCACGACCAATTCTCCAACATGATTGTTACTTAACTTTGCTGCTTTTGATATTATTGTTCCTCTTCTTTTGATGAAAATTTTATTGAATAATCTCTCTTCTTTTTTTTTGGCCTTTTAGGCTCTCTTTTCCCTAACTTTTGTCTGGACAAAATCTTTTGAATTTCAATTTTGGAAGTCCAGTGGGATGCCCTAACTTTTGCCTAAGCTACTTATTTTCAAGTTCCGACTTAGCGGGGCTTTTTGTTTCTTTTTTATTCATACTTTCCAATTCGAACAAGTCAATGTGACTTTAGGTCTTTGGACTTTTTCTTTCTTTCTCTTTTTTGTAAACAAATGCCTCATTCCTTGGTTGACGAGGGATAGCCATTATTGTATCGATTCAATCTCGACCTCAGAACTTTGTGAGGGAATGAACATTGTGGTTTAGACATTTTTTTTATCTCATGATGCAAAAAGATAAAATATGGTGATCCTCAGATGGGACATTCCTTCTGAAATTTGAATGCTTGGTCAAATTAAATTGAACATATACCCTGCCCTGGGTTAAAAAACAAGGTTTTTTTTAACGAAAAAGAAACTCCTACATCGAAGGCTCAGAGGGGTTACCGAGGGTCTAACTCCCTTATATCTTCAGTGTTTGGGGATTGAAACAATTCCTATACATCGTCAACGGGGTTCTACTCAAAAGCATACCACTACAGTCATCGTTTTTTAGTTAAACTCCTTCTTCCAAACTCTTGGCTAAGCAAGAGAATTGGCACAGTTGGTATCAAAATGCCCGAAAAAACGATTAAAGAGTGATACTGGATGAAACAATTTTTTTTCAAGGCAAAAACATTCAACGCATCAAGACTGACATTCGGCCATAAACAAAATCCTATATGCAGACAATGCTAAAACTATCAATCAAGATAACACATGAAAGTGCAGAAAAGAAACGCAATAAAAGCCATTATGGGGAAGAAATATTTCCAACTAGGTTCTCCGATCTCACTGACCTGCCGTAATCTTGATATTACCATGACCCATGACCTTCACCAGCAGTACGGAGCTGTGAAACAAATTGGCAAGGCATCTGCCAGATAAGTGAATGAGAATCCTATCAACAGAGAAACAAACATGCCCCTTGCACAGTAGTAGTTGTGTTTTTTATCCGTATTTCAAGCGATCAACTGACCATGACTTAGATTACCATTTCCGTGTAAGGTCCACGAAGTTTATATGCACATGCTTATCAAAAATATTGGATGTTTTTGCAAACAAAATAGTAAAAAGGGAGAAAAGAAACATATACGTATACTTGAAAGAAGATATTCTATTGATTTTTGAGAAATCGTCCTGTAAAAAAGGCATTTACATTTGGAAGCAAGTAATTACAAAATTAAAGCAAACAAGTGTTTACAAATGGCAATGTGAATGTGAATATCCATCAAGTCCCGACTCTGCTATATCTCTTATGACTCTTACGCTCTCATTTCCCTGCTTTCAGACAGATCATTCTTGGATTAGCTTCAAGCTTATGCCAGGTGACGGAACGAAAGAAAGAAACAAAGGGTCTCATGCTGAGCGTAGTCATTTGCATTAAGTCCCTAACTTTTTCCTGAATCGCCCTTTCGGGTTTTTGATTCACCAGGACACCCTCTTTTTGCCTAAACCGCCCTTTCGGGTTTTCAGTTTAGCGGATTTCTTTAATTTTATGCAAAGTATTTTTTTAACTACGTTAGCATTCACAGGGAGAGGGAAGTACTCTCCGTCCATGGTTGTGAGCATCATCGCTCCTCCAGAGAAAACTTTTCTGACCACGAAAGGACCTTCATAAGTCGGAACCCACTTTCCCTTGGGATCTCCCTGGGGGAGAATTATCCTTTTTAGCACAAGGTCACCTGGCTTGTAACACTGAGGCCGTACCCTCTTATCAAAAGCTTTCCTCATCCTTTGCTGATATACCTGACCATGACATACAGCCGTCAACCTCTTTTCGTCAATAAGTTCCAATTGATCCAGTCGATTCTGTACCCATTCACTTTCATCCAGCTCAACATCCCTCATGATCCTAAGAGAAGGAATCTCGACTTCTACCGGCAATACTGCTTCCATTCCATAAACCAATGAAAATGGGGTTTCCCCAGTCAAAGTACGCACAGTAGTGCGATAACCATGCAAAGCGAAAGGCAACATCTCATGCCAATCTTTATAGGTTACCACCATATTTTGTACGATCTTATTAATATTCTTATTGGCCGCTTCGACAGCACCGTTCATCTTTTGTCGGTATGGGGAAGAGTTATGATGCTTTATTTTGAAGGACTCACAAAGCTCCTTCATCATTTTGTTGTTCAAATTAAACCCATTATCGGTAATGATCTTTTCAGGCACTCCGTAGCAACAGACAATATTGTTCTTAATGAACCGAGTTACCACCTGCTTGGTGACATTGGCATAGGATGCAGCTTCGACCCATTTTGTAAAATAATCAATGGCAACCAGAATGAAACGGTGCCCGTTGGATGCAGTCAGTTCAATTTTGCCGATCATATCAATTCCCCACAGCGCAAATGGCCAAGGGGAAGTCAAAACGTTCAAAGGTACTGGAGGCACATGCACTTTATCAACATAGACTTGACATTTGTGGCAAACCCATGCATGATTGTAACAGTCAGTCTCCATGGTGGACCAATAATAACCATCTCGCAAAATCTTTTTAGCCATGGTATGCCCGTTGGAATGCATCCTGAAATCATCTTCATGTATCTCTTCAATTATTCTAGCTACTTCTTTCTTGTCAACACATCTGAGCAGTAAGTCGTCATGATGCCTTCTATACAACACGCCACCACTGAGAAAGAACTTGGCTGAAAATCTTCTCAAGAACTTCTTATCTGTGACGGATGCCTCTTTAGGGTACTCTTGTGTTTCAAGATATGGTTTAACATCATAAAACCAAGGATTACCATCTGATTCCAAACTGGCCTCAAAACAGAAAGCTGGCTCACTCATACTTTTGATGGTAATGGAAGGTACCTCATTAGCCCACTTAACCTTGAACATGGAGGACAAAGTTTGCAGTGCATCAACTAGATTGTTTTCTTCTCTGGGAATATGCTCAAACGTGATCTCTTCGAAGTACGGAATCAACTTCATAACATGCTAACGATAGGGAATTAGGTTATGATGGAGAGTCTCCCAATCTCCATTAATCTGGATGATAACAAGATTCGAATCCCTGTAAACTTTCAAAAATTTGATGCGCAGGTCGATTGCCGCTTCAATGCCATAATTGCAAGCCTCATATTCGGCCATGTTGTTAGTGCAATCGAAACAAATACGAGCCGTGAAAGGAATGTGGTATCCCTCAGGGGAAGTCATAATAGCTCTGACGTTGTTGCCCATGGCATTGGAGGCACCATCAAAAACAAGCGTCCAATGTGATCCCGGCTCGGGTCCTTCGTCTGGGTATGGCATATTACAATCCCGAATATACACAATTTCCTCATCTGGAAAATCAAACTTCTTCGGTTCATAATTGTTCACGGGCTGATGAGCAAGATGGTCGGCCAGTACACTACCCTTAATTTCTTTTAAAGTAGTGTATTGGATATCATATTCGGTGAGTATCATCTGCCAACGGGCTACCCGACCTGTAAGAGCTGGGTTCTCAAAAATGTACTTGATTGTGTCCATTTTGGATATCAAGTAGGTGGTGTGAAGTAACATGTATTGCCTCAAACGTTTGGCGGCCCAGGCAAGCGCACAACAAGTCTTTTCCAGCAATGAGTACCTCGACTCGCATTCCGTTAAATTCTTACTCAATTAGTAAATAGCTTGCTCTTTCTTTCCTGTCTCGTCGTGCTGACCGAGGACACAACCCATTGAGCTCTCCAACACAGTTAGATACATGATTATTGGCTTTCCATCCACTGGAGGCATGAGTATCGGAGGTTCCTGTAAATACTCCTTTATTTTGTCAAAGGCCTTCTGACAATCCTCATTCCATTTCACTGTCTGACTTTTCTTCAACAACTTGAACAAAGGTTCAGAGGTGGATGTGAGATGAGAAATAAATCTAGAAATGTAGTTCAACCTTCCCAAGAAACCACGTATTTCCTTCTCTGTCCTTGGTTCAGGCATTTCCTGTATCGCTTTTACCTTGGCCGGTGTGATCGGTGGATCTGGAACTGACTGTTTAATGCTGGTTCGCGAAATGTCGCGGAAGCAAGAGTCGCCACCGTCTTTTATTTTCTCCAAATGGAAAGGACAAAAGCACAGAAAAATTCCTTAAAGAGATTGCTCTCGGTTCGGGAGGTAGGTTATAGAAAGGGAAGGTGTTAGCACCCTTTCTATCCATGGTTATCCATGGGCTCTTAGATACTTGCTCATTGTGTTTTCAAAAGGTTTGTTTGCTTTTCAACTGTGGGTTTTAAAAAGTGTCTTTGAAAGTTTAAGATCGACTCTTGTGTCAGAGTGTTTGAAAAATTGTTTTGAAAGCTTTTGAAAAATGTCGGTGTGAAAAGATTTTTGTTTGTTTTTGAAGAGAGCAAGTATCTACGAGAACCTACCTACCCTAAGGAATTCGTCTGGGTAAATGTCCTTTGAAGTAGTGCCATCCCACCATTGAGAGGTAGGTAGCACCACCGTTGGAGGTGTTCGGGTCAATTCGAGTTTGTAGGGACATGGTGATCACCAGAGCAATGGGAAGATACCTTAGAAGCTACCCTCATGCCAGGTTCCCGGATCATGAGGACTTACTAAGACATCCTCTACTCGACGATCACCTTTCGAGGCAAGGCAACAATGAGGCGTACCCTAGGGGTGGTGTGTGCGATTCGTGTGTCGTTTTCATTGATATTTGTCTTGTCATGTTTATCAGTGTTCTACGCTTGATTTTATTTAAGTCCATTCATTCTTGCATGCTTTGTTTAACAGTTAAAAGTTGCGAGAAAAAGTAAATCTAAAGCTATTACAAATGGCGCGGGTCCACATCGCCAAAATTAAACCGGACCCGATTTGACAGAAAATAAATAAAGCAAAGTAAATAACGAAATTGAAAAGTGCGAGAAGTTTAAGTTACAACGCTTTGGGAGAGGTACATAATTATTTAAACGGAAAAAGAAATAAGTACGCGAAATTAAACAATTAAAAATATGGGCGTTGGACCCTTTTGCGAAAATTAAAATTAATAAGGCATTAAAATTAAAATTTAAAAGAAAATGTTTTTGGTATTTTTATGTTTTTAAGATTTAATGGAAAAAGAATTAATTAAAAAAAAAACTAAAATGAAATGTTAAACCTAGTTCTAATTATTTTTAAGTTATTAAGAAAATATTGAATTTTTTAATCTAAATTAAACCTAATTTTTACATACAATTTTAATTGTGAAAATAAATAAAATAATAATATTATTGTGAAAAAGAAAAAAAAGGATAAAACACTTATTAAACCTAATTCTATATTTGTGGATTTTTGTTATGAAAAGAATTTAAGTTAAACCTAATTTAAAACTAAATTTATTATATACAATTTATTTACAAGAAAATGTGAAAATTAAATATTTTATTATGTTTTTGTCTTTTTCTGATTTTTATGAAGTTTTTATATTTTGTGAGAATAATTAATTAAATTAAAACAAACAAAGTAAATAAAATAACAAAAATAAAATATAAGAAAAAAAATAGAAAATTACAAACCAGGGAGGGGTTCAGTCCCAAATTAGGAGGTATGGGTCCAGTAATTTGGCCCAACAAGCTCTTAGATCCGTTTGACTTTGGCCATTCGCGTGTAGCGACGTTGACCTGGGCATAGCATGTTCTTTGAATCCACGCCCTTGATCTGGTTCTAACGTGCACGTGGATGGATAGATGATGAAGTACATGGTGCGTCTATGTTACTGAAGCTGCATGGGAAACGTTATTGAAAAATAATATAGAAATAATACAGACCTGGGGTTCGAACCCAGGTCTTGAGCTTTGCCAATCCTTATGTTTGCCGTCTGTGCCAATTTACGCGTTTGTTAAATAAATAAACAATAAATATTATAAAAAGAAAATGGAGAGTTAGTGGATCCAACGCGCGAAAATCAAACTGGCTAATCATGTTTTGCCAACGCATCGTCCTCTTCATCATCCCTGTAACATAAAACATTAGGCAACAGTTTTGCACGCGTCCTCTTAGGCCGGTTTCCAGGAAATAACGATTAAGCCTACAGTGTTCATAAATTAGGCGCGAGCATGGTGTCTTCTCCGTCTAGATGAGCTGAGTCGAATGATGGTGGTCTCAAAGGCTAATTTTTCCTTGTTTCAAAAGCCCCAAATTAAGGTCCTGTAAACCCTAAAAAATAACCATGGCATATTCTTGTATAGCTCACAAAAACACAATTAATTCATCCAGTTAGCTTCAGAACACGTTATTCAATATAAATGCATACTCAAAATGCCATGAAAACGCTTAAATCTGGAAACACGAATTTGAAAAATATGAGAGAAAAGTAGACTTCTGTATACCAATTCAACGCGTTAGAGTGGGTGTTCTTGATCTGAAAACTTTCCTTGATGTTCCAGGAAGGTGATAGAATGGTTCTTTTTGCCTGAATCGTCCTCCAACCTTACTTTCAGAATTGAGTTTTTAAGCCAAATTTCCAAGTTTGTATATTGGTCTCTAGCGCAGCTTTCAGTCTCCCAGTATTAGCTTTAGGTCTATGCTTATGTATTGAACAGATTAGGTCAAAAAATTCAATCAAATCTCTTTCATTCAATGGTTTTGCAAATTGATTTTCCAAGATCTTTTTCATATCTTTTTCATGCTACTTTGTATCAATTAAGATCAATTCCATCCAAATCTTTCTATATTGGGATATGCACGAAATATTGAGCTCAAAACATGTATAAAAAGATTGAAAAAATTAGGTTAGACATTTTTCACATATTTAATTTGATTTAAATGAATTAATATGAATAATAATTCAAATAAATAAATAAAAAATGAGAAAATACTTCCCTTTGGGCCAAGTGGTCGTGCACATGCTTAGAATGATGAATCATGGAAGAAAAATGGGCCCATTAGCAATTTTAGGTCATTTGGATCAAAGTTGACTTTTCAAAATATCCAAAAATTTCCCAACTTCTACAAGGCATAACTTGCTCAATTTTTAAGCTTTTCTCATGTTCTTGGACATTTTGGAAAGGTCTTTGAGTCCTCTAACCAATGTCTTTGGTCCCATGTCATTTTGATTTACCAATCTCAAGTTATGGCCTTTGACTTAAAGTCCCTTTTTGTTGACTTTTGAAAATGACCTATAATGTTGAAATTGATAACTTTTTGTGAGAGCATTTCTTGGACTTGAAGTATGAAGATGAGTTGTAGGAAATGTCTTTCTCTTTGGATGGGATTTTTCTGATAATCCATGTGAAAGTTATGCCCTGGTCAATTTCAGTTGACTTTTTCAGCTGTCCAAATAAGGAAACTTTTGCATCTTTGATGATTTCTGAGCCAAATTTTGAGAATCATGATCAAGCATTGATCAAATGAGGTTTGTGGCTTCAAAATGATATGTTGACCAAAAATTTGAACTTTGGACTGTCAAATGACCATTTTGCCCCTACAGTTGACTGTAGTGCAATTTAGGGTTTTGACTGTGCAATTTTGAGCTGAATGCCTTGAAACTTGATATGAGGATGCTTGACCATGTTTGTAGGCATATAGGACTTGATTGGACCTTTGAAACCTTCAATTTCTTGATCAGAACACAAACCCTAGTTTTGACTGTGTAGGAGACTTTTGCTCTGTACAACCCTTGGGGAATTTTGCAGCTTGACTTGGCCATTTCTTGAAGAATATGGGAGGGCAAATTTTGGGGTACAACAGTTGCCCCTGTTCAATCTTCTTAGACCTGAGGATGCAGATTGGCGGACGTGTCTTTCGTAATCCGAGGGTAGAAGATGATTGGACACTAGAGTGCCCAGAAATTTGCGCTCACATGTTAGCAGTGTGATGGGGGAATGGGCTTATAGATGCCATTTAGAGATTGCTGGATAAGATAATGGGCTTATAGATGCCATCTGGATGTTGATCGCGTAGGAGATTCCTTAGCGAGAACCTGCATACCTGCAAAACAGAAAAATGAGTACCTGACACGTTGCAGGAGCTGATTTTAGATGCTTGGTATAGATGTGTCCTAACTGGTTACAGGAGCTGAGTTTGGAGCTTCAAACGGCGATGAATGAACCAGGGATGGTTACTACCTCAGCCTGAATGGTAAGAGAACCTTGGTGACTTTAACTTCAACAACGCTCGTTGAGAAAATCTTGGTGTCTTCTACTGGGATAAGAATCAGGGAGATCTTAGGGTCGATCTGACTGAACCAAGAGAAGGCCTTGGACTGGATAAGCATCAGGAAAATCTTGGGGTCGATTTAACTGAACCGGACAAGGTCTTGAAATATCTTCAACTGGAATAAATGTCAGAACGTCGCCATGCCTGGGTCACATCCGAACTATATCTGGAAGGAAATCTGGAAGCAGCATCAGAACGTCGCCATATCTGGTTTACATCTGAAACTATATCTGGAAGGAAATCTGGAAGCAGCATCAGAACATCGCCATATCCGGGTCATATCTGAAACTATATCTGGAAGGAAATCTGGAAGCAGCATCAGAACGTCACCATATCTGGTTTACATCTGAAACTATATCTGGGAGGAACTCTGGAAGCAGCATCAGAACGTCGCCATATCTGGGTCATATCTGAAACTATATCTAGAAGGATATCTGGAAGCAGTATCAGAACGTCACCATATCTGGGTCATATCTGAAATTATATCTGGAAGGAAATCTGGAAGCAGCATCAGAACGTCACCATATCTGGTTTACATCTGAAACTATATCTGGGTCACATCGGAACCATATCTAGAAGGAACTCTGGAAGCAGCATCAGAACGTCGCCATATCTGGGTCATATCTGAAACTATATCTAGAAGGATATCTGGAAGCAGTATCAGAACGTCACCATATCTGGGTCATATCTGAAACTATATCTAGAAGGAAATCTGGAAGCAGCATCAGAACGTCACCATATCTGGTTTACATCTGAAACTATATCTAGAAAGAAGCCTGGAAGCAGCATCAGAACGTCACCATATCTGGGTCATATCTGAAACTATATCTGGAAGGAAATCTGGAAGCATCATCAGAACGTCGCCATATCTGGGTCATATCTGAAACTATATCTAGAAGGAACTCTGGAAGCAGCATCAGAACGTCGCCATATCTGGGTCATATCTGAAACTATATCTAGAAGGATATCTGGAAGCAGTATCAGAACGTCGCCATATCTGGGTTATATCTGAAACTATATCTAGAAGGAAATCTGGAAGTAGCATCAGAACGTCACCATATCTGGTTTACATCTGAAACTATATCTAGAAGGAATTGCGATAGTTGATAGTAATCATTTTGGTATTGATCTTTTTCCTGAAAAGGCAAAACATAATTGTATGCAAAATCATGATGCATGAACTGTATGTCTTCAAAATTAATGAGATTTGTGTAGTATGATGCATATGCATGCTATAATGTGATGTTTATGAATGTATTTTTGTCTAAGAAAATAAATCCTTGACGGGTGCCGGAAAGTCACTCCTGGGCTGATGTTGAAGAATAGATTTTTGCCTCCGCTGGGGATAATAATTGCAAGAATACCAGTAGGAGAAGATGACTCCGTTGCGGAATAAGCTTGGCAAATGAATAATTCTACGGGGAGAAAAGATGCTCTAGTGACCATGCTGGGAAGAAATACTCTGTGGGGATAGATATGCTTTGCTGAATGTTGATAATAGTTACTTGCTGGGGATACCCTTGTTGTTAGAAGTGTTGATAGACTTCGCTGGGGTAAGAAGACTGTATCGACGACGATCTTTCTGTGGCTTTTGGCTGAGGATAACCCAGTTATATCCTGTTAAGGAAATAACTCTTTGAATAAAGCCGGGAGACACGTTCGGGCTCTGCGAAGGATAAGCTTCCAGAATTTACTAGGGATAAGCTTACTGCTTGGGGATATGAATTCCAAATTTACTGGGGAATTGGATTGGACTCTCCTGGGGAATTAAGACATCTGGTTATGTTTTTCAGCTGAACATTCCTTATATCTTGTGGACAGAACAATCAGATTGCTTAGACCACTCTTTATTGCCCCTGTTTCTATGGGGGAGGCACTTGTGGGGTGCTGATAGTTGTTGACGGACAAACCTTCTTCTGGTAGACAGATGGCAGGACATAGTCGTACGCTTTAATCCCTAACTTTTGCCTGGACCGCCCTTTCGGGTTTTCAGTCCACCGGGATACCCATTTTTGCCCAAGCCGCCTTTTCAGGTTTTCGACTTGCCGGGTGTACAGATCTTTTCATTTCATCCCCTCATTTTGCCCGAACCCTTTTGGTTCGCCGGGAAGCCCTTATTTTTGCCTAGGTGTGTCAACCTAGTGGGTCTTTGATTTTGCGTAGTATTTTTCGACTATGTCCACGCTCTTAGAATGCAGGTAGGTGCCCCTGGCTGCTTGTGTTGCCATATTACCAGAAGGTGTCTGATCGTGCAAGATTCGTTGCCGGAGTGCCCCAAGTGACTCAGGCAGAGATTTGCCCCAGGCTTTTTGGCCTTTTGGGAGATTCTCTGGATCTTGACTTAACTGCCCCAGATGGTAGACCATGATCATGCCGTGCCCCTTGATTGGAGATACTCTTGTTCATTGGACTTTCGTCATGCGAATTTCTATGCTGTTCAAACAAAAAGGCATATGCAAACAAAGTTATGTTAAAAATGCAAAGCTTATGTCTGTCTCGAAGATTTTGAAAATGCATTCTTTTTCATAAAACAAGTGAATGTTTGTAAAACGTGATGTCAACTCCGTATTTACCGTAAGCCTTAAGGAGTCAGGATACCTTTCGTGACAGTATGCTTTCGAACTAACCCATGCTTCAGCTAGGACTTTTGAGGGTTATAACGTGGCCTGGTTCATGGTTTAAGAAACAAAGGATAAAGGCTCAAATTATTTGTACCCACCCGCTCTTCGTGATGTTCTTCAATCCTAAACTCAGTTGATCATACATTAGACCTTGTTTGAGTCTCTGTGCTGACGTTCCAATGATGGTTCAGATATTGATGATTTATTCTGAATAGGCAGTCATTTCTTTTTTTTGTTGAGGTTTTGTAGGACCTCTTTCTTTTTGATTTCGCTATCCCTAAATTTTGCCTGAACTGTTTCTTTTGTGATTACAGTCAGTGGGATGCCCCAGTTTTGTAAGTCTCGTTCATAGGTTTTGACTTAATGACTGCCTTTCTTTATTGATTATTCGGAACCATCACTGTCTTTCTTTGTTTTGTAAGGACTTCTTCGGTGCCATTCGTTATGCACTTGGATCAACTGAGAGAACTACCCTGCCCCGGGTTATGATAAAGGGTTTTAAATTTCGAAAAGAAAAACTCCTACTTCTTTGGCTCAGAGGGGTTGACGAGGGATTATCTTCCTTATTACTCCAGTGTTTAGGAATTGAAACAATGCCTGTACCTCATCAGCGGGGTCTGTTCAAAAGCATACTGTAGATCGTGGTATCGTTTTCGTCATCCTCCCTCAAGAGGCTTAGAATTTTAGATCCAGAGTTGACATCAGAAAAAAAATATGAAAAGAAATTTGAACATAATGAAAACAATTATATTAATTCCCAAAACAGACGTATGCGATGCATTGATAGAATAAAAGAGTTTTCTATTACATTAATTGTTTGTATAAGCAAAGAAAAATACAACTCAAAAATTCAAATAAACAAAAGGCTTCAATGATTGGGCAATGGAGCGGTGATTATGTTCGGAGTCTCAGGCACTTCAAACTGAATCTCCCCGGCGTCGATCATGTCTTGAATTTTGTTCTTGAGAGGCCAGCAGTTGTCCGTAGTATGCCCCGGGCTATCAGAATGATATGCGCACCTATCGTTGGGATGATAGTTAGGAGCCGAAGTGTTCGGATTCCGAAGGGGAGCCCTTAAGGTGATCAGCCCTGCCTTCAACATTTGTTGCAGTGCTTGATCCAACGACATGTTGAGTTTGGTGTACTGTCGTTTCTCCTTGCGCTGCTGCCCCTGTCCTTGTTGAGAAGGTCCAGGATTGGAGATCTGGATTGCCCCTACCTCATGACGGCTCTTTTTACCGTGCACAACATTAGATTCTTTCTTTCCATGATGAGGCTTTTTATCAGAAGGTGCAGCCTCTTGAATTTTCCCAGACCGGATGCCATCTTCTATTCTCTCTCCAGTCAAGATAAGATCTGTGAATCCAGCAGACGAATTCCCAATTAGGTGGTTGTAGAACGGCCCAGACAGGGTCCCCAAGAACATATCGACAAGTTCCCGATCAGTCAGAGGTGGTTGTACCCTTCCAGCAAGATCCCTCCATTTCTGCGCATATTCTTTAAAACCTTCACTTGATCCTAACGACATACCCTGGAGTTGGGTACGCGTAGGAGCAAGGTCGGCATTATATTGATACTGCTTGTAGAAAGCAGTAGCCAACTCCTCCCAGTTACGAACCTTGGTCCCATCTAGCTGATAGAACCATTCGAGATGAGTCCCTGAAAGACTCTCCTGGAAGAAGTGGATCCACAAATTCTTATCCGCAGAGTACGGCTGAATTTTCCGAACATAGGACCTCAGATGCAGCTTGGGACAAGACGCCCCGTCATATTTAGAGAAGGATGGTGCTTTGAACTTCCGAGGAATAATCACACCAGTTGACAAACCCAGATCTCCAAAATCCAGCCCAGGTACCTGTTGGATCTCCATAGCATTCAGCCTATCCTCCAACTGTTTGTACTTGTCTTCGGCAGGAGGGTATTGTTCGTCGTTGAAATCTGTCTCGTTGTCGGAGACCACTGGACTGGGAACCCTTTCCCCCTGATGACTACCTTCCCTCACAGATGGAGTTGTCCTCTCAGTTTCAATCTGCGGTGCATTCCCAGATCTGCGTCTAGGGCTGAACAAAACAGTCCTCCTCTTCTTCTTTTCTTTCTTCAAGAGCAGAGCCTTCAGATCTTGTTGCCCCTGGGTCAAGTTCATGATCAACCCTTGGAACTGGGCGTTCTGAGCCTGGAGGGCCTTGATGGACTGCTCAGCTGATGATTCAGGATTCTTGACGATCGGCTGAAATAAACAGCGAAGAAGGGTAAGCAACCTGTCAAAGGGACACCTGCAATGCAATGAGATGTATGACATGCATTCAATGATTTCAAGGACCTCGCAGGGTAAACAGAGAAACTTGTTAGAGTTGGAAACTGGCAACTTGATTGAAGGAACTTCCTGTTGTAGAGAGCCCTTCTTCAAGGGTCAAAGGCTCACCATATCCAGTGGGTCATAGCCCCTGACAACTCTGGCTAGAGGAAAATAAATCCTCTTTGCCCCTTGCTGGATGTTTGATTTATCCTGACCTGCATCACAAGCCCTTGAGATCCTTGAAATGGGTTAGGATGTATGCAGTGGTATGATGTCATGCTATGCATGGGGTAATATAGGTAAACCCTGTTATGAGTCCCAATTAAGGACTATAAACAACCCTGCAAGAAACTCAGTATACTTTGTTATGAGTCCCAATTAATGACTATAAACAATCTGCAAGAAACTTAGTATACTTTGTTATGAGTCCCAATTAAGGACTATAAACAACCTGCAAGAAACTTAGTAAACCTTGTTATCAGTCCTAATTAAGGACTATAAACAAAACCTGCAAGAAATTCAATAAACTTTGTTATGAGTCCTAATTAAGGACTATAAACAAAACCTGCAAGGAATTCAAGGGTCAGATAATAAGCATGCAAGTAGCCAAGTTGGAAGGCACACAAGTCACACAAAAGAGCCCTTAGAGTTTAGGCCAGCATGAGGTCTGGGTATTACCCTCTTAAAGTTGGTGGGTTCAACCTGTCCTATTAGAAGTAAACCGGGTTCTAAGGGTCCCAATATCACGGGATTGCTTTCATTGTTCATCGTTTCGATTTAGCCTCTGAACTGGCGACCGAAATATTCCAGGAAAGCAACCCTCAATTGGGTGTAGTATCGAGTATCAACCAACCTCGGACTGCACCAAAGTCAGTTATCTCACTACCCTAAAGAGGCCAAGATAGTTCAATTAAGGTTCCTAAGGTCTGTTGATGCTTCACGACACCACGTGGAGGCCCCGTACTCTCCTTGACTGAACTCAAGGGTTACCGGTACACACCAAAGTGCCACATCAACGTAGCAGACTGTTTCAACCATGTCGGTATACCCCGCACAGTTCCCTCACAGCCTTGTTGCTACTTTCTAATAAGGTATCCCCCAGATCCGGGTTAGGATCTATAGAACTCCCAAGACAGTCCCACAATTTAAAGCAAACAAAGAAGACAATTGAAAACACAGTTATGAACTATCCCTAAGGTACACCTCACTTTAAGTTTAAGTCCCCAGCAGAGTCGCCAGTTCTGTGATCGGTGGATCTGGAACTGACTGTTTAACGCTGGTTCGCGAAATGTCGCGGAAGCAAGAGTCGCCACCGTCTTTTATTTTCTCCAAATGGAAAGGACAAAAGCACAGAAAAATTCCTTAAAGAGATTTCTCTCGGTTCGGGAGGTAGGTTATAGAAAGGGAAGGTGTTAGCACCCTTTCTATCCATGGTTATCCATGGGCTCTTAGATACTTGCTCATTGTGTTTTCAAAAGGTTTGTTTGCTTTTCAACTGTGGGTTTTAAAAAGTTTCTTTGAAAGTTTAAGATCGACTCTTGTGTCAGAGTGTTTGAAAAATTGTTTTGAAAGCTTTTGAAAAATGTCGGTGTGAAAAGATTTTTGTTTGTTTTTGAAGAGAGCAAGTATCTACGAGAACCTACCTACCCTAAGGAATTCGTCTGGGTAAATGTCCTTTGAAGTAGTGCCATCCCACCATTGAGAGGTAGGTAGCACCACCGTTGGAGGTGTTCGGGTCAATTCGAGTTTGTAGGGACATGGTGATCACCAGAGCAATGGGAAGATACCTTAGAAGCTACCCTCATGCCAGGTTCCCGGATCATGAGGACTTACTAAGACATCCTCTACTCGACGATCACCTTTCGAGGCAAGGCAACAATGAGGCGTACCCTAGGGGTGGTGTGTGTGATTCGTGTGTCGTTTTCATTGATATTTGTCTTGTCATGTTTATCAGTGTTCTACGCTTGATTTTATTTAAGTCCATTCATTCTTGCATGCTTTGTTTAACAGTTAAAAGTTGCGAGAAAAAGTAAATCTAAAGCTATTACAAATGGCGCGGGTCCACATCGCCAAAATTAAACCGGACCCGATTTGACAGAAAATAAATAAAGCAAAGTAAATAACGAAATTGAAAAGTGCGAGAAGTTTAAGTTACAACGCTTTGGGAGAGGTACATAATTATTTAAACGGAAAAAGAAATAAGTACGCGAAATTAAACAATTAAAAATATGGGCGTTGGACCCTTTTGCGAAAATTAAAATTAATAAGGCATTAAAATTAAAATTTAAAAGAAAATGTTTTTGGTATTTTTATGTTTTTAAGATTTAATGGAAAAAGAATTAATTAAAAAAAAACTAAAATGAAATGTTAAACCTAGTTCTAATTATTTTTAAGTTATTAAGAAAATATTGAATTTTTTAATCTAAATTAAACCTAATTTTTACATACAATTTTAATTGTGAAAATAAATAAAATAATAATATTATTGTGAAAAAGAAAAAAAAGGATAAAACACTTATTAAACCTAATTCTATATTTGTGGATTTTTGTTATGAAAAGAATTTAAGTTAAACCTAATTTAAAACTAAATTTATTATATACAATTTATTTACAAGAAAATGTGAAAATTAAATATTTTATTATGTTTTTGTCTTTTTCTGATTTTTATGAAGTTTTTATATTTTGTGAGAATAATTAATTAAATTAAAACAAACAAAGTAAATAAAATAACAAAAATAAAATATAAGAAAAAAAATAGAAAATTACAAACCAGGGAGGGGTTCAGTCCCAAATTAGGAGGTATGGGTCCAGTAATTTGGCCCAACAAGCTCTTAGATCCGTTTGACTTTGGCCATTCGCGTGTAGCGACGTTGACCTGGGCATAGCATGTTCTTTGAATCCACGCCCTTGATCTGGTTCTAACGTGCACGTGGATGGATAGATGATGAAGTACATGGTGCGTCTATGTTACTGAAGCTGCATGGGAAACGTTATTGAAAAATAATATAGAAATAATACAGACCTGGGGTTCGAACCCAGGTCTTGAGCTTTGCCAATCCTTATGTTTGCCGTCTGTGCCAATTTACGCGTTTGTTAAATAAATAAACAATAAATATTATAAAAAGAAAACGGAGAGTTAGTGGATCCAACGCGCGAAAATTCAAACTGGCTAATCATGTTTTGCCAACGCATCTTCCTCTTCATCATCCCTGTAACATAAAACATTAGGCAACAGTTTTGCACGCGTCCTCTTAGGCCGGTTTCCAGGAAATAACGATTAAGCCTACAGTGTTCATAAATTAGGCGCGAGCATGGTGTCTTCTCCGTCTAGATGAGCTGAGTCGAATGATGGTGGTCTCAAAGGCTAATTTTTCCTTGTTTCAAAAGCCCCAAATTAAGGTCCTGTAAACCCTAAAAAATAACCATGGCATATTCTTGTATAGCTCACAAAAACACAATTAATTCATCCAGTTAGCTTCAGAACACGTTATTCAATATAAATGCATACTCAAAATGCCATGAAAACGCTTAAATCTGGAAACACGAATTTGAAAAATATGAGAGAAAAGTAGACTTCTGTATACCAATTCAACGCGTTAGAGTGGGTGTTCTTGATCTGAAAACTTTCCTTGATGTTCCAGGAAGGTGATAGAATGGTTCTTTTTGCCTGAATCGTCCTCCAACCTTACTTTCAGAATTGAGTTTTTAAGCCAAATTTCCAAGTTTGTATATTGGTCTCTAGCGCAGCTTTCAGTCTCCCAGTATTAGCTTTAGGTCTATGCTTATGTATTGAACAGATTAGGTCAAAAAATTCAATCAAATCTCTTTCATTCAATGGTTTTGCAAATTGATTTTCCAAGATCTTTTTCATATCTTTTTCATGCTACTTTGTATCAATTAAGATCAATTCCATCCAAATCTTTCTATATTGGGATATGCACGAAATATTGAGCTCAAAACATGTATAAAAAGATTGAAAAAATTAGGTTAGACATTTTTCACATATTTAATTTGATTTAAATGAATTAATATGAATAATAATTCAAATAAATAAATAAAAAATGAGAAAATACTTCCCTTTGGGCCAAGTGGTCGTGCACATGCTTAGAATGATGAATCATGGAAGAAAAATGGGCCCATTAGCAATTTTAGGTCATTTGGATCAAAGTTGACTTTTCAAAATATCCAAACATTTCCCAACTTCTACAAGGCATCACTTGCTCAATTTTTACGCTTTTCTCATGTTCTTGGACATTTTGGAAAGGTCTTTGAGTCCTCTAACCAATGTCTTTTGTCCCATGTCATTTTGATTTACCAATCTCAAGTTATGGCCTTTGACTTAAAGTCCCTTTTTGTTGACTTTTGAAAATGACCTATAATGTTGAAATTGATAACTTTTTGTGAGAGCATTTCTTGGACTTTAAGTATGAAGATGAGTTGTAGGAAATGTCTTTCTCTTCAAAATGAGCTTTGGATGGGATTTTTCTGATAATCCATGTGAAAGTTATGCCCTGGTCAATTTCAGTTGACTTTTTCAACTGTCCAAATAAGGAAACTTTTGCATCTTTGATGATTTCTGAGCCAAATTTTGAGAATCATGATCAAGCATTAATCAAATGAGGTTTGTGGCTTCAAAATGATATGTTGACCAAAAATTTGAACTTTGGACTGTCAAATGACCATTTTGCCCCTACAGTTGACTGTAGTGCAATTTAGGGTTTTGACTGTGCAATTTTGAGCTGAATGCCTTGAAACTTGATATGAGGATGCTTGACCATGTTTGTAGGCATATAGGACTTGATTGGACCTTTGAAACCTTCAATTTCTTGATCAGAACACAAACCCTAGTTTTGACTGTGTAGGAGACTTTTGCTCTGTACAACCCTTAGGGAATTTTGCAGCTTGACTTGGCCATTTCTTGAAGAATATGGGAGGGCAAATTTTGGGGTACAACAGCCGGGTCCACCTCGATACCTTTTTCACTTACAATAAAACCCAACAGCTTGCCAGATCTCACCCCGAAGGTGCAATTATTCGGATTCAACCTCAACAAGAACTGCCTCAGTCTCTCGAACAATTTTTTGAGATGAACAAGATGTTCCTCTTCCGTATCATACTTAGCAATCATATCGTCCACATAAACCTCTATCTCTTTGTGAATCAAATCATGAAAGAGAGTGACCATGGCGCGCTGATATGTTTCCCCCGCATTTTTCAAACCAAACGGCATCACTTTATAATAGAAAGTTCCCTAAGGCGTGATAAATGTTGCCTTCTCCATATCCTCCGGAGCCATCTTAATTTAATTGTAACCCGAAAAACCATCCATAAACTAAAACACTTTGGAATGAGCAGTATTATCGACCAACACATCAATAGGCGGGAGAGGGAAATCATCTTTAGGGTTGGCCCTGTTCAAATCCCTATAATCCACGCACATCCTGACCTTACCATCCTTCTTGGGCACAGGCACAATATTTGCAATCCATGGCGGATAACTGATGACCTTTAAGAAATTTGCATCCAACTACTTCTGGACCTCCTCTTTGATCTTCTTGGACATCTCAGGATGAGTTCTTCGGAGCTTTTGCTTGACAAGAGAATAACCTTCTTTGAGCGGTAATCGATGCACCACTATGTCTGTATCCAACCCAGGCATATCCTCATGAGACCAAGCAAAGATATCAGAATACTCACGGAGTAGCTCAATCAATCTGACCTTTATAATTTCTTCGAGATCTGCTCCTATCTTGACTTCTCTTCTTACCTCTTCTGTGCCAATATTCACCACCTCAATCAAATCCTGATTCGGCTGGATAACCTTCTCCTCTTTTTTTAACAATCTTGCTAATTCCTCAGGAAGATCACAATCCTCATATGCCTCTTCTTCAGCTTGATAAATAGGAGTATCAAAGTCATAATGAGTCATAGCAGAGTCGTTATCAATATGATCGGTGGTGGAAGTGCATCTGCATGAATGACATTTTGGCGTTTTTAGTGTTAGTGTGTGAAAAGAGAAACATTGCCATTTAAATAAAAAAAATAGAAATGGAGAAATATTTTGAATGAAAAAACATCCTTTATTTCATGATAAACTTTTTAAAATAAAAAAGGTGGCCCTACACAAATGATCCACTACGCCTTGTGCAGAGCGTAGGAATTATGATATGATAATAAAAGAAAACAAGAAAATTACTCCTCAGCGCTTGAAACTTGGATAACATCCACATAAGTCCAATTGTTGAGTGTCTGGCCTGGAATACTCAGACGAATCCAATCCTCGATATTGTAGCCATCAACCCTATCGTCGCCAACTGCATTGACATGTCTTTCTTGAGTAGCACAAGGACGGGAAAACTTCACAGGAGTAGATAAACTAGATGCTCTGGGATTTGCACTCTGCTGACCTGGGTTAAAACCAAGACCAAATTTATCAAATTTTGGGGTAACGTCCAGCACCTGATCCCAACCTTCAGGATTACCATTTTCCACCACAGCTCTCGCATTCTTGAGAGAAGACATAACAGTTTCAGGCTTCCTTTTCTGCTCTGGAGGAGGAAAATTGACAACATGAACTATCTCAAATACTTGAAACGGAGTCTCATGTATCTCGCGTTCAACTTCAACATAGAGGAATGATGTCAAATGACTTACAATTTACTCTTCCTCTCCGCACACAGTTATCACCTTTCCCTCTGCAGGATACTTGAGTTTCTGATGAAGAGTAGAAGTGACTGCCCCTGCTTTATGAATCCACGACCTCCCCAACAAACAACAATATGCTGGCTGTATATCCATCACAAAAAATGTAGCCATGAAGGTGTGAGAACCAACCTTGATTGGTAACTCCACCTCCCTAAACACTGACCTTCGAGACCCATCAAACTCCTTCACCATCAAATTACTAGGGCGCAACTCCAGTCCAGAATAATCAATCTTCATCAATGCTGACTTAGGAAATACATTCAAAGACGACCTTGTATCCACCAAAACCCGGGATAAGATAGTGCCTCTGCACTCCATCGAAATATGCAATGCTTTGTTATGGTCTGGCCCCTCCAGAGGAACATCAAAGTCGGTGAAGCCCAGACCGTTCCCGACAAATATGTTAGCACAAACATTCTCAAACTTATTTACTGTTATTTCATGTGGCGCGAACGCATTCTTTAACAACTTCATCAAAGCATTTCTGTGAGGTTCTGAATAAATCAACAGAGACAAGATAGACATCTTAGAAGGAGTATGGCTCAGATGATCAATTATGCTATAATCACTCTTTCTGATAATTCGTATTAACTCTTCAACCTCATCGGGAACTGAAGAAACTTTTGGTATCGAAATTGGTTGAGTCACATTGGCTGGCGTAACCCTTGGATTACCAATCATCGCCTGTTGTTTTCCTTTTTCTCTTGCAGAAGAATTTGCCGCATCTTGCACGTTGGAAGGACCAAATACCCTCCTTCTTCTAGTCATTCGACCCACACCATAAAAATTATGAACTTCCTCCTCATTACCTTCAGCACGTTCTTCCTTCGACAAACGAGTACTTACCTCCTGCTTCACCCCATGGTAATAAACACCAGTGCCATAATGCCATGGGATGGCCTTCTCACTGGTATACAGAATGGGACCAGGTATTGTAATCATCAAAGGAGGTTCCCTAGATGGGGCAGGAATGTGCACAGGGGTGTAAGGAATAGATACCACAACAACATCTTCTTCGGTAACCTTACGGTAGCTTGGTTTTCTATCAAACTGCAAGGAACCCTCCTTTATCATCAACTGGATACTGGCTTTTAAATCATCACATCCCTTCGGTTGCTCTCTACACTTGGCACACTCTGAAGTACAACCTGGAAAAATAGAATTGTCAAGCAAATACCTCTTAACATACCACAACTCAGTAGTTACTTGTTCCACATTCATGATTAAATTCAACATTTCACCATTATCATCAATCATATTAACAACACCCCCTCCATGCCTGGGCATTGAGTTCTGAGTAACATTCGGACCAGTCACTGGAGTAAACTCAATTTCCTTAGCATCCAACAAGTCTTGTATTTTGCACTTCAACACAAAGCAATTGTCAGTAGAATGACCAACTCCGCCTGAATGGAATTCACATTTTGCGTTAGCATCATAGTTAGGAGGAAGTCTTGCGGGGGGTGGTGGCATATTTCTCAAACCGATCAACTTCAAATCGAGCAAATGGTGGAGTGCTTCAGTAAGAGATACTGGCAAGGGATCAAATTTTCTCAACAGTCTCTACTGTCGATTATTATACTAACGGGGAGCATCTTGCTTTCTTTGTTGTTGAGGCACTGTATTCGGTCTCTGCTGCGGAGGAGCATTAACAATAATAGAAATAACATTGATTTGTTGGTGCTGACGATCCTCTCTTCTTCCTCTATGAGAGTAAACCTCACTTGCGTCACCTTCTCTTTTCTTAGGGTAAGTGTTGAATGGTTTCTTACTGCCTCCAGATGAGCCACTAGAACCTCCAATCTGAATTTTCCCCAATTTCAAACCTACCTCAATTCTTTCACCAGCCATAACCAAGTCTGCAAATCCTGCCGAAGTACTTCATATCATGTGCTCATAGAACGGTCCTTGCAGGGTACTCATAAACATATCAATGATTTATCTCTCCATGAGTGGAGGTTGAACCCTCGCAGCCAACTCACGCCACTTCTGAGCGTATTCCTTGAAAGATTCTCTTGGTCCTTGTGACAAATTCTGTAACTGAGTGTGATTAGGCGCCATATCCATATTGTACTGATAATGTTTAAAAAAAGCCCCAGCAAGATCATTCCAGCAACGAATATGGGTTTTCTCCAACTTCATGTACCACTCCAGGGATGCCCCAGATAGGCTATCCTGGAAAAAGTGAATAAAAAGCCCCTGATCCTCAGTATGTACCGATATCTTTCAGAAATAAGCAGTTGCATGAGTAACAGGACATGACATTCTGCTGTACTTTTCAAATACAGGAGGCTTGAACTTTGGAGGAACTTTCACCCCAGACACCAACCCGAGATTATTAGCATCCATACCAAGGACTCCTTGCCCTTCCACAGCCTTCAAACGTTCTTCCAACAAACGATACTTCCTACCCTCAACCTGAACTTCTGGCTCTGAACTCCAAACAGAAAACTGATCTTCATCCTAGTCAAAGTCATAATCCTGCTCCTGATAGTTCCTTACACCACCCTGATTATCCCTTCTGTTCCCCACAAGACGAGGTCCCGGAGACGGGGGACACTGTCCTACGTTGCACACGGGTTTCCGGGCATCCCGTGAAAATTTCCAGCAGGCTGATCTTGCACATCCCCCAATCCTACAGAAATGTCCTGATAGAGCCCTTGATTTCCACCATCCCCTAGATCACGGCGCTGGTTGTTGACAATGGCAGCCAGTTCCTCCTGTCGGCGATTCACGTTGGTGATGACTTCCATGAACTGAGTCATCTGAGTAGCCATCTGAGAGGCTAAAGAAATACAAGTTGAGGTTGAACCCAAATAAATGCACATTTGGAGTGAGGTCTGGTAAACTCATAGGTTTGGTTGTCAGCAATAAAGGTATCAAAGTGGATCTCGTCAAGGTGAAAGCGATACAAGAGATGCCTTCTCCTCGTATTGAGAAGGAAGTCAGAGGATTATTGGGACGTTTAAACTACATTTCCAGATTCATTTCTCACCTGACAACTACTTGTGAACCGATCTTCAAATTATTGAAGAAAGATCAAGTAGTCAAATGGAATGATGAGTGCCAAACTGCCTTTGACAAGATCAAAGAGTACCTGCAAGAGCCTCCTGTTTTGATGCCACCAGTCGAGGGAAGACCCTTGATCATGTATCTAACCATTTTGGAAAATTCAATGGGGTGTGTGTTGGGGCAGCATGATGAGTTTGGCCTAAAAGAGCATGCTATTTATTACCTGAGAAAAAAGTTTACCGACTATGAAACAAGATATTCACTGCTCGAGAAAACTTGTTGCGCTCTGGCATGGGCTGCTCGCCAGCTAAGACAGTATATGCTGACCCATACTACCTTATTGATATCTAAAATGGATCCAATAAAATACATCTTCGAGAAACCTGCACTCTCTAGGAGAATAGTGAGGTGGCAGATGATCCTGACAGAATATGACATACAATATACTACCTAGAAAACAATAAATGGCAGTGTACTAGCTGATCACCTGGCTCACCAAGCTGTGGAGGACTACCAGTCCATGAAGTTAGAATTCCCAGATGAATACATCATGATGGTAAACAACTGTGAAGAATTCAGACCATATGACGGACCTGAACAAGGATCCCGATGGACCCTTGTTTTTGATGGGGAATCCAACACACTCGGCAATGGCATAAGTGTTGTACTCATATCTCCTGAAGGATGTCATACCCATTTTTTGGCAAGACTCTACTTCAATTAACATGGCTTAATATGAAGCGTGCATTTTTGGTCTCAAAGCTTCCATAGATTTGGGGATCAAATCCTTAAATGTAATCGAACATTCAGCTTTGGTCATCAGCCAGATTAAAGGGGAATGGGACACCAAACACTCTAACCTTATCCCCTACAAAGAACATGTGTTGACATTGATCCCACATTTTGAGAAGATTACCTTCGAGCATTTCCCGTAAGAAGAAAATCAGCTAGCAGACGCACTAGCCACAATGTCATCCATGTTTAAACTTAAATGGGATAATGAGGCTCCCCATAACACCATTGAACGAATTGATGAACCATATCATTGTCATGAGATTAATACTGAAGAATTAGTGGACCATCCCTGGTTTCACGAAGTCAAGAGGTATCTCGAGGCTCAAGAATATCCGGAAGGAGCTTCAGTCAATGATAAGAAGTTCTTAAGGAGATTCTCTGCTAAATTCTTCCTTAGTAATGGCATTCTCTACAAATGCAACCATGACTCTGTGTTACTTTGGTGCGTAGACAAGTTTGAAGCGGAAAAGATCATGGCTGAGTTACATGAAGGAACTTTTGGCACCCATTTCAGTGGGCATACGATGGCAAAGAAGATCCTATGGGAAGGCTATTACTGGTCTACCATGGAAGTAGATTGCTATCAACACTCTTGAACCTGCCATAAGTGTAAGATCTATAATGACAAGGTGCACGTACCTTTGTTTCCTCTAAATGTCTTGATGACTCCTTGGTCCTTTGTTATGTGGGGCATCGATATGATTGGGGAAATCAAACCAATAGCCTCTAATGGACACCGCTTCATCTTAGTGGCCATTGACTATTTTACAAAGTGGGTTGAGGCAACCTCTTTCGCTTCTGTTACCAAGAATATTATAGTCTGGTTCATTAAACAGAACCTCATCTGTCGGTATGGTATCCTAGAGAGGTGAATGGTGCTGTCAAAGCTGCAAATAAGAACATCAAAAAGATCATACAGAAAATGACAGTCACATACAAAAACTGGCATGAGATGCTACCATTTTCTCTCCAAGGGTATCGTACCACAACTCGAACATCAACCGAGGCAACACCCTACTCTCTAGTTTACGGCATGGAGGTTGTCTTGCCTATTGAGGTCTAGATCCCCTATCTGATAATTATGAAGGATGCAGGTCTGAACAAAGACGATTGGATCCAGACTCGACTTGATCAGCTAAACTTAATTGATGAGAAAAGGCTTACTACTGTCTGTCATGGTCAGATGTATCAAAAACAGATGATCAAGGCTTTCAACAAAAGGTCAGACGTCATGTATATTAAGTCGGGGATTTGGTGATCAAACATATCATACTTCCGCAAGGTGATCCCAGGGGGAAATGGACTACTACATATGAAGGACCGTTTGTAATCAAAAGCATATTCTCTGGTGGAGCAATGATCTTGACCACCATGGATGGCGGTGACCTGCCGCACCCTATGAACACAGACATAGTCAAAAGATACTAGGCATAAGAGACCCTCTAGGTTGACACACCTAGGCATGACAAGGGCATCCCGACGAACCAAAAAGGTTCGGGCAAAATTTAGGGATAAAACAAAAAAATATGTACACCCGATAAGTTGAAAACCCGAAAGGGAGGCTTGGGCAAAAAAGGGTATTCCGGTGGACTGAAAACCCGAAATGGTGGTCTAGGAAAAAGTTAGGGAATTAAAGCGTATGACTATGTCCCGTTGGATCACCTTACGGACAACCTGCAAACACAACAATTATGATCAATTCAATCAGCTTCAGACAAAGCAACAAATAGATAAGATGCTCAGAGACATGAAGGCTATAACAGAAGGGGAACCCCATGGGATTATTTCACATAGCTATCTTTTCTTTGTATCAACTTTTCATTTTTTACGATGGCATTCTCTTACTAGAATTTTTGTCTCGTTGTACAAAAATACTTACTCAAAGTCAATACAAAGATATCCCTTTGAAAGTGATAAACTATCTATTTTTCTTTACTCTTGTATTTTGTTTATAAAAACATCCAATGATTTATTTTTAAACATATGCATTTGACGTAACTACCATTTACAAATGAACAAAATAGAAAGATAATCATTAATGGCTTTAAGAAATAAGGAAATCTCTCTAAGCTATTTCCATAAAGTCCCCTGAAGTATGAAATTTAATCCCCAGCAAAACAAAACTTCCAGTTATCAATCCCCAGTAGAAGTCGTCCAATTTCTCAGGATTCCCCAATGGGATTTCACAAGCTGTACACGACGTTTCCCTTACAACAAAGTTTATTTCTCTAAGTGGAAATTCATCAAATCTTAAAAACATGAAGACTTGCACTCCGTATCCTCAGCAGCAGTCGGGGATTTATTTTCCCCAAATCCCACAAGAAGTACAGCAGATTAGCTCATATACACATACATCACATCTGTATATCATAAACATTGATAACACAAATGCATGTATCATAATCTCATTATACCATGAATTTCATACAACATGACATTGCATATTAGCTAACATTTTACCCTTTTTTAGGATAAGGTTAATCAATAGCTACCATTATCAATGTTCAAAGGCTTTTCAGATACAGTTCAAATACGCTCCTGACACGGATGCCATCCTGATACTCATTCAGATTCATCTTTCAGATACAGTTCAGATACGCTCCAGACACGGATGTCATCCTGCTACTCATTCAGATTCAATCTTCAAATACAGTTCAGATACGCTCCAGACAGAGATGCCATCCTGATACTCATTCAGATTCAATGTTCAGATACAGTTCAGATACGCTCCTGACACGTATTCCATCCTGATACTTATTTAGATTCAATCTTCAGATACAGTTCAGATACGCTCCTGACACGGATGTCATCTTGATACTCATTCTGATTCAGCTTTCAGATACATTTCAGATACGCTCCAAACACAGATGCCATCCTGATACTCATTCAGATTCAATCTTCAGATACAGTTCGGTTACGCTCCAGACACGGACTCCATTCTGATACTCATTCAGATTCAATTGTCAGATACAATTTAGATACACTCCAGACACAGATGCCATTCTGATACTCAATCATATTCTCTTCCAGATACAGTCCAACAATCATTTTTGATGGCATCTGTAAGCCCATCTCTAACAAATTCTCATATCCCCTCCAAATGGCATCTTTTATTCCCATTCCCTACACCATCAACCATCACATCCTCGAGTGAAAATTTCTGGGTACTCTAATGTCCAATCATCTTCCACCTTCGAGTCACGAATGGCAAAACTCGCAAATCTAACTATTCAGGCTTAAGAAGAATGAACAGGGGAAGCTGTTGCACCCCAAAATTTTTCCTCTCACTTATTAAGAATTTTCTCACAAAATCTCTTTTGGCTCAAGACTGCACTAGGGTTGATCAGCTCAAGGCACCTCCTTAAACACTGATGACCAAAATTAGGGTTTGAGATTGCACAAGGATATTTGAACCTCCTATTCCCCATATGACTTTCATGGATCATTATGGACCCTCAATATTACTCATGTCATGTTTCAAGCTTTGGATCACACTTTTGCTCAATTAATTGAGCAGTTGACCTAAAAATCAACTATATTGGGGAAAAAGTCAACTATGGCCAATTTACAGTAAAACTTCATAATTTTTTATCCACGTAAATATTTTAAACTCATATTTATCATTTGATCAAGTTTGTACCACAATTCCTCAAGAAATTTTTCTCAAATCTTCAAAAGGGCAAAATGGTCAAAATTAGGGTTTTGATTGGGTAAGGGCAATTTTTTATTTTTGACCTAGCATATGATCAATTGGTTTAAGGAATGATTTAAAGATTCCAATTGCATCATTTTAACCTAATTACATGGCTCAAAACATTGCTCAAGTCCAATGAATTGATAGATGAATTTTCAATCAACTAATCAATAGTCAACTGTATACTGAAAAGTCAAAATTTGACTTTTTGGTGAAAATCAAATGTCAAAGATCACAATTCATCAAATAATGTCAAAATATGAAACTTATTCATCAAGAAATAAAAAATTCAAGATTTTATTTTGAAAAGTTAAAATTTCTAAACTTAGAAATTTTTCTAAGTGTTGGAAATTTCTTATTTTTTCACAACTTTGAGTAAACTTTTCACCATGATGCAAGCTGATTCAAAAGAAACTTCCAACATGAAAGTTATAGATCTCCATGAAATCTACAAAGTTTCTTTACACAACTCCTTCCAAAAGTTCTTGGATCTCAAGTTATAATTTTAAGAACACAAGGTCATGAAACAAAACACTTTGTAAAATTTTGCCCTAATTTGGTCAGGATTTTGACCAAACTTCATGGCACTTTTTCATATAGTTCCAAGGGGAATATTCAAAATCAATTCAAAGATGGGTTGTAGAGAACATTTCAAGATTTTCAAAATATCCAAGAACTCCTTGAGATCATTTTTTAGTATGGAGAATCAAAGAGATGAAGTTAGGGTTTTATCACTTGAATTACAAGTCATTTTGTGATGAACAAATTCAAAATTCAAACTTATGTTGTATAACTTCTACTTTGCAGGACTCAAAATTGTTAGGTACTCCATAATTAATTGCTTGCACAGCTGTTAGAGGTCTCATTTCAAGCATTCAATGCAAGGCCATGCTTTATATCCATTTTGGGAAGAAAGTGCACATTGCCATTTTAATAAAGTTACTTTTTGTACAAAACTTGTTCTTGAGCCTTGCACTTGCTTTCTTCTAATCATACAAGTCCCATAACTCAAGAAAATTATTAGACACTTACAATCACTCAACCCATGCTTGTACCTCCTCTTGAAACTTGTTTTCCCATTTTTCCTCAAAATCAAGTAACCTAGCAATTAGCTTGTAACTTGTACTTCTGGCTCTCAAAAGCACTCAAACCTCTTTGCTTATACATACACAAGTCATTTGCCACAAATCCCACGCATGCTTAAGCCCTGAAAACACCAAGAACACATAATCACCAAAAACACTTCAAAACATGCCATTTCTGAGTTTTGAATCCAATCTCCAAATTTACTCATGCGTTTCTTGGCCTTTTACTTTCAAAAGCTTCTAAACAACATACACAAACAATCCCAACGCCTGCAGCACCACTGTAACACCTGCATCAACATCCACTATTTTCAAAAACAACATCTTGCACCTGGACTTCTCCAGAACTCCTCAGGTACTTTCACCTCAAGCTAAGGATCACATTAGCTTCCTGGGAACTTGAGGAAGCTAATCCAATCATTGGAACTCACTGAAAGCTTCTCAAACTCCAAATACGATACCCTCTTGCAAGGTAAGTTTTCTGACTTTTGAACTCTTCATACAGGCATCATTAATGGTTTATTTGTGAATGAAAAATGTAGATATCATTGCCCTAAAGCTAACCATGTCCATAGTTTTCATTAATTTTGCTTGAGCTTAGAGAATTTTAAGATTGAAGTTTATGAGATTTTTAGGGTTCAGATTAGGGCCACTAAAATTCATGCTTATCTTTGATTTATAATTTTATTGCTTTGCATTTCTGAAATCGTGAGGAAATTTGCTATAAGTTTCTTGTTTACAATTTTCATTTTTATTGAGATTTGAATGAGATACAAAGGCTCTGGCTGGGCGCGAGGTTGAAGATGAAGTTTAGGCCATGGACTTATTTACTATCATATATTTGTTGTTTTGATTATATAAACGGATGTATAGTCACCCCAGTGGTAGAAGTGCGCGCCTGTGACTAGAAGGACCTGGGTTCGAGCCCCAATGATACTCTTTAGGATTTTTTACATTTTTTTTACACTTTCTGACTTTTTTGGACAGGCGCCTGGTCCTCCCTTGGGCCTTATTGTTTTTTTTCTTACTTCTAACCCCGCTTGCTGGCTATCCACACCCGTGGCCCGTTTTATTTTCTTTTTCTTATTTTTATTTATTTATTTTCTTAAATATTTTATCTAATATTAAAAAAAATCAGAAAAAATATAAAAATATTAGATTTACATTTTAATATAGTTTATTTATTTTTTGCACAAAAAATTATTTTATCATACTTCATTTATTTATTAATCGGTTTATAAATTTAATTAAAAAACTAGGGTTTTAGTTATTTTCTTTTACACATTTAAAATATATTATTTTTAAAACCAAAAAAGACCAAAATATTTTATAATGCTATAAATTATTTTTAAGACAAAAATACCAAAAAAATATTCTTCTCATGAACTTAATTTTTTTAAAATTAATATTTAGATTAGGGTTTTATTTAAATTCTTTTCCTAGTAAATTTAGGTTTTACTTTTTATTATTTTAATTAATTATTTTATTTTATTTAATTAGGTTAAAACAAAATCATTTTTTTCCTAAAAATCCAAAAAAAAACATCCATTTACTTTATATTTACATTCTTGTATATTTATTCATTTTGTATATTATTTTAATTCTTGTACAAATTCAACATGGTTGTAATAGATTAATTAGGTTTATTTCCTTGTAATCCCCATTTATAATTTTTACACCCCCTCCCACAAGTATTGTAATAGCGTAGAAATTTTAAATTCCGCAATTTATTGCTTTATATACAAATGCTAGTAGTTAGGGTTTGTATGGAAAGACTAAAAACAATCAATTAGAAAACCATAATCAAAGACAAAACCAAGCATGAAAAACAATACACTTGCACACAAGCACCCTTAGGGTAAAATCCACTTGGTTGCCTTACAAAATGGCCATATTATGCATGTGAGGTATCTTAGCAAAAACAAGCTAAATATAAGATCATAGTCCCTCGATGACGCTATTTATGTTGTCTTTCAAATGATCTTAGTCCCTAAAAGAGAATGCTAAGATATCTTGCAACATTGATAATCATGGTTATACGATGACCCACGCCCGTCCCGTTTACATCCAAAGATAGGGTTACTTACCAAATCAACGGTAAGATAACACTATCAAAGGAAAGAGAAAAAAAACATGAAAGACTGTTGAGTAGGTAGAATGCTCCTAATTACTTGCTCCATTTTAAAACAAAACATCCTTGCTATTTTCAAAACAAACACCTACACTTTAAAAATATATTACAAACATGAAAACATTTTCAAAATATTAAACACTTTGTATACATTCTTACGAACGAGAATAATTACAAAGTTTTCCTAAACAAAGGCCTCTTTACAAAATACTTTCAAAAATCACATAAAGCATAATTTCAAACAAAAAGAAAGTGATCTAGAAAGTAACTAAGAGCCCATGGAAAACCATGGATGAAAAGGGTGCTAATACCTTCCCTTTTCATAATCTACCCCCCGAACTCAAGAAATAATCTCAAAGGTATTTCCTGTGCTTTTTCACCTTTCCTTTTAGATAAAAGAAAAGTCGGTGGCGACTATTGCTACTGCAACATTTGCGATAAAATGCAAAAACTTTCAAGTCAGTTCTCCCACTGTATCACAGTGGCCCAAACCTATGTTTGCAAGCCAAAGTTTGTTAATTTGAACCCTTTGATCCAATAACCTTGAGATTCATTGTTAGGAGGCTTTGGTTCTACCAATCCTCTGATGAATCTTCATCAATTTTGGTCAATGCAGATCACTTAAACATCATTGATCATTAAATATTTCCTTGAGGATTCTTAAATGGATAATATACTTGACAAAAAGCAAATGCAATTTGTTTTTGAGAGGCTTTGGTTCTACCAATCCTCTAATGAGTTCCAAATGCAAGTTTCAAGATGGTCATCCAACTGACCATTAACTTCTAACAATTGACTCTATTTTATGCTTTTATCTTATACCCTTTACTTTATGTACCATTTACTTTAGCATTTATATTTCATGTTATTTTCATCTTTTCTCACTTGAGCATTTACTTTTATGCCATTTTTATTTTGCTCACTTGAGTTTTTCTTTTCCTTTTAAAGATACTTAATAATCAACATGAACCTTAAAAAAATTTAATGATACTTGGACTATTTGGTCACTATCCTTAGCATTATGGAGTATTGGACTTCTTGGACTTAGGATTAGAGACCTTGGCCTATGGTGGAGACCTTGTGAGCTTAATTAATATTTTGTCTGGAGTTATTGGGATTTATCTCAAGACATTGGGTTATTTGTTTGTTTTGTGTGCAGGTTATTGTGATTACCTACTTCGTCTGTAATATGGAATTCACCCGAATACAGCCGTTACTCTGCCCAATTTTTGTGAAGACTTAATACATTTGAAGTTTGGTCTTCTCAAGAAGTCTAGTATCTTTGCTTGCTTGGTTTCAATCCAAAGAATGAGAATTATATCTTGACTCATAATATCAAGTGTTGACTTCTTGTTGGTTAGATGGTTCTTCTACCTAGCTTTTATCTTATGCTTTAGGATAGTCCCTTCATCTCCTCCCATCTTCTTTAATTTCAAAAATCTTCTCCCTCCTTTTGAAAACACTTCTTGTTTCTAAACTTGAACCACTTTCATAATAAACTTGGACTTATGTCCGTGCATTTTCAAAATATTTTCATAAATAAACTTCAACCAACTTAACAATACCTTGACATTTTTGTGAGAAGACTAAGAGTCAATCAATCTCATTCAAACTATTTTGCCACTTTGGCATTTTACCTTCAAAAAAATTTCTCAAAATATTAGACTCTTGTCAATCCTTGTAGTGATGCAAACAACTATACTTCTACAATATATAGTGAAGAGAGATATTTTCCACTTGGGTGTTGAGTGAGGCATTGTTTATTTTAAAATCCAAGTTATTTCCTCCACTTTGATATGACGTAAATTCTCCTTTCTCGTGATTGTCGGTATTAAGTATGTTTTCCACACGGACAATGACGATGATGTCTTATCTCATAAAATCAACCAACACACTTGTGTTTTAAAATTTTAAAGAGGTGCTACGTGTACCCTGATCCCCTATTGCACGAAAGGTGGTACGTAGGCACTAAAGGTTCACAAATGCGGCGGGTGCAAAAATCATAAAAAAAATTCTTTTCTCACCTCCACAATCTATTTATATACAACATTTTATAGCTAAAATATATAGATTTTACAAAGAGGTTCATGCGGAGTACCGTAGATGTTTAGGATGCTAATACATTCCCTTTGCATAACCAACCCCCTTACCTTGAATCTTTACCCATCTTTTGAGTTATTCTTTATCATCCCATTCCTTTGTAAACAATAAAGCGCGGTGGCGATTTTTATTACGATATGTACAAGTCTAGTCAATCAACTAGCGTAGTCTTAAACATTTCTACCTCTACAAAGATCACACATTAGAATTGGTTCTCCCTTCTACTTCATCCTATCTTTAAGTTTGCTCCTTAGGGATCACCAAGCACCTTGAATTGTGTATTGTACGTGTGTTTTTAGGTGGATTAACTAACATCAAAATATGTATATATGTTTCTTTGAATGGTCATATTGTAGGTGATGACACAATTGCATCCATCTCACAATCTAACCAGGGTTTAAGGGTTAGTCCTCAGTCAAATGGTTCATCAATGGATGGCAATAGCTTAAGCTTCAAGACTATGTCTATGATATCAAAGTTTTTGGTTCAAAGAGCTCTCTGACTTTATTTAGGTCAAGTTTTCTTCAAAGATGCCGGTGGTATTCATAAAGAAGATTCATAGGTTCATGTGTTTATTTCCATGCCTTCTTTAACAAGTTTCATTGATACTTAAGCTCCATCTTTGAGTGTGCTTCAAGACAACATCATTTCAAGGGCTAATGTGATCCGCCATGCTTTATTTTGCCAAGAAATTTCAAAAAGATTCAAGGTTGATTCAACAAGTTTGACCTAATTGAGCAAGTGTTTGATTCAGTGATCACAAGTGCATAACTCTATCGATTTTAAATATTTTGAGTTGTTTCTTCTCTTCACATTACAATATCCAATTGTGCAAGAAAAATCATCAAAAGTTGAAAGAGGTTTCAAGTCATTTTGATACTCTCTGAGCTAGGGTTTGTTGACTTCCAAGGACCATATATTTCTCATTTTTTGAGATTTTTGATTGATTCCAAAGCCATGGTTCTCTTTGAAGAGTCCTTAATAAGTTATATTCAAGGATCAAATGCTAATTTAGCATGGAAGACCATTTAAGTTTGAAGAAGATTACAAGTCTCTTTGAAAGACCTTTGAATCTTAGGATTTGACTTCAAATGATCATAATTTGGTCAATTTTTATCTCTTTGAGATTATTCTTTTTCCATAAAAATATTTGGGATGTCTACTATAACTTTGGTTCAATATACAAGACTTGAAAATGCTTGGAATTTTATTTAAGAATTGAAAAGATTATAAGTCTTTTATGAATTTCCCCAAATTTGTTCATCATCTTCCAAAGACTATAACTCTTTCAATTTTTATGATTTTTGAGTGATCTCAATTCCATAATTCAATTCAAGGGGTCTACTTCATTTCATCTTCAAGGATTAAGAGATAATTTTGAGTGAAAGGTCATGTAATTTTGAAGAATATTATAGGTCATTTGAAGCTCAACACTTAGAAATATTTATAAGTACAAAAAATCAGTTTGTTTTTCCCAATTTCAATTGATCATAACTTTTTGATCAAGTATCCAAATGCTAATTTTCTTAGCACATTGTGAAGTTTGTTGTGATATCTTTGAAATGTTTCAAGAATCATCCCATAAAGGTCCATAAGTAGTGAGGTATGCACTGTTAAAATTGGCTCCATGGAATATGTTTTTGCCTCGAGTAGGAATTTTTACCATGAGTAAACTTGGATTACAGGTCGAATTACTCAAAGTTTCGTTTCTAAACATGTTCAAATAATTTCCCATATGCATTTTGATAAGAATTGAACTTGGTATGAGTTCGTTTTGATGCATTTCAAGTCACTGGTTTGGCATGATCACAGCTGGCTTGGTTTGCACGATTTTCTCACAATTCCTCTCATTTCTCATCATCATTCACTTCCCTAAAAATAGATGATGATATTTCATTTATTTCCGAAGCTTTAGAGAGTCAGAAAACCTCTGTCGAACTTGCGCCATACCTCTCATTTATGAAACTTTGAATTAGATTCTAAAGCACTTCAAGTTCTAAATTCTTGAGCTCTTCACCTTCACTGAATCTCTATTAAGCTAACCACATAAAAACAAGCCAAATAATCCATTGGATTTAGCTATCCAAATCCAGTTTCAGAGCAAATTTCTCTTACTTTGTTCAGGTAGTTTTCTTAACCAAATTGATCCAAACAAGTTATTAATATGTTGTCCTCCTTTTTCTGGTTCTCATGCTTCTTCTGGTTTGTGATTTCATGGAGAATTGAGCATTTAATTTACAAACTCATTTTCACTTTTTCTACTGGTTTTTTGCAAATCGACTGAGCAATGGTTTAAAGAAATTTTTCACGAGGGTGAGGTTAGGATCGTCTAGAAGAGACGAATCTAATGATATTGGTTTGAGATTTAAATGATTCTATTTGAAAAATCTCATAAGAACCTAACACGCAGAGGTCTGGAGGTTGAAGATGACCTACATGTCGTTCTGCAACCAATGATTGTGTGACATTTGTTTTAATTTTATTGACTTGTCTTTTACTGATTCTGGGTTTTTCAATAATGTCCATAACATGCATAGCACACCAGGTCCTACAGATCTGCTTACTAACGCGTTTGACAATGATCAAATGGTCCAAAAAATTTTAGTATTTTATTTTATTATCTGATTTTTGTTTTAATTGTTTTAAACTTCAAAAATTCATAAAAAATTCATTTCAACTTCTAAAATTGTGAAAAAAATATCAAAAATACTTTTGATTTTTCTCTTTCTGATTTTTATTTTTTTCACAATTTAATTTTGTGATTTGTTTTTTTATGATGTTCACTTAATTTGACTTGTTTTAATTGTTTAAAAATACTTTTATTGATTTTAAAATTCTGGAAAAATTATGGAAGGATCCAATGACCTCTTGACAAATATAGGTGACCTTGTTTTATTTTAATTTTAGATTTTACTATTTTTCACAAATTTTGTTTTATTTTTATTATTTCTTTAAATTTTAAAAATAGTTTCTGACTTTAAAAAATTCTGAAAAATTTTGTCAACACTTGTTGACTCGTGTTTGACTTCTGATATTTTTTTTGGATTTTTATTTTGTGTTTTTTTATACATGTTGTGTATTTTACCAATTATTTCCTTTTTAAATCATTCCCCTGATTTAGAGACACTTGAGTCTTTATTTTTTGGGCAAGTTCCTCAACCTCATTGGATCTTGGGTTTTGATAGGTTAAGAAGCCAAATCCACCAAAATGGATGAATGATGTTGTTGATATTTGAAACCCTAATTTTATCTGATACGTTGGTTATATTATAATTCCCCTATCTCTTAATCTTATCCCTTTCTTCTTTTGAGTTGTGCTACATATTTTTGGAGAATGATCTACATATCATTTCTCTAACATGTTTGGTACATAGATTGTTATTGACCAGCGTCAAAATAGGTGTGACTTCTACGATAGTCCACTTACAATTGCCTAATATAGCTCTAAATTTGTCTTGATTCGAAAATTGATCATTCATGCCCAAAACCTATGTTTGCAAGCCCAAGTATGTTTAATTTTAAACATTGAATCCAATAACTTTGAAGTTCATTGTTAGGAGGCTTTGATTCTATCAAGCCTCTAATGAACTTCATGAATTTTTCTCTAAGAGAATTATTTGAACATCGTTTATCACATGTGGTTACTTTGAGCACTTGAAATGAATGATATACTTGACAAAAAGCAAATAAGACTTATTATTGAGAAGCTTTGATTTTATCAATATTCTAATGAGTTTTAAAATGTAAGCTTGAATATGGTCATTCAACTAACCCTCTAACTTCTAATTCACTAACAATTAAGTTTTCTTTATGCCTTTATTTTTATGTACCATTTACTTTAGCATTTACATTCCATGCCATTTTTTTTCTTTTGCTCACTTGAGCATTTATATTTATGTCATTTTTATTTGCTCACTTGAGCTTTCTTTTCTTTTGAAGACACTTAATAATCAACTTGAATATTAAAAGCTTTAAGGTTACTTGGACTATCTGGTTAGTATCCTTAGCATTATGGAGTTACGGATCTCTCAGACTTAGGATTAGAAGCCTCGGTGCTTGGGGACCTTGTTGCTCTGTTGTTATTTTGTCTGAAGTTCTTGGAGTTTACTCCAATGCATAGGGTTGATTTTCTTTGTGTGCAAGTTATTCAGATTTTATGCTTTGTCTTTGATTGAGAATTCCTCTGTATACAGACGTTACTTTGCTCAATTTTTGTGAAGACTTAATTCACCTGAAGCTTGGTATTTCTCAGAGGTTTAGTATTTTTGCTTGCTTGGTTTTAATCCAAAGGATGATAATTCTATATTGACTTCTTCATGTCAAGTGTTGGCTTCTTGTTGGTTAGATCATTCTTTTTCTTAGCTTTTACCTTATTCTTTAGGATAGTCCCTTCATCTCCTCCCACATTCTTTAATTTCAAAAATTTTCTCCCTCCTTTTCAAAACTCTTCTTGTTTTCTAATTTGAACCGCTTTTATAATAAACTTGGACTTAGGTCCATGCATTTTCAAAAATATTTTCTTAATCAAACTTTAATCAATTTAATCATACTTTGACATCTTTCTCAAGTCTAAAAGTCAATTAACCTCATTCAAGTCATTTTTGCCACTTTGAATTTTTAATTTTAAAACTATTTTCTCAAAAGATTAGACTCTTGTTGATTCTTGTAGTGACGCAAGCTACTATACTTCTACGATATGTAGTGAAGTGAGATATTTTCCACTTGGGTGTTGAGTGAGGCTTAGTTGATTTTAAAATCCAAGCTATATCCTCCATTTTGAGATGATGCAAATTCTCCTTTCTCATAATCGTGGATAGTAAGTATGTTTTCCACTCGGATATGACGATGATGTCTCTTCTCTTAAAATTAACCAACACACATGTGTTTTAAATTTTTTAAAGTGAACTACGAGTACCCTGATCCCCTATTACACGAAAGATAGTACGTAGGCACTAAAGATTCGCAATTGTGATGGGTGCAAAAAATTATAAAAAATACTTCGTTTCTCATCTCCATCATCTTATTTTGTATCACCTTTTATAGCCAAAATACACAGATGCTCAAAGAGGTTCCTGTGGAGTAGTGTAGATGTCTAGGGTGCTAATACATTCTCTTTACATAACCAACCCCCGTACTTAGATTCTCCCCCTCTTACTTTTGAGTTTATTCGCTCTTTTCTCGTTTCTTTTGAAAACAATAAAGTGCGGTGACAATTTTTATTTGATTTGTACGAGTTAAGTCAATTCAATAACTTAGTTTCAACATTTCTACCGCTACACAACTTCATGGAACTGGTATTGGGAAGATGCAGAAAACAACCTCATGGAATAGATATTTAGAAGACGCAGAAAACAACCTCATGGAACTGGTATTGAGGAGACGCAGAAAACAACCTCATGGAACTGGTATTGAGAAGACGCGGAAAAAATGGAAAATTAACAATACCTATGTTTGTGTACTTTCAAATAAATAATTCCACAAGCTCTTAAGAATTCTGCAGCTTTACTTGTTCCTGAAAGAACAACAAAAATTAATCAAATACTCAACAAATTGACTAAACTCCTGACTCAAACTAATCAAGACCGGTGTCATTGGTGGAGGACGGTGGACCCTGGTGAAAGCCAAAAAACACACCATATGACACTACCATATCTGCATTAAAATGCCATTGGGCCGTCGTCCTTCACAAATTGACTACAGCTTTTGTCAAAAAAATTCTGCCAAATTCCGCCATGGCTGATATTTAACAATACTTTTATGTAGTAATGTGTGTTATTATCACTATTATCGACTTATAAATCAACACAAAGACTATCTATCCCATGGTATAAATAAAGAGAAGCATTTAAAAGTAAGTTTAACTAAAAAATTTAATCTATATAACATATTGAACAGCACGAGCAGAACCTATAGAACACTCCTAAGTTTTACCCAACTAATAGGTAAGAAAACAATTTTGTGTCCTATGTGATATGATTACAAAAGTTATAGAATATCCAATAAAAATATGATGGCGTGTTGAACATTTTTCAAGCACCGTTAAATTTTCTAAACTATCATTCCATTTATTTATGCTACAAATTACCTATAAACAATTGCATCAATATTCAAGGCAAAACATACAAGCAAAAACAGTGGCCATCTCACTCGGTCAACTCCGTAATAACTCCCGTGATAGGCCCGAGGAATTGTTGCAGGTTGCCGTGTCGGGGCTGCAAGTTGTGTATAGTATATTAACCAAACTTCCAGAAATTTTCATACAAAAGCATAGAATTTGATAGCACTTTATGGTGCTACTTTCACAACGTTCAATCCATTACAACAGAAAAAAAAAAAACCCTCCATATTGTCGTAACCGATGACAAGGCAGAAGAACATGTACTCTGGACTTGCAAGACCACCTTCAAACAGATACATTTTATCAGCAAAATAGAGAAAATAATTCAAAATAAGTTTACAAACCCCGTTATTTGGATGGAAACAGTTAATTGACACAGGTTTCTTCTACAAGCAGGATTTGTAATCATGATTTGATTGTTATTTATTTGGATGGAAACAGTTAATTGACACAGGTTTCTTCTACAAGCAGGATTTGTAATCATGATTTGATTGTTATTTATGATTGATGCATACTTTAATTGTATGTCTCCTCTATTAAAGGGGTGATTTAATAATATTTGTTATATTTGAAATATTCTCTCTTAGGATCTATGTGACATTCTTATTTTTGGGTGATTTAAACTGAATCAGAGAAAGATGTCTACTGGAAAAGTATCAGGATAAATCATTGTTCGATTTAGACTAAACCAGCAGATGTTTTGATTTGTCTTTAACTAGATAAGAATCAGAATAAATTCTTGGGTGATTTAAACTGAACCAGCAAATGTCTGCTTTTGTCTTTACCATGATAAGAATCAGAATAAATCTTTGGGCCATTTAAACTGAATTAGGAAAAGGTCTACTGGAAAAGAATCAGGATAAATCATTGATCGATTTAAACTGAACCAACATATGTCTATTTGAGAATGACCTTCTAAGGAAAATGTTGAAATAGCCCTTCGTCAGATGTAGCCTTTGAGAAGACTATCAAGTCATATAAGTAGTTGATGATGTTTGTTGATTGGTCTTTCTGGAACGGGTAAATAGTTAACTGTATGCAATGTCATGACGTATGAAATGTATTGCGTAACAATGTTATCAAAATAAATGAGACTGTGTTATATACGTTTCGTATGCATATGCTATGATATTTGGTAAATGATGTATGAACGTGACACGTTATTGAAATGCATTTGTAAATTAGAGCAACATCTTTTTCTGGGGAAAATAAATCACTGACTGCCGCTGGAGATGTGTATCTTCTATCTTTTGGGGATTTTTTCCGCTGCGGATTCCTGCTTTCTTATTTAAGGAAAATCCGTTGGGGAACACTGATTTTTGCTTTGAAGAAACTCTGCTAGAGAATGTTAATTCCTTCTTAGGGAGAGGAGTTCAAAAACATTGGTTATTCATTGCTCTACTGGGGAGTTTATACCCTGACCGGGGATAAAAGAGATGGATAACCTTTCGACTTGTCTAGGGAGGATAAAGTTGACTGATATTTGGCCTAATTTTAGATTCAATAGCAACTCTTTGGGGATAGTGACAACTCTACTGTGGAGAGGAATTTTGCCGCCGACTCGTGGCCATATGAGTAACAGACTCAAGCTGGGAAGATGATAATCTGTTTTGGGGAAATAAACCATGTCGATGGAGCAATACTCTACTGAGGAAACACCCTTGTTGAGGAAATGAACTTTGCTGGAGAAAACACCCTTGTTGAAGAAATGAACTCTGTTGGATAGTAGAGACCTGTAGGGGGTTTTGCAATCTCGGAATGATAAACTCAGTTAGGGAAGAGAACTTCCATGAACTGTACTTGTCGGAACTCTGTAGGTTGGTGACATTACCGGAAAGAAGATCATACTCCTTTATCTGTTAGAGCAATCTATCAAGGAAATTGCGGGTTGTTGTACCCCAAAATTTACCCTCTCATTTATCAAATATTTTCTCACAAAGATCTCTCTTGGTTCAAGACTACACTAGGGTTGATCAACTCAAGACACCTCTTTAAGCACTGATGACCAAAATTAGGGTTTGAGATTGCAAAAGAATAATTAAAACTTTCAATGCTTCATGTGACTATCATGGATCATTTTGGACCCCCAAGATTACCCATGTCAAGTTTCAAGCCTTGGATCACACTTTTACTCAGTCAATTGAGCAGTTGACCTAAAAATCATACGTATTGGGGAAAAGTCAATTGTGGCCAATTTACAGTCAAACTTCATAATTTTTTATCCATAGCAACATTATAAACTCATATGTATCATTTGATCAAGTTTGGACCAGAATTCCTCAAGAAATCTGATCAAATCACCAAAAGGGCAAAATGGTCAAAATTAGGGTTTTGATTGAGGAAAGGCAATTTCTGATTTTTGACCTAGCAAATGATCATTTGGTTTGAAGCATGGTCTAAAGAGTTTAATTGCATCATTTTGACCTAATGGCATGACCCAAAATATTGCTCAAGATCAATTGGATTGAGTGAATTTTCAATCAATTGATCAAAAGTCAACTGTACACTGAAAAGTCAAACTTTGACTTTTTGGTCAAAATCCAATGTCAAGGATCCCAATTCATCAAAACATGTCAAAATATGAAACTTATTCATCAAGAAATCAAAAAGTCAAGATTTCATTTTGAACCAATTTTTCACAACTTTGAGCCAAATTTTCACCATGATGCAAGATGATTCAAAATAAACTTTCAACATGAAAGTTGTAGATATCCATGATATCCACAACATTTATTTACACAACTTCTTCTAAAAATGTTTGGATCTCAAGTTATTAATTCATAAAGTCATGGTCATGAAATTAAACACTTAGTGAAATTTTGCCCTAGTTTAGGCAGGATTTTGACCTAACTTCATGACACCTTTTCATATAGTTCCAAGGGGAATTTTCAAAAGTGATTCAAAGAGGGGTTGTAGAGCATATTACAAGATTTCCAAAACATCCAAGAACTCCTTGAGATCATTTGTGAGCAAGGAGAATCGAAGAGATGAAGTTAGGGTTTTCAAACTTAAATTACAAGTCATTTCATGATGAACAAAAATTCAAATCCAAGCCTAGGCTGCATAATCTTTGCTTTACAGGCCTCAAAATTGTTTTTCACTCCATAATTAAATGTTTACATAGTTGTTAGAGCTTTAATCCAAGCACTTGAGCCTTTATCCAAGTTACATTTCCATTTATGGCACAAAGTTGCCATTTCCATTTTGATAAAGCATTACTTTTGCAATTGTCAACTTCTTGAGCCTTTCAATTGTTTTCTATGCATACAAGCAAAGTCAAAACCAAAAGAAACATGTCTAAGGACTCTACCAACTCAGACCATGCTTGTACAAACACTTTGAGACTTGTCTTCTCACTTTTCTTCAAAAGCAAGTTATAGAGCCAAAAGGCTAGAACTCAGAAACCTTGAGTGTATTTAATCTCTAACCTTTTCCATACATATACACAAGTCTATTGCAACATAACACACGAGTTCAAGGATCCAAAAACACTCCCAAGCACTCTTCAACTCAGAATATGCCATAACTTGACAGTTTTGAACCTCACATAGCCATCTCCAAATCCACTCGTGTGTATTGAGTTTTAACCATCCAAACACTTAATATACATCATATCAAATTGATCTAAGCCCCTGTTTGAAGACTGTAACTCCTCCATCACTATCCACCATTTCCAAAACTGAAGCTTGCAACTTGACTTGAGTTGGGAGTTTCAGCCATACTCAAAGCAAAGTAGGAGTTGGAACACACTCAAGGAGGTCCAGGAAAGCTACAGAAATCATCAAGCCATCTTAAAGGTTGCTCAAACTCCATACACGACTCCAGCTGCAAGAGGTAAGTTTTCAAACTTCTATCTCTTCATACAAGCATCATTTGATTATGATTTGTGAAGATAAAATGTAGATACCATTGCCACGAAGCTGTACATATCCATAGTTTGCATTTATATGGCCTGAGCTTAGAGAATTTTAGAGTTGAAGTTTATGAAATTTTTAGGTTTTAAATTAGGGCCAGAAAAATTGTCACTCATCTTTGACTGTTAGCTTAAGTTATTTACATGGTTGGATTCGTGATAAAATTTCCAGCAACTTTCATGTTTGTACTTTTGGAAATAGTTGAGAAATGAGAGAGATAACAATTTCAAAAAATCATGTTGAATGGTCTGGCACGAGGTTGAAGATGATACATGCTTAGGAATATGTTTCAAATATATATTTATGGTTTTGTATTAATAAACGGATGTATAGTCACCCTAGTGGTAGAAACACGTGTCTGTGACTATAGGGACTTGGGTTCGAGCCCCAGTAGTATCCTTTTATTTTTTCACTTTTTCTTATTTCATGTTGAATGCAAACCAAGCCAGCGCATGTACCATGTGCCTTTCTCCATTACCATCAGATCAACCAAGCCATTAAATCCAACACGTCACATGCACGTCCCCATGATGCACCCTTCAAGGCTGCCAACACTGGATCACCAGAGGACGCTGATTTGTTTTGGGCCTGGAGCATTGTTTTTGGCTTCTCACCCCCCTTTTTGCTTTTTGACACAAGCCCATTTATTTGATTTTTATTTTATTTTCTGACTTGAACAAAAAAATACTTTTGGGCCTAGCGCCCCTTTTACTACTGTTAACCACCATTTCTATTTTTTAACCCCCCCTGACTTTAATTGTTATATTCTTTTTTCTTTTCTTTTTTCTTCAATTATTATTATTAATATTTTAATTAATCATGAAAAATCCAAAAATATTTTATTTACACTTATTCATTTTATGTTCTTATAAAATAAAAATATTAAAAACATTTTCTTTAAAAAAATTAATTTCTCTTTTAAATAAATTAAATATTTAGACTTAGGTTTAATAATTATTTTATTTTCTTAATTAAAATTAATTTAGAATTTAGTTTTCTTTTAATTATTTAATTTTTACCTTTTATTATTATTTAACTTAAAACCCTTATTCTTCATAAAAACCCTAAAAAATCTATTTTTTGTTTAATTTCTTTTCTCAATTAGTTTAAGTTAATTTTATTTTAACTTTAACTAATCATTTTTTAATTAGGTTTAGGTTAAACTCTTTGTATGAAAACCAAACAAAAATCATCTCTTTTTTTATATTCTTGAATTTATATATTACTATTTATTCAATCATTTGTACATGTTCAATATGGTTGTAATAGATTATTTATGTTTAATTTTCTTGCAATATAACCCATTTGTAAATTTGTATACCCCTCCCCTAAATGATGTAATAGCGTAGTAATTTTAAACTCCGCAATTTGTGCTTTATATACAAATGCTAGTAATTAGGGTTTTGTATGGAAAGACTAAAACCAACAAAATAGCAAACCCTAATCAAGACAAAAACAAAGCATGAAAATCAATACACTTTCACACAAGCACCCCTAGGGTAAATCCACTTGGCTGCCTTACAAAAATGACCATATTACGCATGTGAGGTATCTTAACAAAGACAAACAAAATACAAGATCATAGTCCCTCGATGACGCTATCAAAAGTTGCCTTTCAAAATGATCTTAGTCCCTAAAGAAAAATGCTAATATACCTTGAAATATTGCTAATCATGGTTATACGATGACCCACGCCCGTCCCTTTTACATTTAAAGATAGGGTTACTTACCAAATCAATGGTAAGATAACAATGTCAAAGGAAAAAGGAAATGAACATGAAAGACTTTTTGAGTAGGTAGAATGTTCCTAGTTACTTTCTCCATTTCAAAACAAAAACATCCTTGCTATTTTCAAAATAAACACCAACACTTTCAAAACATCTTTCAAAACTTGAAAATATTTTCAAAAGATCAAACACTTTGTATACATTCTTACGAACGAGAATCATTACAAAGTTTGCCTAAACAATGGCCTCTTTTCAAAAATACTTTCAAAACCACACAAAGCACAATTTCAAACAATAACAAGTGATCTAGAAAATAACTAAAAGCCCATGGAAAACTATGGATGAAAGGGGTGCTAATACCTTCCCTTTTCACAATCTAGCCCCCGAACTCGAGAAATAATCTCAAATGTCTTTCCTGTGCTTTTTCACCTTTCCTTTTGGATAAAAGAAAAGTAGGTGACGACTCTTGCTAACCGCAACATTTGCGATCAAATGCAAAACACTCATGTCAATTCTCCCACCGTATCACAGAACTGGTGACTCTGCTGGGGATCCAATTCTAAAAGTGGGGTTACCTTAGGGTTAGATCACATTTACTTGCTTTCTTTGTTTGACTTGTATGCTTTACATTTTGGTTATTTGTTTGGGTTTGAATCCTCTACCCGAATTTGGGATACCTTATAGGTAAGTAGCAATACATTGTGGAAACTGTGTGGGGTATACTGACATGGTCTAAGCAATAACTATGTTAGTGCGACATATTTGTGGGTACCGGTAACCCTTGAGTAGTCAAGGAGAATACGGGGCCACTAAGTGATGTCATGAAGCATTAATGAACTTTTAGAACCTTTACTTGACCAACTTGGCCTTTAGGACGTAGTGAGATGACCGGCTTTGGTGCAGTCCGAAGTTGGTAGATACTCGATACTACACTTATTGATGTTTGGTTTTTTGGGGATATTTCAGTCTCCATTAAAGAGGCTTGCGCTGAAACAATAACCAAAGAAACAAACCAGTGAAATTGAGCTCCTTAGAACCCAGTTACTATTACTAAGATAGGTTTGAGCCAACTAAACTTCAAGAGGGTACTTACCAATGAGACTCCATGCAAGCCTAAACTTAAGGACTTGTTTTCTTTGTTTGTATATATTTACTTGCACATAACATCATAAACATCATAACATCATACTCATATTCACTAACCATTTCAAGGATCTTGGGATTTATCTTTGTTCTGTTTTGTTGGACATGGATTCTATTCGCAAGAAAACTATTCAAGTCAATATTGTAAGGATCCCTCCTCAACTTAAAGAGCTAGCATCAAGGATTCCTGAAAATTCTCCATTCACCGAAAGACATGGTCTCCTACTAAACTTGGTCACCTCTAACAATGATTAAGACATGATAAAGGTGCTCTTTCAGTTCTTTGATCCTTTACACCATTGCTTCACATTTCTCGATTATCAACTTTTTCCAACTTTGGAAGAATTCTCCCAACTCTTGAGGATTCCCATTCTCAATCAACTACTTTTCAACGGTACGGAAAGAGATCCAAAGCCAGAAGAGATTTCTCAAGATCTACACTTAAAACCATCTGATATCACAACTAATTGGAAAACAAGGAGTGGTGTCAAAGGTTTCCTAGGAAAGTTCTTGTTTGAGAAAGCCCAAAATTGTTGGAACTCTTTGGATTTGCAAGCTTTTGAGGAAATTATGGCTCTCCTCATCTATGGGATGGTTTTGTTTCCAAATCCTGACCAACTCATAGATGTGAACTCCGTCAAAATCTTTATGTCTCGTAACCCGATGCCTACTTTGCTAGGGGACATCCTACATTCCTTTCACACTCGCACTATGAGGAAAATAGGTATCCTTATGTGTTGTAATCCTATCTTGGCAACATGGTTTGTTTCGCATCTTCCCCAATCTGTATTGAAGAACGAGCAAGGTTCAAGGTGGTCACATAGGTTAATGACGCTCAAACATTCAGACATTCATTTGTGTTCCCGATCCATAGAGAATGTTACTATTGTCGACCGTTGTAGAGAATTCCCTAATGTCCCTTTACTTGGCATTAGAGGAGGTATCACCTACAACCCCTGCTTAGCCTTAAGACAATTTGGTTACGCCCGAAGGGATGGCCCACATGAGATGCTCATTCAAGGTTTGGTATTTGGCTATGAGAACAACGATCAAGGTCATCGCCAGAGATTTACCCGAGCTTGGAGGATGTTGAACAAGGTAGATAGAAAGACATTGAGTTATAAGAATTTCATCCCTCTTGAGCCTTACCTCAAATGGGTACGAGCTCGTGCTCATAGTCTTATGATGCCTTACCCCTCCATTCTCCTGGTAATCATAGAGCCTGTTGTGGAAGGAGCTGTTCTGTACATTATCCTGCATCCTGACATGCCCACCTCTCTTGAAGACTTGCAAAGGAATTGGATACAACTTAAGGGGGAGCGAGACACTTTTGAAGCCCAATTCTACGCCAACGAGAAGAAGGTTTTGGAACTCACTAAGAAACTTCATGAGGAGCGGAGCCTGAATGCCTACATCGCACCAAAGAGGATGCGTACAAGTTTTTTATCTTAGAGTTTTTGTACTTCTTTGTAAACCCAAAAGAGGCATGATTTACTCAAGCTTTGATTTATTAATATAACATGTGTTCCTTTTGGTATAAATCAATTTTAAATCTATAATTTCCTTGAAATCATTGCATATGCATTTACCATTCATCATAACATAAGCAGGTTTCTTACGACAAGTATCCTCATCATTCTACTGTTTATTTTAGTAAGATGGATCTCGAGCATATGGTAAAAGATCTCCAAGCACAAAATGCTCAGTTTCAGCAGTTGTTCTTGACTCTAGCCAAAGGACAAGAAGATCTAAAAACCTTGATGATTGAAGAAAAGAAGAAGAAGGCAAAGAAAGTAACTGGAGTTCTGAATATGGGAAGAAGATTCCAAGGACAAGCCAGGCGGACCTTAGACTTTGCAATTTCATCTGGTGAAAAAGATAATAAAGATGGGAAAGGCAAGGAAGGGGTTGTCCAGCAAGAGTCTGAAGAAGAAGAAGAGGAGGATTACTCTGAAGAGAAGTATCCCCGGGCCGACGACAAATACAAGCATATGGAAGAACTAATAAGGGAAATGGAAATCCAGAAAGTGCCTGGGCTAGACTTTGAGGAGCTAGGTCTGGTGTCTGGTATTGTCATTCCACCAAAATTCAAGGAACCGATATTTGCTAAATACGACAGAGTTTCGTGCCCCAAAATGCATCTCCGATCCTATGTGAGGAAAATACAGCCTCACACTGGTGACCGAGATTTATGGGTCCACTTCTTCCAAGAAAGTCTATCCGAACTAAACTTGATTGGTTCTATCAACTAGAAAGGGCCAATATCCACAATTGGGAAGACCTTACCGCTGCTTTCTATAAATAATATCAGCACAACGCAGATCTTTCTCCTACCCGTACTCAACTCTAGAGTATGACTATGGTTTCAAGTGAAGGTTTCAAAGACTACGCTCGGAAATGGAGGGACTTAGCAGGAAGAGTCCAGCCTCCCCTATCTGAAAGAGAGTTAGTGGACATGTTTCTGGGTACCTTGTCTGGTCCTTTATTTAATCATTTAATTGGAAGCTCCTCAACAGGCTTCACTGAATTAATCTTGACCGGAGAAATAGTGGAAGATAGGATTAAGAGTGGGAAGATCCAAAAAGACGCATCCCCCACCGCTGTAAGAAAACCATTTATTGGGAAGAAAGAAGTTGGTGTTGTGTATCCTCAAAGGAATCAAGATAGAACTGAACACCGTCCAATGGTGGGGGATGTCATGATCCCTAAGCCTGCACCTACTCAAAAAAGGAATGATCAACCTAGAACAGAAAGAACAATAAGACAATTTACCCGGATTAATATGACACTGTGATCGGTGGAAATAGAACTGACTGTTTTTTAAGCTGGTTCGCGAAATGTCGCGGTAAGCAAGAGTCGCCACCGTCTTTTATTTTCTCCAACATGGAAAGGACAAAAGCACAACAAAGTTCCTTTTTCGAGAATGTTTCTCGGTTCGGGAGGTAGATTTATAGAAAGGGAAGGTGTTAGCACCCTTTCTATCCGTGGTTATCCACGGGCTCTTAGGTACTTGCTCACTATGTTTTCAAAAATTGTTTGCTTTTCAAGTGTGTGTGGGTTTTGAAAAAGTTTAGTTTGAAAAAACTTCTATGTAACTCTTGTATCAGTCCTCAAGAGTGTATGAAGTGTTTGTTTGAAAACTTTTTGAAAGTGTAAGTGTGAAAAGATTGTTTTTTGTTTTGAAAGAGCAAGTACCCAGGAGAAATCTACCTACTCTAAGGAATTAAGTTGTGTAAGAGTCCTTTAGACAGTACTATCCCACTATTGAGAAGTAGGTAGCACCGTCGTTGGAGTTATTCGGGTCAATTTGATTATAGGGACAATGTGGCCACCAAAGCAATAGTAGGAGACCTTAGCGGTAACCCTAATGTCCTAGATCCTTTTTTATCCGAGGCAACCGTTTCGAGGCAACTAGATCTTTAGACAAGAGGGCGACCTCTAAAACACCCTATACTTGACGACCACGTCGAGGCAACCAGTGAGGCGTACCCTAGGAGTGGCATGTGCATGTGTGTTGTTTCATGTTAAATTATCTTGTACATGTATCATGGTGATCTACTGGTTGATTTTATTCTTCATACAAGTCTTGTCATGCATATTAACAGTTTAATAATTTGCGGGAAATAAAGGGCGGAAAGTAAATCTACGCTATTACAAGGCGCGGGTCTATACATCGCCAAAAACAAAACCCGTTTGGAAAATAAATACGAGAAAAGTAAAGAAAGCGGTAAAAGACCTAATTAACTATTACATCCTCGGAAACAGTTACATCAATATAATCAAAAGGAATTAAAGCGCGGAAGAAATTAAATCGGGAACGTCCTAGGGTTTTGACCCTTTTTGAAAAAAGAAAGTAATTTGTCCTTTTTTAAAATTAATTAAATATTAAACCTAAACCTAATTAATTAAATAATTAAAAGAAAAAGTATTTTTTGTGTTTTTATATTTTAATGAAAATAAAAAGAAAAGAAATTAAAAGTCAAGAAAAACCCTAATTCTAATCTATTTTATTTATTGTGAAAAAATATTAAAATTAAACCTAATTAATAAAAAGACCAAATTAATTAATTTACATTTTATTTACAAAAATAAACTAAGGTGAAATTAATAAATAATATAAATAAAAATATTTACATTTTAATTTTCTGAATTTTATTGTGAAAATAATATTAATTATGTTAGTTAAATGAATAATAATAATTAGTAAAAGGAATTAAAAGAAAAAGAAAATAAAAAGAAATAGGAAAACCAGGGGGGTGATGGGCCCTTTTGGAGATGTGAAGAAGCAATTTGGCCCATTAAGCTCAAGCCTTTGTTGACTTTTGTAATCAGCTGTACCAACGTTGACTGAGGATCATGGTGATTATCATCTCCTGGCCTTTGGATGCATGCCTGTAGCCACGTGGCATGTTGAGCACTGGAGGTATATGGTGGAACCTTATTGGGAATCTGCATAGGATCATGTTAAACAAAATATGAAACAATTATTTGGGGGTCCTGGGAATCGAACCCAGGTCCCAATGGTTGCCAGCCACATCATCTTCCATTGAGCCATGCGCCTGTATTCGATATTATAATTGCTAATGAATATAATATATGAAACATATCAATTATGTTGGAAAGAGAAAAAAAACGCGCGTAGTTTGAATGCTCCACTCCCACGCTTCCACGTCTTGTCTTCTTCGCTGAAACCTGCAAAATACAAATCAAATAGCGGGGGTTTTTAACCCCCACAAAGTAGCTTGAGGAATAATAGCGATTGGAATTCTATGCTATATAAATATGGAGCGATATGTGATTTGGATTCGTCTGATTCTCACGAATTTAACCATAGTCATGAGAGGTTCTGATTTTACTGGATGGGGAAAGCCCTAATTTAGAAGCTTGAAAAACCTAGAATTCGTCAATGGCGTTTTCTGTTTCATGGCATCTTAATCCAATTATCTTGTACCAAAAGCTTCGTACAGTCCTTATGAATACAAAACAATCAACAGAAGATGTCAAATATGCATGAATCAAAGTATATGATTTTGGAAAAATTGTTCAAACCGTGGGTCTGTGTAGAACGTTTTCTTGAGCTTTGGCGTATGATTTTGATCCCTACACGTTCCTGGGGACCTCAACAATGTATTAGAATCAAGAAAACACTTTGAATCACGTTGGAATGTGGAATTCAGTTTTGAGTTTTCTTCGATTTTTTTGGAATTGGTTATGGCTTTTTGCAGCAGTTTTTCACGTGTGAGGCATTAGGGTTAGCTTCAGTACTTATAATGGAATGGAATTAGGTTAACTTCTGGCCAAGAAATCCATTGCATTATGGTTTCAATATTTGATTGGAAATCAAATAATTTTCAATCTTTTTGATTGAAGAAACTTGCCAAATTGGAATATTTTTGTCTCTTTGATTGGCACACGAAATCTCCAGCATATATTGACCACTTTTGCTTCACAAAAAGATTTAGAAATCATATCTTGGTATTTTCCTACATTTTAAATCAATTAAATGAATTAATATTAATAAAAAATCCAATTAATTAATAGAAAATAAGAAAATAACTTCAAATAATCCCAATGGGTTGTGCATAAGCTTTGGACAAAGTTTCAAGAAGGAATTTAAGGCCCATTAGCAAAAATGATGTGTTTTGAGCAAAGTTGACTTTTGCAAATTCACAAAACTTTCCCAACTTCTCCAATGCATATCTTGCTCAATTTTGATCATATGAACATGTTCTTTGACATTTTGGAAAGGTCTTGAAGTCCTTTAACCAATGCCTTTGGTCCCATGTCATTTGGATTTACCAATATCAAGTTATGGTCTTTGACCTAAAGTGCATTTTTGTTGACTTTTGAAATTGACCTATAATGTAGAAATTGATAACTTTTTGTGAGAGCATTTCTTGGACTTGGAAGGTGGAAGATGATTGAACACTAGAGTGCCCAGAAATTTGCACTCGCATAGTAGAATATCAGCAACGTGGTGTCGGGAATGGGCTTACAGATGCCATTTGGAAAGATGGTGGATAGGAGGATGGGCTTATAGATGCCATCTGGAGATATGACAGAACCTTGTCGGGAATGGGCTTATAGATGCCATTTGGAAATGTAATGGATAGTTGTGGAGATGGGCTTAAAAGATGCCATCTGAAGGTGTCGATTGCGTAAGAGATTCCTTAGCGAGAACTTGCGTACTTGAGAAAGATAAGATAATTTCCTGGCCTGTTACAGGGGTTGATCTTCAAACTCTTCATGCAGATATGCCCTGGCTAGATAAAGGTATTGAATTTGAATTATTCGTCCACACATATGCCCTGGCTAGATACAGGTATCGAATCTGGAATTAGTCGTCTACAGATATGCCCTGGATGGATGCAGGTATCGAATCTGGAATTGGTCGTCTACAGATATGCCCTGGCTAGATACAAGTATCGAATCAGGAATTAGTCGTCTACATATATGCCCTGGCTAGATACAGGTATCGAATCTGGAACTTCAAACTCTTCATGCAGATATGCTCTGGCTAGATACATGTATCGAATCCATAATCAAAAGGTCACAGATATGCCCTGGATAGATACATGTATCGAATCTACAACTTAAAAAGTTGATGGGTTGTCTCTACTGACAGGTTATCTCAGAAAAATCTTTAGGGATCGATTTAACTGAACTATGGGAGGTTTTGTCTTCTTTGACGAGTTGTCTCTTTGGACAGGTTGTCTTAAACGACGGGTTGTCTTCAATGACAGGTTGTCTTTATGGACGGGTTGTCTTCAACGACAGATTGCCTTCAATGACAGGTTGTCTTTATGGACGGGTTGTCTTCAACGACGGATTGTCTTCAATGACAGGTTGTCTTTAACAACGGGTTGTCTTTAATGACGGGTTGTCTTCAATGACGGGTGTCTATAATGACGGGTGTCTATAATGACGGGTGTCTATAATGACGGGTGTCTATAATGACGGGTTATCTTCAATGACGGGTGTCTATAATGACGAGTGTCTATAATGACAGGTTGTCTTTAGTGACGGGTGTCTATAATGACGGGTGTCTATAATGACGGGTTGTCTTTAGTGACTGGTGTCTATAATGACAGGTGTCTATAATGACGGGTTGTCTTTAGTGACGGGTGTCTATAATGACGGGTGTCTATAATGACGGGTTGTCTTTAGTGACGGGTGTTTATAATGACGGGTGTCTATAATGACGGGTTGTCTTTATTAACAAGTTTGCATCATAAAAACCTTTTAAGAATTGATTTAACTGGATTTGTCTTCTTTGACTGGATTTGTCTTATTCGACTAGATTTGTCTTCTTTGACTGGATTTGTCTTCTTTGAATGGACTTTTTGCTGAAAAGGCAAAACATTAGTTGCATCCAATATCATGATATATGAAATGCATGATGTTCCCAAAAATAAATGAGATTGGGTGATATGATACGTATATGCATGTGTCATGATGTATGACGATGTGATGTTTATGAATGTATTTTCGTCTGGGAAAATAAATCCTTGACGATGCCGGGAGTTTGTTAAATCCTGGGCTGATGTTGAAGAGTAGAGTTCTTCGTTTCCGCTGGGGATGATGATTGCAAGAATAAACCGGTAGGAGAAGATGACTCCGTTGGGGAATAAACTTGGTGAAGAGATTACTCTACGGGGGAATTACTCTGTGGGAAAAGATACTTCGCTGAGGTTTTGATGATAACTCCGCTGGGGATTCCGTTGATAAGTTTTGTTGAGGAATTTGATGAACTCCGCTGGGGGTAGGAAGAACTTCGCCGAGGACGATCTTTCCGTTGTAATTAGTTAAGGATAACCCAGTTATAGGCTCTGGTGGGGAATAACCTTTGAACATGGTCGGGGAGAGATGCATGTACTCTGCAGGGGACCAGCTTCCAGAATCTACTGGGGATAAGCTTCCAGACTCTACTGGGAGGATGATTCAACTCTCCTGGGGAAACTTTTGAACTGTACCAGGGAAGTGGCTCCACTGGGGCGTCTTGTATTCCGCCGGGGAACAACCTTATATTAAGACTGCCGGGGATGCTTGTTTAGGAACATCTGCATACTCCGCTGGGGAATGTTGAGATCTTCTGGGGATACCCAATTTCCTTAAGACTGACAGTAGGCTAACTCTGCTTGGGGAGAGTGTTGCTGACTTGCTAGGGATACTGTGCCTTTTTGGGCTGATGGGAGACCAACTTTGCTCGGGGGAGAGTATTGCTGAATCTTTTCTTACTCTGCGGGGAGTGAAGGTATCTTGGTTATGTTCTTCAGCTGAACTTACCTTGTACCTGGAGGACAGAGCAGCTTGTACAGTTCAGACGATTCTTATTGCCCCAGCTTCTACGGGAGAAGGTACCTGTGAAGGTGCTTGATGACTGCCGATTGACAAATCTCTTTCTGGTAGGCAAATGACAAGATGACGGGACATAGTCGTACGCTTTGATCCCTAATTTTTTCCTAGACCGCCCTTTCGGGTTTTCAGTCCATCGGGATACCCATTTTTGCCCAAGCCGCTTCTTCAGGTTTTCGACTTGCCGGGTGTACAGATTTTTTTCATTTCATCCCTTATTTTTTCCCGAACCCTTTTGGTTCGCCGGGAAGACCTTATTTTTGCCTAGGTGTGTCAACCTAGCGGGTCTTTAATTATGCGTAGTATTTTTCGACTATGTCGATGCTCTCAGGATGTAGGGAGGTGCCCCCGTTGTTGTGTTTGCCATGTGACCAGAAGATGTTTGATCGTACCGGATTTGTCCCTGGAGTTCAGGCCCAATGTCCCAGTTGATTCAGATGGAGATCTGCCCCTGGCTATTTGGAATTTGAGAGATTCTCTGAATCTTGACTTAACTGCCCCAGACGATGGACAATGATCATGTCTGCCCCTTGGTTGGAAGTGTTTTTCCATTTGAGATGACCTTTTTGTTGAGAAGATTCTTGTTCACTGGATATTCATCATGCGAATTTCTCTGCTGTTCGAACAAATAATCATATGCAAACAATGTTATTTTAAGAATGCAAAGCTTATGTCTGTCTTGAAGTTTTTTGGAAATGCATTTTTTCAGTAAAACCAGTGAATTTTGTAAAATGTGAGGTCAACTCGGGATTTTACAGCAAGCCTTAAGTAGTCAGGATACCTTTCGTACCAGTATGCTTTCGAACCAACCCGTGCTTCAGCTAGGACTTTTAAGGGTTATAACGTGGCCTGGTTCACGGTTTAAGAAACAAAGGATAAAGGCTCAAATTTATTTGTACCCACCCGTTCTTCGTGATGTTCTTCGATCCTAAACTCAGCTAATCGTGCATTAGACCTTGTTTGAGTCTTTGCTCTGATATTTCGGTGATGGTTCGGATGCTGACAGTTTATTTTGAATAGGCAGTCATTTCTTTTTTGTTGAGGGTTTGTAGGACCTCTTTCTTTTTGATTTCGTTATCCCTGTTTTTTGCCTGAACTGTTTCTTTTGTGATTACAGTCAGCGGGATGCCCCAGTTTTTTTTTTTTTTTGTAAGTCCCCTTCATAGGTTTTGACTTAACGGGTTTTTATTCTTTGAGAGATAATGACTGCCTGTCTTTATGATTATTTGGAACCATCACTGTATTTTGTTTTGTAAGGATTTCTTTGGTGCCATTCGTTGTGCACTTGGATCAACTGAGAGAACTACCCTACCCCAGGTTATGATTAAGGGTTTTAACTTTCAAAAAGAAAAACTCCAACTTCTTTGGCTCAGAGGGGTTGACGAGGGATTATCTTCCTTATAACTCCAGTGTTTAGGAATTGAAACAATGCCTGTACCTCATCAGCGGGGTCTGTTCAAAAGCATACTGTAAAGATCGTGGTATCGTTTTCGTCATCCTCCCTTAAAAGGCTTAGAACTATTAATCGAGAGTTTGAACATCACAAAAAATGAAAGCAGTTTGAATATAGCGAATGCGAATATATTGATTCAAAACAGACATATGCGATGCATTGATAAAGTAATAAAGTTTGCTATGACAATAATTGTTTGAACAATCAAAGAAAAATACAACTTGAACATTCGAATGAACAAAAGTTTTTTCAATCCTAGCCATGTTTTGGCAAGGGAGCAATGATCACATTGGGAGTCTCGGGCGCTTCGAACTTGACCTCCTTTGCATTGATTAGGTCCTGAACCTTGTTCCTCAAAGTCCAACAATCATCTGTAGCATGCCCCGGGCTGCCAGAATGATAAGCGCAGCGGGCGTTGGGGTTATACCTAGAAGGTGTCTTGTTAGGATTCTTAGGAGGGTCCCTCAGAGTTACAAGATTGGTCTCCAGCAACTGTGGCAATATCTGGGACAAGGTCATGATGAGTGGAGTGAACTGCCTTCTCGGTCTCTCTTCCCTTTGTTGGTTGCGATGTTGAGGATCACTGGCCGGTTTTGAAATAACTACCGCGTTGGCAGCTTGGCGGTGTTCGGACCTATTCTTCCCTCTTGAACCATAGACAACACTAGATTCTTTCTTGAATGGTTTCTTCTTAGTGTTCGAGGAGTCACCCTTTGGTATCTTCCCAGACTTGATACCAGCTTCTATCCTCTCACCATTCAAGATCAGATCTGTGAACCCAATAGAAGAATTCCCAATCAGATGGTTAAAGAACGGACCAGACAGGGTCCCCAAGAACATGTCAACAAGCTCACGGTCACTCAAAGGTGGCTGCACCCTTCCAGCCAGGTCTCTCCACTTTTGCACGTACTCTTTAAATCCTTCACCCGTCCCTAGTGACATACCCTGGAGTTGGGTACGCGTAGGAGCGAGGTCGGAATTATACTGATATTGCTTGTAAAATGCAGTAGCCAAGTCCTCCCAATTACGAATGCTGGCTCCATCCAGCTGATAGAACCACTCGAGTTGAGTCCCTGACAGACTATCCTGAAAGAAGTGGATCCATAGATTCTTGTCAGCAGTGTAAGGTTGGATCTTCCTTACATATGATCTGAGATGCAGCTTAGGGCAGGAAGCCCCGTCGTACTTTGCAAAAGCAGGTGCCTTGAACTTATATGGGATCAACACCCCAGAGGATAGACCTAGATCTTCGAAGTCCAGGCCGGGCACTTTCTGTATTTCTATAGCACTTAACCGGTCTTCGAGCTGTTTGTACTTATCCTCGGCTAGAGGGTACTGTTCATCATTGTAATTTGTCTCGTTGTCAGAGACCACGGGACTAGGAACCCTTCTCTCTTAGGGACTGTCTTTGCCCACAAATGAGGTAGTCAGCTCAGCCTCATTCGGTAATCCATTCCCAGATCTGCGTCTAGCGTTGAACAAAACCGTCCTCTTCTTCTTCTTCCTCTCTTTCAGAATCAGAGTCTTCAAATCCTGTTGACCCTGGGCTAGGCTCACAACCAACTCTTGGAACTGGGCATTCTGGCCCTGGAGGGCCTTGATAGCTTGTTCAGCGGAAGGTTCAGGATTCATGATGATTGCTGAAATAAACAGCGAAGAAGATAAGTGACCTATAAAAAAGGGTACCTGTAATGCAATTATATGTATGTATGCATGCAATGTTTTCAAGGATCTCGCGGGGTAAACAAGAAAATTGTTAGAATCTGGTAGCTTGATTGAAGGAACTTCATGTTGTTGAGAGTCCTTCTTCAAGAGTCAAAGCTCACCATATCGAGTGGGTCATAGCCCCTGACTTGAGTTATCATATTTGATTCCCGAGCAATCTTGGCTAGAGGAAAATAAATCCCCTTTGCCCCTTGCTAGACATTTTGATTCATCATGACCTGCATCACAGACCCTTGAGATCCTTGAAATGGGTTAGTCCTTATGCAGGATGTATGCAATGGTATGATGGTATGATGTTATGCTATGCGTAGAGTGATGTAAGTAAACCATGTTATAAGCCCAGATTAAGGACAAAACCTGCAAGGAACTCATGTTGTCAGATAACAAGAATATGCAAGTAGTCAAGTTTGAAGGCACACAAGTCACACTAGATAGCCCCTAGAGTTTAGGCCAGCATGAAGTTTAGGTACTACCCTCTCTCAGTTTCGTTGGTTAAGACCTGTCCTAGAAAATAGTAACCGGGTTCTAGAGGATCTCAATATCACTGACTACCCTCAATCGGTTATAACTCCAGCGTCGCAATCTTTTCTTGCGGCGAAAACCATCGCGAGAGTTTAGCCTCAATGAGTTTAGCATACTGCTACTGTTCTATGGCCAAGTTGGGTCAATTTAGGGTTTTAAGGTCGGTTGGTGCTTAATGACTCCTTAGAAGACCCATATTCTCCTTGTTCCAACACAAGGGATATTGGTACAGACCAATGTGTCACACCAACGTAGCCACTGCTTCACCCGTGTCAATCTACGCCGGACAGGTCCCTCACAGATTATGCTACCTAAAGGGTATTCCCCAGATCTGGGTTAGGATCTATGAAACTCTGATGCAAGCCAACAAATATAAAAGCAATCAAGGCATACAATTGAAAACATAAGAGTGGTCTAATCCTAAGGTACACCTCACTTATAAAAGTCCCCAGCAGAGTCGCCAGTTCTGTGATCGGTGGAAATAGAACTGACTGTTTTTTAAGCTGGTTCGCGAAATGTCGCGGTAAGGAAGAGTCGCCACCGTCTTTTATTTTCTCCAACATGGAAAGGACAAAAGCACAGCAAAAATCCTTTTCGAGAATGTTTCTCGCTTCGGGAGGTAGATTTATGGAAAGGGAAGGTGTTAGCACCCTTTCTATCCGTGGTTATCCACGGGCTCTTAGGTACTTGCTCACTATGTTTTCAAAAATTGTTTGCTTTTCAAGTGTGTGTGGGTTTTGAAAAAGTTTAGTTTGAAAAAACTTCTAGGTAACTCTTGTATCAGTCCTCAAGAGTGTATGAAGTGTTTGTTTGAAAACTTTTTGAAAGTGTAAGTGTGAAAAGATTGTTTTTTGTTTTGAAAGAGCAAGTACCCAGGAGAAATCTACCTACTCTAAGGAATTAAGCTGTGTAAGAGTCCTTTAGACAGTACTATCCCACTATTGAGAAGTAGGTAGCACCGTCGTTGGAGTTATTCGGGTCAATTCTATTATAGGGACAATGTGGTCACCAAAGCAATAGTAGGACGCCTTAGCGGTAACCCTAATGTCCTAGATCCTTTTTTATCCGAGGCAACCGTTTCGAGGCAACTGGATCTTTAGACAAGAGGGTGACCTCTAAAACACCCTATACTTGACGACCACGTCGAGGCAACCAGTGAGGCGTACCCTAGGAGTGGCATGTGCGTGTGTGTTGTTTCATGTTAAATTATCTTGTACATGTATCATGGTGATCTACGGGTTGATTTTATTCTTCATACAAGTCTTGTCATGCATATTAACAGTTTAATAATTTGCGGGAAATAAAGTGCGGAAAGTAAATCTACGCTATTACAAGGCGCGGGTCTATACATCGCCAAAAACAAAACCCGTTTGGAAAATAAATGCGAGAAAAGTAAAGAAAGCGGTAAAAGACCTAATTAACTATTACATCCTCGGAAACAGTTACATCAATATAATCAAAAGGAATTAAAGCGCGAAAGAAATTAAATCGGGAACGTCCTAGGGTTTTGACCCTTTTTGAGAAAAGAAAGTAATTTGTCCTTTTTTGCAATTAATTAAATATTAAACCTAAACCTAATTAATTAAATAATTAAAAGAAAAAGTATTTTTTGTGTTTTTATATTTTAATGAAAATAAAAAGAAAAGAAATTAAAAGTCAAGAAAAACCCTAATTCTAATCTATTTTATTTATTGTGAAAAAAGATTAAAATTAAACCTAATTAATAAAAAGACTAAATTAATTAATTTACATTTTATTTACAAAAATAAAATAAGGTGAAATTAATAAATAATATAAATAAAAATATTTACATTTTAATTTTCTGAATTTTATTGTGAAAATAATATTAATTATGTTAGTTAAATAAATAATAATAATTAGTAAAAGGAATTAAAAGAAAAAGAAAATAAAAAGAAATAGGAAAACCAGGGGGGTGATGGGCCCTTTTGGAGATGTGAAGAAGCAATTTGGCCCATTAAGCTCAAGCCTTTGTTGACTTTTGTAATCAGCTGTACCAACGTTGACCGAGGATCATGGTGATTATCATCTCCCGGCCTTTGGATGCATTCCTGTAGCCACTTGGCATGTTGAGCGCTGGAGGTATATGGTGGAACCTTATTGGGAATCTGCATAGGATCATGTTAAACAAAATATGAAACAATTATTTGGGGGACCTAGGAATCGAACCCAGGTCCCAATGGTTGCCAGCCACATCATCTTCCACTGAGCCATGCGCCTGTATTCGATATTATAATAGCTAATGAATATAATATATGAAACATATCAATTATGCTGGAAAGAGAAAAAAAATGCGCGTAGTTTGAATGCTCCACTCCCACGCTTCCACGTCTTGTCTTCTTCGCTGAAACCTGCAAAATACAAATCAAATAGCGGGGGTTTTTAACCCCCACAAAGTAGCTTGAGGAATAATAGCGATTAGAATTCTATGCTATATAAATATGGCGTGATATGTGATTTGGATTCGTCTGATTCTCACGAATTTAACCATAGTCATGAGAGGTTCTGATTTTTCTGGATGGGGAAAGCCCTAATTTGGAAGCTTGAAAAACCTAGAATTCTTCAATGGCGTTTTCTGTTTCAGGGCATCTTAATCCAATTATCTTGTACCAAAAGCTTCGTACAGTCCTTATGAATACAAAACAATCAACAAAAGATGTCAAATATGCATGAATCAAAGTATATGATTTTGGAAAAATTGTTCAAACCGTGGGTCTGTGTAGAACGTTTTCTTGAGCTTTGGCGTATGATTTTGATCCCTACACATTCCTGGGGACCTCAGCAATGTATTAGAATCAAGAAAACACTTTGAATCACGTTGGAATGTGGAATTCAGTTTTGAGTTTTCTTTGATTTTTTTTGGAATTGGTTATGGCTTTTTGCAGCAGTTTTTCACGTGTGAGGCATTAGGGTTAGCTTCAGTACTTATAATGGAATGGAATTAGGTTAACTTCTGGCCAAGAAATCCATTGCATTATGGTTTCAATATTTGATTGGAAATCAAATAATTTTCAATCTTTTTGATTGAAGAAACTTGCCAAATTGGAATATTTTTGTCTCTTTGATTGGCACACGAAATCTCCAGCATTTATTGACCACTTTTGCTTCACAAAAAGATTTAGAAATCATATCTTGGTATTTTCCTACATTTTAAATCAATTAAATGAATTAATATTAATAAAAAATTCAATTAATTAATAGAAAATAAGAAAATAACTTCAAATAATCCCAATGGGTCGTGCATAAGCTTTGGACAAAGTTTCAAGAAGGAATTTAAGGCCCATTAGCAAAAATGATGTGTTTTGAGCAAAGTTGACTTTTGCAAATTCACAAAAATTTCCCAACTTCTCCAATGCATATCTTGCTCAATTATGATCATATGAATATGTTATTGGACATTTTGGAAAGGTCTTGAAGTCCTCTAACCAATGCCTTTCGTCCCATGTCATTTGGATTTACCAATCTCAAGATATGGTCTTTGACCTAAAGTGCATTTTTGTTGACTTTTGAAATTGATCTATAATGTAGAAATTGATAACTTTTTGTGAGAGCATTTCTTGGACTTGGAATGTGAAGATGGATTGTAGGAAATGACATCCCCTTCAAAATGTGCATTGGATGGAATTTTTATGATGAACCATGAAAAAGTTATGCCTTGGTCAAGATACAGTTGATTTTTCTACTGTCCAAAAATAGTAACTTTTTGCATCTTGATGATTTTTGAGACATTCTTATGGAATCATGATCAAGACTTGATAAAATGATGATTGTGGACTCAAAATAAGATGTTGACCAAAAATTATGACTTTTGACTGTGAAATGACCATTTACCCCTGCAGTTGATTGTGAACCAAATGAAGCTTTTGACTGTGCAATTTGACATTGTGATTCTTGAAACTTGGCATGTAGATGCTTGACAATGTATATAGGCCTTTGAGACTTGATTGGACCATTTAAAACCTCAAATTCCTTGCAATAACCAAAACCCTAATTTCAGCTGGCTTAGGAGGCATTTGGACTGTGCAATCTTTGAGAAGTCTTGAACCATTTAAGGATGATTCTTGACAAACTTTGAAGAACATGGGAGGGAAAATTTTGGGGTACAACAGACACTATCTCAAGTACTACCACATTTGTTAAGATCTATCTAGTAACTTTAAAGGAAGCTCCGAAGAATCTTAACACAACCTCTCCTCACTACCATCCTAATGCTCGCTGTGCATACCATTCAGAAAGTCCAGGACATGATACTAACAACTGTTGGGCTTTGAAAAACAAGGTGCAAGACCTTCTTGAAGCAAAAGAAATTGGATTTGATGCTCCTGGGATCCCAAATGTTATCACCGCTCCTATGCCCAAGCATGGTCGTGGTGTCAACGCTGTTGAAGATGATATGTTTGTTTCTACTATTGATGAACTTGTTACTCCTCTCCTAACCTTCAAGAAGAACCTATTGAAAGCCGATTTATTTCTGGGCTATGATGAAGGCTACCACTTCTGTTTATCCCGACCAACTAGTTGTCATTTATTGAAAGCAGGTGTTCAACGCCTGATGGATGAAAAAGAGATTTTGTTTGAAAAGACTCCTGTTCCAACCATTTCTTACAAAGATGTTTCAATAGTAACCATTTCTATCAATCCTTCCAGGGTCTCCACCAAAAGACCCTTTAGGATTACATCAGTTTCTAAAGTGGCTCCACTGATAATTACTATGCTAGGTCCAATCCCGTACTCATCGGATAAGACTGTCCCATGGAATTATAGGGGCGATGTCTACTATCACAGCGTCAAGCAAGATTGGCTGGCTGATGAAGACTCAATTCTTGAGAAGGCTGACCCCGACATCGGTAACATTGCGGGAACCAGCAAGATAACTCGAAGTTGAATAATTTTCTCTCCAGAGATTGCTCCTCCGAAGACTATTTTCGGTCCTGTAATCATCCCTGTTCCTGTTCCTGTTACTACTACAATCCCTTTGGTTACCCCTGCTGACACTCCTACCGCCAAGATAACTGAGACTCGGGGCAAAAGCATTCTGGTTGAGCCTTTCCGGATGAAGCCGCAAACAATATCTATTCCCGAGGCCTCCCAAAAGGAGATGGAAGAAATTCTAAAAATTATAAAGAGAAGCGACTACAACATAGTCGAATAGCTAGGGAAGACTCCGTTAAAGATTTCCATGTTGGCTTTATTGTTGTGCTCCGAGGCTCATGCAATGGCCTTGGTGAAATTCCTTAAAACTGCCCACGTACCACAAGAAACCTCTGCTGATCAATTCCAAGACTGTGTGGCTAGCTTGACCGCGAATAATGGTTTAGGCTTTTCTGATGCTGACTTGACACCTAGAGGGAGGAAGCATAACGAGGCATTGCATGTCTTTGTCAAACGCAGGGGCACAACCTTGGCCCATGTCTTGGTTGATACCGGTTCGTCCTTGAATGTTCTGCCTAAGAAGGCTCTTGATAGACTCGACTGTGAAGGTTTGACCTTAAAACCCAACAGTATTAGTGGTAAGGGCCTTCGACAGTTCAAAGAGAATGGTGCATGAGGAGGTGGATATCCCCATAAAAGTTGGAACCCAAACCTTGGATTCAACTTTTTACGTGATGGACATTCGCCCTTCCTACTCCTGCTTATTGGGCCGACCATGGATTCACAATGCTGGTTCTGTCACCTCTACATTACATCAAATGCTGAAATACCCAACCAAGGAGAAGATCATTAATGTCCATGGAGAAGAGGAATATATGGTCAGTCATCTAAACTCCTTCAGATACGTGGAATTGGATGGTGAATTCATTGAAACTCTATTTCAGTATTTCGAGGAAGTCCCACCAACTGTGGCAGTAACCAAAGCTATTTCCCAAATCCTGAAGATTACAAGACCTCCGCTAAAGATGTCTTCTCTGAAAGATGCCAAGGCAGTGATAGAAGAAGGTGGGTGCAATATTTGGGGCCAACTGTCAGATATCCCATACAAATCTAACAAATTTGGCCTGGGTTTCCCTTCAGGAGCCCAAAAAGTTGTACGCGGTGCTCGCACCGGGGGAACCCCTTCGAAGATCAGTAATCACAGAGTCAACGCAATGGAGGATGATGAGGACAACTACGATCTGGAGGAATAGATTTTCCCAACTGTCAATGGAGGACTCAACAACTGGGAAGCTAAAGATTTTGTCCCAATTACTTTTATCCAACAGTAATTGTCTTTAAATTTTGTTGAACTTATAATAATTAGACAATTCAGACTTTTAAAGCCTTGTGTCTTACCCGAGGCACAATGGTCTATTTGTAAGGGTTGTTACCTCATTTTCATATGTCATCAATGAATCATGGACGTTTTTGCATACAAACTTTGTGTTCTTTGTCTTTCTTTTTTACATTTTTTATTTCAAAGATAGTTATAATCTTACACACACTGACATTAAAAATGTAGATCCACATCCATTCGGGATCCCATGGTTAACGATTCTTCTATGGCCTTTTGTGACTCTGAAAATCTAATCTACTAAGCCGAAGACGAAGGTAAGGAAGATTGTGAAGTGCCAGGGGAACAAGCCAGGTTACTACAACAAGAAGAGAGGACCATTTAGCCCCATGAAGAACCAGTAGACACAGTTAACCTAGGTACCGAAGAGGACAAGAAAGAAGTCAAGGTGGGTGCCAATCTGGAAACCAGTGTCAAGAAGCATCTGATTCAATTGCTACATGATTATGTTGAGGTCTTTTCCTAGTCGTATGAAGACATGCCAGGAATTGATGCAGATATCGTGGTACATCGTCTACCAAAAAAAGAAGAATGCCCTCCGGTAAAACAAAAGGTCCGTTGCATGCGACCCGACATGTCAGAGAAGATCAAAGCGGAAGTTATGAAATAATTCAACACCAGATTCTTGGCTGTCACCTCCTATCCACAATGGTTCATCAATGTTGTTCCCGTTCCTAAAAAGGATGGTAAGGTACGAATGTGCATGAACTACAGAGATTTGAATAGGGTAAGCCCTAAGGATGATTTCTCACTTCCCCACATTGATATTTTCGTTGATAATACAACACATCATAAAGTGTTTTCCTTCATGGATGGTTTCTCAGGCTACAATCAAATTAAAATGGCACCTGAGGACATGGAGAAAACAACATTTGTCACACAATGGGGCACTTTCTGCTACAAGGTTATGCCATTCGGGTTGAAGAATGCTGGGGCAACCTATCAACGTGCCATGGTAGCTTTATTTCACGACATGATACATCACGAAATAGAGGTCTATGTAGACAACATGATATCCAAATATCAAACTGAAGAGGAAGATCTTGACCATTTACAGAAACTATTTGAGAGATTAAAGAAATACAAGTTGACTTTGAACCCGAACAAATGCACATTTAGGGTAAGGTCCGGTAAACTCCCAGGCTTCGTTGTCAGCTGTAAAGGTATCAAAGTGGATCCTGCCAAGGTGAAAGCAATACAAGAAATGCCTGCTCCTCGCACCGAGAAGGAAGTCAGGGGATTCTTGGGACGACTAAACTATATCGCCAGATTCATTTCTCACTTAAGAGCTACTTGTGAACCAATCTTCAAATTAATGAAGAAAGATCAAGTAGCCAAATGGAATGATGAATGCCAAACTGCCTTCGACAAGATCAAAGAGTACCTACAAGAGCCTCCTATTTTGATGCCACCAGTCGAGGGAAGACCATTGATCATGTATCTAACTGTTTTGGAAAATTCAATGGGGTGTGTTCTGGGGCAGCATGACGAGTTTGGCCGAAAAGAGCATGCTATTTATTACCTGAGCAAAAAGTTTACCAACTATTAAACAAGATATTCACTGCTAGAGAAAACTTGTTTCGCTCTGGCATAGGCTTCTCGCTGGCTAAGACAGTATATGCTGACTCATACTACCTTATTGATATCCAAAATGGATCCAATAAAAAACATCTTCGAGAAGCCTTCCCTCTCTGGGAGAATAGCAAGATGGCAGATGATCCTGACGGAATATGACATTCAGTATGCTACCCAAAAATCAATAAAGGGCAGTGTACTAGCTTATCACCTTGCTCATCAAGCTGTGGATGACTACCAGTCCATGAAGTTCGAATTCTCGGATGAAGACATCATGATGGTAAACAACTGTGAAGAACTCAGACCATATGACGAACCTGAACAAGGATCCTGATGGACCCTGGTTTTTGATGAGGAGTCCAATGCACTCGGCAATGGCATCGATGTTATACTCATATCTCCGGAAGTATGCCATACTCCCTTTACTGCAAGACTCTGCTTCAACTGTACGAATAACATGGCAGAATATGAAGCGTGCATTTTTGGTCTCAAAGCTGCCATAGATTTGGGGATCAAATCCTTAAGTGTATTAGGAGATTCAGCTTTGGTCATTAGTCAGATCAAAGGAGAATGGGACACGAAGCACCCAAACCTCATCCCCTACAAAGAACATGTGTTGAGATTAATCCCACACTTTGAGAAGATTACCTTCGAGCATTTCTCGTGAGAAGAAAATCAGCTAGCAGACGCGCTAGCCACAATGTCATCCATGTTTAAACTTAAATGGTATAACGAGGCTCCCCAGATCACCATTGAATGAATGGATGAACCAGCTCATTGTCACGAGATCAATATTGAAGAAGTAGTGGACCGACCTTGGTTCCATAAAGTTAAGAAGTATCTCAAGGCTCAAGAATATCCAGAAGGAGCTTCAGTCAATGATAATAAGTTCTTAAGGAAATTCTATGCTAATTTCTTCATTAGTAATGGCATTCTCTACAAACGCAACCATGAATCTGTTTTACTCTGTTGCGAAGACAAGGTTAAGGCAGAGAGGATCATGGTTGATCTACATGAGGGCACTTTTGGAACCCATTCCAGTAGGCATATGATGGAAAAGAAAATCCTACAGGCAGGTTATTACTGGTCTACCATGGATGCAAATTGCTATCAACATTCTCGAACCTGCCACAAGTGTCAGATCTATGCTGACAAGGTGCACGTGCCTCCAGTTCCTTTGAATTTCTGGACGGCTCCTTGGCCCTTTGCTATGTGGGGCATCAACATGATTGGGGAAATAAAGCCAACGACCTCTAATGGACACCGCTTCATCTTGGTGGCCATTGACTATTTACCGAAGTGGGTTGAGGCGGCTTCTTTCGCTTTCGTTACCAAGAATGTTATCGCCCGATTCATCAAACAGATTCTCATCTGTCGGTACGGTATCCCAAAAAGGATCATCAGTGACAATGGTACGAATCTCAACAACACTATGATCATTGCACTGTGTGTGCAATTCAAGATCTAGAACCACAATTCTTCCCCTTATCGGCCAAAGATGAATGGTGATGTCGAAGTTGTAAATAAGAACATCAAAAAGATCATACAGAAAATGACAGTCACGTACAAAGACTGGCATGAGATGCTACCATTCGCTCTCCATCGTACCATGACACACACATCAACCAGGACAACACCCTACTCTCTGGTAAACGACATGGAGGTTGTCTTGCCTATTGAGGTCCAGATCCCCTCTCTGAGAATTATGAAGGACGCAGGGTTGAATGAGGAAGATTGGATCTAAAATAAACTTGATCAACTGAACTCGATTGATGAGAAAAGGCTTATTGCTGTCTGTCATGGTTAAATGTATCAAAAACGAATGATTAAGGCTTTCAACAAAAAGGTCAGACGCCAAGTGTATCAAGTTGAGGATTTGGTGATCAAGCGCATCATACTGCTGCAAGGTGATCCCAGGGGAAAAAGGACTCCAACATCGAAGGACTATTTGTGATCAAAAGCATATTCTCTGGTGGAGCAATGATCTTGACCACTATGGATGGCGACGACCTGCCACACCCTATGAACACGGACATAGTCAAAAGATACCACGCATAAGAGACTCACTAGGTTGACACACCTAGGCAAAACAAGGGCGTCCCGGCGAACCAAAAAAGTTCGGGGAAACATTAGGGATAAAACAAAAAATTTGTACACCCGACAAGTTGAAAACCTGAACGGGCGACTTGGGCAAAAAAGGGTATCCCGGTGGACTGAAAACCTGAAAGGGCGGTCCAGGAAAAAGTTAAGGAATTAAGGCGTACAACTATGTCCCGTTGAATCACCTTTACAGACAACTTTTGGCTTCGACTGACAAACTCAGCGGTTCTAATCAATCCAATCAACTTCGGATAAGGTAGAAATTGGACAAGATGCTCAGACATACGAAGGCTATAGAAGAATGGGAACCCCATGGGATTGTTGCACATAGCTATCTTTTCTTTGTATCAAATTTTCATTTTTTACGATGACATTCTCTTACTAGGATGTTCGACTCATTGTACAAAATACTTATTCAAATTAATACAAAGTTACTCCTTTGAAAGTACAAAACTATATGTTTTTCTTTAATTTTGATGTTTTGTTTACAAAAACGTCCAATGATTTATTTTTGAACATATGCATTTGAACGTGATTACTGTTTACAAATGAACAAAAAGGAACATAAAATAGAAAGACAATTGCTAATGGCTTTAAGAAATAGGATAATATATTTAGATTATTCCAAAAAAATTCCCCACAGTGTGCAACTTAATCCACAGTGGAACAAAACTTCCAGTTATCACTCCCCGGTAGAAGTCGCCGAATTTCTCAAGATTCCCCAACAGGATTTCACAAGCAGCACACGGTGTTTCCCTTACAACAAAGTTTATTTCTCTAAACAAGTAGGAGCTCATCAACTCATCATCACTTCAAAAGATGAAGAGTTACACTCCATGTCCCCAACAACAGTCAGGGATTTATTTTCCCTAATCCAACAATGTTACAACAATATAGCTTATATGCCTATACATTTCATCCATACGTCATGACATTGAAAACACGAACGCATACAACATAATCTCATTCATTTTATTGAGAACATCATTATGCAATGCATTTCATACATCATGACATTGCATATAACTAATCTTTTATCTCTTCAGGAAAGATCAGTCAGTAGACGGCTATCATCAACAAATTACAAAGGTCAAAGATTGATATCTGAGACAAGCCAGGACAATTATCTACATGACCAATTGAAGCAATACAACACGAGTTCTTCTCATTCAACCCTTAGTTACAGTTCATATATGCTCCAGACACGGACGCCATTCTGATACTCATTCAGATTCAACTTTCAGATACAGTTTAGATACGCTCCAGACATGGACGCCATTCTGATACTCATTTAGATTCAAATTTCAGATACAGTTCAGATACGCTCCAGACACGGACGCCATTCTGATACTCATTCAGATTCAACTTTCAGATATAGTTCAGATACGCTCCAAACACAGACGCTATTCTGATACTCATTCAGATTCAACTTTAAGATACAGTTCAGATACGCTCTAGAGATGGACGCTATTATGATACTCATTCAGATTCAGCTTTTAGATACAAATCAGATACGCTCTAGACACGAACGCCATTCTGATACTCATTTAGATTTAACTTTCAGATACAGTTCAGATACGCTCCAAACACGGATGCCATTCTAATACTCATTCAGAATCAACTTTCAGAAACGAGTCAAATACAATCCACTCATGGATATTATTCTAGTACTCAACCTAACACATCCACTATTCCAGTGTAAATCAACCAGAGGTTTATTCTGACACTTCCTCTATTCCCATCAACAATCATTTTTGGATGGCATCTACAAGCCCATCTCCAACAACTTTCCATCACCTCTCCAAATGGAATCTTTAAGCCCATTCCCTACACCATCAAGCATCACATCCTTGAGTGCAACTTTCTGGGCACTCTAGTGTCCAATCATCTTCCACCTTCAAGTCACGAATGGCAAACCTGCCAATCTAACTCTCCAGGTTTAAGAATATTGAATAGGGGCAGCTGTTGTACCCTAAAATTTTCCCTCTCATTTATCAAATATTTTCTCACAAAGATCTCTCTTGGTTCAAGACTGCACTAGGGTTGATCAACTCAAGACACCTCCATAAGCACTGATGACCAAAATTAGGGTTTGAGATTGCACAACAATAATTGAACTTCCAGTGTTTCATGTGACTTTCATGGATCATTTTGGACCCCCAGGATTACCATGTCAAGTTTCAAGCCTTGGATCACACGTTTGCTCAATCAATTGAGCAATTGACCTAAAAATCAGCTGTATTGGGGAAAAAGTCAACTGTGGCCAATTTACAGTCAAACTTCATAATTTTTTATCCATCGCAACATTATAAACTCATATGTATCATTTGATCAAGTTTGGACCATAATTCCTCAAGAAATCTGATCAAATCATCAAAAGGGCAAAATGGTCAAATTAGGGTTTTCATTGAGGAAAGGCAATTTCTGATTTTTGACCTAGCAAATGATTATTTGGTTTGAAGCATGATATCAAGAGTTCAATTGTATCATTTTGACCTAATGGCATGACCCAAAAAATTGTTCAAGATCAATTGGATTGATAGTGAATTTTCAGTCAACTGATCAAAAGTCAACTGTACACTTAAAAGTCAAACTTTGACTTTTTGGTCAAAATCCAATGTCAAAGAACTCCTTGAGATCATTTGTGAGTAAGGAGAATCGAAAAGATGAAGTTAGGGTTTTCAAACTTAAATTATAAGCCATTTTATGATGAACAAAAATTAAATCCAAGCCTAGGCTGCATAATCTTTGCTTTGCAGGCCTCAAACATGTTTGTCACTCCATAATTAAATGTTTACACAGCTGTTAGAGCTTTAATCCAAGCACTTGAGCCTTTATCCAAGTTACATTTCCATTTATGGCACAAAGTTGCCATTTCCATTTTGATAAAGCATTACTTTTGCAATTGTCAACTTCTTGAGCCTCTCAATTATTTTCTCTGCACACAAGCAAAGTCAAAACCAAAAGCAACATGTCTAAGGCATCTACCAACTCAGACCATGCTTGTACAAACACTATAAGACTTGTCTTCTCACTTTTCTTCAAAAGCAAGTTATAGAGCCAAAAGGATAGAACTCAGAAACCTTGAGTGCATTTGATCTCTAACCTTTTCCATACATATACACAAGTCTATTGCAACATAACACACGAGTTCAAGGACCTTAAAGCACTCCCAAGCACTCTACAACTCATAATCTGCCATAACTTGACAGTTTTGAACCTCACATAGCCATCTCCAAATCCACTTGTGCGTATTGAGTTTTAACCATCCAAACACTTAATATACATCATATCAAAGTGATCCAAGCTCCTGTTTGAAGACTGTAACTCCTCAATCACTATCCACCATTTCCAAAACTGAAGCTTGCAACTTGACTTGAGTTGGGAGTTTCAGCCATACTCAAAGCAAAGTAGGATTTGAAACACACTCAAGGAGGTCCATGCAAGCTACAGAAATCACTAGGCCATCTCAAAGGTTGCTCAAACTCCATACACGACTCCATTTGCAAGAGGTAAGTTTTCAAACTTCTATCTCTTCATACAAGCATCATTTGATTATGATTTGTGAAGATAAAATTTAGATACCATTTCCACGAAGCTGCACATATCCATGGTTTGCATTTATATGGCATGAGCTTAGATAATTTTAGAGTTGAAGTTTCTGAAATATTTTTAGGTTTTAAATTAGGGCCAGAAAAATTCTCACTCATCTTTGACTGTTAGCTTAAGTTATTTACATGGTTAGATTTGTGATGAAATTTCCAGCAACTTTCATGTTTGTACTTTTGAAAATGGTTGAGAAATGAGAGAGATAACAATTTCAAAAAATCATGTTGAATGGTATGGCGCGAGGTTGAATATGATACAGGCTTAGGAATGTGTTTCAAATATATATTTATGGTTTTGTATTAATAAACGGATGTATAGCCACCCCAGTGGTAGAAAAGAGCGCCTGTGACTATAGGGACCCGGGTTCGAGCCCCAGTAGTACCCTTTTATTTTTTCACTGTTTCTTATTTCAGGTTCAATGCAAACCAAGCCAGTGCGTGTACCATGTGCCTTTGTCCATTACCATCAGATCAGCCAAGCCATTAAATCAAACACCTCACATACACGTCCCCATGATGCAACCTTCAAGGCTGCCTACACTGGATCACCAGGGGACGCTAATTTGTTTTTGGGTCTGGAGCATTATTTTTGGCTTCTCACCCCCCTTTTTGCTTTTTGACACAAGCCCATTTATTTGATTTTTATTTTGTTTTCTGACTTGAACAAAAAAAATACTTTTGGGCCTAGCGCCCCTTTTACTACTGTTAACCACCATTTCTAATTTTTAACCCCCCTGACTTTAATTGTTATATTTTATTTTCTTTTCTTTTTTGTTCAATTATTATTATTATTATTATTATTATTATTATTATTATTATTATTATTATTATTATTATTATTATTATTATTATTATTATTATTATTATTATTATTTTCATTAATCATGAAAAATCAAAAAATGTTTTATTTACTCTTATTCATTTTATTTTCTTATAAAACAAAAATATTAAAAACATTTTCTTTTAACAAATTAATTTCTCTTTTAAATAAGTTAAATATTTAGACTTAGGTTTAATAATTATTTTATTTTCTTAATTAAAATTAATTTAGAATTTAGTTTTCTTTTAATTATTTAATTTTTACCTTTTATTATTATTTAACTTAAAACCCTTTTTCTTCATAAAAACCCTAAAAAATCTTTTTTTATTTAATTTCTTTTCTCAATTAGTTTAAGTTAATTTTATTTTAATTTTAACTAATCATTTTTTAATTAGGTTTAAGATAAACCCTTTTTATGAAAACCAAATAAAAATCATCTCTTTTTATATATTCTTGTATTTATATATTACTATATATTCAATCATTTGTACATGTTCAATATGGTTGTAATAGATTGTTTAGGTTTATTTTTCTTGCAATATTCCCCATTTGTAAATTTAGATACCCCCTCCCCTAAATGATGTAATAGCGTAGTAATTTTAAATTCCGCAATTAGTCGCTTTATATACAAATGCTAGTAATTAGAGTTTTGTATGGAAAGACTAAAACCAACAAAATAACAAACCCTAATCAAGACAAAAACAAAGCATGAAAATCAATACACTTGCATACAAGCACCCCTAGGGTAAATCCACTTGGCTGCCTTACAAAAATGACCATATTACGCATGTGAGGTATCTTAGAAAATACAAGCAAAATACAAGATCATAGTCCCTCGATGACGCTATCAAAAATTGCCTTTCAAAATGATCTTAGTCCCTAAATAAAAATGCTAAGATACCTTGCAATATTTCTAATCATGGTTATACGATGATCCATGCCCATCCCTTTTACATCCAAAGATAGGGTTACTTACCAAATCAATGGTAAGATAACAACGTCAAAGGAAAAAGGAAATGAACATGAAAGACTTTTTGAGTAGGTAGAATGTTCCTAGTTACTTGCTCCATTTCAAAACAAAAACATCCTTGCTATTTTCAAAACAAACACCAACACTTTCAAAACATCTTTCAAAACTTGAAAACATTTTCAAAAGATCAAACACTTTGTATACATTCTTACGAACGAGAATCATTACAAAGTTTGCCTAAACAATGGCCTCTTTTCAAAAATACTTTCAAAACCACACAAAGCACAATTTCAAACAAAAGCAAGTGATCTAGAAAGTAACTAAGAGCCCATGGAAAACCATGGATGAAAAGGGTGCTAATACCTTCTCTTTTCATAATCTACCCCCCGAACTCAAGAAATAATCTCAAAGGTCTTTCCTGTGCTTTTTCATCTTTCCTTTTGGATAAAAGAAAAGTCGGTGGCGACTCTTGCTAACTGCAACATTTGCTATCAAACGCAAAATAACCAAGTCAATTTTCCCACAATATCACACGGGGCATGTATGAACTTGTGAAGATTACTCTATGGGGATAATCTTATGGCAGTGGATCTATGGGGACTTGTGGATGTCTCGAATATTATCCCAACTCCTAGAGTTTTGAGTAAACACTTATTCCTATTTTTATGCATTTGCTAATAGTTAATTATATTCATATGCATATGCTCATTCAATTTTAGACATTAGATATTTTGCAAACAAAACAGAAAAAATAAAACAGGATTTTGCTTTGAAATGGTATTTCATTGATAGTTTGCATATAAACAGGTGATTTTTGTACAAAGAGACGGAAATCCTAGTAAGAGGAAGTCGTCGAAGAAAAGATTTACAAAGTGAAAACATATAACTATGTGGGAATAATCTCATCAAGTTCCAACTCTGTAATTGCCCCTATGTCTTCAAGCATCTCATCCCTTGTTGTCGGAAGAAAGTGAGTGAATTGATCTGTACCGTTTGAACTTTGACTTTGGTAATAAAGCTTGTTGTAGGTGATCCAATGAGGACATAGTCATACGCTTTAATCCCTAATTTTTTCCAGGACCGCCCTTTCTGGTTTTCATTCCACCGGGATACCCTTTTTTGCCCAAGCCTCCTTTTTAGGTTTTCGACTTGTCAGGTGTACAATCTTTTCATATATATCCATGATTTTTGCCTGAACCCTTTTGGTTCGCTGGTATGCCCTTATTTTTGCCTAGGCCAGTCAACCTAGTGGGTCATTTTTAGGCATAATATTTTTTTGATTATGTTCGCATTTATAGGGTGCGGGAAATCTTCACCGTCCATGATGGTCAGTATCATAGGTCCACCATAAAATATCTTCTTGATTACAAATGGTCCTTCATAGGTAGGAGTCCATTTTCCACTGGAATCACCTTGCGGGAGGATAATGCACTTTATTACCAAGTTACCAACCTGATATACCCAATGCTTGATCTTATTATTGAATGCTTTGATGATGCGTTTCTGATACATCTGACCATGACAGACAGTCGCAAGTGTCTTCTTATCAATTATATTTAACTGATCCGACCTGGTCTAAACCCACTTGTCTTCACTTAAGTGTGCATCTTTCATGATTCTCAGGTAAGGAATCTGAACATCGACAGGTAGGACAACTTCCATACCATATACCAAAGAGAAATGGGTTTCCCCAGTTGATGTTCTAGGGGAAGTGTGGTAGCCGTGAAGAGAAAACAGTAACATCTCATGCCAATATTTGTATGTCAAAACCATTTTCAATATGATCTTATTTATATTCTTATTGGCGGCTTCCACAACGCCATTCATCTTAGGTCGATACAGAGAAGAGTTGTCATGCTTGATCTTGAACTGTGTTCAGAGCTCCGTGATCATTGGTACTATTGTGTGTGATAATCCTCTCGGGGATGCCATGCGGACAAATCAGCTTATGTTTGATGAACCAGGCAACGACATTTTTGGCAACAGAGGCAAATGAGGCTGCTTCAATCCATTTCGTAAAGTAGTCAATGTCGACGAGGATGAAGCGGTGTCTGTTAGAAGTTGTGGGCTTGATTTCCACGATCATATCAACGCCCACATTGCGAATGGACAAGGAGAAGTCATGACATTCAAAGGCACTAGAGGCACATGAACTTTATCGACATATATTTGACATTTATGACAAGTTCTTGAGTGATGGTAAAAATCAGTTTCAATAGTCGACCAATAGTAACCAGGTCTTAAGATATTTTTATCCATAGTATTCCCACTAAAGTGAGTACCGAAGACACCTTCGGCCATATCTTTCATAATCTCTTTTGCTTCCTTCTTGTCCATACAACGAAGTAGAGTCAAATCATGATTGCGCTTGTATAGAATTCCATTGCTGAAGAAAAATTTAGTTGAGAATCTTTGCAATAATTTCTTGTCATTGATGGATGCCCCCTTAGGGTATTCTTGAGCCTCGAGGTATCTTTTCACCTCATGAAACTCGGGTTTCTCCTCTACTCCATTATTGTTAATTTCACAGTAGTGTGCAATTTCGTCAAATATTTCAATGGTAATTCTAGGAGCCTCATTGTCCCATCTGACCTTGAACATGGACGACATGGTAGCTAGAGCATCCGCCTACTGATTCTCTTCTCTTGGTATGTGCTCAAAGGTAATGTCCTCGAAATACGGGAGCAGGCTTAGTACATGATCTTTATAAGGAATGAGATTCGGGTGCTTTGTATCCCTATCCCCCTTAACCTAACTGATTACCAAGGCTGAGTCCCCATACACACTTAAGAATTTGATTCTCAAGTCAATAGCAGCCCTAATACCCATGATGCACGCTTCATATTCTGCCATATTGTTGGTGCAGTCAAAGCATAGTCTAGCGATGAAGGGCGTATGGAAACCTGTGGGAGAGATAATCATAGCACCGATTCCGTTACCAAGTGAATTGGAAGCTCCATCAAAAACCATGGTCCATTGGGATCCTGGCTCAGATCCTTCATACGGTCCAGGTTCTTCATAATTTGTTACTAGCATAATGTTCTCGTTCGAGAATTCAAAGTTCATAGAATGATAGTCGTCTACATTGTGATGCGCCAAATGGTCGGCCATTACACTTCCTTTGATTTACTTTTGAGTTGTGTACTAGATATCATATTCTGTTAAGACCATCTGCCATCGGGAAATCCTTCCGGAGAGATTTGGCTTCTCAAATATATGCTTGATAGGATCCATTTTAGGGATCAACAAAGTAGTATAGGTCAACATATATTGTCTTAGTTGACGAGCAGCCCATGCCAAAACACAATAAGTTTTCTCGAGCAGTGAATATCTTGTTTAATCAACTTATCAATCACAACATATTCCACAATAATAATGTATTCGACAATATTGGCATAAGCCTACAACTTAGTACGTCACCATAATATTAGTAATTGGACAACAACATCAATAAGAAAACAACATTGGCTATAAGCCTAACATTTTAATACCACCTGAAATTCATATTTTCAGCAAAGTATTCAACATATTGTGTCGACTAAAATATACAACAATTTTTTGGTATAGTTATTCGAGAAAATCGACTAAATTCTACTAATTAATCCTCAACTAAAATTGCTAGTATTTCTACTAATTAATGCTAGTTATTTTTTTTACATTATTTTTTTAAGAAATAAATATGCTATTATGCAACATGATAGGATCAAAGTTTCACACTAAACCATGGCTGGACCATTACAGAACAGCACCACTCAAGATCAAAAGAAAATCTCGAAGCTTTGAAACTAACATGGGAACTTGAGTAACCTTTGCAACACAAAGTCACCAACAGTACCTGTACCTATAATAAAAATTTTCCCGCCGCTCTCACGGGTGTAGTCTAGGTCAAGGTAAGTTTAAAATCCAAATCAGAGTACGAGAGCTCGAATGTCGGTATCATCATACGATAACATCTATCTAAACTACCTCCGAAGTCACGGGTCTCATGGCCAGGTCTACAAAACATACTCCTTGTAGATGCCATGGCCACTCTATTCCTAGTTCCTATGAAATTCACTCATAGCCTGGGTATGAGGCCTTTTACCTCATGGAACAACCCACCCACCAAGAAATCCAGAATCCAAACAGTCCAGCCATATCCAATATGTAGAAAGTAAAGCACACATATGATGCAATGCAAACAGATAAATATGCAAAGCGGTAAAATAAACACCCAAAAATAAAACAAACAAGAGCTAGGATCGACTCTGGGATGGACCAGCAAAAGGTCAATCTGTCCCCAGTGAAGTCGCCAGCTGAAACACACGGCCGGAACCTATCATCTGGATGTTAATGAAACATCAAAGAAGTCGCCACCGAACGTCTTTTATCCCGCCGAAAGGGAAAGGTAAACATCGAGAAAACTTAAAAAGGGAGAAATTACAGTCTTTCAACCGAGAGATCGGGTAAGGGAGTCTGTTACGCGAAGGGAAGGTATTAGCACCCCACACGCCCGTAGTACTCTACAGTATCCACTCTTGTTGTCTAATCTAATGGGTGTGGTCAAATCCTATGTCTATGGTTTACAACTGAAAAGGGAATGCATGCAAAAGGAAAAAGAAAATAATGTAGGGAAAATAAAATTTGTGATGCTCGATTGGGCCCTACCCCAATTCCTACGTATCCCTTTTAAGGAATCATAGCAGTCGTAGTTCAGCTTATGTGTTTTGGTTGGTTTGTGTTTTTTAGTTAAGACAACAAAAACAGACAAGATGGCAAAACATCGAATGAAACAACAAATAAATGAGGTGATCAAACATCGACTAAATAATAACAAAGTAACATATTAAAGATGGAGAAACATCAAATGATAAAAACGGGTGACAAAACATCACACCTGGAAATGATACTGAGAACCAAAGCAGGATAACAAACAGATGCGATGGTGAAACATCGGCTTCAAACAAATGTGCAATGGCGAAACATCGACTAAGAGATAACATTGAAAAGATGGAGAAACATCGATAAAACAGATGACGAAACATCACACCTAACAATGATATTGAGAATCATAGTAGGATAACAAACATGTGCGATGACGAAACATCGGCTTCAAACAAATGTGCGATGGCGAAACATCGACTAAAAGATAATAAGATATCATGGCAAAGATGGAAAAACATCAATAAAACAAATGACGAAACATCACACCTAACAATGATATTGAGAATCAAGGTAGGATAACAAATATGTGCGATGGAAAAACATCGGCTTCAAACAAATGTGTGATGGCGAAACATCAGCAAACCAAGTTTAAAAACAAAACCAAGAGGCGCACAAAAAAATAGGATTGGTTTGTATCTTTTACCTTGAAGATGGGTTTGAGTTTATTAGAGGTGTTTTATGATTTTCCAAGAAAACAATTTTTGTTTTAAGATGCAAAATGCAAAGAAAAAAACAACAACTAAGGGAAACTGGCGTAACACTATCCCTAGTGTTATCATACAATGGTTGACCCTAAGGTTAAGGATAAGGGAAAATCCTATCCTATGTTAGCATGCATAGATTCCTACCTTAGTTAACATGTTAAAGGAAGCATTCACAAAACTATCCTATAGGGAACATGCAATGAGAGGGAAGTCGTGATCTCAATTTCTAAATTGAGTGACTCATCGATCAACACTTAAAGAAGAAAAGCAATAAACATCCTATAGGGAACATGCAATGAGAGCGAAGTCGTGATCTCAATTTCTAAATTGAGTGACTCATCGATCAACAATTAAAGAAGAAAAGCAATAAACATCCTATAGGGAACATGCAATGAGAGCGAAGTCGTGATCTCAATTTCTAAATTGAGTGACTCATCGATCAAAAGTAAACACAACACATGTATCAGACAAAAAAACCAGAGGACCTCCTGAAATATATCAGCAACAGAGGTCCCATCATGTAATCAGAGAACTATGCAAAATGAAAATAGGAGAAAGGAAGTAGTACAATACCAAACAGATAACTATCTGTAGCAATCAAGCGAGAATAAAAGAAACCCAGAGAAACTTCAAGCAAGCTGGCATCAGTAGACAAATTGAGTCAGGAATTACACCATCAGGATGTAAGTAATTTATCAGATATGAACAAATCCCACGGGAAATGTGTAACATTCACAATCAAATGCGTATATCTTGCATGGAATATCAAATATGCCAAACACAATAGCAGTGCCAACATAATAAGTTGTGTTTCACAAATAAAGTGAAACACAAAAGCCTCAGGTCAAAAGTGGAAACTTTCTCAAAGTACCTCGCACATTCAACAACCAAGTTAGTATTCCATAAGGTGAATGATGACTCATACAATGGATGGATGCAACATTATGAAGTGAGAATAACATAATAACAATTATAAAACATTAGACATAATAGACAAACAGGAAACAAGCATATGCACAATTTGGCCAAAAGAATCAGAGGGATGTTGCTCCTTTCTATCACCATATTGAATTGACAATTGAATATCAATCAAGGATCACGGGAGCTTGGAAATAGTACAATCAAAGATCATGGAGGTCAGGGGAAATCACATTTCAATCATGCACAATTAATTCAATCCCAACTTCATGAACACAATAAAAGATGAAGCCTACATAATGCATTAGAAGGTTCAAACATTCAAACACGAGGCATTTAAATGAAATGGCTTGAGTTAACATGGACAATCAGAATCAATATGATCATTAGGTTCCCAATTATAGGCCTCACTCAAGTTCATTGGCCATCAAACAAATTGCAACAAGATATGCAACACCGGGAACTCAAAATTCATGGACTGGTAGTCATCCAGGGCCTGATGAGCCAAATGATCAGCCAATACACTTCCCTTGATTGCATTTTTGGGTTGTATATTGTATGTCGTACTTGGTTAAGATCATTTTCCACCTTGCTATCCTTCCGGAGAGTGCGGGCTTCTCGAAAATGTACTTGATCAGATCCATCTTTGATATCAACCAGGTAGTGTGAGTCAACATATACTGTCTCAGTCGGCGAGCAACCCATGCCAAAGCGCAACAAGTTTTCTCGAGCAATGAGTATCGTGTCTCACAGTCGGTAAACTTTTTGCTAAGGTAGTATATTGCATTCTCTTTTCAACCAGACTCGTCATGCTGTCCTAGCACATCCTTTTGAATTGTCTAGCACTGTCAAGTATAATATCAAAGGTCTTCCTTCAACTGGAGGAATCAAAATTGGTGGTTCTTGAAGGTATTCCTTGATTCATTCAAAATCGGCCTGGCATTCATCATTCCACTTTACCACTTGATCTTTCTTCAGAAGATTGAAGATTGCCTCACAAGTAGCAGTCAGATGTGAAATGAACCCGGCGATATAATTCAGGCGTCCCAAGAAACCTCTAACTTCCTTCTCTGTACGGGGAGCTGGCATTTCTTGTATAGCTTTTACCTTTGCAGGATCTACTTTGATACCTTTGTGGCTGGAAATGAAACCCAGAAGCTTACCAGACCTTACCCCGAAGGTGAACTTGTTCGGATTCAACCTCAGCTTATACATCTTTAACCTGTCGAACAACTTTTAGAGATGATCCAGGTGCTCTTCCTCAGTCTGAGACCTGGATATCATGTCATCAACATATACTTCGATCTCATGGTGAATCATATCATGGAACAAAGCGACCATGGCACGCTGATAAGTTGCCCCAGCATTCTTCAACCCAAAAAGCATCACCTTGTAGCAGAAGGTGCCCCACTGTGTAACTAAGGTTGTCTTCTCCATGTCTTCAGGAGCCATCTTGATCTGGTTGTAGCCAGAGAAAGCATCCATGAAGGAGAAGATTTTATGTTGCGCGGTGTTGTCGACCAGAACGTCAATGTGAGGAAGTGGGAAGTCATCCTTGGGGCTTGCCCTATTCAGATCTCTGTAATCCACACACATCAATACCTTACCGTCCTTCTTAGGTACTAGAATGATGTTAGCAACCCACTGTGGATACGAAGTGACAGCTAAGAATCATGCGTCAAACTGTTTCACGAACTTTGCCTTGATCTTCTCTGACATTTAAGGGTGCATACGATGGACCTTCTATTTAATCAGAGGAAAATCTTCTTTAGTCGGCAGACGATGTACCACAATATCAGTGTCCAAACCAGGCATGTCTTCATAGGACCAGGCGAAGATCTCAAAACAGTCGTGCATCATCTGTATCAACCTCTTTTTGACGCTAAGATCCATATTTGCACCTACTTTAACCTCTTTTCTGTCTTCCTCAGTACCCAAATTCACTATCTAAACCGACTCTTCATGAGGCTATATGGCCTTCTCTTCCTGCTGTAGTAGTCTAGCAAGTTCTGCAGGAACCTCACAATCATCCTCACCTTCATCTTCGGCTTGGTTGATCGGATTTTTGAAGTCATAACTAGCAATAACAGAGCTGTTATCAATGGGATCCATAGTGGATATGGATATTCATTATGATACGTGAGTGTGTGTAAGAGAATAGCTGTTTTGATAAAGTGAAAACAGAAAAGAAAAACAGAGAGCGCAAAATTTGTATGCAAGAAACGTCCAATGCTTTATTAATGATATATGAAATGACAAATAATAGCCCTCACAAACAAAACCAATGTGCCTCGGGCAAGGCACAAGGCCGTAAAGTTTTAAATTGTTTATTTCAAATCTCAAAACAAGTAAGAAAATTACTGCGGAATATAAGAAACTGGTATAAAGTCCCTAGCCGTCCAGTTACTCGGTCCACCATTGGTAGTTAGGTAGATCCAGCTGTCAAAGTCTGAGTCCTCATTGCTGTCTTCAATGGCATTAATTCCCAGATTACTGATGTGTAGGGGAGGTCTTCCAGCCCGAGCGTGTCGAACAGCCCTTTGAGCCCTTGTAGTAAAGCCCAAATCAAATTTGTCAGTTTTGTGAGTGAAATCAGGGAGCTAACCCTAATTGGCACACCCACCTTCTTCAACCACAGCCCTGGCGTCTTTGAGGGAAGCTATCTTCAAAGGAGGTTTGCTGCTGGTAGTAGTTTCAGTCGATGCCAAGATCTGAGGGACCTCTTCGATGTTCTGACAAGGAGTTTCTATGAATTCCCCGTTCATCTCTACGTATCAGAAGGAATTGAGGTGGCTCACCATATACTCCTCTTCACCCCGCACTGTGACAATCTTCCCTTTTACCGGATACTTTAGCATTTGGTGGAGTGTGGAAGTAACTGCCCCAGCCTCGTGGATCCAAGGATGACCCAACAAACAAGAATACGATGACATGATGTCCATCATATAGAAGGTGGACCCATAAGTATGAGAACCTACTTTGAAAAGGATGTCCACCTCCCCGTGCACCATTCTCTTCAACCCGTCAAAAGCCCTTACCATAATGTTACTAGGCTTTAACGTCAAACCCTCACAATCCAGCCGATCCAACGCCTTCTTAGGTAAGACATTCAACGAAGACCCAATATCTACCAGCACATGAGACACAGTGGTGCCCCTGCATTCAATCGAGACATGCAGAGCATCATTATGCTTCCTTCCCTTTGGTATCAAGTCTACATCTGAAAAACCCAACCCAATATCAGCAGTCAGGCTGGCCATGCAATCTTTGAACTAATCAGTTGAAGTTTCATGCGGCACATGTGCAGCCTTGAGGAATGCAATCAAAGCCTTCACATGGGCTTCAGAACACAACATCAAAGAAAACATGGATATATTTGATGGGGTCTGCCCCAGCTGCTCTACCACATTGTAGTCGCTCTTTTTAATTATTTTCAACATTTCCTCTATCTCTTGCTTAGAGGCTCCCACAACAATTTTTCTAGGCGCCTCAGTCCGAGAAGTCTCACCTATAACTTCTTTGCCGCGGGTATCAGATGGTTCGTCGATAAGGGTAATAACTAGAGTAGTTACATGAGCAGTAGTTGATGTACCAGCAGGAACAACAGATGGAATGACAATAGGCTTGTTGACAGTCTTAGGGGAAATCTCGGGAGAGAAGACCCTTCCACTTCGGGTAACTTTGCTGGTCCCGAAAATGTTACCAATATCTGGATCATCCTCTTCATCTTTCAAATCTTGTTTGATGCCATGATAGTACACATCGGCACGATAATGCCAGGGGTCAGATTTGTCAGAGAAATACAGGACAGGACCAGGAAAAATGATTATTAGCGGAGCGATTCTTGGAGCAGATGTAATCCTAACAGGTCTTCTCGAGGAAACCTTGGAAGGATTGGCGAAAATGGTTATAATGGCAATGTCTTCAGATGGGATAACGGGAACCAAAGTTTTCTCGAACAAAATTTCTTTGTTGTCCATCAGGCGTTTAACACCTAACTTCAGTAAATGGCAACCAGAAGGTAGAAACGAGCACATGTGGAAACCTTCACCACAACCCGGAAATAAATCAGCCAACATCAAATTCTTCTTCACAGTCATGAGAGTAGTAGAAAATTCATCCACCAAGGTCACAACCAAGTCGGTATCAACAACATTAATTCCACGACTGTGCTTAGGCATGGGAGCATTTATGACATTGGGCTTCTCCAGAGCATCAAACTCAATTTCCTTGGCTTTAATCAGATCTTGTACCTTATTCCTTAGAGCCCAGCAGTCATTGGTATCGTGGCCAGGACTCTCAGAATGATAGGAACACCGAGAATTTGGATTATATCGGGGAGATGTAGTATTTGGATTCTTGGGAGCCTCTTTCAAGGTTGCCAAGTTGGATCTCAGCAGATGAGGTAAAACTTTAGCCAATGTCATGATGATTCGGGTAAACTTCCATTGTGGTCTTTCCACCCTTTGTTGATTGTTGCATTGTGGAGCAACTGCAAGACTAGTTATCATTATGACACTTACTGTCTGACGATGTTCAGCTCTATTTTGGCCCCTCGGGCTGTAGATTGCACTGGCTTCCTTCTTACCACAAAAAGGCTTCTTTACTGAGCTTGAAGAGGCATTCTTATGTATCTTTCTGCTTCGAACCCAATCTTCTACTCTTTCTCTAGTTAGAATCAACTCGGTGAAACCAGCTGACGTGCTGCCGATCAAATGATTAAAGAATGGACCAGATAACATCCCCAGAAACATATCAACCAACTCCCTATCAGACAACGGGGGTTGAACTCTTCCAGCCAAGTCTCTCCATTTCTTTGCATAGTCTTTAAAGCCTTCACTTGAACCCATGGACATACTCTGGAGTTGAGTACGAGTAGGAGCAAGGTCGGTGTTGTATTGATACTGCTTGTAGAAAGCAGCATCCAGATCTTCCCAATTTCGTACATTGGCTCCCTCCAGCTGGTAGAACCATTCAAGTTGAGTCCTTGACAGACTATCTTGAAAGAAATGAACCCACAAATTTCTATCACCGATGTGGGGCTGGATCTTTCTGACATAAGAACGGAGATGGAGTTTTGGGCAGGACACCCCGTCATACTTAGCAAAAACTGGAGCTTTGAACTTCTGCGGGATGACTACTCTCGACACCAATCCCAATTCTTCAAAATGCAGCCCAGGTATCCTCTGAACTTCCATGGAACTCAAACGATCTTCCAACTACTGCTTGTATCTATCCTCGGTAGGAGGATACTGCTCATCATTATAGTCCGTATCATTGTCAGAAACTGCAGGACTGGGATCTTTCTCTCTTGTCTCTTCTTCTTGATTCTCCCCTTCCTTGGATGAAGAGGTCAGATCGACTTGTCGCTTCAACCGCTCTCCAAATCTTCTGTCCATATTCAGAATACTGTAACCTTCTTATTTTTCTTTTTCTCTTTCAGGATGAGGGCTTTTAGATCCTCCTGCCCTTTTTCTAGACTTATGAACATTTGTTGGAACTGGGTGTTTTGTGCCTGAAGGTCCTTGATGCTTTGTTTGGAAGACATTTCTGCTGAAATAAATAGCGAAGAAGATAAGAAACCTGTAAGGGTACCTGTACATGAAATGCTATGAATGTGATGCGCATGCAATGATTTTAAAGACATTGGGAAATTTAAATTTGCAAACCAAAATAAAACAAAGATTTTATTAGCTGAATTCAAAGTTCAAATGCCTTTTAGGCGTTACAATTAAAAACAAATCTAAAACTAGAAAAAAGTCAAAATTCCCATGGATGCTTCATCTTTGTGCCGAGATAAGCATTGAGTCCTATTTCCTCATGGAGCTGCTTTGTGAGCTCTAAAACCTTCCTCTCCTGAGCATGGAACTGATCCCTGTAAGTATCCCGCTCCTTCATCAACTGAATCCAAGACCTCTGTGATTCCCCAAGATCAGTGGGCATATAAGGATAGAGAACCGTGTAAGGAATACCCCCTTCAGTAGTGGGTTCCACAATCACTAGTAAAACGGCCAGATAGGGCATCATAAACTTCTGGGCTCGAGCTCGTACCCATTGGAGGTAAGGTTCCATAGGAATGGAAGCCTTTGGCCCCAAAGCCTTGGCGCCAGATCTATTTACCATGCCCCAAGCTCGTATGAATCTCTGGCGATACTCGTGAATGTCATCCTCATAGTTGAATACAATGCCCTCAATAAGTAACTCGTGGGGACCATCTCTTCGAGCGTAAACAAATTGTCGCAGACCTAAATAAGGATTATAGGTTATGCCCCCTCTGATGCCAAGTAACAGGAAATTAGGGTACTCCCCGTAGCGGTCAATAATAGCAGTGTTTTCCATAGCTCGGGAACACCAGAGAATATCCATGTGAGCGAGTGACATTATCCTTTGTGACCAACCCAAACCTTCTTCATTCTTCAGTATAGACTTAGGGAGGTGAGAAATAAACCACCTCCACTACAATGGCATGAAACACATAAGAACCCCTCTTCTCTTCATGGTACGAGTATGGAGAGTGTGTAAAATATCTTCGAGCAATGTTGGCACAGGGTTGCGAGAGAGGAAGATCTTGATAGCATTCACATCTATGAACGAGTTTAGATTAGGGAATAGGACTAACCCATAGATTAGAAGAGCCAAGACCTCCTCAAAATCCTGAAAATCTATATCATCCCAAAACAGCTAGGCCTTGTCTATCAGAAACTTGGCTAGAAAACCCTTGACTCCGCTTCTTGTTTCCCAATTGGATACCACGTCGTCCCATTTCAGATGCAAATCTGAGGCAATGACTTCTGGCTTAGGAACTTCTTCCAGAAACGTGAAATGAAACTGTTCAAGAATGGGTATATCCAACAGCTGAGAGAATTCTTCCATGGTAGGCACCAACTGATAGTCTGGAAAGGTGAAGCAGTGGTGCTTGGGATCAAAGAACTGAAAGAGTACACTCATCATATTTTCATGAAAGTTTAAAGTAACCAGGTTGAGGAGGCGACCAAGTCTCTTAGTGAACGCAGAAGTTTCAGAAACCTTTGATACTAGCTCTTTGAGTTAGGTAGGTATCTTCACAAAGCTGATTCGGATAGTGTTTCTATGAACGGAAGCCATGATCTGCAAAACAGAACAAAGATAAATTTTCTTGGTCTTTGAAATGGTTAGTGCAATAAGAATGGATGCTATGTTATGATGCATGATGTCATGATAAACCATAGGTATAGAAAACACAGACAAATCACACCAAGTCCTTAGGTTTAAGGCCTGCATGAGGTTAAAGGTCATACCCTCTTGAAGTTTAGTTGGTTTCAAACCTATCTTAAAAATTAACCGGGTTCTAAGGATATTAATATCATTGACCATCCTTTATCGGGCATTGTCTCAGCTCAAGAATCTTTTCTTACGGCTGAAATATCCTGAAAGTCTGATCTCAATGAGTGTAGCGTCGAGTATCAACCAATCCTCAGCTCTATACCGAGGCTGACTATCTAACTACTTTCTAATGGCCAAGTTTGTTCAACTAAGGTTCTAAGGTCTGTTAGTGCTTCACGACACCATGCGGCAGCCCCGTATTCTCCTCGTTTCCCCACGAAGGATACCAGTACCAACGAAAGTGTCACACCAACATAGCTATCACTTAAACCATATCGATCTACGCTGTACAGTCTCCACGATCTATTATTGTTTACCTAATAAGTGCCCCTAGATCCGGGTGTAGGATCTATAGTAACCCAAGCAAAACCCTTTAAGAATAAAGCAAACAAGCAAGAAAGCAAATTTTTAAAAGACCTAGATCCTAACTTAAACTCCACTTTATACAGTCCCCAGCAGAGTCGTCAGTTCTGTTATACGGTTGCAGAACCAACTATTTTTACTGGTTTGCGTTTTGCGTTTTTTGTTCGCAAAATGTCGCGGTAAGCAAGAGTCGCCATCGACTTTTATTTTATCCAATCAGGAAAAGGAAAAAGAACAGAAAAAACCTTTTTCGAGATGTTTATGAGTACGGGGACAGATAAGGGAAGGTGTTAGCATCCTTTCTATCCATGGTTTTCCATGGGCTCTTAGGTACTTGCTCATTTTAAAATTGCTTGTGTGTGCTTGTCTTGAAAAAGTTCACTTCGTGATAACCCTTGTATCATTCCTCAAGGATGTGATGAAGTTGTTTTTTTTTAAAATTGATTTGAAAGGTATTGGTGTGAAGACTATATACTCGAAAAAGACTGATCGTTTTCCTTTAGACAACACTATCCCATTATTAAGGAATAGGTAGTACCATCGTTGGAGTTTTAAGGGACATTCGAAGGGACAAATACAGTCACAAAAGCAATGTTAGGAGGTGTTAGTGATCATCCTAAAGCCTTAAATATCTATTTCCGAGGAAACATCTGAATGGTCATTTGAGATCTTTCAGGGATAGAGGACGGCCACTAATAAACCCTATACTTCATGACCTCTTAACCGAAGGCAACCAAAGTGGAGTAAACCCTAGGAGTGAGCATGTGCAAGTGATATTTTTTCAGTTAATTTGTCTTTGTACATTTAGGTTATCTATCATTTTAATTTTCAGATATTCTTGCCATACAATCCTATTATCATACATGTAACAGTTAATAATTGCGGAAATTTAAAATGCGGAAATAGAAATCCTAACTATTACATGGCTTTCGGAGATACATAATTATTTAACTAAAAATAAAATGCGGAAATTAAAACCCTAATTAAAATCTATTACAACCTCTAAACAGTTACATAAATAATAATCAAAAGGGTAATTAAAACGCGCGACGAGATAAATGCAGAGACGATTTGAAAAAACCTAAAATCTAATTTGAGAAAAAATATTTAAGTTATTTTCGAAGCAAAATTAAGTATTTACAAAACCCTAATTTTTAATTAGTTTTAATTATAAAAAGAAATTGAATTAACTTAATTAGAATTAGACTAATTAATTCAAGAAAATAAAATATTTAATGAAAAAAGATTTTTTTATGTTTTTTTGTGATATTTATTTGATAAAAATTTTTTTTTTTGTTATTTTGTAAAAAAAATTGAGTAAATAATAAAAGAATAAGAAATAAAATAAAATAAGAAAAGATTAGATATGGGCCTGCTTAAGCAACAATCAGGGGGTGTAGATCTGGATTTTTAGGCCCATTAGTGGCTAAGCCCAGTCAACCCCTTGGATTCCATGCTGCCTCCTCCTGTTGGTGTACCATGGTCCTTTATTGCGTGGGCGTTGGATTGGATGGATAAGGAATCCGTTGGCTAGATGATGACAGTGCATGGTATGCCCCTTGGACGCGTACGCACAAGATCTGTAGTTATAAAGTTAGAAAATAAGAAAATGCTGGGACCTGGGATCGAACCCAGGTCCTCTATCTTTCCAAACACACGCTTCACCACTGGGCCACCTGTATCTATTTGTTATAATATTGAAACGAAAGCAAAATAATGCAAACTGGTCACGAGCTTCAAAAAAAACGTGAATATTCAAATTGTCCAACGCTGGTCAGCCACATTGTTATCTTCCTCAGCCCTTCGTCATGTTAGCTAAAGGGACTTTTACTTACAGTCAGTATCCGTAGCTACAAACCTGTAAATTTCCAAAATTTACTACAAGCAATATAAATCAATTCCAAGCATATAGATCAACTCGTTTTGATCTCACGATTATGATTGCATCCTTCTTTGGGCCTAATTGTACCTGTATCCAGAAACCCTAAAATACGACCTCAAACCCTAGCAATGGCTACTATCAATATATGCGCTAAAAATCAATTAAACCAATCCAATATGTTGCAAACATGATAACAAACACATACCTACCATTAAAACACGTTTATGATACAAGAATATCTATAATCGATTTTGAAATAAAGGGAAAACCATATGAGTTGCATTGCGCGATTCTTGATGCTTCAGGCCTTGCAAATGATTGGGACAACTTCAGTGCACGCCCATGATGCGATTGCTGGCCTTAAATTGCTTTGAAATGTCATGTGGAGTGAAATTCGATCCCTACTTTTTGACAACTTTTTTGAGTTTGTTCTTGCAATTTCACGACTACCAAAACCTTGTTTTATCCTTGGTTTTTGTTCATTATATATGCTAGAGAGAATTAGGGTTGCAAAAACAGATGATATCTTTGGAATTTTGGAAGATTTGATTTGATTTTTCATCCATATGCAAACCTTATATATTGAGTCAAATTATCCCATTTTTGTACCAATCATGCTTGATTCGATTTGGTCTTGATATCTCAGCATAATTTGATTGAGATCCTGTCCAAAAATCACATCAAAACATATCTTTGATATTATTTACAAATTATTTGATTTTATTCAATTTTTAATTAATAAAAAGTCAAAATAAAATGGAAAATGAAGCAAATGACATGTGGGAGGATATTTGGGTCGTGGACCATGCTACAAGTGAGGTGCAATCATGAAATGCTAAGCCCATTTGGTAAAAAATGCACTTTTGAGCATATTTGACTTTTGGTAATTTTGCAAAAAGGTCAACTTTGACAAGGCATATCTCCTCCAATTTTAATCCTAGATATGTGTTCCATGACTTTTTAGAAATCTTAGGATGTCCCCTAAGCAACCCTTTTGGTCTCATTTCAATTGGATCTTCCATGTTCATGTAAAAAGCTTTGACCCAAAAGGTGTTTTTGTTGACTTTTCAAAAGGACCTATAATGTAGAAATTCATATATTTTGATGAGTGCATATTTTGAACTTGTGGACTGAAGATGAATTGTAGAGAATTGCATCCTATTCAAAATGAGCCGTGGATGGAAAATATCAGATAAAGTATGAGGAAGTTATGCTTGGTCAAAGTTTGGTTGACTTTTCCTAAGAAACCCTAATTTAGCAACTTGTGGGTTTTGATAAATTTGGGGCATTCCTTGAAGAATCATGATCAACCCTTGATCAAATGATGAAAGTCACTTAAAAATGTTGATTTAGACAAAAGATCTTGAAGTTTGACTTTATGTGGGCCATAATTGACTTTTGACCTAATACAGTCGATTCTCAAGCATCTGAGCAGTTGACTGGGAAAAATTCTTGTGCAAGGAATGAAACTTGACGTGAAGGGTCTTGAGAACATATTAGAACCATGGAGATCATATGAAGTCTTTGGAGTTCACCAATCTTGATGAATAATGGAAACCCTAGATTGAGGTACATTGTCTTAGGAGAGAGTTTGTCTGGTCTACTCTTGGGAAACCTTGAGCCAATTGAGGATCTCTAGGAGTATGTATTGAGTAAAATGAGAGGGAAAATTTTGGGGTACAACACATTGCATCTACATATCATGCATCATTACATAACATGTGATTTCTAGACAAGTTTTCTCATCTTCTTGCTATTTATTTCAGTAAAAGATGGCTCTAGAACAGACTGTCAAGGAACTCTAAGCTCAGAATGCCCAATTCCAGGAGACCCTCCTGAATCTTGCTCAAGGATAAAAAGATATGATGGCGCTCATCGCCAAAAAGAAGAAGACTCAGAAGCCAATTGTTATCCTCAACATGGGAACAAGATTCAAAGGTCCTGTTAATCCAGTTCAAACTGCTGATATCACCTTTGATGAAAATGACAACCAAAAGGAGGATGGTAGAAGTATTAGAGCTGAAGGTGGAACCAACATTAGTTCTGGTTAGATGCCTGAGGATGAAGACTATTTTGATGAACAGTATCCTCCTGCGGATATCAGATACAAGCAACTAGAAGACCGTCTTAAGGCTATGGAAATCCAGAAAGTGTCTAGATTAGATTTTGGAGAGTTGGGTCTTATCTCGAGGGTGGTTATCCCTCACAAGTTCAAAGTCCCTACTTTTGCTAAAGATGATGGCGTGTCTTGTCCGAAACTTCATCTGCGATCTTATGTTCGGAAGATCCAACCCCATATTGCTGACAGAAAGTTATGGGTGCACTTCTTTCAAGAAAGTTTGTCTGATACACAACTCGAGTGGTTCTATTAGCTGGAAGGAACCAACATTCATACTTGGGAAGACTTGGCCATTGATTTCTACAAGCAGTATCAATATAATGCTGACCTTGCACCAACTCGTGTGCAATTACAAAACATGAATGTGGGTTAGAATGAAGGATTCAAGGAATATGCCCAGAAGTGGAGAGACTTAGTTGGAAGGCTACAACCTCCTTTGTCTGACTGGAAGATAGTTGATATGTTCATGGGTACTCTAACAAGTCCATTCTTTAATCATCTGATTGGGAGTTCTTCGTCTGGTTTTACTGAGCTAATTCTAACCGGAGAACAAGTTGAAAGTGGTATTAAGACTGGAAAAATTCAAGTGGCTTCATCTTCGAGTGCTGTGAAGAAGACATTCAGTGGTAAGAAGGAGACCAATGTTGTTTATGGCATGAAGGGCCGTGGTAAAAATGACCGCAATCAGTCTATGGGAGAGGTACTAATTTCTAATTCTGCACCTGTTCAACAATAACAATAGGACAATAGGCGTAGGCCAGATGCTATGGGAATGCGGTTTACCAAGATTAATATGACATTGTCTCAGGCGTTACAACATTTGATAAAAGCGGAACTGATTATGCTAAGGGATCCTCCTCAGAATCCTAAAACCTCCTCTCCTAAGTACAATCCAAACGCGAGATGCGCTTACAATTCTAACAGTCCTGGGAAGGACACCAATAATTGCTGGAGCTTGAAAAACAAAATTCTGGATATGATTGATAAAAAGGAGAATTAGTTTGATTCTCCGGAGACTCCAAATGTGATCACTACGCCAATTCCAAATCATGACAAAGGCATAAATGCTATTGAAGATGTTATTTATGTTGCTAAGATAAGTGAATTAGTGACTCCTCTACCAATTATCAATAAGAATCTGCTACAAGCCGGTTTATTTTCAGGTTGTATTGAAAAATGTTACTGTTGTGCGGTCCAACCCAATGGCTGCAAGTGACTGAAGGAAGGCCATCAACGCCTAATGGACAACCATATAATTTTGATCGAGAAGGTTCTATCTGCTGAGAATCTGTGTCAGGACTTATCCGTAATTTCTGGCCGTCCTGCCAGGATCACCTATAAAGGTCCTGTAAGGATTACTCCTAACCTGAAAGATGCTCCCCTGATCATCACTACACCTGGACCTATCCCATATTCTTCGGATAAAGCTATTCCTTGGAACTATGGATCCAACATCTACTATTATGGCATCAAACAAGAACTACCGACTATTGAAGATGAAGTTATTAAAGTTGTTGATCCCGACATTGTCAATATTGTCAGAACCAATAAGGCTACTATAAGTGGAAGGGTTTTCTATCTGGAAATCTCTCCGAAGATAATTTCCACACATGTTAAAGTTACTACTACCAAGTAAACTACTGAGGCTTAAGGCAAAGAGAAAATGACAGAGCCTGCCCAGACGAAGGCACCTAAAGAAGCTACAGTTGAGGACACTTCTAGACAAGAGTTGGAAGAGGTATTGAAGATTATCTGCAAGAGTGACTACAAAATCGTTGAACAGTAGGGGCATATACCATTCAAGATCTCTACGTTATCCATGCTATTTTGTTATGAAGCCCATGCACAAGCTTTAGTGAAATTTTTGAAGACTGCTCATGTACCACAAGAGGTTTATGCCGACCAATTTGGAAGCTATGTTGCTAGATTGATGATTGACAATGGATTAGGTTTCTAAGATGTTGATCTAACTCCTGAGGGAAGAAACCATAATAAGGCTCTGTATGTCTCCATTGAATGCAAGGGCACTACTCTGGCTCATGTTTTGGTTGATACTTTTTCTTCATTGAATGTTCTACCGAAAGGCGCTCTTGACAGACTTGAATGCAAAGGGGTCATACTGAAACCTAGTGATATTGTGGTTCTAGCCTTTGATGGATCAAAAAGGGTGGTACGCAGGGAAGTGGATCTTCCGATCAAGGTAGGTTCACAGATCTTTGAATTTACCTTTTATGTAATGGGACGTCCCTAGATCCATGGGGAAGGCTCTGTCACCTTGACCCTACATTAGAAGTTAAAGTATCATGTGAATGAAAAGATTGTTACTGTCTTCGGTGAAAAGGAGTATATGGTCAGCCACTTGAATTCTTTCCGGTATGTAGAGATGGACGACGAATTAATCGAGACTCCCTGACAAACTTTTGAAGTTATCCCTCCTGCCGCTACTGAGGAAGTCTCTTCCATTCCCAAAGTCACTAGAGTCCTGCCCAGGATGGCTTTGTTAAAAGATACTAAATCCACTGTAGAAGAAGGTGGTTGTACTATTTGGGGTCAGCTTCCTGACATCCCCTATAAATCTGACAACTTTGGTTTGGGTTTCACTGCAGAGGGTTAGAGGGATGTTCGTCACGCTCAAGCTTGAAGGCCACCATTCTGCATCAGCAATAACCTAGTAAACATAATAGAAGATGATGACAGTGATTATGACCTTGACAGCTGAATATTTTTACTCTCGGTAGAGGGCTCAGCAACTGAAAGACGAAAGACATTATCTATATCTCCTTTAGTCAGAAGTAATAGCTACACTTCTATTTTTTATTTCTTTCAAGTTTTGGTTTTGTAATATTTGAGCAATGTCTTTAAGCCTTGTGCCTTACCCTGGGCACAACGGTTCATTTGTTAAGGGTTGTCATTTCATAAACATATTTTCATTTAATAAAAGCATTGGACGTTTTGCATTCAAATTTTGTGTTGCCTTTCTTTTCACTTTTATCACTTTCAAATAGCTATGTGTTCTTACACACACCCACACGATACATTGCAGATCCACATCCACTTTGGATCCCGTTCGTAATGATTCTGCTATTGCCACTTATGACTTTGAAAATACGACCTACCAAACCAAGGACCAAGGTGAGGAAAGTTGTGAAATAACTGGAGAACTAGCCAAACTCTTAATACAAGAAGAAAAGACTATATAGCCGCATGAAGAGCCAATTGAAGTGGTAAACTTGGGTTCCGAGTCAGACAAGAAAGAAGCCAAGATAGGCGTCAACTTAGAGGACAATGTCAAGAACAGGTTAATACAGATGTTGCATGAATATGTTGAGATATTTTCTTGGTCATACGAAGACATTCAAAAAATTGATATCGATATTGTGGTTCACTGTCTGCCAATGAAAGAGGGTTATGCTCCAATAAAATAGAAGGTTTGTCGCATGTGTCCTGAGATGTCAGAGAAGATAAAGGCTGAGGTTATATATAATACAACACAGGGTTCTTAGCAGTGACATCCTATCCTCAATGGTTTACGAAAGTGGTTCCGTTACCTAAGAAGGACAAAAAATTACGTATGTGTGTAGACTACAAGGATCTGAACAAGGTGGTCCCTAAAGACGACTTCTCGCTTCCCCATATTGATGTTTTGGTCGACAACACTTCTCATCACAAGGTATTCTCCTGAATGGATGTATTCTCAAGGTATAATCAGATCAAGATGGCACCTAAAGACATGAAAAAGACTACTTTTGTTACACATTGGGGAACTTTCTGCTACCAAGTTATGCCTTTTGGGTTGAACAACACTGACGCAACATGTCAGCATGCTATGATATCTTTGTTCCATGACATGATTCATCACGAGATAGAGGTCTATGTCGACGATATGATAGCCATATCACATACTGAAGAAGAGCATATGGACCATCTATATAAGTTGTTTGAGAGGCTGAGGAAGTATAAGCTGATATTGAATCCGAACAAGAGCACCTTTGGGGTGAGATCCGGTAAACTCCTAGGTTTTTTTATCAACGGTAAAGGAATCGAGGTTGATCCTGCCAAGATTAAAGCCATTCAAGAAATTCCTGCTCCCTGTACCAAGAAGGAAGTAAGAGGTTTCTAGGGAGGATTGAATTACTTTTCCCGATTTATTTCTTATTTAACTGCTACTTGTGAGCCTATCTTCAAGTTGTTGAAGAAAGATTAGGTACTGAAGTGGAACGACGATTTCCAAACAGCCTTTGACAAAATCAAAGAATACCTACAAGAACGTCCATTTCTGATGCCACCAATTGAAGGAAGACCTCTGATCATGTACCTAACAGTGTTAGAGAATTCAATGGGGTGTGTACTGGGCCAACATGAAGAGTATGGTCAAAAAGAGCATGCAATATACTACGTTAGTAAAAAGTTTACCGACTGTGAAATGAGATACTCATTGCTCGAGAAAACTTGCGATACTTTGGTATGGGCTGCTCGCCGACTAAGACAATATATGTTGACCCATACAACCTTGTTGATCTCTAAAATGGAACCCATAAAATACATATTCGAGAAACCAACACTCTCTGGAAGAATAGCTAGATGGAAAATGGTCTTGACGGAATACGACATTCAGTACACCACTCAGAAAGAAACCAAAGGAAGTGTATTGGCAGATCATTTGTATCATCAAGCCATATACGACTACCAATTTATGAATTTCGAATTCCCGAATGAGAATATTATGCTAGTTACATATTATGAAGAATCTGGACCGTATGAAGGACTTGTGTCAGGATCCCGATGGACTATGGATTTTAATGGAGCTTCTAATGCACTTGGAAATGTAATTGGTGTTGTAATTATCTCTCCCCAGGGTTGCCATATACCCTTTACCGCTATATTATGCTTTGATTGTACCAACAATATGGATGAATACAAAGCGTGCATCATGGGTATTAAAGCTGCCATTGATCTGAGAATCAAGTTCTTGAGCATATATGGAGACTCAGCCCTGGTAATCAGTTAGATTAAAGGAGAATGAGATACTAAGCATCTGAATCTCATTTTGTACTGAGAGCATGTGTTGACCTTAATTTCGTATTTCGAGGAGATCAATTTTGAGCATATTCCGCGAGTAGAGAATCAGTTGGCAGACGCGTTAGCTACCATGTCGTCTATGTTAGAAGTCAGATGGGAAAACGAGTCTCCCATAATTACTGTTGAAAGGCTAGACGAAACTGCACACTACTACAAAGTTGACACTGACGAAGTAGAAGAGAATCCTTGGTTTCATGAAGTGAAAGATGTATTAAGGCTCAAGAGTATCCTGAAAGGGCATCTATCAACGACAAGAAATTCCCACAGAGGTTCTTAGCTAAGTTCTTCTTGAGCAATGGAATTATGTACAGGCGCAACCAAGATTCGACTTTGCTTCGTTGTATGGACAAGAAAGAGGCGGAGAAGATTATGGAGGATATGCACGAAGGTATCTTTGGTACTCATTCCAGTGGACATACTATGGCAAAAGAAATTCTGAGAGCGAGTTACTATTGGTCGACCATGGAAACTGACAGTCATCACCACTCAAGAACTTGTCATAAGTGTCAAATCTATGTTGACAAAGTACATGTACCTCAAGTTCCATTAAATGTCTTGACTGCTCCTTGGCCGTTTGCAATGTGGGGCATTAATATGATCGGAGAAATCAAACCTACTATTTCCAATGGGCATCATTTCATCCTAGTTTCTATTGACTATTTCACGAAGTGGGTTGAAGCAGCCTCGTTTGCCTCAGTTACTAAGAATGTGGTTTCCAGGTTCATTAACCATAACCTTATATGTCGGTATGGCATCCCCAAGAGAATCATCACAGACAATGGTACCAATATCAACAACACTATGATCATGAAACTCTGCATGCAGTTCAAGATCAAGCACCATAATTCTTCTTCGTATCGACCATAGCAACAATGATGCAGTGGAAACTGCCAATAAGAACATTAAGAAGATCATACAGAAGATGACAGTGACATAAAAAGACTGGAACGAGATGTTACCATTTTCTATTCATGGTTATCACACTTAAGCTCGGACATCAATTGGGGAAACCTCGTTCTCTCTAGTCTATGGTATGGAAGTCGTATTACCTGTCGAAGTTCAGATTCCTTCATTAAGAATTTTGAAAGATGCAGACTTGGACGAAGATGAGTGGATTCAGACTAGGATGGATCAGTTAAATTTAATTAATGAGAAGAGGCTTACGGCTGTTTGTCATAGTCAGATGTATCAGAAGCATATGATCAAAGCCTTCAATAATTAAATCAAGCATCAGGTATATCAGGCTGGTGACTTGGTAATAAAGCGCATCATCCTACCACAGGGTGACCCCAGGGGCAAATGGAATCCTACCTACGAAGGACCATTTTTAATCAAGAAGATATTTTCGTGCGGTGCCATGATACTTACCACCATGGATGGTAAAGATCTTCCGCACCCTGTGAACGCGGACATAGTTAAAAGATACTATGCATAAAAAAACCCGCTAGGTTGACTGGCCTAGGAAAAAATAAGGGCATCTCAACGAACCAAAAGGGTTTGGGAAAAATCATGGATATATATATATATATATATATATATATATATATATATATATATATATATATATATATATATATATATATAAATTGTACACCCGGCAAGTCGAAAAACCTGAAAAGGCGGCTTGGGCAAAAAAGGGTATCCCGGTGGACTGAAAACCCGAAAGGGAGGTCCAAGAAAAAGTTAGGGATTAAAGCGTACGACTATGTCCTGTTGGATCACTCACAACCAGCTTTATTACCAACAACAAGTTCAAATGTTACAAATCAATTCAGTGAACTTCTTCTAACAACAAGGGATGTGATGCTCAAAGACATAGGGGCAATAACAGAGTTGAAACCCCACGAGATCATTTACACATAGCTATATATTTTCTACTCCTTTCATTTCACGACGATTTCCTCTTACTAGGATTTATGTCTCTTTATACAAAACTCGACTGTTTATAGGCAAACTATCAATATAAACATAATTTCAAAGTTTAAATTTTGTTTTACTTTTTCTGTTTTGTTTGCAAAAAACGTCCAATGACTAAATTGAATGAACATATCCATATGAACATGATTGTTAACAAAATATGCATAAAAAACAAGAATAAGTATTTACTTAAGACTTTAGGAGTCGCAGAAACTTTCTAGCCGTCCATAAATCCCACAGAGTAATCCCTAGTAAAGTTGCCCAACAGAGCAGTTTCCATAAGATAATCCCCCGCGGAATCAGTTTCCAAAAGATATTCCACGCAATCCTGAAATACTATAATTGTACTCCCTAGCAGATCCCCTAGCAGATAAAGGAGTATAATTTTTTTCCCCGACAATGTCGCCAACCTACGGAGTTTCAATCTTTAGTAAATTATGATAGCAACACAATTCACAGGAATTCTCTTCCTAGGATGAGTTTATTTCTCCAACACTGTAAAATCCCCTGCAGAATTCTCTTCTCCAGCCAGATTCAAATCCCTCAGCAAAGCATATTACTCAATAGAGTGTTTCTCCAACATGGTTTATTTCCCCAACAGGGTTTATTTCCCCAGTGCAATTTAGTCTCCCTAGTTTGAGTGTATCCCTCTGACTACTATAAATCACCGGCAAAACTTTTCTCTCCAGTAAAGGGTAGTCCTGACCACTATCCCCAGAGAGTTGCTATGAAATCAGAAACCAAACCAGGTATCAGTTAATCTTACCCTCCCCAGACGAGTCAACATCCATGTCGAAGAACTCAGTCAGATAGCACCTCAGAAGGTTATATATCTCCTTTATCCCCAATTAAGGTATATAAGAATTAAACTCCCCAGTAGAGCGATGAATGACCAATGTTCTTGAGTTCTTCTCCCCAAGCAGAAATCAACATTCCCCAACAGAGTTTCCTTAAACAGCAAGCCAGAATTCCCAGCACAGGCATTTTATGACAACATTGAAGATCACACATATTCCTCATCCCCAGCAGTTTGAAAATGGATGGAAGATGCCCTAAGGATTCAAAAGATTATAGGTCATTTCATAAATTCTACCAAACTTCACAAAGTCATAACTTTCTCATTTTTTGGACATTTTAAATGGTTCAAGTCTCAATATGTCATTCAAGAGATCTACTTCATGCCATCTTTTTTGGTCAAGAGAAAATTTCAAATGGAAGGCAATGTATGGATTCAAGATATTATAGGTCATTTTTGAAGAAAAAACTTAGAATTTTTCTAAGTACAAAAATCAACCTCTTTTTCTCAACTTTGACTCATCACAACTTTCAGCTCAAGAATCCAGTTGGTTCCATTCTTTACACATTGTAAAGTTTGTAATATCATCTTTCTAATGAATCAAGAACCAAGCTCTAAGACTTCCTAAATCGTGCACACAATTGATTTGAATATGGTACCTTGAAACTGAAGTTTTCTCCAAAGTCAGAATTTGAAATTCTTAATTTGGCCTCTAAACATAAAATTTCTGCGTGCTTTTGCTTCTAATCATGTTTAGTGAAATTCCAAAAGTGATTAGCACATTGAAACACAAGGATTGAGTGAGTTTTGATGCTAAACAGGTCACACGCTCCTCATGTATCTAGTTCACACGCTTTCCCTCCAAACTTCATCATTTCACACGCTTAAGCATTCCATCAGCTTCCCTATAAATAGAGGGTCATACCTCATTCATTTCTTCATGCTTAGAGAGCCAGAATCACCCCGTCAAACTTCCTATTGAACCCAATTTTCTGCAACTTTGAATTTTCTTTTACAACTTTCCTCAATCCATTTTCTTTGTCAATTCATCATCCTTGAACCTCTCTGAAGCTAACAGAAGAAGAACCAAGTTCTAAAACTTCTTAAATCGTGCTAGCTAAGTCAAGTTTCATAGCTCTGCATTTGAACTTCAATAGGTAGATTCCTTCACCAATTCTCTCAAATGTTGATACTGTTATAAAGCTCTCATCATTATGATTCTAGTCGCAACATTTATTTCCAATTGGAAGTGAGTTTTGGCCAGGAAATTTCAAATCCCTTTTCAAATTTTTCCATCCAAAACGACTGAGCTACACCTTACATAAATATTTTGCGAGGGTACCATTGGAATCGTCTTGAAGAGACGAAGCGAATGATATTGGTCTCGAGCTCTAATTTTACCATTTCAAATACCGGTCTCAAGCTCTAATTTTACCATTTTAGCCACACATTTTTTCATATCTGATTTTAATAAATGATTCCATGTGTTATTTCTTGAGGACCATGATATGCACAACGCGTCTGATCCATTGGATTAACTTACTAACGCGTTTTGACTCTCATCCATTGGTCTATATTTTTTTGACTTTATTTTTTATTTCTGATTTTTATATTTAATTGTTTTAAATTTCAAAAATTCATAGAAAATTCATTTAAAATTCAAAAAATCTAAAAAAAAATTCTTAAAAGTACTTTTGATTTTTCTCTTTCAGATTTTTATTTTTTCATAATTTTATTTTTTATTTTGATCTTTTTTTATAATTTTTCACTTTATTTTAGTTGTTTTAAATGTTTAAAAATAATTTTATTAATTTTTAAATTCTGAAAAAAATATGGAAGGATCCAATAATCTTTTGACAAATATTGGTGACCTCATTTTATATTTATTTATGACTTAAATTTTTTTTCACAATTTTTTGTTTATTTTGCCTATTTCTTTTAATTTTAAAAATAGTTGATGACTTGAGTTCAATTCTTATTTTTCTATGGTCTCATTGATTTTTTCTTAGATGTTTTGAATATAATTTATATTTTCCCCTTTTATTTTCATTTTAAAAAACCATTTTAAAAATATTTTTCTTTATTTTTAAATACAATTATATTTTGTGTATATTCTGGTTGATCTTGGACTATGAGATTTGGATCATGAGCTTTGTTAACATCATTGGATTCGTGGTGTTGAGTCTAACTCCACAAAAAATGGATGAGTGATTTTAATAATAGCTTGATTAAATTCTTTGATACAAATGTGGTTTAATTCTTATCTCTTCCCTATTCATCTTATCCTCTTCTTTTTGTACTAAATGTCGTTGGAGAATAACTTACATATCATTTCTCAAAACATATGGTACATAGATTGCTATTGACAGACCTCAAAATAGGTGCAACTTCTATATAAGTCCACTTACGATTGCTTAACATAGCGCTAAATGTTGTCCTGATTTGAGAAATGATCATTCGTGGCCCAAACCCATGTTTGTAAGCCCAAATATGTTAATTTGAATCCTTTGATCCAATAAACTTGAGATTCATTGTTAGGAGGCTTTGGTCTTATCAATCCTCTAATGAATTTTCATAAGCTTTGGTCAAAGTGAATCACTTAAACAGCATTGATCATTTATTGTTGCCATGAGAATTTTAAATGAATGATATACTTGACAAAAAGAAAATGAAACTTGTTGAGAGGATTTGATTTTATAAATCTTCTAATGAGTTTAAAATGAAAGTTTCAAGATGGTCATTCAACTAACATCTAATTTCTAACAATTGACTTTATTTTCTACTTTTACTTTAAGCACATTTATTTTAGCATTTACATTTCATGCTATTTTCATCTTTGCTCATTTGAGAATTTACTTTTATGTCATTTTTATTTTGCTCACTTGAGCTTTTCATTTCTTTTTGAAGATACTTAATAACCAACTCGAACAATAAAAAGCTTTAATGTTTCTTAAACTACTTGGTTACTATCCTTGGCATTATGGAGATTATGGACTTCTTAGACTTAGGATTAGAATCCATGATCTACCTTGAGACCTTGTGACCTCAATTGTTATTTTGTCTGGAATTCTTGGGGTTTATCCCAAGACATTGGGTTGTTTGTTTGCTTTGTGTGCGGGTTATTATGATTACATGCTTTGTCTGTGATCTTGAATTCATATGTATACAACCGTTACTCTACCCAATTTTAGTGAAGAATTAATGCAATCAAAGCTTGGTTTTCTTAAGAGGTTTATTATCTTTGCTTGTTTGGTTTCAAATCTTAAGGATGAGAATTCTACATTGACTCATTGTGTCAAGTGTTGACTTCTTGTTGGTTAGACGGTTCTTTTCCCTAGATTTTACCTTATTCTTTAGGATAGTCCCTTCATGTCCTCCAACCTTCTTTAATTTACAAAATCTACTCCCTCCTTTTGAAATCTCTTCTTGTTTTAAAACATGAACCGCTTTCACAATAAACTTAGACTTATGTCCATGCATTTTCAAAATATTTTCTTAATCAAACTTAAATCAATTTAATAATACCTTGGCATTTTTGTGAGAAGATTAAAAGTCAATTAATCTCATTCAAACTATTTTGCCACTTTGGCTTTTTACCTTAAAAATTTTCTCAAAAGATTAGACTCTTGTTAATCCTTGTAGTGATGCGAGCTACTATACTTCTACGATATGTAGTGAAGTGAGATATTTTCCACTTGTATGTTGAGTGAGGCTTTGTTGATTTTAAAATCTAAGCCATATCCTCCACTTTGAGATGACGTAAATTCTCCCTTCTCATAATCGTGGGTAGTAAGTATGTTTTCCACTCGGATAAGACGATGATGTCTCGTCTCTTAAAATTAACCAACACACTTGTGTTTTTTTTTTAATTTTAAGGGAGAACTACGAGTACCCTGATCCCTATTACACGAAAGATTATACGTGGGCATAAAAGGTTCGCTACCGCGGTGGGGGCAAAAATCATAAAATATACTTCTTTTCTCATCCCTACAATCTATTTTTGTATACAACTTTTATAGCCAAAATACACAGATTTTCAAAGAGGTTCCTGCGGAGTACCGTACATATTTAGGGTGCTAATACCTTCCCTTTGTATAAAAAACCCCCGAAGTTAGAGGCTCTCCCCCTCTTTTTGGTTTATTCGCTCTTATCCCATTCATTTGGAAACAATAAAGTGCGGTGGAGATTTTTTATTTGATTTGTGCGAGTCAAGTCAATCCAATGGCTTAGTCTCAACATTTCTACCGCTACAGAAAAAATGGAGACTTCACTGGGGAAATATCGACCTATTATTGGTCCATCCTTAAGTGGGTTGAGCCTATTTTGTTTATTTGGGTATGTGCTATTGGTTGTTTGTATATTATATGTTGTATATATGTTTGTATGAATTTTCATGGTTTTTAGGGTGCTTGGTGATTTCTCATAAGTCCTATACCCGGACTTGGGTAAACTTAAGATAGGACGGACGGTATGGTCATGTTAACTTTGAGGGAGTAATATCAAAAAAGGAGGCATGAGATCCCCCACTCAGTGAAGGCTCCTTTGAATGTAGTGTCGTTTACCGAGTAATCGGGAAGATGTGCTGCTTTCAACCTGGGAGTCTACTGAAATTGAGGACCGTAGAACATTTAACCCATCTTGGCCTTTTAGATATAGTGCGAAAGCTATGACGGAGTAATCCGGAAATGTCTGGCACGCGATACTACGCTTTGACGAGTTCTTCCTTAGAATATTGCTAATTACTGAGTCAATCAAGACGTTGGTAATATCTGAAGGAAGGATGTAGACTCTGGGAACCTCTAAAACCTTGTTCGGAAGGTGATAAAATTTTATATCATACCTTATGGGTAGTACCTTCAACCTCATGCTCGTGACGTTGAACCTATGAACCTTGTGTTTGTGATCTTGTGTGTGATTGTTGCATCATGCATTCATGCACCCATGAGCATCTTCTAAAAATATTTTGTTTCAAGGGACTTAAAAGTTGACTCTTTGTGAATACCTTAGGTACTTTTTGACCACGAATCTTGGAAAAAGAAAGACTGGGAAGTACAGTTTCAAAGATCCCAACATAGATGAGTTGATGAGTCTGATTCCCGAGATCGAGAGTTCTACAGGTTTTCGGAGGAAGTATGGATCCATCATTTCTCTTATGAAGCTCAGTATGAAGGAGGGTGTTCTCTCGACTTTAGTCCAATTCTATGATCGGATATAACGATGCTTTACTTTCCCTGATTATCAGTTTATGCCTACATTGGAAGAGTATTCTTATCTACTGGGTGTACCTATTATCGATCTCATTCCTTTTAATTGTTTGGAGGGGGATCCAAAATCCCATGAGATTGCTGCTTTGATCCATTTGGGAAAGTCTCGGGTTGAAGCCCATATGACTATCAAAAGAGGGATTAGAGGATTACCTTGTCAATTCTTATTAGAGAAATCTTCCTACTTTGCTAGGATGAAGAGTACAGTTGCTTTTGAGGCCATCTTTTCTCTACTTGCTTATGGATTGTTCTTATTCCCTAATGTCGACAAATTTATGGATATCAATGCCATCAGGATCTTTATGATTGGGAAACCAGTCCCTACATTATTAGGTGATGCTTATTAATCTATTCATCTTCTGGATTCTTATCATGGAGGGATGATTATTTGTTGTACGCCTTTGTTGTATTAGTGGTTTATTTCTCACTTACCTCAGCCTGATGCTTTCTGGGATGTCAGGGAGGAGCCTCGTTGAGATCCGAAGATTATGGTCCTCACTCATTCAGATATTGTTTGGTATCATCAGGCTTACCATGATGTATAGATTATCGATAGTTATGGTAGTTTCCTCAATGTACCTCTTCTTGGTATAAAGGGAGGAATTAATGACAACCCTGTTCTTGCACGACGACAACTTGGATATCCAATGAGGGATAAGCCAAATAGTATTCATTTGAGTGGTTTCATCATTAAAGAGGAAGAAGTTTATAAGGAATCTAAGGAGAAGATTGCAAAAGCTTGGCGTCATGTTCACAGGAAGGGTAGAAAGGACTTGGGACCTAGAGGGGTTGTTTATTTGGAGCCTTATCTTCAGTGGGTACAAGCAAGAGTTACCCAATTGAAGATTTCGTATTCCCATTAAGCACCCATTCCTGATATGTTTGTGAGGACTACTCCTCCCCTATTAGATGATGTGGAAGAAGAGCTTGCCCTAGTCAGGATGCAGCAGGAGAAGGAAGCTTGGAAGAATAAGTGTTAGACTTTGGAGGTGTCCTACCGAGCAGACCTAAAGGAGAATGATGATCTGATCGAGATTCTTGAGAGTCGCGCTATAGAGATGATTGATGGGATAGATGATTTGTTTTCCACTAGAGCTCAGCCAGGACCTAGTTGCTCACTTCCCGACTCTAGTGATTGGAAATAGGTTGCCGATAGGTATGCATAAGAGAACAAGCGGTTGAAGGCTCAACTTACAAGACTCACAGGGAAGCATCAACGTGTGGAGTGATCTTCATAAGCTTTGCTTTCTTAGGATATTAGATTTTATCTTCATCTTGTACTAAGAAGTTGTAATCCGTTTTGAAGTTATTATAATGAGATTTTGAGTATTTCAAATGTGTTAGCACTTTGATATTTGCAAATTATCTATAAATATTTCAGTTCCTTGAAATATTAATAATAAAACAAATCATGTGAATTGCATATCAGGCATCATATTGAACATACTTCTTGCATTTCTATTCATATCCAGGTGTCTTACTGAGCTTCTTTACTTCATTCAACAAGTTGTCTCACCAGTACAATACTCGGGCTAACTCTAGAAAGAAGATGGATAATCTAAAACAAGAGAATCGCGAGATGAGCGTAGAAGTTACTTCTCTGAAGGCTGGTATGGCCAATGTCATTTCTTTGATGGAATCGTTGGTGGCATCTCAAAATCAGCCACCACTTGCTCAGTCTTAACAGACAACGGTTACTTATGAAGCTCCGACAGTTCCTATTTCTGCTACTCCGGTTACTGTTGTTCAGAATCGTATTCCTCCGGGTTGTCCATGGGGAATGCCAGAGAACTTCACCCCAGAAGATTATAATCATGATAATCAAGTTTCTCCTCTTTCTCAGGCTGCTGCTGCTCATGTACCTTGTTGTACCCCAAAATTTGCCCTCCCATATCCTTCAAGATTTACAAAGAGCATGCTTCAAAATATCCCAAGGGTTGCACAGTCCAATGGCCTCCTAACAGTCAAAATTAGGGTTTTGGTTCTGGCAAAGAAATTGAAGTTTCCAAGGGTCCAAACAAGTCCCACATGCCTATAAACATTGTCAAGCATCCTTAGGCCAAGTTTTAAGACTCACAACACAAAATTGCAAAGTCAAAAACCCGAATTGCTCAACAGTCAACTGTAGGGGCAAAATGGTCATTTGACAGTCAAAAGTCCAAATTTTTGGTCAACATCTTATTTTGAAGCCACAAACATCATTTGATCAATTCTTGATCATGATTCTCAAAGCATGGCTCAAAAAGTCTCAAGATGCAAAAGTTTCTATTTTTGGACAATTGAAAAAGTCAACTGCAAATTGACCAGGGCATAACTTCCACATGGTTTATCAGATAAATTCCATCCAAAGCTCATTTTGAAGAGAATGACATTTCCTACAACTCCTATTCACACTTCAAGTCCAAGAAATGCTCTCACAAAAAGTTATCAATCTCAACATTATAGGTCATTTTCAAAAGTCAACAAAAAGGCACTTTAAGTCAAAGACCATAACTTGAGATTGGTAAATCAAAATGACATGGGACCAAAGTCATTGGTTAGAGGACTTCAAGACCTTTCCAAAATGTCCAAGAACATGATCAAAGCTTAAATATTGAGCAAGATATGCCTTGTGGAAGTTGGGAAATTTTTGGGAATTTTGAAAAGTCAACCTTGCTTCAAATGCCTCAAAATTGCTAATGGGCCTCAATTTCTTCCAAGAATCATCACCCAAAAGCTATGCACGACCCATTGACCCAAAGGGGAGTTATTTTCTTATTTTTAATTAATTAATTGAGTTTTTAATTCTATTAATTCATTTAATTAAAATTAAATATAAGAAAAATACTAAAATATGTTTGCCAAATCTTTTTATGCAGCATTTGCACTCTTTATTCACTCAAGATTTCGTGCACATCCAAAAGGGAAAGAATCTCCCATGAGTGGCAATGTTTTGATGAAAAAAGATTGAAAAAAGATGCTTGAAAAATCAAATATGGAAACATTGATTCAAATGGATTTTGGGCTTTGTTTTTGACCTAATTCATTCCTCATACATAATTTCTTTGTCACTTGGTATACACACTAGTTTCTAGTACATAAACCACACAAAAAAGCTCCTGTTATCTTTAACCAGTTTCCTCTTGTTCACGAAAAAAAATCTCCTTTTGGTCACATACACAAACTTCTACGTACCCACTTTGTGTATACAACCATTTTCCAAAACCATAATCTGCAAACTTGTTTTTACAGAATAAGATATTCCTGAAAAAAAGCAGCAACCTTCAAATTAATTCACTAAAAAACCATACAAAAATTCGTGAATTCATAACATCTGGAATTTTAAGAAAATCAGTCCCCATTTGCTTTATGATTGTCACCATGTACTAATTCCATTTTTGCAGGGAAGAGAAGAAATAAAAACGCAATAATTTTTTGTGTGCTTGTATTTAACTTGATTTTGCAGGTTACTAAGTAAGCCGGTAACAACCGACATCATAAAATCGACGGAAAAACTGCGCATCACCGTGAAGCTCTTGTCCGGTTCAGATCTCCGCCCAAGAGACACCACGGTGCCAAACCTATCCCGACGAAAGTTCTGCAGCCGTACATCCGTCCTGCAACCGTTGCAAAACTGACCATATGCAAGTTGCGACCAACAAACGCGAATCCCCACCACGACATTCATAGAACACTCCCTCCCTAGATCGGAACCACCAACTGCGACCACGAACTCCACGCGTCGGGAGCTGTTTTGACCGGCCACCGTAGATCGACACGAGCCGCTTCCAGTTGTGGATTCCTTAACTCACACTCCCAGCCCCTCTCGACAACCGGCTCCGTCATTGACTACGTCGTACGTGCTTTGTCTCTGATCCTCACCAACAACCGTTGACATCTACTACCTCCACGCGATCGCAACATCTGCGAAATCACACTCACAACATCAGCGTCGGAGCACTTCCAGCACCGCCGGTCCCTCATCGTCACCATCACCACTGTGATGCCCTCACCATCTCCACTTTGTCGAGCCTCTGAAACGGATCACCGTCCAAATTTCAACCGCCGATTGAAGGAGATTTGTCTTGTTTTTGGGGACTAATATGTTTTTTTCCTTTTAAGATCAGTAGAAAGAAGAGAACAATGTATTATTATTGAAGAATGGGGAGAAGCAAATTTGAAGACATCACCGCAAATGTTTGCGTTTTCGTGGGGTTCTTTCAAAGCAGAGAGAAAATATACTTTATATGTGTTTACAGTATTATTATATCACATTATTTTGTTATTTTCTCTTATTTTTTTTTATTTTATTTTAGCCTTAGGTATAAGCTACGTGTTTTAGTGTTATGGTACAGGTTTCAATTTGAGATTTCATGTCAAGATATGGTCCATCCCCTCACGTTCAATTCATATGTGCTATTTTTTCCCAGTAGTACACCATACGCCTAACATCTTGGCACGCCACATGTCACCAGAGGTCAATCCAAAGGCTATCACGTGAATTCCACCGTATGCATTAGTCAGCTGTTCCTCACACAAGTCTGAAAAAGTCAAAAAAAGGCCTCATTCAATGGGCCTAATTGCTGCAAATATACCTCCGAATGGGGCAGATACCCCCCAATGTTTGTACATCTTTTTAATTTCTCTTATTTTCTTTTCTATTTTTTTTAATTCTTTTGATCACCTTTTATTTAATTTATTTCAAATAATTTTCATAAGACACAAAAAAATCAGAAAGTCAAAAAATAAAATATGTTTTATTATTTAATTCACTAGATATTTTATTTTTGTAAATAAATTTAGCTAATTAATTTAGTTCTAATTTAAGGTTTAAATTTTAATATTTTCTTAATAACTAAAAAATATAAAAATTAGGGTTTCTAGCATTTCTACCTTTTTTCTCAATAATTAAATTTTTCTTTTTTACCATTATTAATTATTATATTTTTGTAAATAAGTTTGTCATTAAATAATTAGGTTAAATTAGGTCTAACTTAAACATTTTTCTTTAATGAATTAAAAACAATTTAGAACTAGTTTTTTTTTTGTTTGACTTTTAATTCTAATTAATTCTCTTTAATTCCATAAATACAAAAACTCCAAAAAAAAAGATAAGTTCCTTTCTCTATTTAATTTAATTAAACTTAATAATTTCAATTCAATTCCTTAAAGGGTCCAACGCCCTCGCACTCTCGATTTTTATTTCTTTTCGCATCTATTTTTATTTCTTTTGTGGATTTCATGTAATTGCCCCAAAGCTTTGTAATAAGTAAATAGGACATTTATTTTCCGTATTTTATTTATTCAAATCGGGTCTTGGTTTAATTTGGCGATGTAGACCCGCTCCTTTGTAATAGCGTAGGACTTTTATCTTCCCGCACCTTTTAACTGTTAATAATCCCATGAAAGAATGTATGCCAATAATAAAATCAAAGCGTAGAACACTCAATGCATGATCAAGATAACATATAATTGAAAATGACACACAATTCACACACCACTCCTAGGGTACGCCTCACTGTTGCCTTGCCCCTCGAAACGTGGTCGTCGAGTAGAGGACGTCTTAGTAAGTCCTCATGTCCATGAACATGGCATGGGGGTAGCTTCTAAGGTGTCTTCCTATTGCTCTGGTGACCACACTGTCCCTAATCCTCGAATTGACCCGAACCCCTCCAATGGTGGTGCTACCTACCTCTCAATGGTGGGATGGCACTATCTTAAGGACATTTACACAGACTAATTCCTTAGGGTAGGTAGATGACTCGTAGATACTTTCTCTAATTTAAAACAAAATCAAAAAAACTTCTTTTCACACCGTCACTTTTCAAAAAGCTTTCAAAAACAACTTTTCAAACACTCTTGAGGACTGATACAAAAGTCGAACTGAAATTTTAAACGGAACATTTTCAAACTCACTCACACTTTGAAAAGCAAACAAACATTTTGAAAACACAAATGAGCAAGTATCTAAGAGCCCATGGATAACCATGGATAGAAAGGGTGCTAACACCTTCCCTTTCTATAAATCTACCTCCTGAACCGAGAACAATCTCATAAGGAATTTTTCTGTGCTTTTGTCCTTTCCTTGTTGGAGAAAATAAAAGACTGTGGCGACTCTTGCTTCCGCGACATTTCGCGAACCAGCGCTAAACAGTCAGTTCCAGATCCACCAATCACAGAACTGGCGACTCTGCTGGGGATACTTATAAAGTGAGGTGTACCTTAGGATAGTTCATAACTATGTTTTCAATTGTATTGACTTGTTTGCTTTAAATTGTAGGGTGCATCGGAGTTACATAGATCCTAACTCGGATCTGGGGATACCTTATTTAGGTAGCATAAGCTGTGAGGGACCTGTCCGGCGTAGACCGACATGGGTGAAGCAGTGGCTACGTTGGTGTGGCACCTTGGTCTGTACTGATATCCCTTGTGTTGCAACGAGGAGAATATGGGTCTTCTAAGGAGTCATTAAGCACCAACAGACCTTAGAACCTTAAATGACACAACTTGGCCAATGGAACAGTAGCAGTATGCTACGCCCCTTGAGGCTAAACTCTCGTGATGGTTCTGGCCGCAAGAAAAGATTGCGATGCTGGAGTTATGACCGATTGAGGGTAGTCAATGATATTGGGATCCTTTAAGAACCCGATTACTTTTGATAGGACAAGTATGAACCAACAAACTGAAAGAGGGTAATACCTAGACCCCATGCTGGCCTAAACTCTAAGGGTTTCTCTTGTGTGACTTGTGTGCCTTCCAACTTGATTATTTGCATGCTATCTGACATTTGAGTTTCTTGCAGGTTTTGTTTACAGTCCTTAATTGGGACTCATAACAGGGTTTACCTACGTTACCCCATGCATAGCATAACATCATACCATTGCATACATCTTGCATAAGGACTAATCCGTTTCAAGGATCTCAAGGGCTTGTGATGCAGGTCTTGATAAACCAACTGTCCAGCAAGGGGGAAAGGGGATTTATTTTCCTCTAGCCAAGGTTGTCAGGGGCTATGACCCACTTGATATGGTGAGCCTTGACCCTTGAAGAAGGATTGTCAGCAGCATGGAGTTCCTTCAATCAAGCTACAAATCCAAATGCTAACAATCTTCTTGTTTACCCCGCGAGATCCTTGAAAACATTGAATACATATAATACATATCATTGCATTACAGGTACCCTCTTGACAGGTCACTCACCATCTTCGCTGTTTATTTCAGCAATGGCTTTCCAACCGGACAACCAAGACCTCCAGGCTCAAAACGCCCAACTGCGAGAAATGTTCTTGAACCTATCCAGGGGGCAAGAAGAAATAAAGACTCTCCTCACCAGGAACTTGACCTTAGGGAATGCAGGGGGCATCAGGAACGATCAGCTGGAAGGGCTACAAATTGAGTTGGAAACCATGAAGATCCAAATGATGGGGAAGCTGATGGGCCAGATGACTCTCATTCAGGATTTAGCTCAAAAACAAGAAGAGCTCAGGGTCCTCGTCACCAAGCTGCTTCCAAATGATCAAGTAGCTCCAACAACTAGGGTTGAAGTCCCAGTCATCATTCAACCATAGGCGGGGCGAGAAGGCAAGGGAAAATCTCCCCAGCCTGCTTCAAGGTCACGAGCCCAGCCTCAACGGAGTAGTCGGCGTAAGCGAAATACGCCTGAAAGACATTTCTCTGAAACTGATATACCATCATCCTTTATACTGAAGCGCTTGCTGGAGGTCAATCTGATCACTCTAAAGGACCCTCCTAAGAATCCCAACAGGACACCTTCGAGGTATAACCCCGACACCCGCTGCGCTTATCATTCAGACAGCCCGGGGCATGCCACGGACGACTGTTGGACCTTGAAGAACAAAATCCAGGACTTAATTGACAAAGGGGTGATAGAGTTCATGACGGATGGCGAGATGAAAATCTTCCACTGAGAATTCCCCATTTGAGATGACTATCTCAAACTAGAAAATTTTTGTTCAGTAGAATTTTTCAAGTTGTAATTCCCTTTTGATTGTTCAAACATTTGTTCACTATTAAACGTTGTTATTTCATTAATGCATCGCATATGTCTGTTTTGAAGCAATATATTCGCATTTATTATGCTTAAAACTGTTTTCATTTTTTTGTGATGATCAATGCTCGGTTAACAATTCTAAGCCTCTTGAGGGAGGATGACGAAAACGATACCACAATCTTTACAGTATGCTTTTGAACAGACCCCGCTGATGAGGTACATGCATTGTTTCAATTCCTAAACACTGGAGTTATAAAGAAGATAATCCCTCGTCAATCCCTTTGAGCCAAAGAAGTAGGAGTTTTTCTTTTCAAAAATTTAAACCCTTAATCATAACCTGGGGCAGGGTAGTTCTCTCAGTTGATCCAAGTGCATAACAAATGGCACCAGAGAGGTCCTTACAAAAAAAAGAAGACAGTGATGACTCCGAATTATCATAAGGATAGGCAGTCACTATATCTCAAAAATAAAAACCCAATAAGTCAAAACCTATGAAGGAGACTTACAAAACTGGGGCATCCCGCTGACTGTAATCACAAAAAGAAACAGTTCAGGCAAAATTTAGGGATAATGAAATCAAAAAGAAAGAGGTCATACGAACCCTCAACAAGAACAAAAATGACTGCCTATTCAGAATAAATCATCAATATCTGAACCATCATTGGAACATCAGGACAAAGACTCAAACAAAGTCTAACGCACGATCAACTGAGCTTAGGTTTGAAGAACATCACGAAGAACGGGTGGGTACAACTAATTTGAGCCTTTATCCTTTGTTTCATAAACCGTGAACCAGGCCATGTTATAACCCTCAAAAGTCCTAGCTGAAGCACAGGTTAGTTCGAAAGCATACTGTACGAAAGGTATCCTGACTCCTTAAGGCTTGCGGTAAAATAACGAGTTGACATCACTGTTTTACAAAATTCACTTGTTTTTACTAAAAAAGGATGCATTTTCAAAATCTTCAAGACAGACATAAGCTTTGCATTTTTGATATAACATTGTTTGCATATGACTATTTGTTTAAACAGCAGGGAAATTCGCACGATGAATACCTAGTGAACGAAAGCACTTCCAATCAAGGGGTAGACGTGATTATGGTCCATCATCTGGGGCAATTAAGTCAAGACTCAGAGAATCTCTCAAGGCCAATCAGCTTGGGGCAAATCTCCGCCCGAGTCACTTGGGGCATTCCAGCAACGAATCTTGCCTAATCGAAGATCTTCTGGTGGCATGGCAACACAATAACAGGGGCACCTCCCTACATCCTGAGAGCGTGGACATAGTCGAAAAAATACTGCGCATAATCAAAGACCCGCTAGGTTGACACACCTAGGCAAAAATAAGGGCTTCCCGGTGAACGAAAAGGGTTCGGGCAAAAATAAGGGATGAAAAAGAAAATTTGTACACCCGGCAAGTCGAAAACCTGAAAAGGCGGCTTGGGCAAAAATGGGTATCCCGGTGGACTGAAAACCCGAAAGGGCGGTCCAGGCAAAAATTAGGGATCAAAGCGTACGACTATGTCCTGGAGTCTCGTCACCTGTCTACCAGAAGATTTGTCAATTACCCCCACAGGTGCCTTCTCCCACTGAAACTGGGGCAGTAATGAGTCGTCCAAGCGATCTAATTGCTCTATCCACAAGATACAAGGTATGATCAGCTGAAGAAGGTAACCAATATACCTTAATTCCCCAGAGAGTGAGCCAGCAAGTCAATACACTCTCCCAAGCAGAATTATCCCGTCAAGCCTTAAGGAAGTTGGGTATTCTCCAGCAGATCTCAACATTCCCCAGCGCCATATACAGATATTCTTAACAAGCATCCCCGGCAGTCTTGATCTAAGATTGTTCCCCGGCGGCATACCAGACATCCAGCGGAGCCACTTCCCCAATATATCTCAAAAATTTCCCCAGGAGAGTCCAATCAAGATTCCCCAGGAAAGTTTGAATCATCTCCCCGACAGGAAGCTTATCCCTAGTAGATTCTGGAAGCTTTCCCCCCGCAGAGCACGAACGCGTCTCCCGACTTTATTCAAAGGTTATTTCCCTACCAGGATATAACTGGGTTATCTTCAGCCAAAAGACACGGAAAGATCGTCCTCGGCGAAGTCTTCCTATCCCCAGCGGAGTCTATTAACACTTCCAACCCAACAATGGTATCTCCAGCGAAGTTACCATCAATATCCTAGCAAAGTACCTCTCTCCCCACAGAGTATTATTCCCCAACAAGATCGCTAGAATAATTTTCTCCCCGTAGAGTAATCCATTCGTCAAGTTTATTCCCCAACGGAGTTATCTTCTCCTACCGGTATTCTTGCAACTATCATCCCCAGCGGAAACAGCAAAGCACTATTCTCCAACATCAACCCAGGATGTGACTTCCCGACACCCGTCAAGAATTTACTTTCCTAAACAAAAACATACATTCATAAACATCGCATTTCCATACATTATGGCATGCATATACGCATCATATCGTACAATCTCATTTACATTGAGAAAATCATTGCTTGATCCATATCATGCATTGCATATGACTGACCTTTACCTTTCAGGAAAGATCCAGTTAAGTTCTCAGCTATTCCAAGACTTTCGTTTGGTTCAGTTAAATCGATTCTAAGATTTTTCTGATTCTTATCCATTCAAAGTTAATCCAAGACCTTGCCTGGTTCAGTTAAATCGATTCTTAAAGATTTTTCTGATTCTTATCCAGTCAAAGGCCTTCTCTGGTTCAGTTAGATCGACCCTAAGATCTCCCTGATTCTTATCCAGTTGAAGATTCCAAGACCTTGTCCGATTCAGTTAAATTGACCCTAAGATTTTTCTGATTCTTATCCAGTCAAAGGCCTTCTCTGGTTCAGTTAGATCGACCCTAAGATCTCCCTGATTCTTATCCAGTTGAAGATTCCAAGACCTTGTCCGGTTCAGTTAAATCGACCCTAAGATTTTCCTGATTCTTATCCAGTCAAAGGCCTTCTCTGGTTCAGTCAGATCGACCCTAAGATCTCCCTGATTCTTATCCAGTTGAAGATATTCCAAGACCTTGCCCGGTTCAGTTAAATCGACTCCTAAAGATTTTTCTGATTCTTATCCAGTCAAAGGCCTTCTCTAGTCCAGTTAAATCGATTCCTAATGATTTTTCTAATGAAGACTCAGTAGAAGATATCCAAGATTCTCTCACCGTTACTGTTGAGGTAGTAATCGCCCCAAGATTCTCTCAGCGTTCCTGTTGAGGTAGTAATCGTCCAAGGTTCTCTCACCGTCCCGTTGAGGTAGTAACCATCCTTGATTCATTCATCACCTTTTGAAGCTCCAGACTCGATTTCTGTATCTCGCCAGGGCACGTCTGAAGAGTTCAAAAATCTGATTCCTGTAACCAACCAGGATACGTCTATACAAAGAGTTTGAAGACCAGCTCCTGTAACAGGCCATGTAATCATCTTCTTTTTCAGGTACGCAAGTTCTCGCTAAGGAATCTCTTACGCGATCGACACCCAGATGGCATCTATAAGCCCATCCACATATCCATCACCTCTCAGCATGGCATCTATAAGCCCATCTTCCTATCCATCATCTCTTCCAAATGGCATCTGTAAGCCCATTCCCGCCATCACGTTGCCGATACTCTACTATGCGAGCGCAAATTTCTGGGCACTCTAGTGTTCAATCATCTTCCACCTTCGGATTACGAAATGCACGTCAGCCAATCTGCATCCCAGGTTTAAGAAGATTGAACAGGGGCAACTGTTGTACCCCAAAATTTGCCCTCCCATATCCTTCAAGATTTACAAAGAGCATGCTTCAAAATATCCCAAGGGTTGCACAGTCCAATGGCCTCCTAACAGTCAAAATTAGGGTTTTGGTTCTGGCAAAGAAATTGAAGTTTCCAAGGGTCCAAACAAGTCCCACATGCCTATAAACATTGTCAATCATCCTTAGGCCAAGTTTCAAGACTCACAGCACACAATTGCACAGTCAAAAACCCTAATTGCTCAACAGTCAACTGTAGGGGCAAAATGGTCATTTGACAGTCAAAAGTCCAAATTTTTGGTCAAAATCTTATTTTGAAGCCACAAACATCATTTGATCAATTCTTGATCATGATTCTCAAAGCATGGCTAAAAAAGTCTCAAGATGCAAAAGTTTCTATTTTTGGACAGTTGAAAAAGTCAACTGCAAATTGACCAGGGCATAACTTCCACATGGTTTATCAGAAAAATTCCATCCAAAGCTAATTTTGAAGAGAATGACATTCCCTACAACTCCTCTTCACACTTCAAGTCCAAGAAATGCTCTCACAAAAAGTTATCAATCTCAACATTATAGGTCATTTTCAAAAGTCAACAAAAAGGCACTTTAAGTCAAAGACCATAACTTGAGATTGGTAAATAAAAATGACATGGGACCAAAGGAATTGGTTAGAGGACTTCAAGACCTTTCCAAAATGTCCAAGAACATGATCAAAGCTTAAAAATTGTGCAAGATATGCCTTGTGGAAGTTGGGAAATGTTTGGGAATTTTGAAAAGTCAACTTTGCTTCAAATGCCTCAAAATTGCTAATGGGCCTCAATTTCTTCCAAGAATCATCACCCAAAAGCTATGCACGACCCATTGACCCAAAGGGGAGTTATTTTATTATTTTTAATTAATTAATTGAGTTTTTAATTCTATTAATTCATTTAATTAAAATTAAATATAAGAAAAATACTAAAATATGTTTGCCAAATCTTTTTATGCAGCATTTGCACTCTTTATTCACTCAAGATTTCGTGCACATCCAAAAGGGAAAGAATCTCCCATGAGTGGCAATGTTTTGATGAAAAAAGATTGAAAAAAGATGCTTGAAAAATCAAATATGGAAACATTGATTCAAATGGATTTTGGGCTTTGTTTTTGACCTAATTCATTCCTCATACATAATTTCTTTGTCACTTGGTATACACACTAGTTTCTAGTACATGTACCACACAAAAAAGCTCATGTTTTTTTTAACCAGTTTCCTCTTGTTCATGAAAAAAAATCTCCTTTTGGTCACATACACAAACTTCTACGTACCCACTTTGTGTATACAACCATTTTCCAAAACCATAATCTGCAAACTTATTTTTACAGAATAAGATATTCCTGAAAAAAAGCAGCAACCTTCAAATTAATTCACTAAAAAACCATACAAAAATTCGTGAATTCACAACATCTGAAATTTTCAGAAAATCAGTCCCCATCTGCTTCATGATTGTCACCATGTACTAATTCCATTTTTGCAGGGAAGAGAAGAAATAAAAACGCAATAATTTTTTGTGTGCTTGTATTTAACTTGATTTTGCAGGTTACTAAGTAAGCCGGTAACAACCGACATCATAACTTCGACGGCAAAACTGCGCATCACCGTGAAGCTCTTGTCCGGTTCAGATCTCCGCCCAAGAGACACCATGGTGCCAAACCTATCCCGACGAAAGATCTGCAGCCGTACATCCGTCCTGCAACCGTTGCAAAACTGACCATACGCAAGTTGCGACCAACAAACGCGAATCCCCACCACGACATTCGTAGAACACTCCCTCCCTAGATCGGAACCACCAACTGCGACCACGAACTCCACGTGTCGGGAGTTGTTTTGACCGGCCACCGTAGATCGACACGAGCCGCTTCCAGTTGTGGATTCCTCAACTCACACTCCCATCCCCTCTCGACAACCGGCTCCGTCATTGACTACGTCGTACGTGCTTTGTCTCTGATCCGCGCCAACAACCGTTGACATCTACTACCTTCACGCGATCGCAACATCTGCGAAATCACGCTCACAACATCAGCGTCGGAGCACTTCCAGCACCGCCGCTCCCTCATCGTCACCATCACCACTGTGATGCCCTCACCATCTCCACTTTGTCGAGCCTCTGAAACGGATCACCATCCAAATTTCAACCGCCGATTGAAGGAGATTTGTCTTGTTTTTGGGGACTAATATGTTTTTTTCCTTTTAAGATCAGTAGAAAGAAGAGAACAATGTATTATTATTGAAGAATGGGGAGAAGCAAATTTGAAGACATCACCGCAAATGTTTGCGTTTTCGTGGGGTTCTTTCAAAGCAGAGAGAAAATATACTTTATATGTGTTTACAGTATTATTATATCACATTATTTTGTTATTTTCTCTTTTTTTTATATTTTATTTTAGCCTTAGGTATAAGCTACGTGTTTTAGTGTTATGGTACAGGTTTCAATTTGAGATTTCATATCAAGATATGGTCCATCCCCTCACGTTCAATTCATATGTGCTGTTTTTTCCCAGTAGTACACCATACGCCTAACATCTTGGCACGCCACATGTCACCAGAGGTCAATCCAAAGGCTATCACGTGAATTCCACCGTATGCATTAGTCAGCTGTTCCTCACACAAGTCTGAAAAAGTCAAAAAAAGGCCTCATTCAATGGGCCTAATTGCTGCAAATATACCTCCAAATGGGGCAGATACCCCCCAATGTTTGTACATCTTTTTAATTTCTCTTATTTTCTTTTCTATTTTTTTTTAATTCTTTTGATCACCTTTTATTTAATTTATTTCAAATAATTTTCATAAGACACAAAAAAATCAGAAAGTCAAAAAATAAAATATGTTTTATTATTTAATTCACTAGATATTTTATTTTTGTAAATAAATTTAGCTAATTAATTTAGTTCTAATTTAAGGTTTAAATTTTAATATTTTCTTAATAACTAAAAAATATAAAAATTAGGGTTTCTAGCATTTCTACCTTTTTTCTCAATAATTAAAATTTTCTTTTTTACCATTATTAATTATTATATTTTTGTAAATAAGTTTGTCATTAAATAATTAGGTTAAATTAGGTCTAACTTAAACATTTTTCTTTAATGAATTAAAAACAATTTAGAACTAGTTTTTTTTTTTGTTTGACTTTTAATTCTAATTAATTCTCTTTAATTCCATAAATACAAAAACTCCAAAAAAAAAGATAAGTTCCTTTCTCTATTTAATTTAATTAAACTTAATAATTTCAATTCAATTCCTTAAAGGGTCCAACGCCCTCGCACTCTCGATTTTTATTTCTTTTCGCATCTATTTTTATTTCTTTTGTGGATTTCATGTAATTGCCCCAAAGCTTTGTAATAAGTAAATAGGACATTTATTTTCCGTATTTTATTTATTCAAATCGGGTCTTGGTTTAATTTGGCGATGTAGACCCGCGCCTTTGTAATAGCGTAGGACTTTTATCTTCCCGCACCTTTTAACTGTTAATAATCCCATGAAAGAATGTATGCCAATAATAAAATCAAAGCGTAGAACACTCAATGCATGATCAAGATAACATATAATTGAAAATGACACACAATTCACACACCACTCCTAGGGTACGCCTCGCTGTTGCCTTGCCCCTCGAAACGTGGTCGTCGAGTAGAGGACGTCTTAGTAAGTCCTCATGTCCATGAACATGGCATGGGGGTAGCTTCTAAGGTGTCTTCCTATTGCTCTGGTGACCACACTGTCCCTAATCCTCGAATTGACCCGAACCCCTCCAATGGTGGTGCTACCTACCTCTCAATGGTGGGATGGCACTATCTTAAGGACATTTACACAGACTAATTCCTTAGGGTAGGTAGATGACTCGTAGATACTTTCTCTAATTTAAAACAAAATCAAAAAAACTTCTTTTCACACCGTCACTTTTCAAAAAGCTTTCAAAAACAACTTTTCAAACACTCTTGAGGACTGATACAAAAGTCGAACTGAAATTTTAAACGAACGTTTTCAAACTCACTCACACTTTGAAAAGCAAACAAACATTTTGAAAACACAAATGAGCAAGTATCTAAGAGCCCATGGATAACCATGGATAGAAAGGGTGCTAACACCTTCCCTTTCTATAAATCTACCTCCTGAACCGAGAACAATCTAATAAGGAATTTTTCTGTGCTTTTGTCCTTTCCTTGTTGGAGAAAATAAAAGACGGTGGCGACTCTTGCTTCCGCGACATTTCGCGAACCAGCGCTAAACAGTCAGTTCCAGATCCACCGATCACATACCTCCTATGATGCATATTAATCCTCCTGCTAGAAATGAGATTCACTATGTTGCACCTTCTTCGGTGAAAGTTGTATCATTTGGTAATGATGAAGTTTATCGCCGTATTTCTCCACCATGAGAAATCTTGGTTGTCTATGATCGAATGGACGATTTTCAGGATCTGTTTGATAAAATGCTGAAAGAGTTGAAGGCCCTCAGAGGAAAAGAATTGTTTGGGCAGAATGTGAATGATCTATGTTTGGTTCCAAATGTGAATATACCTGCAAAGTTCAAAGTACCAGAATTTGAATAGTACAAGAGCAATACTTGTCCTCGTGCTTACTTAGTGATGTATGTGATAAGGATGTCTACCCACACCGATGATCAACGCTTATTGATTCACTTTTTCCAAGATAGTTTGACTGGTGCAATATTTAAATGGTATATGAGCCTAGATAGTGCCAATATTCATACTTTCGACAACTCGGGTGAAGCGTTTATTAGACAGTACAAATATAATATGGACATGGCGCCTGACCATGATAAACTCAAGGCAATGGTCTAGAAGGATAAAGAGTCATTTGAGGAATATGCTCAGAGATAGAGTGAAGTAGCTGCCCAGGTGATTCCTCCAATGGAAGAAAAAGAGATGATGAAGATTTTTCTAAAAACTCCAAGTGCTTTCGATTATGAAAGAATGGTGGCGAGTGTGCCAAGTGATTTTACTGAGATGGTGGATATGGGAGTTCATTTGAAAGAAGCTGTAAGAGAAGGTCGCTTGACAAGAGGTAAAAATTCCGGCAGTGCGAAGAAACCATCATACAGGTTTTTTAAAAACAAAGAAGGAGAAATATATGTTGTTATTCAAGAGAGAAGAGTTAATCCTCCTAGAAGAAATCATCAGCACCACCAACAAGTTGCTTCGGTAACTCCAATTATCAATACGCTCCGACCACAGTCGCTTATCAAAGACCAACCCCTCAAGGAAATAAAGGGAAGAATCAGAGGAGAGAGGCATTTGACTCTATCCCCATGAGCTATATAGAGTTACTCCCGACATTGATTCATAAAAAGTTGGTTCAGACAAGGCCACCTCCTGTTACACCATCACCTTTGGCTTGGTATTATAAGGCATATCTGACGTGTGCTTTTCATCAAAGTGCACCAGGGAACAATCTGGAAAACTGTTATCCCCTAAAACTGGAGGTACAAAAATGGTGAGATCTGGCATTTTGTCCTTTAAAGATGTCGACCCTAATGTAAAAGATAATCCTTTTCCGAATCACGGAGGATAAAATGTTGTCAATATGGTTGCTGGTCGTCCAGGGGACTTCCGGATTTTTGATATCAACTTGGTCAGAGGAGATTTGGTAAAGATGCATGCCGACCTTTGTGAGTTTAGTTATTATACGCATGACCATACTGTTTGTGGTATCTGCAGTACTAACATACAGGGGTTTGATAAAATAAAGGTTGATTTAGAGGAAACGATGAATGAAGGCCTCATCCATATAATCAGGCACATGATAGAATATGAAGAAGAAGTGAACATGGTCTTTGGATGTCCAGGAGAGTTCCGGATCTTCGATGTGAACCATATGAATGATGATTTGGTGCAATTACACGCTACTTTCTTCCACATGGATGGTCAGGCAGAACACCACTATGGATCTTGTCGGGTTTACTGCAGAGTTTCTCGAAGTTGTTCTGTTGTGAAAAGAGGTATTCAGTTGTTATTAGATAATGGTACCATCAAGGTTTCGGGAAAAAGATATGATTACAATATGATTAGTGCGATTGAAGATTGCTTGGATGATACTGAGTCGGATGATGAATATGCTTCTGCAGATGAATTTTTTCCCTCGGACGAAGGTATGTTCTCTGGTGATGATTCTGTAATGACCAAATTTTCTGAAGAAGGGGTGAATGTAATTGTTCCTTGTTTCAATGATTCCACCCCTATCGAGATTGAATACTGTAGCAAGCCAGTTGTTGCTCCAGTGGTGATTTGCTTGTCGAGTCCTATTCCTTACAAATCAGATAAAGCTGTATCGTATAATTACAATGCTACAATTCTAGAAGATGGTGTGGAAGTTCCCATCCAACCTTTGTCTAATGTCGAGAATATTGCTGAGGCCAGTAGAGTGACCCGCAGTGGTCGTATGTTCGCACCTGTTATTCGAGGGAATGCTAGTGCCGATAAGAAGGTTGTTGAAAATAAGAAAGAAGTAGGGGAGTCCAGTGGTGATACCTTGTAGAAATATGTGGATGCTATATTGAAGGTTATCAAGATCGGTGACTACATGATCATAGATCAGTTATTGCAGACTCCTCCAAAGATATCTATTCTTGCTTTGTTGATGAATTCTTCTGCCCATAGAGAATATTTAATGAGAGTGTTGGATCAAGACTTTTTGAAAACGGATATGTCGTTGGACCAATTCAGCAGTGTGGTAGGTAATATTACATCATGTAATAACCTAAGCTTTTGTGATGATGAATTGCCTGACGAAGGAAGGAATCACAATTTGGATCTCCATATATCCATGAACTGTAAGAATCATTCATTGTCAAATGTGCTGATTGATAATGGGTTCGCGTTAAATGTCATACTGAGGAGCACACTAATGAAGATGAAGTATCATGGAGCTCCCATGCACCGAAGTGGAATTATTGTAAAAGCTTTCGATAATGGGTCTGTTATTGGGGAAGTGGATCTGCCTATTCACGTAGGCTCGCACCTTTTTCAGATTACTTTCAAAGTCATGGATATTATGCCCAGATACAATTGTTTACTGGGACAACCATGGATACATGAGGCAGGGGCTGTCACTTCAAATTTGCACCAAAAGCTAAAGTTCATGCGTGAAGGAAAAATGGTTATTATAAATGGAGAGCAATCATTGTTAATATCTCATTTATCTTCTTTTAGTGTTGTGGAAGCATATGAAGCTACTGTAGGAACACAGTTCCAAGCTTTATCCGTTGATAATGTAAGAGAGAATGAGAATTCTATAACTTCATTCAAAGATGCTAAGAAGGTTCTGCATAATGAACCTAGTAAAGTATGGGGACAAATTATTGATCCACCGGTGAACAAGAACATGGTTGGTTTGGGATTTTTTTCCAAGAATGATAAAGGTGAGAACTTGAAGCTAGAGACTTCTTTGGGAAGGTATCAAGATATTTTTCACAATGGAGGTTACCTTCATCAAAATGTTTACAGGATCAATTCTATTATGGAGGATGGAGAAGAGCAGGAGATGACAAACTATGTAACACCTAGAGCCAGAGTCCAAAATTAGGTTATTATTGATGTTCCCACTTGCATCCATGTCTCAAAGTAATTTGTTTTTGTTAATCTTTGCAAAAAGCTTTAACTCAGCCCAAGGTGAAAGTTGATACTATATGGGCTTATCTATTTTCTTTGACCATTAAAATCATTAATAAAACTTGTCTTTGTTTCTAAAATTGTGTTTTTATTTTCTGCTTTTTCTTGGAAAATGGTAATCATAAAAAACCCTTTTTGAATAAATAATAACTGTAAATAAATCTGCATAATCACTTGTATATGTGTCAGTTTCTAAAAGCAATCATAAATCATATGTGTAGATTAATTAAAAAACTTGTTGAATACAATGACCCTCCACCCTCTCCCAACTTTGAATATCCTATGTATGTTGCCGAAGAAGAAGAATATGATGAAATTCCAAAAGAGGTTTCACGGTTGCTCGAGCGTTAGGAAAGTGCCATTCAGCCGTATAAAGAGCCGTTGGAGACTATCAATTTGGTTTCAGAGTAAAATTCGAAGGAAGACAAGATTGGAGCATTACTACATCCCGACGTGAAGAGAAGGTTGATTGAAATGTTGAAAGAGTATGTGGTTGTCTTTTCTTGGTCTTACCAAGACATGCCTGGTTTAGATACTGATATTGTGGAGTATCATTTGCCGTTAAAGTCAGAATGCCCGCCAGTCAAGCAGAAATTGCAAAGAACTCACCCTAATATGGCAGTAAAAATTAAAGAAGAAGTCTTAAAGCAGATTAATGTCGATTTTATTGTGACATCAGTGTACCCTCAGTGGATTTCCAATATTTTCCCTGTACCAAAGAAAGACAGAAAATTCTGCATGTGCGTAGATTACAGATATCTAAATAAAGCTAGTCCAAAAGATGATTTTCCATTGCCACATATTGATATGTTGGTTGATAGTACAACAAAATTAAAAGTATTCTCGTTCATGGACGGATTTTCCGGATATAATCAAATCAGAATGGCTCCTGAGGACATGGAAAAAATAACATTTATGACACTCTGGGGAACATTGTGTTATAGGGTGATGTCCTTCGAGTTGAAGAACGCTGGTGCAACGTACCAGAGGGCTATGACAACCCTATTCCATGATCTGATGCACAAGGAAATTGAGGTATATGTTGATGATATGATTGCCAAATCACAAACTGAAGAAGGGCATGTAGAAGATTTGTTGAAATTGTTTCAGCATTTGAGGAAGTATCGTCTCCGCTTAAATCCAAATAAATGCACCTTCGGTTTATGATCAGGGAAATTGTTGGGTTTCTTTTGGTGAGTTCTTCGAAATTTTTCTTATAATTGCTCTTTTTTTAATCTGAATTTTAATTGTGGGTTTCGCAATTAATTTTTGGTAAATCGTTCTTCTATGACCTTTCTCAAATAAACTCAATTAGGAAACTAATTGCTTAAAATATCAGGCATGTATAGGAAATAACAGAAAAGAGGAAAATCAAAAGTCTGAATCACAATATAAACCTTATTCCCAAAAAGTCCCATACCCTTTTCATCACATAAGAATCAAGACTAAAAAATGAAAGATAAAGGGCAAACCAGTGAGAGATTCGACGATTTTTTGGTGATACTGCTTTAGGTATGGTTCTCTTTTTTCTTCTGCGAATTCTTCTTCTTACGCTTTCGATTGGTAATCCGGTTGAGGCTTAGATATGATGGTTGTTTGATTGTCGAGGAAGATAATTGAACTAGTTGAAATATTATTTCTTCTGCATTGCAGTGGTGTAATTTTGGTTACACCTCAGTGTATGAGAAGGATGACAATTGCAATGTGCTTGGGATATGTTGGTTGTAAACTGGCGGGTTGAAGAGTAGAGTATGAAGTGATATAAAGTATATTTGTAGAGGTTGGAGGACTGCCTCCCCGTCTATATTTGCCTATGTGTATATGGTGGTTTTTCTTTAAAGTCTTTTATGTATCTCTCTCTTTGGTTTTTGCTATGTTGGTTGTGTTCTCTTTGTTGGTTTTCTGGCTGGATGGTTCTCTCCCTTTCTCAAAAAAAATGTCTTTTTTCAATGAGACAATGATTCTTCTTATCATGAGATAAGGGTGGAAAATTAGAGGGAATTTTGTGAATTTGGACATTGTTAGTATGCCGACTTTGGTATTTTTGAGTACATGTTCTGTTTGCCTATTTTGACATCATTTTCAGGCCGTTTGGAGCAGGTCTGGCACATATGAGGTGCATGTTTTGGTATGTTCTGTTTGGTTTGAAGCAAATTTGGACTTTTTTGGTTAGGTGACATCTTCCTAAACCCTATTCTTTTCCTTTTTGTCTCTCTATGACGAAAGCCGTTTTGCTTTTTGACAATTTCTGAAGGATTTGTAATTTACGAACATGATGACATAAGAGCTATGAATCAATGCTAACTTGCATTGTTTTGTGAATTATTGCTATTTTTTATGGTTTTGGCCTTACTGCTATCTTCCAATCTTACTATTGTTGGCTACTTTGTTGCTGCTGTTTTTGCTTTTGTTTAGGCTGATGTTTTGCTTTGTTTGTGCCGCATTTGTTTGGCTTATTGCTGCCTTGCTGTTTGTTGTTGTTTAGGCTGCTGTTGGCTGCTTTTGTTTAGGCTACTATTTTTGTTCGGCTTGTTGCTGCCTTGCTATTTATTATGGTTTAGGCTGCTGTTGGCTGCTATGGTTTTGGGAAGTTGGCTACCTTGCTGGCCTGCTGCTAACTTGGTGTTTTGCTACTATATTTTGCATATTCTACCTTGTTTTTGTGATGCTGCATGCTATTTTTGTACTTGGCAGTTTTAACTTTGCTTTTGCAGTAAGAAAACATACTAATTTCTTTTCCTTTTGTGAACCAAAAAGATCAAACTTTATATGATTTGCAAAAGTAGGAGATAGACCATGATTAAAAATAAAACCTTTTAGTTCTGATTCTGAATCCAAATCCTAATGATGAGCTTTCTTGTTTAACAAACAATTCTTGCTATGTTGATTGTTTGCTAATTTTTTTCCTTTTCTTGTTTCATGAGCACGAGGAGTGGATGGCAAGGTTAAAAGACAAAGAGAAGACCATTGCTAGCAAGGAGTGGATGAGTTGCTTGAAGATGAAGCAAAGAAGACTTTAAGAAACAAACATTATTTCTTTCTTTGTAAACAAAACAATTGTAGTTCGTATTTCAAATTGTAACCCCTTTTGTAAATTGTCCACAAAAAATGTAATTTGAATGATATTTCTTTAAATCGTATGAATGATGAATTTGTTGTACAAAAATTAGACAACTCTTGAATCTGGTTAAAATTTGGAAATTCCCAATTGAATGATTTGATTGCACATCTTGCCTTTGTAACTTGAATTTCAAGAAATCACAAACAACTGTTGTAACTTGTATTCCAAGAACCTTACACCTTATCTTTCAGTCCTCAATCTTCATATCACGCCTAAACCAAACTTTTACTCTCAACAAGAACTTTAACTTTTATATCCAACCCACAAGTAACTTGTAACTTAAGAAACAAAAACACGCCTTGGTCATCATGAACCTCTAACCTTATTTCTTACACCCGAATTCCATGTTCATCAATTTTAACTTCAAACTCCTGTCTCAGTGGCTTAGAGATCTTAAAAAGAAACTTGAAGTGCGAGGAGATATTAGACATGAAACCCCTAACCAAAGGTACTTGACTTCGAGTTATCTTTGAAGCATGTGAAAGAACCAGTTCATAAAAACCAGGGATCCAAAACCTTAGCATCTTGACCAACAAATAGGGAAATAAACCCTAATCCCAGCTCTGATGAAGTTGAGCAAGAAACGGCCTTGTAACTTGATAAGAAAGCAATCCATGATACCTCAGGAATCCACCTCATGATCCACTAATCGAGAAATAGATGAATTTCCCTTTTACCTGATAAGAGAACTTCAAAACAAAATATGACATAAAGAGGCCACAACTCTAATACCTTAATCCAAGGCGCCTGATTCCATGAGATGCAGGATATGCAAATAACTTAGTAAAAATCATGCAAATGGGATGCAAAGTTCAAATCCGAACAAAAGTAAAAAGAGGTAGGGAAAATTTGGGGTACGATAACTGCCCTTATTTAATTGTCTTAAACCTGAAGGTGAGATTGGCGTCAGCCTTTCGAATTCTCAAGGTGGAAGATGATTAAATACCATGATCCAAAATTTGTCCTGGAGAGATGGCGTGAATATTATTTATTGGTGATGTCTGCTGGGGAATGAAAAATTGGTCTTCTGGTGGACTAGTCATAATGGATAAACATGGTTGAATAATGGTAGCTCGTACTGGGGTAACGGTGCCAATACAAGTTTCTCGAGGGAGTTGGCGGTAAAGTGGCTGAAAGGATATGGTTGACGATGTCGTGATGACTGAAGGTAGAATCACTAACAAAATAATAATTTAAAGATGAAGGGTAGAATTCGACGACAATAGAGAATCTATCGTGTGATATTCACGACCCAAAAAGAAAGCTAAAGACAATGGGTAAATATCGATGTATGATCTATGACCCAAGAAAGGTAACATAAGGGTAAGAACTGTGAGCTACCTATGACCCTAGAAAAGATAATGCAAGGGTAAGAACTATGAGCGACCTACGACCCTAGGAAAAATAACGTGAGGGTAAGACCCACGAGCGGCCTACGACCTTAAAAACAATATGAGGAGAGGGTAAAGTCAACAGACGACCTACGACCCTAAGAGAGATAAAGTGAAGGTAAGATCTATGGACGACCTACGACCTTAAAAACAAGATGAGGAGAGGGTGAAGTCTACGGACGACCTACGACCCTAAGAGAGATAATGTGAAGGTAAGATCTATGGACGACCTACGACCTATGAAAAGATAGCGCGAAGGTAAGATCTACGAACGATCTAAGACCCTAAAAACAAGATGAGGAGAGTGTAAAGTCTACGGATGACCTACGACCCTAAAAGAGATAAAGTGAAGGTAAGATCTATGGACAACCTACATCCTTAGAAAATATAGCGCGATGGTAAGATCTATGGATGATCTACGACCCTAAAAACAAGATGGGGAGAGGGTAAAGTCTGCGGGCGACCTACGATCCTAAGAGAGATAGAGTGAAGGTAAGATATATGGATGACCTACGACCTTAGAAAAGATAGTGCGATGGTAAGATCTACGAACGATCTACGACTCTAAAAAATATAACCAGAGTATTGAGATTGGGGAGTACAATGTACTGACACCATTGTTTATTTTAGGCGTTAGTGTAATAACAGATGTTAGCTGGGAATTATGAGGATGATATATTTTTTTGGATGTTTTGTTGATTTGGGGCTTTCGAGCAAGGTACCAAATCTGGCTCATGCTTCATAAGCATTTGAAGTGTGGCATGATGAACCATGGATATGCTATGCGTTTGAGAATTTAATGCAATATGCAGTGATGATTATTGTATGAAAAGTGCCAAATGCTAAGCTAATTGGGATTCGTTGCTTGTTGAATTCACTGGGGGTTAAATCTTGCTGAGGAGAAGTAACTTGATATGACTTCCTTTATATGTTAGAATTCTTGCGAATAACTAAAAAGAGACGTGGATCTTATAAAATGCCCCAAATTTCTCGTTGTTGGAGAATAGGGCGCTCAGTCGACTGTAAGGAGGCGACAAGGATGAAAGCTTGGTCAAGGTGACTATTATGACTTGCTACCTGCACATAAAAACAAAAACTTGAATGCCATGAATTTCCCTTGGGATGCTTTCATATCCATGTAATGTAGTGTTTCTCATATTAGCTTTTGATTATTTTTGAGTTATTGTTTTTAATGCAATGCTTAATAAATAATTTAAATCACAATTCGCATACAAGAATAAAGTAAAAAGGACAAAAACATTTTGTTGGAAGGGCAACTTTTTATTAATGAGTTTGGCCTGTGAATAGGCATTCGTACATGGAAACAACTCCTAAATGAGGAAGTTGTGAAGAACAATACAAAATACAACGAGTAAAATGGAAATAATAAAATCTCGAACTTCCGTTAAAACTGATGTGCTATAGTTCCCATATCCTGGGTCATCCTAGTGTCGCACTTCCAAAGGATAATAGATGAATTGATCTATCCCGTATTATGAGGGTGTACGTGAAGAGTCTTCAGACTGCAGTATCTCACTTTTTTTAGTCCCTATTTTTTTCCTGGATCGCCCTCTTAGGTTTTAAATCCACTCGGACACCCATTTTTTCCTAAGCCTCCCTTTCGGGTTTTTAACTTAGCGGGTTATTATTTTTTTTAGCCCTAACTTTTTCCTAAGCCGCCCTTTCGGTTTTTCGACTTAACTGGTCCTTTTATGCATAGTATTTTTTGACTGAGTCTGAATTCACTGGAAGCGGAACATCTTCCCCATCCATGTTTGTCAGGATTAGAGCACCTCCTGAGAAAGCATTCTTCATGGTGTACGGTCCCTCATAGTTGGGAGTCCACTTGCCTCTTGGATCAGTGTGGATTGGGAGAATATTCCTTAATACCAGGTCACCTGGGTGGAACTCTCGAGGCCAAATCTTCTTGTCAAATGCTCTCTTGAGACACTATTGATATAACTAACCGTGATAAACGGCTGCTAGGCGCTTTTTGAAGGGGTGAAAAACACAAGAAGGGGGGGTTGAATTGTAAAACTGGAAACTTAAAGCAAATGACAAGGTATTTTTATCCTGGTTCGTTTGATCTCAAACTACTCCAGTCCACCCGTTCAAGGTGATTTCGCCTCTCTCCAACGAGGTCTTAATTCACTATATTCAACTGAATACAAATCTGTTTTAGCAACTGCTAAAACCTTCTTGATTCAAACCACAATCCGGTTTGTCAAGGCAACACTTTCTTACAAAGATATAATCAAATGTGTGTGAATGTTTCTACAAAAACTATATCACAACTGTGATGTTTACACAAATGAAGCTTAGAATACTAAGTTGCTAAACGCTAATAGAGTATCAGAGTTTGGTGGTTTAGCAAAACTTGTAGAGTGAAGATTATTGATCAGCTTTTTACGTGTAGAGAGTTTGGAAGCATTAGCCATTATAATCTTCAAAGCTTGGTTTATATAGCACTTGAGAAGATGAACGTTGAAGCAAATATTCTTGATTCAATGCTATTTACAAGCTTTCCTTTCTGAGCAGATCTTGTCTAGAATGATGCCGTTGGTATTGATTAGCTTTCAATGCACAGTACCGTTGCTTCTTCAATGCACGATCTGGCTTGGCTCATTCTGATTCTGCTTTGCTGCTGATGAACTGATTTGATTCTGTATCAGAGTATTTTACGCGCAGTTCTGTTCATCAAGCTTCAGCATGTGCAAGCGTTGATCTTCTGATCTTGACGTTCTGATTCAGCAACTTCTGATGCTGGTGTGCAAACTCATATTCTGATGCTGAGAACGTGATCTTGCTTATTTTAATCAGCATATCTGCAAGTCAGAGCATAGTAATTTTAAGTAGCATATAATTCAATCATGAAATGTTTAACTACTATATCTTTTCACTTTGTTATCATCAAAACTTAATTATAGGGTACTAGATTCAAACATTGTTCTAACAATCTCCCCCTTTTTGATGATGACAAAAACTAGATATTTTAAATGAAAAATAACGTGAAAAGGTTATCAGATCTATGTATCAGAATAAGAAGTACGGAGAAGTCAGAGTTAAGAAATACTCCCCCTGAGTTTGTTACTTCCCTTTGATATGCGTGTTCTTCAGAGTCAGATCTTTTTCTGTCTTTGAGCATCAGATTGTAAGTCTTTGACTTATCAGAGAGCAGAGCTTCAGAGCTTTTCCTGTCAGAGCTTTGCTTCAGATCAGAGTGTTAGGTCGATCAGAGCTTCATATATCAGAACTTCATATTTGATCAGAGCAACATGAGCTTCTACATTTTGATCAGAGCTTCTAGTCTTCATTGTGCCTGTAGACTTAAAGACAAAACAGAAAAAACATTTCAAGTAATAGAGAGTTAGAATGTTTGAGAGTTTCTGTCTAGTTATCCGTTATTGATTTTAAATATCATTCTTGTTCTCCCCCTTTTTGTCAGCAATCAAAAAGTGCTGGTGATGTGCTAAAATGATTTAGATCAGAAAAACTAATAATATTAAAGATAGTTCAGAATCAGAGCAAAATAGCATTACAAACCATAGTCAAAACATAGTCAAAAGTACATCAGAAAATAAGGAAAATATGGAGAATGTCATGCATGAAAAAATTTCAGGGTTGTGGGGGCATGCGTGAGAACAGGCTTTCCAGCATTGCCTGAATCTTTTCAGAAGTTGCATTCTGCTTCTGAACCATGGTGACAACAGTATCAATTTTGCTGCTGGGAAGACCAAGAGTGAAAATGCAGTTTGCTACCACACCAATATCAGGACACCTATCAGCCATGTCCACACAACGGACTCCGCCACCACTCTGACCAATTAACCTAGCAATGAGGTCTTCAGAGATTATTATCTTCTTTCCCATAACAGAAGAGACGACTAAATGCTTATCAATCTTGGCATGAATCCAAAATTCTTTGACAAGCTCTGGGAAGGTTGGTCCAACCAATCTATCAAAGTACCTCTCCCACCTTTGAGTTTTGACTTCAGCAGTTAGGTCAAATCCATTTTCCTTCAAACTTTCGAAATCCACTATTAACTCAGAGAGAACCTCAAGATTCTTTACTGGTGTGAGAAGAGTTCTGGTAGGCGCTTGATATTGCTCAGAGGTTTCCTTCTTCTGATTTCCTGCAGAAATGCTGGAGGATGCCATTGTTCTCACACAAAAAGCTTGAGAGTGATTTGAGAAAAGCTAGGGTTTTGAAGGAGATATGCAGAAAAATTCTTAAGAGATTATGAGTAAGCGTAAAGATTAAGAATGAAGAGTAATGTGCTTAAATAGGATTTTCAAAAATTATTTTGAAAAATAAAACGTTTTTAAGAGAGAGAAAAAAATAATGATTGCAATTAACAAGCGTGATTACTTTTGCATTTAATGCTTGCTGATTTTGGGGGATTTGAGAAAGATACTTAAAAACGGTTACCAGACATGTGTCTCAATGCACCCAATCAGCGCTTTCCTTTCTCAGAAACGTGCACGCGTTCTGCTTCAGGGATTTGCTGATGATTGGATGACACTTGTTTGATGTAGTGATCAGCACGTCTGTATTTGAGATTAGACTCTCAGATCTTTAGACTTGCCTCTGATACAATCTGCATGTTCTAACTTTCTGAAACAAAGATTGATCAGAAGTTCACAGTAATATAATTACATTCTGAAAGATAAACATATGGAATTAAAGCATTTTCATTCTGGGCATACTTTCATGCTGAGATGTTTCAGAATGAAATTAAACCTATCTTCTGAAAGGGGTTTAGTAAAGATATCAGCCCATTGATGGTCTGTATCTATAAATTTCAAGTTTAAAATGCCTTTCTGAATATAGTCCCTAATGAAATGATGTTTTATTTCTATATGCTTAGCTCTAGAATGTAAAATAGGATTCTTACTTAAGCAAATAGCAGAAGTATTATCACAAAGAATAGGAATGTTACTCTCAAAAATCTGGAAGTCTTCAAGCTGACTTTTCATCCAGAGCATCTGTGTGCTGCAACCAGCTGCTGCTATGTACTCAGCTTCTGCTGTTGACAGAGCAATAGTTGATTGCCTTTTGCTGGACCACGAGATCAGATTTTCTCCCAGAAACTGGCAGCTTCCAGAAGTACTTTTTCGTTCCACTCTGTCTCCAGCAAAATCAGCATCGCAGTAGCCTACTAAACTGTAATCACTAGATTTTCTATAAAACAAACCCAGATTAGTAGTACCTTTCAGATACTTGAAAATTCGCTTAACAGCTGTTAAGTGAGATTCTCTAGGATCTGATTGGAATCTAGCACAAATACATACACTGAATAGAATATCAGGTCTTGAAGCAGTCAGATAAAGGAGAGAACCAATCATACCTCTGTAGACTTTCTGTTCTACGCTTTTGCTTACCTCTTCTCTTTCCAGAATGCACGTGGGATGCATTGGAATCTTTGATGGCTTACATTCTGAGAGGTCAAATTTCTTCAGAAGATCTCTGATGTATTTGCTCTGATGAATGTAAGTTCCCTCTGGAGTTTGATTGATCTGAATTCCTAGAAAGAACTTCAGTTCCCCCATGAGGCTCATCTCAAATTCTGCCTGCATACACTTAGCAAATTTTCTTCCAAGAGAAGGATTAGTAGAACCAAAGATTATATCATCAACATAAATTTGACAAACTAAAATGTCACTCTTAACTGTTTTACAGAATAGAGTGGTGTCCACTTTCCCTCTGGTGAACTCATTTTCAAGCAGAAAGTTACTTAGCCTTTCATACCAAGCTCTGGGAGCTTGTTTCAGACCATACAGTGACTTTTTCAGTTTGAAAACATGTTTTGGATGTTTTGTGTTTTCAAAACCTGGGGGTTGGTGAACATACACTTCTTCTTCTATATAACCATTTAAGAATGCACTTTTGACATCCATCTGATACAGAGTGATGCCTCTATTAACAGCAAATGAGATTAAAAGTCTGATAGATTCTAACCTGGCGACTGGGGCAAAGGTTTCTGTATAGTCTATCCCCTCTTGCTGACTATAACCTTGTGCAACCAGTCGTGCCTTGTTTCTGACGACTTCACCTTGTTCATTGAGCTTGTTTCTGAACACCCATCTTGTTCCAATGACGTTGAATCCTTTTGGTCTTGGAACGAGATCCCATACGTCGTTTCTGGTGAATTGATTCAGCTCTTCTTGCATTGCCAGAATCCAGTCATTGTCCAGAAGTGCTTCATCAATAGAAGAAGGTTCAATCAGAGACACAAGTCCCATCAGAGTTTCTTCAGAGTTTCTGAGGCTTGCTCTTGTTCTGATTGGATCTTCCTTTCTTCCTAGAATAGATTCTTCTGGGTGATCCAAACTGCTTCTGGGAACTCTCTTCTGAGGTTGATCAGCAGCAGTTGTAGGAGTTCTAGCATTGCTTCTTTCAGACGTTGAAGGAATGTCTGTGTTGAGAGCTTCTGATGACTTGTCTTCAGAACCTGCAAATTCAATTTCTATACCTGCAAGATTTTCATTCTGCTTTGACTTTTCAGAGTCAAGCTTGTCATCAAAACGAACACTGATTGATTCTTCCACAATCTGTGTTTCTGTATTGTATACTCTGTACCCTCTTGAGCGTTCAGAGTATCCTAACATAATACACTTCTGTGCCTTAGAATCAAACTTGTTCAAATAATTCTTAGTATTTAACATATAGCAAGTACATCCAAATGGATGAAAATACGAAATGTTGGGCTTTCTGTTCTTCCACAATTCATATGGAGTCTTTTCCAGAATAGGTCTTATTGAGATTCTATTCTGAATGTAGCACGCTGTGTTTATTGCCTCTTCCCAGAAAGTCTTAGCAACGTTTGTCTCGTTGATCATGGTTCTGGCCATTTCTTGCAATGTTCTGTTCTTTCGTTCTACAACTCCATTTTGTTGGGGAGTTCTAGGACAAGAGAAATCATGCAGAATGCCTTTGTCATTAAAGAATGACTCAAAATCTTTATTTTCAAATTCTCCACCATGATCACTTCTGACTTTAACGATTCTAAGATCTTTTTCATTCTGAACTTGGTTACAGAAGGTAACAAACACAGAGTGTGACTCGTCCTTGTGTCTTAAGAACTTTACCCATGTCCATCTGCTATAGTCATCTATGATTACTAACCCATACTTCTTGCCACTGACAGAAGCAGTCTTAACTGGTCCAAATAAGTCAATGTGCAGAAGTTCTAATGGCTTAGAGGTAGAAACAACATTTTTGGATTTAAAAGATGGTTTTGCAAATTTGCCTTTCTGACATGCTTCACACAGAGCATCTGAATTGAACTTCAAATTTGGAAGTCCTCTGACCAGATTGAGTTTGTTAATCTGAGATATTCTTCTCATACTAACATGTCCCAATCTTCTGTGCCAGATCCATTGCTCGTTGTTAACAGACAGAAGACATTTTACGTTCTGACTCTTAAGTTCAGAAAGTTTGATTTTGTAAATGTTGTTTTTCCTCTTACCATTAAATAGGATAGTCCCATCTTTCTGACTAACAGCTTTACATGATTTTTGATTAAAGATTATATCATAACCGTTATCACTTAATTGACTTATGGATAACAAGTTATGCATCAATCCATCAACAAGCAGAACATTATTAATAGAGGGAAGATTTCCGTTACCTACAGTTCCAGAGCCAATTATCTTTCCCCTCTGATTGCCTCCAAAGCCAACGTGGCCTCCAGGCTTAAGTTCCAGGCTTTGGAACATATGCCTTCTTCCCGTCATGTGACGTGAGCAGCCAGAGTCCAGGTACCATGACTGGTGTTTCTGACTTGCTGCTAAAGATATCTGCAACATGTATTATTTTATCCTTAGGTACCCAGATCTTCTTGGGTCCTGATTTGTTAGTCTTACCAAAACTCTGGTTGAATTTTGGTTTCACAAAGTGATTGCTACTAGTATATTTGATGTCATGTGTGTGACCATACACAAAGTGTGAATTTATAGGAGTGTGTTTAATAACTAAATCCATGACATTTTTAGGTGTAGGAACCTTACCTAGGTATCCTATTCCTTTCCTGCCGTTTCCGCTAACTCCATAGATCATTGAAGCCATTTTGCTTCTATCTATGCTTTTAGCAAGGAACTTCTGGAAACTATGATCATACTCCTTGATGATCTCATCAGCGTTGCTGGGAGTTTCAGCAATTGGTTCCTTCTGAGAGTTTTGTAAAGAGTTTTCTAATTTTAAAATTTTATCTCTCAGCTCAGAGTTTTCCAATCTGAGACTCTCAGACTTATTAGAGTCAGATTCAAGAGTCCTTTTCAGGTCTCTGAATTTAGCTCTAATCTGCTGATAACGTTCCAGAATTTCATTGAGGCTTTCAGCAAGTTCAGCCTTTGTAAAATTAACAGCGAAGTTAGGGAATACCTCTTCTGTGTCTGATTCTGAGTCTGAGTCAGAAGCTTCACTGTCATCTTGAATGTTAGCCATAAGCGCTAGGTTCGCCCTTTCATCATCTGATTCTGAGTCAGCTTCAGACGAGTCAGAGTCATCCCATGTGTCCATGAGACTTTTCTTCTTCTCTCTTCCAAACTTCCTTTTTGGCTTTTCCCTCTGAAGCTTTGGACAGTCACTCTTGTAGTGACCTTGCTCATTGCACTCGTAGCAGATGATGTCTTTTGTATTTGGCTTCTTGCTACCTGAGGAGCCTTCAGATCTTCTGTATCCAGAGGAAGAATCTGTCCTTCTGTGTCTGGAAGAAGACTCGTTATGATCAGATCTTCTGGGATTCCTGAACTTCTTTTGTCTTTGCTTCCACAGTTGATTTACTCTTCTGGAGAGAAGAGAGAGCTCGTCTTCTTCTGATGAGGATCCATCAGATGTTTCTTCAACTGCCTGCAAAACTTTAGATTCAGATTTTCTGTTAGATTTCAAAGCTATAGGCTTACCTTGCTTCTGAGGCTCGTCAGCTTCCAGCTCTATCTCATGACTTCTGAGGGAGCTTATAAGTTCCTCCAGAGTGATTTTGTTGAGATCTTTCGCCAGCTTCAGAGCAGTAACCATAGGCCTCCACTGCTTGGGTAAACTTCTGATTATCTTCTTGACATGGTCAGCAGTAGAGTACCCCTTGTCCAGAACTTTGAGACCAGCTACCAGAATCTGGAATCTAGAGAACATAGTTTCAATGGATTCAGATTCTTCCATTTTAAACGCCTCATACTTCTGAATGAGCGCCAGAGCCTTTGTTTCCTTGACTTGAACGTTGCCCTCATGCGTCATTCTGAGAGAATCAAAGATGTTCTTAGCTGTGTCTCTGTTGGAGATCTTCTCATACTCAGTATAGGAGATAGCACTGAGAAGGATGGTTCTGGCCTTATGGTGATTCTTGAAATCACGCTTTTGTTGATCAGTCATTGATTTTCTATCAATCTTCTGACCAGTTGCATTAACAGGGTGCGTGTATCCATCTGTCACCATATCCCACAGATCAGCATCATGTGCTAGAAAGAAGCTTTCAATTCTGTCTTTCCAGTAGTCAAAGTTTTCTCCATCAAAGACTGGAGGTTTGCCGCTGAATCTGTCTCTATCCTCATTGTTGTCATTGCTGAAATGAGAGTTGTTTCCTGCCATAGTGTTTTTCTGACGCTGGATCTTTTACTGACACGGTTAAGTGTTTTAGCTCAGAACCAGGCGCTCTGATGCCAATTGAAGGGGTGAAAAACACAAGAAGGGGGGGTTGAATTGTAAAACTGGAAACTTAAAGCAAATGACAAGGTATTTTTATCCTGGTTCGTTTGATCTCAAACTACTCCAGTCCACCCGTTCAAGGTGATTTCGCCTCTCTCCAACGAGGTCTTAATTCACTATATTCAACTGAATACAAATCTGTTTTAGCAACTGCTAAAACCTTCTTGATTCAAACCACAATCCGGTTTGTCAAGGCAACACTTTCTTACAAAGATATAATCAAATGTGTGTGAATGTTTCTACAAAAACTATATCACAACTGTGATGTTTACACAAATGAAGCTTAGAATACTAAGTTGCTAAACGCTAATAGAGTATCAGAGTTTGGTGGTTTAGCAAAACTTGTAGAGTGAAGATTATTGATCAGCTTTTTACGTGTAGAGAGTTTGGAAGCATTAGCCATTATAATCTTCAAAGCTTGGTTTATATAGCACTTGAGAAGATGAACGTTGAAGCAAATATTCTTGATTCAATGCTATTTACAAGCTTTCCTTTCTGAGCAGATCTTGTCTAGAATGATGCCGTTGGTATTGATTAGCTTTCAATGCACAGTACCGTTGCTTCTTCAATGCACGATCTGGCTTGGCTCATTCTGATTCTGCTTTGCTGCTGATGAACTGATTTGATTCTGTATCAGAGTATTTTACGCGCAGTTCTGTTCATCAAGCTTCAGCATGTGCAAGCGTTGATCTTCTGATCTTGACGTTCTGATTCAGCAACTTCTGATGCTGGTGTGCAAACTCATATTCTGATGCTGAGAACGTGATCTTGCTTATTTTAATCAGCATATCTGCAAGTCAGAGCATAGTAATTTTAAGTAGCATATAATTCAATCATGAAATGTTTAACTACTATATCTTTTCACTTTGTTATCATCAAAACTTAATTATAGGGTACTAGATTCAAACATTGTTCTAACACTTTTCTTCGATGAGATTGAGTTGGTCGAGTCTTGTTTGAATCCATTCAGCTTCATCAAGTTTAGTATCCATCAAAACCCTCAAGGAAGGAATCTCCACTTTGACCGGGAGTACCGCCTCCATACCATAGACTAGTGAAAATGGAGTTGCCCCAGTAGAAGTATGCACTGAAATTCAATAGTCGTAAAGGCCAAAGGAAACATCTCATGCTAATATCTGTATGTTCTCACCATTTTTTGGATGATCTTCTTTATGTTCTTGTTAGCATCTTCGACTGCCCCATTAATCTTATGCCGATAAGGTGATGAATTATGGTGCTCAATCTTGAATTCTTCGCACATTTCCTTCATCATCTTGTTGTTGAGATTCGAACCATTATCAGAGATGATCTTGTTAGGAGTTCTATACTAGCATATGATTTCTCTTTTGATGAAGCGGGTGACAACTTTCTTGGTCACATTCTTGTACAAAGCCGCTTCCACCCACTTGGTGAAGTAATCAATAGCAACAAGAATAAACCTATGTCCATTTGAAGCGATTGGCTCGATGCGACCAATCATATCAATGCCCCATGTGATACATGGCTAGAACCGGGACAGTTTTAGGAATGCTGGTTTGCGTTTTGCGTTTGTGTTTGCAAAATGTCGCGGTAAGAAAGAGTCGCCACCGACTTTTATTTTATCCAACAAGAAAAGGAAAAAATCATAGAAAAATTCCCTTTTTTCGAGATTTTGTGTACGGTAGATTATAGAAATGAAAGGTATTAGCACCCTTTCTATCGATGGTTTTCCACGGGCTCTTAGGTACTTGCTCATCATTTTTAAAATTGCTTGTGTGTGTTTGATTTGAAAAAGTTTTTTGACTTCGATTTAACTCTTGCTTCTGTCTTCAAGAGTGTTATGAAGTGTTTTTGAAAGCTTTGTTTAAAAGAGGAGTGTAAGTGTGAAAAAAGTTTGTTTGGATTGAGTAAGTACTTAAGAACTAATATACCTACTCAAAAAAGAGAATGTTTCTGTTCTTGTTTCCTTTAGACAATGCTATCCCACTATTAATGAGTAGGTAGCATCGTCGTTGGAGTTTTAAGGGTCAATTCGAAAGGGACATACAATCTTTAAAGCAATGATAGGACATCTTAGTAATAACCCTAATGTCTTAAGATTAATATTCAAGGCAACGTATCCGAGGCAACCTTTCTGAGACAACTTTTCCGAATGGGACAATGATCTTTTGTTTAGACAAGAGAGCGACCACTAAAATACCCTATACTTAATGATCGTTTATCGAAGGCAACCGAAGTGACAGTATACCTTAGGAGTGCGCATGTACGAGTGATTCAATTTCAAACTATTATCTTTGCACATTTAGGGTTTGCTAACCGTTTTAAAGTTAATCATACATTCTTGTCATGCAACCCAAATATCATACATCTAACAGTTTAATATTTGCAAGAATTTAAAGTGCAGAAAGTAAAGCTACGGTATTACAAGGCTTCGGGTATTAATTTACATAGCCAAAAACAACCCGTAAAAAACGATAAATGAACGAAAAAGGTCTTATTTAATCTATTACATCCCATGGGCAATTACATCAATATTATAAAATAATAAAGCGCACGCGATGAATTTAAGAACGATAGGAAATTAGGGTTTTGACCCCGTATAACCTAATTAAAAGAAAAAAAATTATTTCTGCTGTTTTTTTGATTATTTTAAGAAAAAAGAATAAGGCTTTAAATTAAATATGAATCTAATTACCAATTAAATTAAATTAAGAAGAATATTAATTTTGACCTATTTTGTATTTTGTGATTTTTTTAAGAAAAGAGAAATAAAATTTAAATTAGACCAAAACCCTAATTATTCTAATTGATTTTAATTTATTTATGAAAGGAATTAAAGTTACCTAATAAATTAAATTAACCAATTAAATAAATTTTTTTGATAAAAAAAATCTAAACCTAATTTTGTGAAAAGTTGATTTTATGAATTTTTTATTGGGAAAAAAAAGAAATTATTTTAGTTATTGAAGAAGAGTAATAAAAAGAAAAAACTAAAAAGTAAAAGAAATAACCCAAGGGTCTGCTGCCAGCGGCTCTGATCAGAGGATGAGGATCTAGAGGATGACAGTCCAGAAGATGATGGTCCGGAGGATGGTGATACAGGACCTGCTCCTGGCTAGTGGATCCAGCAGATTATGACCATCAGAAGATGAGGTGCGCTGGATCTTGCTGGGACTGACGGATCCAGAGGATGATGTCCACGGGATGCTTGATCTGGTCCTGGTTGGTGAAATCAGAAGATAACCCCCAGCAGATGTAGGCGCTGGATCTGGTGAAAACAAAGGGAAAAAATGCCAGAGGGTCACGCCTGGGATCGAACCCAGAATCATGAATTTCTGACTTCCTCCTTCTGAACAACTGCGCTTGATGTTAGTTTATCAACATACAGAAACAAACAACAGATCAGAGCCATAGGTTTCTGGGCAGAATAAACGCGCCAGAATTCAAACCGGCCAGTAAAGTGATGACACGCTGTCGTCTTCTTCCCTGGATCCATCATTTAAAACTCATAAATTTTACCTACGGATATGGAGTTGTAGTTGTAACCCTGTACACCTCAGAAATCACATACAAGAAATATAAATAAAATTCAAAACCATGGATCAGCTGGGTTTGACCCACTGATCACAATGACCTCTTCCATTTAGGCCAATTTCACCTGCATGGGAAAACCCAAAAATGAAACAAGGAAACCTAACAATGGTATATCTCTGTATTGTTATCAAAAATGCAATTAGTCATTATCAACAGTTTGCAAATGTTTCAATGAACAAGAACATATAAGTAATTCATGCTACAAATGCCATAATCATGATATTGGATTTCAAGAAAATGCCAAAGTCGTGAGATACTTACAGTGAGTTTTTGTACACGAAAGTTTTTGCTAAGGATTGGGATGGATTCCTTGAATGTCCAGCAAGTGACAAGAATGCTTGGAATGGCTTGACAACGCCTGGAAGTATGAAAACAAATTACTACTTTTCTTGAATTTTCCAAATCTTTTCCTCAGCCTTTCACGCCTCTCCAACCTTTTTTTAGGTCTACAATTGTTCAATATATATCAATGATTGAGTTAGGGTTGTAAACATGATCTCAATCTTCCTCCATTATAGCTTTTGATTTGGATTTGATTCACTTGAAGATACTTCCAAAAATAGGCCAAATTCAATCTTTTTATGCACACCAAGGCTTTGCATGAATTCAATCACTTGCCAACTGAATATAAGACCTGAAACATGCACAATATCTTGAGATTTCAGTGTTTTGGATTTTTCCATGATTTGTTTTGATTTAAATTGATTTAATTCGAATAAAAATCAAAATAAATAATAAAAATAAGATTATGACAAGTGGAAATAGATAGGGCTCATGGACCATGCTACCAACTCAAAACAAGTGCAAAAAGTTAGGCCCATTTAGCAAAATATACAATTTTAGGCATAGTTGACTTTTGGCAATTTTGCAAAAAAGGTCAACTTCACCAATGCATAACTTCCTCAATTTTGACTATTTGAAGGTGTTATTTGACTTTTTATAAAGCTTGAGATGTCCTATAAGAAACCCTTTTTGTCTAATATCAATGTGGTACTCCATGTTCATGTATGATGCTTTTACAAAAAAGGTGTTTTTGTTGATTTTTCAAAATGACCTATAATGTCCAAATTCATAACTTCTTGTGAGTGCATATTTTGACCTTGGTAGATGAATATGGATTGTATATAATTTCATCCTCTTAAAAATTAGCTTTGGATGGGTCATTTATCATAAAGTATTGGAAAGTTATGCTTGGTCAAAGTTGAGTTGACTTTTCCTGCAAAACCCTAATTTAGCAACTTTTAGTTCTTGATGAATTGTGAGAAATCCTTGATGAATCATGATCAACCATTTATCAAATGATGAATAATACTTCTAAATGAGGATGTTGACCAAAAATCTTGAAGTTTGACTGTATGTGGGCCATAATTGACCTTTTCCCTATCACAGTCGATTTTCAGGCCTTTGAGCAACTGACTGAGCAAACTTTCTCTGCAAGGCTTGAAACATGGCATGGATGATATTGAGAACATATTAGGACAATTGTGAGCATTTGGGATCCCTTGGACTCAAGTATCTTGGCGCAACATGAAACCCTAATTTGAGGTAGACTGCCTTAGGAGAGGGCTTGTCTGGTCAACCTTTGGACTTCCTTGAGCCACTTGAGGATCTTTCTTGAAATGTTTTGAGAAATATGGGAGGGAAAATTTTGGGGTACAACATCTGCCCCTGTTCAATCTTCTTAAACCTGAGGATGTAGATTGGCTTTTCTGCCTTTCGTGATCCGAAGGTGAAAGATGATTGAACACTAGAGTGCCCAGAAATTTGCACTCGCATGAAGTGATATTTGTCTTGTGATGTCGGGAATGGGCTTACAGATGCCATTTGGAAGTTGATGATGGAAGATGGGCTTAAAGATGCCATCCGAAGGAGTGTCGATCACATAAGAGATTCCTTAGCGAGAGCTTGTATACCTGTTGTTTAGGAAGATTCCGCTGGGGAATGATGATCTCTGTCTTGAGAGAAATAGAATTTTTAGGAGCTTCGGTCGTTCATTATTATACTGGGGAGTTGTCTCTTAGTTGAAGAGGTGAAAATAAACTACTATCTGGTCGTAATCCAGGCTTCATAGTGATAAGACCGACTGCTATTTGGTCGTGATCTAGGCTTCGCAGTGACTTACTAGGGAGATGAGATTTAACTTGCTATCCGGTCGTAATCCAGGCTTTGCAATTTCTCAATTCTTATCTGGTCGTAATCAAGGCTTCAGAAGGAAATTAAGTTGTTATCCGGTTGCATTCGGGCTTCAACTTGAATTTAGGGCACACTAATATTCGGTCGACTCTAGGCTTCTTAGTAATTGTTCAGGTAAACTTCTATTTGGTCGAAATCCAAGCTTCGCAGTGTCTCGTACTGTTATCTGGTCGTAATCCAGGATTCAGTCTTTTTATCGCTATCTGGTCGTAATCTGGGCTTCACAATGCTTTATACCATTATCTTGTCGAATTCAGGCTTCATGGTGTCCTGTACTGCTATCTGGTCGTAATCCAGGCTTCATAATACCTTACTTCTTATCTGGTCGTAATCCAGGCTTCAGAAGAAAATCAAGTGGTTATCCGGTCTCCTCCGGGCTTCCATTTGATTTTTGGGCCTACTAATATCTGGTCGAATTCGGGCTTCAAAGTAATTGGTCGGGTAAACTGCTATTTGGTTGTAATCCAAGCTTCATAGTGTCCCTCACTGTTATCTGGTCGTAATCCATGCTTGAGTTGTTATTAACGCTATCTCGTCGTAATCCAGGCTTCACGATGTCTCATACCTATATCTGGTCGAATCCATGCTTCATGGTGTTCGGAGAAAATCAAGATATTATTCTGTCGTAATCTGGGCTTCATAACTTGTATTAAAGATGTACCACTATCTGGTCGTAATCCAGGCTTCGCTGTGTCTTTGGCTGCTATCTGGTCGTAATCCAGGCTTCACAGAAATTTGTATTGCTATCTGGTCGTAATCCAGGCTTCACAATAACTTGTTGAGCTGTTATCTGGTTGTAATCTGGGCTTCACCGCTTGTGTTTATGATATACCACTATCTAGTCGTAATCCAGGCTTCATGGTACCTCACACTGCTATCTAGTCATAATCCAGGCTTCACAGTAACTTGCTGAGCTGTTATCCGGTCGTAATCCGGGCTTCACGGCTTGTGTTTATGATATACCACTATCTGGTCGAATCCAAGCTTCATGGGGTCTCGCACTGTTATCTGGTCATAATCCAGGCTTCACAGTAACTTGTTGAGCTGTTATCCGGTCGTAATCTGGGCTTCACGGCTTGCTAGGGATTAAACTATTATTCGGTCATTCTCCGGGCTTCATAGCTTAAAGATAAACCGCTATCTGGTCGAATCAAGGCTTCGCGGTGTTTGATACTGCTATCCGGTCGAATTCGGGCTTCATAGCTTGAATCTGTGAGGATTTGGTTGTATCTTTCCTGAAAGATAAAGGTTAGTCGTATGTAATGCATGATATGTATCAAGCAATGATGTTCTAAAAATAAATGAGACTGTGTTGTATGATGTTTATTCATATGTCATGATGTATGGATATGCAATGTTTTTATGATAATCTCTAGCTGGGGAAAGTAAATCCCGGATTGCTGCTGGAGAGTGCAAGAAGTTGAATTCCTCGCTTCCGCTGGGGATAGTGAATGAAGATGATTGTGAGAATAACCCTGTTGGAGAATAAACCGGTGAGAAAATGATTATGTGGGGAAGAGATACTCTGCTAGAAGATCTGTTAATTTGGAGAAATAACCTCGACTGGGGATGAATTACCGTTGTTGGCGATAATGAATCCTTTTTGGGGATCGAGTTTCTGTTTGTGAAAGAAATGAACTATGCTGGGGATAATCTTCTAGTACTGGTGATAGATAAACTATGCTTGGGGAGAATCACTGTTTTTAAATACCTTTTGCTCTTGCGGGGAGTGAATGTACTTTTAGTCATATTCTCCAGCTAGGTCTATCCCTATACCTGGTGAACAAAGCAATTGTAAGGTTTGGATATTTCTTGTTTTCCCCTGTTTCTGATATTACGAGTAATCGTCTTTTGTTTCGCATGTAAATATTTATGAGTAGCAATTATTGTCAATTGCATAATTAAAAAATGAACCATTGGACGTTCTTGCAAAACAAAACAGAAAAAGAAAAAACAATTTGAGATTTCTTTGTGAAAATGAATTATATTAATTTTGAAGTTGGCCTGTAAATAGGCGTTTTTATACAAGAGGCTGATGTCCTAGTAAAAAAACGCCGCCGAAAGATAGAATATTTATACAATTTATGCAAAAAGAAAGAAAAACAACTATGTGAATAATCCCACTGGGTTCCAACTCTGCTATTGCCTTTATATCCTCGAGCATCTCATCACTTTTCTACTTGGTTGAAGGTAGATCAGAATGATTAGTGTCGTCTGAGCTTGATAGTTGATACCGAAGTCTGGTTGCAAGATGATCCAATGAAACATAGTGTTACGCTTCAATCCCTAATTTTTTCCTGGACCGCCCTTTCGGGTTTTCAGTCCACCGGGATACCCTTTTTTGCCCAAGCCGCCTTTTCAGGTTTTCGACTTGCCGGGTGTACAAATTTTTTCATTTTTATCCCTTATTTTTTCCCGAACCCTTTTGGTTTGCCGAGAAGCCCTTATTTTTGCCTAGGCCAGTTAACCTAGCGGGTCTCTTTTCGTCGATTAAGTTCAGCTGACCAAGCCGAGTCTGTATCCAATCGTCTTCGCTCAAACCTGTGTCCTTCATAATTCGAAGAGAGGGTATCTGGACTTCAATGGGTAAGACTGCCTCCATGCCATACACCAAAGAGTTAGGTGTTGCCCCTGTTGAAGTCCGTGTTGAGGTTCGGTACCCATGAAGAGAAAATGGCAACATCTCGTGCCAGTTTTTGTATGTAACCATCATCTTCTGCATAATCTTCTTGATGTTCTTATCCGGGAACTCAAAATTCATGGATTAGTAATCATCTAAGGCCTGATGTGCCAAATGATCTGCCAACACACTCCCCTTGATTGCTTTTTGGGTTGTGTATTGGATATCCTACTTGGTTAAAATCATCTGCCATCTTGCTATTCTTCCAGACAAGGCAGGATTTTCAAAGATATACTTGATTGGATCCATTTTCGATATTAATATGTTAGTGTGAGTCAGCATATATTGTCTCAGCCGGTGAGCAGCCCATGCCAAAGCGCATCAAGTTTTCTCGAGCAGTGAGTATCGGGTCTCACAGTCGGTAAACTTTTTGCTAAGGTAGTAAATAGCATGCTATTTTCGGCCAGACTCGTCATGCTTCCCCAATACACACCCCATCAAATTGTCGAGTACTGTCAAGTATAAGATCAAGGGTCTCCCTTCAACTGCAGGCATCAGAATGGGTGGCTCTTGGAGATACTCTTTGATCCTTTCGAAAGCGTCCTGACACTCATCATTCCATTTTACCACTTGATCTTTCTTCAACAACTTGAAGATTGGTTCACAAGTAGCAGTCAGGTGCGAAATGAATCGGGAAATGTAGTTCAGACGTCCCAAAAAGCCCCTGACTTCTTTTTATGTTCGGGGAGCTGGCATTTCCTGTATAGCTTTCACCTTTGCAGGATCCACCTGAATACCTTTATCACTAACAACGAAACCCAGCAGCTTACCAGAACTTACTCCAAAGGTGCACTTGTTCGGGTTTAACCTCAGCTTGTACATCTACAACCTGTAAAATAGTTTCTGGAGATGGTCAAGGTGTTCTTCTTCAGTTTGGGATCTTGCAATCATGTCATCAATGTATACCTCAATCTCATGGTGAATCATGTCGTGGAATAGAGCGACCATGGCGCGCTGATATGTTGCCTCAGCATTCTTCAATCCGAACTGCATGACTTTGTAGCAAAAGCTACCCCACTGTGTAATGAACGTTGTCTTCTCCATGTCTTCGGGAGCCATTTTAATCTGATTATAACCAGAAAAACCATCCATACAGGAGAAGATCTTATGCTGTGTGGTGTTGTCGACCAGAACATCAATGTGAGGAAGCGAGAAATCATCCCTGTGGCTTTCCCTATTCAGATCCCTATAGTCCACACACATTCGTACCTGACCATCTTTCTTCGGCACCAGCACCACGTTGGGAACCCACTGCGGGTAAGAAGTAACTGCTAGAAAACCGGCATCAAACTGTTTCATGACCTCAGCTTTGATTTTCTCAGACATCTCTGGGCGCATTCAGCGAACTTTCTGCTTCACTGGAGGAAAGTCTTCTTTAGTTGGAAAGCGGTGAACCTCAATATCGGTATCCAACCCAGGCATATCCTCATAAGACCAAGCAAAGATCTCCACATAGTCACACAGCATTTGTATCAACCGTTGCTTGACACTAGGCTCTAGATTTTCACCAATCTTAACCTCTTTCTTGTCCTCTTCTGTACCAAGATTCACTGATTCCACTGGCTCTTCATGGGGCTATATGGCCCTCTCCTCCTGTATTAACAGTCTAGCAAGTTACCCAGGTACTTCGCAATCATCCTCGCCTTCGTCCTCGGCTTGGCTGATCGGACTTTCAAAGTCATAACTGGCAGTAGCAGAGTCATTATCAGTGGGATCCAGAGTGGATGTTGATCTGCATTATGATATATGAGTGTGTGTAAGACAATAGCTGTTTTGATAAAGTGCAAGATAGAAAATAAAAACAAGGAGCACAAAATTTGTAATGCAAGAAAACGTCCAATGCTTTATTGATGATATATGAAAATGACAAGTATTAAGCCCACACAAACGAAGCCACGGTGCCTCGGGAAAGGCACCGGGCCGTAAGTTTTAAATTGTCTGTTACAAATCTCAAAACAAGAGTCTATTACTATGTAATAAAAGAAACGGGCACAAAGTCCTTCGTCGTCCAATTTCTCAATCCACCGTCGGTAGTCGGGAAAATCTAGTTATCAAACTCTGACTCTTCTTCATCATCCCTGATTGCATTCACCCCCTGATCATGCTTGGGCATGGGTGCAGTTATGACGTTGGGCTTTTCCGGAGCGTCAAACTCAATTTCTTTAGCTTTAATCAAATCTTACACCTTATTCCTCAAGGACCAGCAGTTGCTTGTATCATGCCCCGGGCTATCAGAGTGATAAGCGCAACGGGCGTTTGGATTATACAGTGGTGATGTAGTATTGGGATTCTTCGGAGCTTCCCTCAGAGTTATCAGGTTAGTCTTCAAGAATTGCGGAAAAATTTAAGATAAGGTCATACTGAGCCGAGTATACTGTCTTTGCGGTCTCTCTACTCTTTGCTGATTGTTGCGCTGTGGGGCAACAGTGGGTCTTGATATTACTACCACATTAACTGCTTGGTGGCGTTCAGGTCGGTTTTGGCTCCTCGAGCTGTAAACTGCAGTAGCTTCTTTTCTGAAAGGCTTCTTTTATGTACTTGATGAAGCACCTTTCTGTATCTTGCCACTTTTGATACCAGCTTCTTCCCTCTCCCCTGTCAATATCAATTCAGTAAACCCGGATGATGAACTACCAATCAAATGGTTGAAAAATGGACCAGACAAAGTCCCAAGAAACATATCCACCAACTCCCTATCAGACAGAGGGGGTTGGACTCTCCCATCCAGATCTCTCCACTTCTGAGCATAGTCCTTAAAGCCTTCGCCTGCACCCATAGAAATACCCTAAAGTTGAGTACGCGTGGGAGCAAGGTCGGTATTATATTGGCATTGCTTGTAAAAAGCAGCAACAAGGTCCTCCCAGTTGCAGACATTAGCTCCTTCCAATTGATAGAACCATTCAAGCTGAGTCCCTGACAGACTATCTTGAAAGAAATGAACCCACAGGTTCCTATCAGCAGTGTAGGGTTGAATCTTTCTGACGTACGAGCGGAGGTGTAGCTTCGGGCATGATACCCCATCGTACTTAGCAAAGACAAGAGCTTTAAACTTGTGCGGGATCACCACCCCAGATTCCAGTCCCAGATCTCCGAAGTCTAACCCAGGTATCTTCTGAATCTCCATTGCACTCAGCCGGTCTTCAAGTTGCTTGTATCTATCCTCAGCAGGAGGATACTGTTCTTCATCAAAATCAGTGTCATTATCAGAGACGACATGACTAGGACGCTTTCTTTCTTCTTGATTCTCTCCTCCTCCGGATGAATGAGACAAATCATTTTCTTGTCTCAACCTACTCCCAAATCTGTGACCCATATTCAGCAGAACCACCTTCTTCTTCTTCTTCTTCTTCTTCTTCTTCTTCTTCTCCTTCAGGATGAGAGTCTTCAAATCCTGTTACCCTTTGGCCAAGTTCAGGAACATCTCCTGGAATTGAGCATTATGTGCTTGAAGAGCCTTGATGGCTTGATCGGTAGGTGTTTCAGAAGACATTCTGTGCTGAAATAAACAACGAAGAAGATAAGAAACCTGTAATGGTACCTGTGATGAGGTGAATGATAATGGAATGCATATGAAATGATTTCAAAGACATTGGGAGATTTAAATTCGTGAACCAAGAAATAAACAAACTTTATTAGATTCAAACTTGTAAAATGTTTAACAATGCCTTTAAGGCGTTACAAGAGAAATAACTAAAAAACAAATCTAAACTAGAAACAAGCAGAAATCAAAAATCTCATGGTCTCTTTCCCTTCGTGCTGACATAATAATTGATTGTCCTTTCATTCTCAAGCTTCCTTGTAAGCTTAAAGATCTTCCTCTCTTGCTCATGATACTTCTCCCTGTAGGTATCTCGCTCCTCCTTTAGCTGAACCCAAGATCTCTTTAATGCCCCAAGATCAGTAGGCATGTAGGGATAAAGCATGGTATAAGAAACCCCTTCTTCATTAGTATGCTCTACAATTACCAGAAAAACAGCTTCATAAGGCATCCCCAGCTTTTGAGCACGGGCTCGAACCCACTGAATATAAGGTTGCATAGGGAGAAAAGTCTTTAGTACTAGCTCTTGAGGGTCATACCTGTTCACCATGCCCCAGGCTCGTACAAACCTTCGTCGATGCTCATTCACGTCCCCTTTGTAGTCAAAGACAATGTCTGTAAGAAGAAACTCATGGGGGCCGTCTCTCCGAGCGCGACCAAACTGTCGTAAGGACAAGCAATGACTGTAGGTTATACCCCCTCTAATTCCAAGCAATGGGACATTAGGGTATTCCCCACATCGATCAATGACAACTACTCTTTCCATATCCTTGGAACTCCAAAGGATGTCCATGTGAGCAAGGGACATGATTTTTTAAGCCCAACCTACACCTTCCTCATTCTTCAATACAGACTTGGGGAGGTGCAAAATAAACCATCTCGCCAGCAGCGGCATACAACACATGAGGGTCCCCCATCTTCGCACAGTACGAGTATAGAGAGCATGTAAAATGTCACCCAGAAGAGTAGGCACTGGATTACGAGACAAGATGGTATAGAGAGTATGAAGGTATATGGATTCGGGAAAAGAACCAAGTCGTAGATGAGGAGAGCCAAGATGTCTTCGAAAGTTTGAAAATCCAAGTTATCCCAGAACTGTTAGGCTTGATCGATCAGGAACTTAGCCAAGAAACCTTTAACCCCACTCCGTGTTTCCCAATTAGACACTACATCAGCCTTTTTCAAGTGTAAAGCTGAAGCAATGTCCTCTGGTCTAGTAACCTCCTCCAAACCTGTGAAGGGTGTCTGCTCGAGGATAGATATGCCTAATAAATCAGAAAACTCCTCCAAAGTGGGGACTGTTGATAATCCGGGAAGGTGAAACAATGATGCAACAGATCAAAGAACTGGAACAACACACTCATCATTTGCTCATCGAACTTTAAAATGACCAGGCTAAGGAGATGACCATGTCTTCTAACAAATGAAGCAGTATCATGAACTTTTGAGACTAACACTCTAAACTGAGAAGGGATTTGCACGAAATTTACTCGAATGGTATTTCTGCGCATAGAAGTCATGATCTGCAAAACAGAACAAAGATAAATCCCCTCAGTCTTTGAAATGGTTAGTCTAATGAAATATGCATGCTATGTCATGATGCATGATGTCATGATAAAACACACAACAGGTATAACAAGTAACAAACATGGTAAAGGCACACAAGTCACACAAGAGCCCTTAAGTCTCTGGCTTGTATGGAGTCTAGGTACTACCCTCTTGAAGTTTAGTTGGTTCAACCTGTCCTAATAATAGTAATCGAGTTCTAGAGGTTCTCAATATCACTGACCATCCTCCATCGGTCATGGTTTCATCTCACACAATCTTTTCTTGCAGCCGGAACTATCTCGAGAGTATGGTCTCAATGAGTGTAGTATCGAGTATCAACCAGTTCTCAGCTCTATGCCGAGGCTGGCTATCTCACTACTTCCTATGGCCAAGTTGGTCAATTATAGGTTCTAAGGTCAGTTGATGCTTAACGACCAATATAGCAGCCCCATATTCTCCTTGTTTCTCCACAAGGGATATCGGTACCAACTAATGTGCCACATCAACGTAGCTACTACTTCAACCGTATCGGTCTACACCGTACAGTTCCCTCACCGTTTATTTCTACTTACCTAAAAGGTGTCCCCCAGATCCGGGTTAGGATCTATAGTAACTCCGATACAAAGCCCACAAAGATAAAGCAATCAAATCAAACAATAGAAGAAATATGATGAACTAATCCTAAGGTATACCCCACTTATTAATTCCTCAGCACAGTCGCCAGTTCTGTAATACGGTGGCCAAAACCGAGACTGTTTTAGGAATGCTGGTTTGCATTTTGCGTTTGTGTTTGCAAAATGTCGCGGTAAGAAAGAGTCGCCACCGACTTTTATTTTATCCAACAAGGAAAGGAAAAAAGCACAGAAAAATCCCCTTATTTTGAGATTTTGAGTACGGGGGTAGATTATAGAAAGGGAAGGTATTAGCACCCTTTCTATCCGTGGTTTCCACGGGCTCTTAGGTACTTGCTCATCATTTTCAAAATTGCTTGTGTGTGTTTGATTTGAAAAAGTTTTTTCACTTCGATTTAACTCTTTCTTCTTTCTTCAAGAGTGTTACGAAGTGTTTTTGAAAGCTTTGTTTGAAAGAGGAGTGTAAGTGTGAAAAAAGTTTGTTTGGATTGAGCAAGTACTTAAGAACTAATATACCTACTCGAAAAAGAGAATATTTCTGTTCTTGTTTCCTTTAGACAATGCTATCCCACTATTAATGAGTAGGTAGCATCGTCGTTGGAGTTTTAAGGGTCAATTCGAAAGGGACGTACGATCACTAAAGCAATGTTAGGACATCTTAGTAATAACCCTAATGTCTTAAGATCAATATTCGAGGAAACGTATCCGAGGCAACCTTTCCGAGGAAACTTTTCCAAACGGGACTTTGATCTTTTGTTTAGACAAGAGAGCGACCACTAAAATACCATATACTTAATGATCATTTACCGAAGGCAACCGAAGTGAGAGTATACCTTAGGAGTGCGCATGTGCGAGTGATTCAATTTCAAACTATTATCTTTGCACATTTAGAGTTTGCTAACCATTTTAAAGTTAATCAGACATTCTTGTCATGCAACCCTAATATCATACATCTAACAGTTTAATATTTGCAAGAATTTAAAGTGCAGAAAGTAAAGCTACGCTATTACAAGGCTTTGGGTATTAATTTACATAGCAAAAAACAACCCGTAAAAAACGATAAATGAACGAAAAAGGTCTTAATTAATCTATTACATCCCATGGGCAATTACATCAATATTATAAAATAATAAAGCGCACGCGATGAATTTAAGAACGATAGGAAATTAGGGTTTTGACCCTGTCTAACCTAATTAAAAGAAAAAAAATTATTTATGCTGTTTTTTTGATTATTTTAAGAAAAAAGAATAAGGTTTTAAATTAAATATGAATCTAATTACCAATTAAATTAAATTAAGAAGAATATTAATTTTGACCTATTTTGTATTTTGTGATTTTTTTAAGAAAAGAGAAATAAAAATCAAATTAGACCAAAACCCTAATTCTTCTAATTGATTTTAATTTATTTATGAAAGGAATTAAAGTTACCTAATAAATTAAATTTACCAATTAAATTAATTTTTTTGATAAAAAAAATCTAAACCTAATTTGGTGAAAAGTTGATTTTAAAAATTTTTGATATCGAAAAAAAAAGAAATTATTTTAGTTATTGAAGAAGAGTAATAAAAAGAAAAAAAGTAAAAGAAATAACCCAAGGGTCTACTGCCAGCGGCTCTTATCAGAGGATGAGGATCCAGAGGATGATAGTCCAGAAGATGATGGTCCAGAGGATGGTGATTCGGGACCTGCTCCTGGCTAGTGGACCCAGCAGATTATGACCATCAGAAGATGAGGTGCGCTGGATCTGGATGGGATTGACGGATCCAGAGGATGATGTGCAGGGGATGCTTTATTTGGTCTTGGTTGGTGAAATTAGAATATAACCCTCAGCAGATGTAGGCGCTGGATCTGGTGAAAACAAAGGGAAAAAATGCCAGAGGGTCACGCCTGGGATCGAACCCAGAATCATGAATTTCTGACTTCCTCCTTCTGAACAACTGCGCTGGGTGTTAGTTTATCAACATACAGAAACAAACAAAAGATCAGAGCCATAGGTTTCTGGCCAGTAAAGTGATGACACACTGTCGTCTTCTTCCCTGGATCCGTCGTTTAAAACTAATAACATTTAGCTACAGATATGGCGTTGTAGCTATAACCCTGTACACCTCAGAAATCACATACAAGCAATATAAATAAAATTCAAAACCATGGATCAGCTAGGCTTGACCCGCTGATCATAATGACCTCTTCCATTTAGGACAATTTCACCTGCATGAGAAAACCCCAAAACGAAACAAGGAAACCTAACAATGGCATATCTCTGTATTGTTATCAAAAATGCAATTAGTCATTATCAACAGTTTACAAATGTTTCAACGAACAAGAACATATAAGTAATTCATGCTACAAATTCCAGAATCATGATATTGGATTTCAAGAAAATGCCAAAGTCGTGAGATACTTACAGTGAGTTTTTGTACACGAAATTGCTTGCTAAGGATTGGGATGGATTCCTTGAATGTCCAGCAAGTGACAGGAATGCTTGGAACGGCTTGACAGCGCCTGGAAGTATGAAAACAAATTGCTGCTTTTCTTGAATTTTCCAAATCTTTTCCTCAGCCTTTCACGCCTCTCCAACCTTTTTTTTAGGTCTGCAATTGTTCAATATATATCAATGACTGAGTTAGGGTTGTAAACATGATCTCAATCTTCCTCCACTATAGCTTTTGATTTGGATTTAATTCACTTGAAGATACTTCCAAAAATAGGCCAAATTCAATCTTTTTATGCACACCAAGGCTTTGCACGAATTCAATCACTTGCCAACTAGATATAAGACCTAAAACATGCACAATATCTTGAGATTTCAATGTTTTGGATTTTTCCTCGATTTGTTTTGATTTAAATTGATTTAATTCAAATAAAAATCAAAATAAATAATAAAAATAAGATGATGACAAGTGGAAAGAGATAAGGCTCGTGGACCATGCTACCAAATCAAAACAAGTGCAAAAAGTTAGGCCCATTTAGCAAAATCTGCAATTTTAGGCATAGTTGACTTTTGGCAATTTTACGAAAAAGGTCAACTTCACCAATGCATAACTTCCTCAATTTTGACTCTTTGAACGTGTTCTTGGACTTTTTAGAAAGATTGAGATGTCCGCTAAGCAACCATTTTTGTTCTCGTCTCAATTTGGTAATCCATGTTCTTGTATGAAGCTTTGACAAAAAAGATGTTTTTGTTGATTTTTTAAAATGACCTGTAATGTCCAAATTCATAACTTCTTGTGAGTGCATATTTTGAACTTGGGAGCTGAAGATGGATTGTATAGAATTGCATCCTCTTCAAAATTATCTTTGGATGGGTCATTTCTCATAAAGTATGGGAAAGTTATTTTTGGTCAAAGTTGAGTTGACCTTTCCTACAAAACCCTAATTTAGCAACTTTTAGTTCTTGATGAATTGTGAGCAATCCTTGATGAATCATGATCAACCCTTGATCAAATGATTAATAATACTTCAAAATGAGGATGTTGACCAAAAATCTTGATGTTTGACTGTATGTGGGTCATAGTTGACCTTTGCCCTAACACAGTCGATTTTCAGGCCTTTAAGCAACTGACTGAGCAAACTTTCTCTGCAAGGCTTGAAACTTGACATGGATGATCTTGAGAACATATTAGGACAATGGTGAGAATTTAGGATCCCTAGGACACAAGTATCTTGGTGCAACAAGAAACCTTAATTTGAGGTAGACTGCCTTAGGAGAGGGCTTGTCTGGTCAACCTTTGGACTTCCATGAGCTACTTGAGGATCTTTCTTGATATGTTTTGAGAAATATGGGAGGGAAAATTTTGGGGTACAACATTCCACATTGCAAAGGGCCATGGTGAAGTCATCACATTCAAAAGAGTGGGAGGAACATGTATCCTGTCTGCGTAAATCTGACATTTGTGGCACATTTTTGCATATATACAATAGTCGTTTTCCATCGTCATCCAGAAATAACCTGCTCGTAGGATTTTCTTGGCCATTGAATGTCCACTGGCATGAGTCCCAAAAGAGCCCTCGTGTATTTCTCGTATAATAGATTCTGCTTTGTGTCTATCCACACATCTGAGCAGAAACGAATCATAGTTTCTCTTGTACATAACGTCTCCTGACAGTAAAAACTTAGACACCAACCTTCTAAGAGTCATCTTATCACAAATTGTATCACCTTCGGGGTACTCTTTCTTCTCAAGATATCTTTAAATGTCGAAGTACCACGGCTTTTCGCCCGATACATCTTCAGTTGTGAGACAATGAGCAGGGAAAATATGCGCTGGCTCCTTGTAACGACAGATCCTTATATTGGGCGCATGATTCGGGTAAATGACTTTGAACATTGCTGCTAAAGTGTCCAGAGCATCTGCCAGTTGATTTTCCTCTCTAGGAATGTGCTCAAAGGTGACCTCATCGAAAGTGGCCAACAACTCTAATATGTAATCCCGGTATGGAATTAAATTAGGGTGTCGTGCATCCCAATCACCTTGTACTTGTTGTATTACTAAGGAAAAGTCTCCATAAACTTCAATAATATTGATCTTCAAATAAATAATTGCTTCAAGACCCATCACACAAGCTTCATATTCAACTACATTATTCGTACAATCAAAACATAATCTGGAAGTGAAAGGTATGTGAGTGTTGCATGGAGAGGCTAGAACTTCCCTAACGCCATGACCCATAGCATTTGATGCACCATCGAACGTGAGAGTCCATCACTCCCCTGGTTCGGGTCCTTCATTATCATCAAGTTTCATAACATCCTCGTCTGGAAAATCAAACTTCATGGACTGATATTCTTCCAATGGCTGGTGAGCAAGATGATCGGCAAGAATGCTACCTTTAATAGCCTTTTGTGTGACGTACTGGATGTCATACTCAGACAAAATCATTCGCCAGCAAGCCAACCTCCCTGTAAGTGCTGGTTTCTCAAAGATGTACTTTATCAGATCTATCTTAGATATCAGAAGTGTAGAATGTGTAAACATATACTGCCTCAAATGTCGAGCTGCCCACGTAAGAGCACAACAAGTCTTCTCAAGTAAGGAATAACTTTATTCACAACCAGTAAACTTCTTGCTCAGGTAATAAATGGCGTGTTCTTTTCGTCCAGTATCATCATGTTGACCGAGCACACAAACCATAGATCCTTCAAGCACAGTCAAATACATAATGAGAGGTATTCCTAGAACCAGTGGTATGAGTATTGGTGGTTCTTGAAGATACTGTTTAATCTTCTCGAAAGCGTCTAGACAACTTTCATCCTAACGGATATCTTGATTCTTGCGTAACAATTTAAAGCTAGGTTCACAGGTAGCAGTAAGGTTAGAAATGAACCTGGCTATGTAATTCAACCTTTCAAAGAAACCTCGTACTTCCTTTTCATTTTTTGGTACTGACATATACTGTATTGCTCTCACTTTGTCTGGATCTACTTCAATTCCTCGTTGACTCACGATAAAACTGAGTAACTTGCCTGATCGAACTCCAAAGGTGCATTTTTTGGGATTAAGCCTTAACTTGAACTTTCGTAAACGATCAAACAACTTCTGCAAATGGACCAAATGTTCTTCCTCAGTTTGTGATTTCGTAATCATGTCATTCACATACACCTCGATCTCTTTATGAATCATGTCGTGAAAGAGAGTCACCATAGCTCGCTGATATGTCGCACCAGCGTTTTTGAGACCAAAAGGCATGACTCTATAGCAAAAGGTACCCCAAGGAGTTGTAAAAGCTATTTTGTCCATGTATTTCGTAGCCATATTTATCTGATTGTAGCCCGAGAACCCATCCATGAAGGAGAACACTAAGACTGAGCAGTATTATCAACCAAAACATCAATATGAGGCAACGGGAAGTCATCCTTCGGACTTGCTCTATTCAAGTCTCGGTAGTCAACACACATGCGTACCTTACCATCCTTCTTAGGTATAGGCACAATGCTAGCAATCCAAGGTGGATAATTTATCACAGATAGGAAGCCTGCTTCAAGATATTTCTAAACTTCTTCTTTGATCTTCAAAGCCATGTCCGGTCTGGTCCTTCTCGGCTTCTGCTTTACAGGGGGACATTCTGGCTTGAGTGGCAATCTGTGTATGACTATACCAGTGTCTAAACCGGGCATGTCTTCATACGACCAGGCAAAGATGTCAGCATACTCTCGAAGCAACTCAATCAATCCCTTCTTTTATTCGCTTTGCAAGGCATCACCTATTTTGACTTCTCTCTTTACCTCTTCAGTACCGAGATTGACGACTTCTGTTTCTTCCTGATATGGTTGGATGACCTTCTCTTCCTGTCTCAAGAGCCTGGCTAGTTCTTCAGGGACTTCACAATCTTCCTCACTATCTTTGTTAGCATGATCAATTGAGTTCTCAAGGATATAAGGAACCATAACACTACCATTTCCAACGGAGTTCGAGATAGATCTGCATGATCGATGATTTTATGTTTTATTTTTAGAAAGTACAAGAGAATATTTAGAATATGAAACGAAAAGTATTGCCATTTTTATTTTGAAAAAGTAAAAGTAAAAGAAAAGACAGGGAACAAAATTGTATGCGAAAGTGTGATTTTTCATTCAATGTTAAATGTAGATTGAAACATAAGGGGCCCCTTCTACAAGCTGTCATTATGCCTTGGGCAGGACATATGACTTAAATGGAAATAGAAAATTACACATCAAGGAAAATAACTTTAGGTATGTCCACGGAGGTCCAATTGCTGAGCTCCTTGTCTGATGCAACTTGACAGATAAATCTTGAAACATCCTCATTGTCACCTTCATCACCTGTGGAGAGCACTTGTCCTTCTTTGCTTACACCAGCACTGACGAACACTTCAAAAATTGGGGGAACCTGCTTTCCTTTGAGAGGAACCCAACCAGCTTGCGCGGAGGACGATGGCTGATACCCAAGACCAAAGGGATCTTTCTTCTCTGGCACTTCAATCAATTTTCCCCAACTGTCATAGGGAGGTCTAGCTTCTATGAGGGCCTTGGCATCCTTCAAAGAGGCCAGGGGTGCTTTTGACTTCTTACATTCAACGACGGGGAACTTGTCAACAGTAAATATCTCTAGAGCTTTAAAGGGAAACTCCTGCACCTTGCCTTCCACTTCCACATAACGGTAGGTAGTCAGATTGTTAATCACTATATCTTCTTCTCCACAAACGACGACAACTTGGTCATTCACAATGAACTTCAGGCGTTGATTAAGAGTAGATGTCACAGTTCCTGCTACGTGGATCCATGGACGACCCAAAAGGCAAGTATAGGATGGGCGGATGTCCATAACATTGAATGAAAAATAGAAAGTGTGGGGACCAATCTTGACAGGCAATTCCATTTCTCCATCCACAGATCTTCTTGAACCATCAAACGCTCAAACATTCAGAGTGGAAGTCCCCATTATTACTCGTTCATATTTATCTTAAACAAAGTAGCCTTAGGCATCACATTGAGTGAAGAACCCGTATCTACCAAAACTCGAGATAAAACGGTGTCCAAACATTTCATAGAAACATGCAGCGCTTTGTTGTGGGCTCTGCCTTCAACTAGGAGTTCATCATTGCAGAAGCCCAAACAATTTTCCACATAAATATTGGTGATGATTCCTTCAAACTGGGCCACAGAGATGTCTTGGGTAACATGAGTGGAACATAAAATCTTCAATAAGGCATTACGGTGGGTCTCTGAACACAAGAGGAGAGACAAGATGGAAATATTGGACGGCGTCTGGTTAAGTTGACCCACCACTTTGTAATCACTTCGCTTAAGAATCCTCAAAAGCTGCTCCGCTTCTTGTACTACAGAAACTTCGGGCTGATTATCCATCACTTTCTTGCCCCTAGCCTTGGCTAGAGCTTCACTGTTAGTTTCTTTGGGAGGCGGTGGTGGAGGAGAAAAGATCCGGGCACTGCGAGTCAAGTTACTGGTTCCTGCAATATTGGTAATATTCTTGTCAATGACTGGAGGACGCTCATACTTATTCCCATGAATATAGACCACATTATATTCCCATGGAACTGCCTTCGAGTCGTTTCTTGTAGGAGGAATAGGAGCTTGAATCATTGGGGGGTAGCGGGAGCTTGAATCATTACTGGGGTAGTAGGAACCTGAATTGTCAATGGAATACTTGGTGTTCCTGAAAAACTTCTCGGATAGGATGGAATTTCTAAGACATCAATCTCTTCTTCTCGGAATATCTCTCTATCTATAGGACACCTTCATCTATCAGTTGTTGGATAACCGTCTTCAAACCAGTACACTCTTCAGGTTTAAAGGAACATGTTATGCAGAAATCATGGAGTTCTTGTATCACCTCATACTCCAATAAATGTTCTCTAACAGTTCTTAATGATATCTTGATCTCGTTGACCTTGGTTACTAGAATCTATTCACTACCTTCTTCAATAGCATTGACAGTTGCCCCTGGTTGAGGAGGCATGGGATTGTTCTGAATATTCGGACCAATAGGGTTGAAATTGATGGCCTTTTCATCGAGGAGGTCTTGAACTTTACACTTGAATGCTCTACAATTCTTAATTGTATGGCCCGGGGCACCAGAATTAAATTCACAATGAGCATTAATTTCATATCCCCTAGGGAGAGGATTTGGCGGTGGACCAAATTCACGTAATTGAACCAACTGACTAGCAATTAACTGAGAGAGAAGCTGAGAATATGACATAGGAATAAGATCAAATCTTCTTTCAGGAGCTCTTTGTCTTTGAAGAGTTCTCGGACCTTGAGATTGTTGATTCAATTGTTGATAAATTCGAGGAGGTGCAAATTGTTGTTGTGGAAGATATTGTGGTTGTGGAGTGAAAGGTTGTTGTTGGGCCATCCAGGGTGCCGGAGTTATAGCAACATACACTTGAGGAACAAATTGGTTGGGAACAACAAAAAGTGTAGGAAAATAAGGAAATCGGACTTGAGGAAATGCAGGAGCTTTTCCTTGGTTGATGGTGATGGCACTAGTCTCACCTTCTTTCTTCTTGACAAACCCAGAAAACGACTTTCTACCAATACCCGCATGGTTGTTAGTGTTGTTAGGGACACCTTTGATCGTTCCAGCCTTAATGCAAGTCTCAACATGTTCACCAATAATGACCATATCAGAGAAAGAAGTAGAGGTACTACTGAGCATATGTTTGAGATAAGGGCCTCGTAGAGTACCCATAAAAAAATCAATCAATTCACGATCCAAGAGAGGAGGTTAGACCCTTGCAGCCAATTCACGCAACCTCTGAGCATACTCTTTGAATGACTCTTCAGATTTATGTATCATCCCTTGGAGCTGAGTACGGCTAGGAGCCATGGCAATATTGTAATGGTAATGTTTTAAAAAGGCGTCAACAAGCTCTCCCCAAGCACCAACATGAGATCTTTCCAATTGCATATATCAATCCAATGGTGCCCCGGTCAAGCTATCTTGGAAGAAGTGCATGAGTAATGATTCATTTTCAGCATAGGCAGCCATCTTGCGGCAGTAGGAACCGAGATGATTCTCTGGGCAGGAAGTTCCTTTGTATTTGTCAAAATCCATAACTTTGAACTTGGGAGGAATAACTACCCTAGGCATGAGGCACATTGCAATAGTATTGAATCCAGAAGCCTTGATACCCTTCATGGCTTTAAGACACTCTTCGAGAGCATGGTACATTTTTGCAGTTTGGGCAACTCCGGCGGCAAGGTTCACTTGGGGTTCATCAAGATCAATAACATCGTGATGATCATCGACATCATTCCTAGGAGCTCCAGTAGGGGTCTCAACATTTGGATTGTCATTCCTCCCATTAGCAAAAGTGGAGAGAGCATCAGTAGTAAGCTTGGCAATACTTTGATGTAACTCTTCTTGACCCTTGATCACGCCATGAAGGGTTTCCATGAGTTGATTCATGCGAGTGCCCATGGTGTCCATATCTCGGAAGAGTGCATTCTGATTCTCTTTAAAAAGATCCATAAGTCTTTGCTGGTTGCCTCTTGTACGGTAAGGATGTGGAGAAGTCGTCTTTGCTATTTATTGATGTCTGTTTTGTTGTGAAAAATGAATGCATGATAGTATGAATGAATGTTTTATATTCATTTCTTAGGAAATCCAAAGACTCGTCTATCCTTTTAAATTTTCCTTTTTGAAAAGCTATACCAACGAGACTTGTCTTCAGATTTCCCTATATATGAGATATATATACATGATGATATGATGTCATGGTATGCTATGGCATGAAATCTCAGCTCCACATATTCTGGATAACCACTGTGTAGTCCGTTGCACAGGATGAAAGTAACAGGATCAAAAGTACGACGTCACATGCATGGAGTCAAAGTAACCACCCATAAGGTATGTACTAGGGGTTTATCACCTACCGAACAAGGTTCAAAAGAGATCTCAGAGTCTACGCTCTTCCTTTGGATATTACAGACGTCCCAATTACTTGGTAATCAGTAATATTCATAGGAAAAACTCGTCCGAGTGCAATATAGCGTGACAACTACTTCCGAATTACTCCATTATAGTCTCTGCACTGCACCTAAAAAGGCCAGGATGGGTTAATGGTTTTACGGCCCTCGGCTTCTCGAGTTCCCGGGTCGAAAGCAACGATGTCTTCCCAATTACTCGGTAAACATCACTACTTTCAAAAGGACCTCCGCTGAGTGTGGGATTTTCATGCCTCCTTCTTGGGGATTACTTCCTCAAAGTTAACATGATCATACTTCCCGTCCTAATCCTAAGTGTAACCTAAGTCCGGGTATAAGACTTATCAAATGTAATCACCCAACCCAACATCACAATGTACCCAAAATATGTGAGTAGCAACAATATATGCAATATATACAAAAGAATACAATAACTCAATAAAGAAATAAAATAGTAAAGAAAAATAAAGAAAATAAATAAACACCCAAAAAGAAAATAAACAAAACTAGGAGAGACTCGCTAAAGATCCCCAGCAGAGTCGCCAGCTGAATCTACCGACAGAAAACACAACCGCCACCGAACTTTATTTATCCCGAAGGAAGGGGAAATGTCAATAAAACCACAAGGGAATGGATAAGATGGTCTTACAACCAAGAGAAAGGGTAGGGGAGTCAGTTATGCGAGGGTAAGGTATTAGCACCCCTCACATTTGTTGTACTCAACGGGGTCAATTTTGTTTGTTTGCCTTAAAGGGTGTTGTTGTACCCCAAAATTTGCCCTCCCACATTTCTCAAAACATTTCAAGAAAGATCCCCAAGTTGCTCAAGGTAGCCAAAGGGTTGGCCAGACAAGCTCTCTCCTAAGGCGGTCTACCCCAAATTAGGGTTTCATGTTGCATCAAGACCCTTGAGTCCAAGTGGTCCCAAGTACTTATAAATGTCCTAATATGTTCTCAAGATCATCCATGTCAAGTTTTAAGCCTTCCAGAGGAATTTTGCTCAGTCAATTGCTCAAAGGTCCAAAAATCGGCTATGCTAGGGCAAAAGTCAACTGTGACCTACATACAGTCAAACTTCAAGATTTTTTTTCAACATTATAATTTTGAAGTATATTTCATCATTTTATCAAGGGTTGATCATGATTCATCAAGGATTGCTCAAGATTCATCAAGACTCAAAAGTTGCTAAATTAGGGTTTTGTAGGAAAAGTCAACTCAACTTTGACCAAGCATAACTTTCTCATACTTTATGATAAATGACCCATCCAAATATCATTTTGAATAGAATGAAATTCCCTATAATCCATCTTCATATCCAAAGATCAAAATATGAACTCACAAGAAATTATGCATTTGGACATTACAGGTCATTTTGAAAAGTCAACAAAAACACCTTTTTTGTCAAAGCTTCATACTTGAGCATGGAATATCAAAATGAGATGAGACCAAACGTTTTTATTGAAGGACATCTCAAGCTTTCTAAAAAGTCCAAGAACACCTCAAAAGAGTCAAAATTGAGAAAGTTATGCATTTTTGAAGTTGACCCTTTTTGCAAAATTGCCAAAAGTCAACTATCCCCAAAACTTCATTTTTTTCCAAATGGGCCCATTCTTTTTAACTTGTTTTGGGTTTGAATTATAGCCCACGTGCTCTAGCATTTTCCAGGTGTCCATATCATATTTTTATTAATTATTTTGATTTTTATTTGAATTTATTTGATTTAAATCAAAATAAATCAAATAAAAATCAAAGCATTGATAACAAAGGATCTTATGATTTTTTTCAGGCTCTAATTACAGCTAGCAAGGTAATGAAACTCGTATCAAGGCAAATTGTGTACAAAAAGATTGAGAAAAGGCAATTTTGGAAGGTTGTTCAAAGCAAATCAAATCCCTATCAAAATCATTGAAAGAAGGATATTTGGAAAGGGTATTCAAACCTAATGCATTGTACAATACATAAGGGTCGTGTGCATATCAAAATAGGGGTTGGAGATCAAGCATAGAGCCAGAACCAAATTTGCAAAAACAAGAAAAAAGTGTGAGATCGAAACAGGGCTTAGAGGCATCCTCAAGGCTTGGCAATTGTCCCAATTGTCTCCTGGCAATCTCCACAAGCGAAAGCAAGCAAAACCACGCGTTTCCAAGCCCTCCAGTTCACTATAAGTCATTCACGGAACCACCATATTCTTGAAATCGATTAGCTTCATTCTTGCATCTATAATGAAAAATAATTTCATATTCTTGATCACCAAATCATTTGCAAGCTTTTGGTATTACTCAATTGCATTTATATGACCTGTAACAAAATCCACCATTGTTAGGGTTTCGGTTTTGTTTTTGGGGTTTTTGTTTTCAGGAATAATTGGCCCTAATGATGGCTATGGTTATGATCAGAAGAAGATGACGAATCTAACCATGGTCCTAGAACTCATTTACATGGCCTGTGGGAGATTTTTGAATAAGCTTGACTTGTAGCAACGGACAACGTCAGTGGGTATAACCTCTTTGTTTTTTAGCCACGGTTCAAGGAATGGGACGATGAGTTGTCATCCCCTCATTCGTCCATTCAAATAGTGTGCGCTTTTTTTTATTATTTTTTGTGCATTGGCTTTTGTTTTATATATTATATTTTGTTTATATTATACTAACAAATAGAAGCATGTGATCCAGTGGCAAGCGTGGCATGAAATTCCCTTAAGGACCTGGGTTCGAATCCCAGGTCCCCCTATTTTCTCCATATTATTTGTTTTCAGGTAATTCAGTGTGCACCCAAGCCAAGCTTCCACCATGGGCACTCACCACCCAGCACGCCAGATGGCCAGATGGCCAGATCTGGTGGCCAGCATTGAAGGTGTACCATAGGCCAAGTCAATACACGCGCGCTGGATTGGAAAAAGTCAAATTGGATCACCATCATTGGGCCAGAAGATTGCTATTAGCACTCCTAAAACCAGACCCATCTCTCACTCTTTTTTATATTTTTGTTTATTTAATTGCTTTATTTTATTTAATTTAAATACTAACCAATAAATTAATTCCTTTTTTATTAACAAAAATCATCAAAAATATTTTTTTTACCCAATTAAATTTCGGAATTTTATTTTTCATTAATAAATATTAATTAAATAATTAGGTTGATTAATTAGGTAACTTTAATTTATTTTTCAAATATTTAAAATTAATTAGAAATCAATAGGTTTTAACATTAGTTTAATTATTTTATTTTCTTTCCTAAATTAACAAAAACTCCAAAAATATTTCATTTAATATTTTTAATTAATTAATTAATTTAATAATTAATTTAGCATTTAATTTCTTTTCTTAAAAATAAAAACAAACAAAAACATTTTCTTTAATTAAAAGGGTCAAAACCCTAATTTCGCATTCGATTTAATTTCGCATCGCGCGCTTTATTTTCCTTTATCCAATTAATGTATCTGCTCCTAGTTTGTAATAATTTTAATTAGGACATTTATTTTTCTGCTTTTACATTTCAAAGGGTTTTTTTTGGCGATGTAAATACCCGACGCCTTGTAATAATTTAGTTTAAATTCCGCATTTTAAATCTATAAATTATTCATCTGCTAGATGTTTGATAATAGGGTTTGCATGACAAGAATGAATGCCTAATTTTAAAAATAGTTAGATCACCCTAAATATGTGCAAAGATAAAAATAATTGAAATCAACACACTCGCACAGGCGCACTCTTAGGGTACACCCCACTTGGTTGCCTTCGTACACGGTCATTGAGTATAGGTTATTTTAGAGGTCGCCCTCTTGTCTAAAAGATCATAGTTGCCTCTAAATGGTTGCCTCAGATATTGTTGCCTCGAACAAATGATCTAAGACATCAGGGTTACCGCTAAGACTTCATAACATTGCTTTAGTGACCGTATGTCCCCCTTTCAAATTGACCCTCAAACTCCAACGACGGTGCTACCTACTCACTAATAGTGGGATAGCATTGTCTAAAGGAAATTAGCATAGAACAATTCCATTTTTCGAGTAGGTAGATAAGTTCTTAGATACTTGCTCATCCAAAACAAAACTTTCTTCACGCTTACACTTCTTTTATAAACAAGTTTTCAACAACACTTCATTACACTCTTGAAGACAAACGCAAGAGTTAAATCGAAGTTAAAACAAAAACTTTTCAAAACCCACAAGCACAAAGAAAACATTTTTTAAAATGATGAGCAAGTATCTAAGAGCTTGTAGATAACTACGGATAGAAAGGGTGCTAATACCTTCCCTTTCTATAATCTACCCCCCGTACTCAGAAATATCTTAAAAAAAGAATTTTTCTGTGCTTTTTTCCTTTCCTTGTTGGATAAAATAATAGTCGGTGGCGACTCTTGCTTACCGCGACATTTTGTGAAAACAAAACGCAAAATGCAAACCAGCATTCCACAAATAGTCAGTTCTTCCCACCGTATCACCGAACTGGCGACTCTGCTGGGGATTAAACAAGTTGGGTGTACCTTAGGAATAGTTCATCATAATGTTTTCAATTGCTTGAATTGTATGATTTATCTTTGTGGGTTTGAATCGGAGTTACTATAGATCCTAACCCGGATCTAGGGATACCTTTTAGGTAAGTAGCAATAGACTGTGAGGGAACTGTACGGTGTAGATCGATACAGTTGAAGCAGTACCTACATTGGTGTGGCACTTTAGTTTGTACCGATATCCCTTGTGGTGGAACAAGGAGAATATGGGTCAGCTAAGGGGTCATTAAGAACCAACTGACCTTAGAACCTATAATTGACCAACTTGGCCATAGAAAAGTAGCAGTATGCTACACTCATTAAGACCAAACTCTCGCGATAATTTCGACCGCAAGAAAAGGTTGCTAAACTGGAATTATGACTGATCGAGGGTGGTCAGTGATATTGAGATCCTCTAGAACCCGATTACTATTACTAGGACAAGTTGAACCAACTAAACTGAAAGAGGGTAATACCTAAACTTCATGCCAGCCTGAAATCTAAGGGCTACTATGTGACTTGTTTGCCCTTACCATGTTTGCTATCTGTGAATACTTGTGTTGTGTTTCTATTATAACATCATGCATCATGACATTGCATGCATCTTGCATCAGACTAACCCATTTCAAAGACAGAAGGGATTCATCTTTGTTCTGTTTTGTAGGTCATGGCCTCTATGCGTAGAAACACTATTTGGATCAACTTTGTACAGATTCCTACTCAGCTTAGAGATTTGGTTTCCAAAGTTCCAGATATTTCCTCTATTGTCAGAAGACATGGTCACCTCCTTGGTTTGGTCACTTCTAAGATGGATGAATGGATGATGAGTGTCTTGTGCCAGTTCTTTGACCCGTTGCACCACTGCTTCACCTTCCCGGACTATCAGTTGGTCCCTACTTTAGAGGAGTTCTCTGATCTACTTGGTATTTTTATTCTAGAGCAGACGCCATTTACAGGTTGGGAGAAAGCCCTTAGGCCAGAAGAGGTTGCTACAGCCCTACATCTGACAAAGGTTGAGGTAATGTCTAACTGGGAGACTCGGAGTGGGACAAAAAGCTTCTTGGCTAAGTTCTTGGTTGATCAGGCTAATCAGTTTTAGGACAGTTTAGACTTTCAAGCATTCAAAGATATCCTAGCTCTTCTCATATATGGTCTGGTTTTGTTCCCTAATTCATATTCTTTCGTCGACGTGAACGCAGTGAAGATCTTCATGTCCTGCAATCCAGTGCCTACTCTCTTAGGTGACATTCTGCATGCTCTTTATGCCCGTACTGCTCGGAAATGAGGAACCCTTATGTGATGTGCACCATTGCTGGCGAGGTGGTTTATTTCTCACCTCCCCAAATCTGTTTTGAAGAACAAGGAAGGTATGGGTTGGGCCTACAGAATTATGTCCCTGGCTCACACAGACATCATCTGGAGCACTAAAGACATGGAAGAAGTAGCTATTATTGACCGGTGCGAAGAATACCCCAATGTTACTTTGTTGGGAATTAGGGGAGGGATCACCTATAATCCTTGTCTTGCCTTACGACAGTTTGGGAGAGCTAAAAAGGACGGTCCTCATGAGTTGCTGATTCCAAGTATTGTCTTTGACTTCCAAGGGGATAGTAAGGAACATCGCCGCAGATTCATACGAGCTTGGAATAGGGTGAACAAGTCTGATCCGCATGAGCTAGGAGCAAAGACTTCTCTTCCAATGGAACCGTATTTCTGGTGGGTTCAGGCCCGTTCCCAAAAGCTAGGGATTCCATACGAAGTTGTCTTACCGGTAATTATTGAGAATACTGATCAAGAAGGGGTTCCTCATACTGTCCTCCATGCATACAAGCCTACTGACATCAGGGCATTAAAGAGATCGTGGATCCAATTAAGAGAAGAAAGGGATACTTACAGAGAAAAGTATCATGAGCAGGAGCGGAAGATCCTAAAGCTTACAAGGCAGCTGGAGAATGAGAGGTTCCTCAATGACTATGTCAGCACCAACGCAAGACGACCATGGGAGCACTGATGTTTTTTGCTATTTCTAGTTTTGATTTACTTTTTAGTTTTTCTTTCTGTAACGCCTTAAAGGCATTTGTCAAACATCGTTTCAAGTTTTTAATCTATTAAAAGTGTGTTTCATTTTGGTTTACGTATTTGAATCTCCCAAAGTATATGAAATCATATCATATGCATTCCATTCCCATGAACCTCATAATAGGTACCCTTACAGGTCTCTTATCTTCTTCGCTGTTTATTTCAGTATCATGTCTTCTGAAACATCCACTGATCAAGCTATTAAGGCTCTACAAGCTCAGAACACTCAGTTCCAGGAAATGTTCATGAAACTGGACAAGGGGCAGAAAAATCTGAAGACTCTTATCTTGAAGGATAAGAAGAAGAAGAAGATGAAGAAGACAGTCCTCCTGAACATAGGTCACAGGTTTGGAAACAGATTACGAGACGAAGTTGATATGTCCCACTCATCTGGAGGGGGGAGAACCAAGAAGAAAGGAGGGCTCCTAGCCCTGTGGTTTCTGACAACGAGACTGACTTTGATGAAGACCAATATCCTCCAGTTGAGGATATGTATAAACATCTTGAAGACCGGTTAAGTGCGATGGAGATCCAGAAGATACCTGGATTGGACTTTGGTGATTTGGGTCTAGCATCTCGGGTGGTGATTCCCCACAAGTTCAAAGCTCCTGTATTTGCTAAGTACGACGGGGTCTCCTGCCCAAACCTACACCTCCGTTCGTATGTTACAAAGATTCATCCATATACTGCTGACAGGAACCTCTGGATCCACTTTTTTCAAGATAGTCTTTCAGGGACTCAACTTGAGTGGTTCTATCAGCTAGAAGGAGCTAACGTCCGTAATTGGGAGGACCTTGCTGTTGCTTTTTACAAGCAGTACCAATATAATGCCGACCTCACTCCCACGCGTACCCAACTTCAGGGTATGTCTATGGGTGCGAGCGAAGGTTTTAAAGATTACACTCAGAAGTGGAGAGATCTTGCTGGTAGAGTCCAACCCTCGCTGGCTGACAGGGAGTTGGTGGATATGTTTTTGGGGACCCTGTTTGGTCCGTATTTCAACCATTTGATCGTAAGTTCATCGTTAGGTTTTACTGAGTTAATTATGATTGGGGAGAGAATTGAACCGGTATTAAGAGCGGCAAGTTACATAAAGGTGCTTCGTCAAGTACCGAGAAGAAGCCCTTCAAGAAGGAGTCTAGTGCAGTTTACAGCTCTAGGAGCCATAACCAACCTGAACACCGCCAAGCAGTTAATGCGATAGTTATTTCAAGACCAACTATTTCCATACAACGCAACACTCAGCCTAGGGCAGAGAAGCCTTAAAGACAGTTTACTCGGCTCAGCATGTCTTTATCTCAAATTCTACCGCAGTTGTTGAAGACTAACTCAGTGATTCCAAGGGAAGCTCCAAAGAATCCCAACACCACCTCACCGCTGTACAATCCAAACGCCCGCTGTGCTTATCACTCTGATAGCCCGGGGCATGATACCAATAATTGTTGGGTTTTGAAGAATAAGGTACAGGATTTTATTGAAGCTAAGGAGATCGAGTTTGAAGCGCCTGAGAAGCCTAATGTCATAACAGCTCCTATGCCGAAACATGATGCGGGAGTAAATGCTATTGGGGATGATGATGAATAGTTTGATATCGATAGCTGGATTTACCCAACTACCGATGGTGGCCTGAGCAATTGGACAACAAAGGACTTCATGCCAATTTCTTTTATCACACAGTAATAGACTTTTGTTTCGAATTTGTAAAAGACAATTTTTAAAATTTTACGGCCCGGTGCCTTACCCGAGACACCGTGGTTTTGTTTGTGAGGGATTTATGTGTGTCATTTCCATATATCATTAATAAAAGCATTGGAAGTTTTCTTGCATTACAAATTTTTTGCTCCTTGTTTTTCTTTTTATCTTGCAAAACAGCTATTTTACACACACTCACATATACAGGTCTACATCCACTCTGGATCCCATTGATAACGACTCTGCTACTGCCAGTTATGACTTCGAAAGTCCTATCAACCAAGCCGAGGACGAAGGCGAGGATGATTGCGATGTGCCTGGTGAACTTGGTAGATTGTTGCTTCAGGAAGAGAGGGCCATACAGCTGCATGAAGAGCCAGTGCAAACGGTAAATCTGGTTACAGAGGTAGACAAGAAAGAGGTCAAGATCGGTGGAAATTTGGAATCTAGTGTTAAGCAACGGTTGATTCAGATGTTGCGTGACTATGTTGAGATCTTTTCCTGGTCTTATGAAGATATGCCTAGTTTGGATACTGATATCGTGGTTCACCGCCTGCCTACCAAGGAAGACTGTCCTCTAGTGAAACAGAAAGTCTGTCGAATGCACCCAGAGATGTCTGAGAAAATCAAGGCTGAAGTTATGAAACAGTTTGACACCGGTTTTCTAGCAGTTACTTCTTACCCATAGTGGGTGGCCAATGTAGTTCCAGTGCCAAAGAAAGATGGTAAGGTTCGTATGTGTGTTGACTATAGGGATCTGAACTGGGCAAGCCCTAAGGATGATTTCCCTCTGCCTCATATCGACGTTCTGGTTGACAACACCGCATAGCATAAGGTCTTCTCCTTTATGGATGGTTTCTCTGGTTATAATCAGATTAAAATGGCTCCCGAAGACATGGAGAAGACAACCTTCGTTACTCAATGGGGTACCTTTTGCTACAAGGTCATGCCTTTTGGATTGAAGAATGCTGGGGAAACGTATCAGCGCGCCATGGTTGCTTTGTTCCACGACATGATCCATCATGAGATTGAGGTATACGTCAACGACTTGATTGCAAGGTCCCAGACTGAGGAAGAACATCTTGATCATCTTCAGAAACTATTTGACAGGTTGAAGTTGTACAAGCTGAGGTTAAACCCGAACAAATGCACCTTCAGGGTGAGGTCTGGTAAATTGATGGGTTTCGTCGTAAGTGATAAAGGTATTCAAGTGGACCCTGCCAAGGTGAAGGCTATACAGGAAATGCCAGCTCCCCGAACGTAAAAAGAAGTCAGGATTTCTGGGACGTCTGAAATACATTGCCCGATTCATCTCGCACCTGACTGCTACTTGTGAGCCAATCTTCAAGTTACTGAAGAAATATCAAGTGGTAAGATGGAACGATTAATGTCAAGCCAATTTCGAAAGGATTAAAGAGTATCTCCCTCCAGTTGAAGGGAGACCTTTGATCTTATACTTGACAGTACTCGATAATTCAATGGGGTGTGTGTTGGGTCAGCATGGCGAGTCTGTTCGAAAAGAGCATGCTATTTATTACATTAGAAAAAAGTTTACCGATTGCGAGACCTGATACTCGTTTCTTGAGAAAACTTGTTGCGCTTTGGCATGGGCTGCTCGCCGGGTGAGGCAGTATATGCTGACTCACACTACTCTATTGATATCAAAGATGGATCCAATCAAGTATATCTTCGAGAAGCCTGCCTTGTCCGGAAGAATAGTAAGATTGAAGATGATCTTGACTGAGTATGACATCCAGTACATGACTCAAAAAGAAATCAAGGGAAGTGTGTTGGCAGATCATTTAACACATCAGGGAGTGGACGATTACCAGTCTATGAACTTTGAATTCCCGGATGAGAACATTATGTTGGTGACTGACTGTGAAACATCTGGACCGGATGAAGGACCCGAGGAGGGATCCCGATGGGCTATATACTTTGATGGAGCTTCAAACGCTTTGGGTAATGGCATTGGCGCCGTGATCATATCTCATGAAGGCTCTCATACTTCGTTCATCGCCCGACTATGTTTCAACTGCACCGACAACATGGCGGAGTATGAAATGTGCATTATGGGTCTTCGAGAAGCTATCGACCTAAGGATTAAGTACTTAAGTGTATTCGGAGATTCCTCTCTCGTGATCAGTCAGATCAAAGGCGAGTGGGATACGAAACACCCAAATCTCATTCCTTACAAGGAGTATGTGTTGATGTTGCTTCCGAACTTCGAGGAGATAACCTTTGAACACTTCCCTAGAGAGGAGAATCAGTTAGCGGACGCGCTAGCTACGATGTCTTCTATGGTCAAGGTCAGATGGGACAATGAAGCTCCCCAGATTACCATTGAGAGGATGGACGAACCCACACATTTCTGTGATATAGAGACCGAAGAGGTAACAGATAAACCCTAGTTTCATGAAGTAAAGAGGTATCTTGAGGCTCAGGAATACCCTGACGGTTCATCTGTTAATGATAAGAAGTTTCTGAGGAGGTTCGCAGCAAAGTTCTTCATCAGCAATGGCATTCTTTAAAAGCGTAACCATGACTCAACCTTACTGCGATGTGTGGATAAGAACGAAGCAGAAAGGATTATGGTAGAGTTACATGAAGGTACTTTTGGAACTCACTCCAGTGGACACACCATGGCAAAGATAATCCTTCAGGCAGGATATTATTGGTCCACAATGGAAGCGGACTGTTATCAGCATTCTCAAACCTGTCATAAGTGCCAAGTTTATGCTTATAAAGTGCACATACCTCCAGTACCTCTGAACATCTTGACGACTCCTTAGCCTTTTGCAATGTGGGGCATCGACATGATCGACGAGATCAGACCTACTGCATCCAACGGGCATCATTTCATCCTGGTAGATATTGATTACTTTATGAAGTGGGTTGAAGCAGCATCCTTTGCTACTGTAACCAAGAACGTCGTGGCACGATTCATTCGGCACAATCTGATTTGTCGATATGGTGTACCAGAGAGGATCATTACGGATAATGGTACAAATCTCAACAATAAGATGATCACCGAGCTCTGCAAGCAGTTCAAGATACAGCATCGCAACTCTTCTCCCTACCGACCGAAGATGAATGGGGCTGTAGAAGCAGCTAATAAGAACATTAAGAAGATTGTGCAAAAGATGACGGTGACATACAAAGATTGACACAAGATGTTACCTTTTGCTCTTCATGGGTACCGTACCTCAGCGCGGACGTCAACAAAGGAAACACCCTATTCCTTGGTTTATGGCATGGAGGCCGTGTTGCCCATTGAAGTTCATATACCCTCTCTTCGGATTATGAAGGATGCAAGTTTGAGCGAAGATGACTGGATTCAGACCCGGCTTGATCAGCTGAACTTAATTGACGAAAAGAGACTTAATGCTATTTGTCATGGTCAGACGTACCAAAAACGAATGATCAAGGCATTTAACAAGAAGGTCAGACGACAAGAGTATCAAGTTGGGGATCTGGTGATCAAGCGCATCATATTACCTCAAGGTGATCCTAGGGGCAAATGGACCCCTACATACGAAGGGCCATTTGTGGTTAAGAACATTTTCTCAGGAGGAGATATGATTCTAACCACCATGGATGGTGACGACCTTCATCACCCCTTCAATGCAGACATAGTGAAAAAATACTACGCATAATCAAAGACCCGATAGGTTGACTGGCCTAGGAAAAAATAAGGGCTTCCCGGCAAACCAAAAGGGTTCGAGCAAAAATAAGGGATGAAAATGAAAAAATCTGTACACCCGGCAAGTCGAAAACCTGAAAAGGCGGCTTGGGCAAAAAAGGGTATCCCGGTGGACTGAAAACCCGAAAGGGCGGTCTAGGAAAAAATTAGGGATTAAAGCGTAACACTATGTCTCATTGGATCACCTTGCAACAAGACTTCGGTATCGGCTACCAAGCTCGAACGGCACCAAACAATCTGATTTACCTTCAACCAAGTAGAAAAGTGATGAGATGCTCGAGGACATAAAGGCAATAGCAGAGTTGGAACCCAGTGGGATTATTCACATAGCTGTTTTTTTGTTTTCACAAACTGTATAAACTCTATTGATCGTCGGCGTTATCTTACTAGGACGTCAGCCTCTTGTACAAAAAAACGCTTATTTATAGGCTAACTTCAAAATCAATACAAATCATTTTCACAAATAAATCTTTCTTTTTTCTGTTTTGTTTTGCAAAGAACGTCCAATGTTCAGTTTTTGATATATGCATTTGACATTGATTGCCGCTCAATATAATGCGAAACAAAAGACGATTACTTGTAATATCAGAAACAGGGAATAACGAGAAATGTCCAAACCGTACAGTTGCTCTGTCCAACAGGTATAGGGATAGACCTAGCTGGAAGAAACAATTGAAAGTACATTCATTCCCTACAGAGTAAGAGAAAGTTAGTGGTGTTAACTCTCCCCAGCTGAGACTCGCAACTGTGAATGAATTGCTAATATTCTCCCCAAGCAGAGTTTACCCCCAGTGGAGTTTGAAGATCATCCCCAATAGACTCTGGAAGATTATCCCCAGTAAAGTCTAAAAGGGCTATCCCCAGTAAGGTCACTATTGGAAAGTCATCCCCAACGGAGTTCCTTCCTTTCAAAAAACAGGAATTTAATCCCCAACAAGGTTCATTATTACCAGTAGCGGTAATTCATTCCCAGCTAAATTTATCAGCGGAATCCTCCGGCAGAGCATCTCTTCCCCAGAGTCATTCTCTCATCAGTTTATTCCCTGACAGAGTTATCCTCTCCTGAAGGCTTATTCTCACAAATATCTTCATCCACTATCTCCAGCAGAAACAAGAATTCAATTCTTTTCTCCAACAACAGTCTGGGATTTATTTTCCCCAGCTAAAAACATCACATTTTCACACATCATGACATGCATACGCATCATACAACACAATCTCATTTATTTTGAGAACATCATTGCTTGATACATATCATGCATTACATACAGCTAACCTTTACCTTTCAGGAAAGATTTTCACAAAATTCAAGCTATACTCAGTCGAATTACGGATAAGTTCCCAAATATCGACAAAAGATGTTTCCTCAGTTGAATTACGGAAGAGCTCCTAAATCTCAGCAAAGTAGTTGAATTACGGACGAGCTCCTAAATCTCAACAAAGTAGTTGAATTACGGACGAGCTCCTAAATCTCATCAAAGTAGTTGAATTACGGGATCCTAAATCTCAGCAAAGTAGTTGAATTATGGACGAGCTCCTAAATCTCAGCAAAGTAGTTGAATTACGGACAAGTTCCTAAATCTCGACAGATATGTTCCTCAGTTGAATTACGGACAAGTTCCTAAATCTTAGCAGAGATGTTTACCTCAGTTGAATTACGGACGATGTTCCTAAATCTCAGTAGAGATGCTTCCACAATCGAATTACGGACGAGTTCCTAAATCTCAGCAGATATTACCTCAGTCGAATTACGGACATGCTCCTAAATCTCAGCAAAGTTGTTGACTTACGGACGAGTTCCTAAATATCGACAGATATGTTACTCGGTTGAATTACGGACAAGCTCCTAAATCTCGACAAATGTTCTCAGTTGAATTACGGACGAGCTCCTAAATCTCAGCAAAATAGTTGAATTACGGATGAGCTCCTAAATCTCAAAAAAACCAGTTGAATTACAAACAAGCTCCTAAATCTCGACAAAGTCAGTTGAATTATGGACTAGATCCTAAATTTCAGCAAAAATGTTTCCTCAGTTGAGTACGGACGATTGAAGTTCCTAAATATCAATAGATAAGACTCACCAGCAGAATGACGGACGACGAAGCTCCTAAATTTCTATCTCTCTCCATGAAAGATCAGACTTCCCCAGTGGAATCTTCCTCAACAACAGGTATACAGGCTCTCGCTAAGGAATCTCTTATGCGATCGACACTCCTCCAAATGGCATCTATAAGCCCATTCTCGGCATCATTAGACAATTATCATTTCATGCGAGTGCAAATTTCTGGGCACTCTAATGTTCAATCCACTCCCACCTTCAGATTACGAAAGGCATGAAAGCCAATCTGCATCCTCAGGTTTAAGAATATTGAACAGGGGCAGCTGTTTTATCCCAAAATTTGCACTCCCATATTTCTCAAAACATTTCAAGAAAGATCGCCAAGTTGCTCAAGGTAGCCCAAGGGTTGGCCAAACAAGCTCTCTCCTAAGGAAGTCTACCCCAAATTAGGGTTTCATGTTGCATCAAGACTCTTGAGTCCAAGTGGTCCCAAGTACTCATCAATGTCATAATATGTTCTCAAGATCATCCATGTCAAGTTTCAAGCCTTGTAGAGGAATTTTGCCCAGTCAATTGCTCAAAGGTCCAAAAATCGGCTGTGCTAGGGAAAAAGTCAACTTTGACCTACATACAGTCAAACTTCAATATTTTTTGTCAACATTCTCATTTTGAAGTATATTTCATAATTTTATCAAGGTTTTATCATGATTCATCAAGGATTGCTCAAGATTCATCAAGACTCAAAAGTTGCTAAATTATGGTTTGTAGGAAAAGTCAACTCAACTTTGACCAAGCATAACTTTCTCATACTTTATGACAAATGACCCATCAAAAGCTAATTTTGAATAGAATGCAATTCCCTACAATCCATATTCATCTACCAAGATCAAAATATGCACTCACAAGAAGTTATTAATTTGGACATTATAGGTCATTTTGAAAAGTCAACAAAATCACCTTTTTTGTCAAAGCATCATACTTGACCATGGAATATCAAATTGAGATGATACTAAAAGGGTTGATTAGAGGACATCTCAATCTTTCTAAAAAGTCAAAGAACACCTCTATGGAGTCGAAATTGTGGAAGTTATGCATTGTTGAAGTTGACCCTTTTTGCAAAATTGCCAAAAGTCAACTATCCCCAAAACTTCATTTTTTGCCAAATGGGCCCATTCTTTTTCCCTTGTTTTCGGTTGGCATTATAGCCCACGTGCTCTAGCCTTGGCCATGTGTCCATATCAAAATAGGGGTAGGAGATCAAGCATAGAGCTAGAACTAAATTTGCAAAAACAAGAAAAAAGTGTGAGATCGAAACAGGGCTTAGAGGCATCCTCAAGGCTTGGCAATTGTCCCAATAGTCTCCTAGAAATCTCCACAAGCGAAAGCAAGCAAAACCACGCGTTTCCAAGCCCTCCAGTGCACTGTAAGTCATTCATGGAACCACCATATTCTTGAAATCAATTAGCTTCATTCTTGCATCTATAATGAAAAATAATTGCATATTCTTGATCACCAAATCATTTGCAAGCTTTTGGTATTACTCAATTGCATTTATATGACCTATAATGAAATCCACCATTGTTAGGGTTTCGGTTTTGTTTTTGGGGTTTTTGTTTTCAGGAATAATTGACCCTAATAATGGCTATGGTTATAATCACAAGAAGATGACGAATCTAACCATGGTCCTAGAACTCATTTACATGGTCTGTGGGAGATTTTTTAATAAGCTTGACTTGTAGCAACAGACAATGTCCGTGGGTATAGCCTCTTTGTTTTTTAGCCACGGTTCAAGGAAGGGGACGATGAGTTGTCATCCCCTCATTCGTCCATTCAAATAGTGCGCTTTTTTTTTTGTCCATTGGCTTTTGTTTTATATATTATATTTTGTTTATATTATACTAACAAATAGAAGCATGTGATCCAGTGGCAAGCGTGGCATGGAATTCCATTCAGGACCTGGGTTCGAATCCCAGGTCCCCCTATTTTCTCCATATTATTTGTTTTCAGGTAATTCAGTCTGCACCCAAGCCAAGCTTCCAATATGGGCACTCACCATCCAGCACGCCAGATGGCCAGATGGCCAGATCTGGTGGCCAACATTGAAGGTGTACCATAGGCCAAGTCAATACACGCGCGTTGGATTGGAAAAAGTCAAATTGGATCACCATCATTGGGCCATAAGATTGCTATTGGCGCACCCAAAACCAGGCCCATCTCTCACTCTTTTTTATATTTTTGTTTATTTAATAGCTTTATTTTATTTAATTTAAATACTAACCAATAAATTAATTTCATTTTTTATCAAAAATCATCAAAAATGTATATTTTTTACCCAATTAAATTTCATAATTTTATTCTCATTAATAAATATTAATTAAATAATTAGGTTGATTAATTAGGTAACTTTAATTTATTTTGCAAATATTTAAAATTAATTATAAATCAATAGGTTTTAACATTAGTTTAATTATTTTATTTTCTTTCCTAAATTAACAAAAACTCCAAAAATATGTCATTTAATATTTTTCATTAATTAATTAATTTAATAATTAATTTAGCATTTAATTTCTTTTCTTAAAAATAAAAACAAACAAAAACATTTTCTTTAATTAAAAGAGTGAAAACCCTAATTTCGCATCGCGCGCTTTATTTTTCTTTATCCAATTAATGAATCTGCTCCTAGTTTGTAATAATTTTAATTAGGACATTTATTTTTCCGCTTTTACATTTCAAAGGGTTGTTTTTTGCGATGTAAATACCCAAAGCCTTGTAATAATTTAGTTTAAATTCCGCATTTTAAATCTGCAAATTATTCAACTGCTAGATGTTTGATAATAGGGTTTGCATGACAAGAATCAATGCCTAATTTTAAAAACGGTTAGATCGCCCTAAACATGTGCAAAGATAAAAATAATTAAAATCAACACACTAGAACATGCGCACTCTTAGGGTACGCTCCACTTGGTTGCCTTCATACACGGTCATTGAGTATAGGTTATTTTAGAGGTCGCCCTCTTGTCTAAAAGATCATAGTTGCCTCGAAATGGTTGCCTCGGATATTGTTGCCTCGAACAAATGATCTAAGACTTTAGGGTTACCGCTAAGACGTCCTAACATTGCTTTAGTGATCGTATGTCCCCCTTTCGAATTGACCCTCAAACTCCAACGACGGTGCTACCTACTCACTAATAGTGGGATAGCATTGTCTAAAGGAAATTAGCATAGAACGATTCCTTTTTTCGAGTAGCTAGATTAGTTCTTAGATACTTGCTCATCCAAAACAAAACTTTCTTCACGCTTACACTTCTTTTATAAACAAGTTTTCAAAAACACTTCATTACACTCTTGAAGACAGACGTGAGAGTTAAATCGAAGTTAAAACAAAAACTTTTCAAAACCCACAAGTACAAAGAAAACATTTTTGAAAATGATGAGCAAGTATCTAAGAGCCCGTAGATAACTACAGATAGAAAGGGTGCTAACACCTTCCATTTCTATAGTCTAGCCCCCGTACTCAAAAATATCTTAAAAAAGGAATTTTTTTGTGTTTTTTTCCTTTCCTTGTTGGATAAAATAAAAGTCGGTGACGACTCTTACTTACCGCGACATTTTGCGAAAACAAAACGCAAAATACGAAGCAGTATTCCAGAAATAGTCAGTTCTTCCCACCGTATCACAGGTGTGTTTATCTACAACTATATTTTCTTAGGGGGAAAGGAATGGTTTTTTATTATTGCGTTCGTGAGGGTTTTGCGACCCTTTGCCTATGTATCCAATGAAGGAATCAGAACACCGTAGTTCCTCTAGAAAATGGTTGGGTTTTTTTTAGTGGGCGACGTTAACGCACACATTCTAGCAATAGGCACGACCTGTATCGTAGTAGAACGAAGATAACATGCCCTTTTGGGGAGTTTTGATTGGTTGAGTGTTTTTGCGAGTTTTAAAAAGAATTCAAGTAATGATTAGATGTTTTTGGATTTTTTATTTGTGAATGATAAGTTTTAATTACAAAAGAAGAAAAAGGATAAGAGGGAGGCTAGAAACCTAATTGTTTGTTATGTACAAAGCTCGATCCTAAAGTCTATATTGACATAAGGCGATCAGAACGGGGTTTAATCGCCTCATGGAGCTACCTAAGGGAATATATTATCACGATTTGAATGAGCAAACGAATAAAGAATTTTAAATTCAAAATATTTTTTATGGTTTTTATAAAATCGTAAATAAATTATACTATATAATTTTTGTTGTTTTTGTAAGGAAATAATTAAACTAAATTAAAACAAATTGTAACAATTAAACAAAATATAAAGTTAGAAGAGAAACAAGAAAGATGGGAAAAAGGGGAAAAAATGGTCCAAGCAGGTGTTGAACCCGTGACCACTAGTTTAAACTCTCAAAGCTCTTACCAATGCACAAGGCCTGTTCATCTGTTACTTTAACAACTTCAAAAGCCATAAAAACCAAAATTAAAAAATGGGTTAGGGTAAGCCCAAACCCGGATCTGGCGGAGATAATAGAGAGGGATTTGGAATTTTTTTTGGAACCCTAAATTCTTGCAAGAGGCGTCGCGAATGTAAGCTTTGGGAAGGGGAAGAAGTTGATTCTTTATTTCCAAAAACTCCATTAAAAATATCGTGTTATCCCCAAATTCCCAAACTGAAAATCAAAAGCATCCCTCTATTCATCCCATCTTTCAACCGCTCTACTCTGATTCCCTCTTCATCGTTTAACCTTCCCATTTCAATGATAAAAGTCTCCTTCCACTCTCTCGCGATATAGGTACTGAATCATCCTAGGTCTCTCTTCCCCTTGTGTCAAACTCAGTAACAGTACAAACGACCAAAATGCCTCATTTCCTCTTATCATAATCAAGATCCACGGACTTATGTACATACCAAGAGCTTCAAGGGATACGTGTCGAAAATATTCAGATGGAGCTTCCGCAAGGTGAGTGTAACGAAATCTGGGCTTCTGCTTTCTCTTTCTTTTGCTTGATTTCAAAATTCTAGAATTAAGAGTGTTGTTGCTCTACTTCTGTTGTAGGTTGTTATTATTGTGTTTTTACAGTGAAAGGTCTTGAATTGTTGTTGTTATTTGAGTTGCGTGAAGATGGTGATGATGTGATATTGCTGAAGCATGGTAAAGATGGGTAGAGAAAATTCAAGGAGGCTTGGCGTAGACTAAAGTATGCATCAAATTTCTTCTGCCACTTTTCTCCTCTAGCTTCTTCTTCTACATCTACAATTGAGTGAATTTATGGATTCAAAACAGTGCGGCTCTTCGAGGATTTTCTGGTGATACTGCTTTAGGTATGGTTCTCTTTTATCTTCTGGGAATTCTTCTTCTTATGCTTTCGATTGGTAATCCAATTGAGGCTTAGATATGATGGTTGTTTAATTGTCGAGGAATATAATTAAACTAGTTAAAATATTATTGCTTCTGCATTGTAGTGGTGTAGTTTTGGTTAAACCTCAGTGTATGAGAAGAATGACAATTGCATGGTGCTTGGGATATGCTGGTTGTAAACTGGCGGGATAAAGAGTACAGTATGAAGTGATATAGAGGATATTTGGAGAGGTTGGAGGGCTGCCTCCCCGTCTGTATTTGCCTATGTGTATATGGTGGTTTTTCTTTGAAGTCTTTTATGTATCTCTTTCTTTGGTTTTTGTTATGTTGGTTGTGTTCTCTTTGTTGGTTTTCTGGCTGGATGGTTCTCTCGCTTTCTCAAAAAAACTTCTTTTTTCAATGAGACAATGATTATTCTTATCATGAGATAAGGGTGGAAAATTGGAGGGAATTTTGTGAATTTGAACATTGTTAGTATGCTGACTTTGGGCTTTTTGAGTACAGGTTCTGTTTGCCTATTTTGACATCATTTTCAGGTTGTTTGGAGCAGGTGTGGCACAAATGAGGTGTTGGTTTTGGCATGTTCTGTTTGGTTTGAAGCAAATTTGGAGTGTTTTGGTTAGGTGACATCTTCCTAAACCCTATTATTTTCCTTTTTGTCTCTCTATGATGAAAGCCATTTTGCTTTTTGACAATTTCTGAAGGATTTGTCATTTAGGAACATGATGACATAAGGGCTATTAATCAATGCTAGCTTGGATTATTTTGTGAATTATTACTATTGTTTTTGGTTTTTCTATTGTTGGCTACTTTGTTGCTTCTATTTTTGCTTTTGTTTAGGCTTTTGTTTTGCTTTGTTTGTGCTGCATTTGTTTGGCTTGTTGTTGCCTTACTGTTTGCTGTTGTTTAGGCTGCTATTTTTGTTTGGCTTGTTGCTGCCTTGCTATTTGCTATTGTTTAGGCTGCTGTTGGCTCCTTTGGTTTTGGGCAGTTGGCTGCCTTGCTGGCCTGCTACTGCCTTGGTGCTTTGCTGCATCTTATATTTTACCTATGCTACCTTGTTTTTGTGATGCTGCATGTTGTTTTTGTACTTGGTAGTTTTATGTATGCTTTTGCAGTAGGAAAACATACTAATTTCTTTTCCTTTTGTGAACCAAAAATATCAAACTTTTTGTGATTTGCAAATGTAGGAGATATACCATGATTAAAAACAAAACCTTTTAGTTCTGATTCCAAATGCAAATCCTAATGATGAGATTTCTTGTTTAAAAAACAATTCTTGCTTGAATTTTTCACATGTTGATTGTTTGATATTTTTTTCCTTTTATTGTTTCATGAACATGAGGAGTGGATGGAAGGCGAGGCAAGGTTAAAAGACAAAGAGAAGACCATGGCTAGCAAGGAGTGGATGAGTCTCTTGAAGATGAAGCAAAGAAGACTAAAAGAAACAAACATAATTTCTTTCTTTGTAAACAAAACAATTGTAGTTCGTATTTCACATTGTAATCCCTTTTGTAAATTGTCCACAAAAAATGTAATTTGAATGATATTTCTTTAAATCGTATGAATGATGAATTTGTTGTACAAAAATTAGACAACTATTGAATTTGGAAAATTTTTGGAAATTCCCAATTGAATGATTTGATTGCACATATTGCCTTTGTAACTTGAATTTCAAGAAATCACAAACAACTATTGTAACTTGTATTTCAAGAACCTTACACCTTACCTTTCCATCCTCAATCCTCATATCACACCTAAACCAAACTTGCACTCTCAATAAGAACTTTAACTTTGATATCCAACCCACAAGTAACTTGTAACTTAAACAACAAAAACACGCCTTGATCATCATGAACCTCTAATCTTATTTCTTACACCCAGATTCCATGTTCATCAATTTAAACTTCAAACTCCTGACTCGGTCGCTTAGGGATCTTAAAAAGAAAACTTGAAGTGCAAGGAGATATTAGACATGAAACCCCTAACCAAAGGTACTTGACTTTGAGTTATCCTTGAGGCGGGTGAAAGAACCAGTTCACAAATACCAGGGATCCAAAACCTTAGAATCTTGACCAACAAATAGGGAAATAAACCCTAATCTCGGCTTTGATGAATTCGAGCGAGAAACAGCCTTGTAACTTGATAACAAAGCAATCTGTGATACCTCAAGAATCCACCCCAGAATCCACTAATCGAGAACTAGATGAATTTCCCTTTTACCTGATAAGAGAACTTCAAAACAAAATTAGACATAAAGAGGGCACAACCCTAATACCTTAATCCAAGGCACCCGATTCCATGAGATGCGGGATATGCAAATAACTTAGTAAAAATGATTCAAATGGGATGCAAAGTTCAAAGCCGAACAAAAGTAAAAAGAGGTAGGGAAAATTTGGGGTACGACACTTGTGACCTAAACTGTTATTTTATCTGGAGTTCTTGGGGTTTATCCCAAGAAATTGGGTTGTTTGTTTGCTTTGTGTGCAGGTTATTGTGATTACATGCTTTGTTTGTGATATGGAATTCATCTGTATACAACCGTTACTCTGCCTAATTTTTGTGAAGAATTAATGCAATTGAAGCTTGGTTTTCTTGAGAGGTTTATTATCTTTGCTTGTTTGATTTCAAATCCAAATGATGGGAATTATACATTGACTCATTGTGTCATGTGTTGCCTTCTTGTTGGTTAGACAATTATTTTCCCTAGCTTATACCTTATGCTTTAGGATAGTCCCTTAATCTCTTCCCATCTTCTTTAATTTCAAAAATCTTCTCCCTCCTTTTGAAAACTCTTCTTGTTTTAAAACTTTAACGACTTTCACAATAAACTTGGACTTATGTCCATGCATTTTCAAAATATTTTCTTAATCAAACTTCAATCAATTTAATAATACCTTGACATTTTTGTGAGAAGATTAAAAGTCATAAATCTCATTCAAAATATTTTTCCACTTTGGCTTTTTACCTTAAAAATTTTCTCAAAAGATTAGACTCTTGTTAATCCTTGTAGTGATGCGAGCTACTATATTTCTACGATATGTAGTGAAGTGAGATATTTTCCACTTGGGTGTTTAGTGAGGCTTTGTTAATTTTAAAATACAAATCATATCCTCCACTTTGAGATGACTCAGACTCTCCTTTCTCATAATCGTGGGTAGTAAGTATGTTTTCCACTCGGATAAGATGACGATGTCTCGTCTCCGAAAATTAACCAACACACTTGTGTTTTTTTTAATAAATTTTTTAAAGGTGAACTACGAGTACCCTGATCCCCCTATTTCACAAAAGGTGGTACATAGGAACTAAAGGTTCACAACTGCAACATGTGCAAAAATCATAAAAAAAATAATACTTCTTTTCTCACCCCCACAATCTATTTTTGTATACAACTTTTATAGCCAAAATACACAAATTTTCAAAGAGGTTCTTACGGAGTACCATAGATTTTTAGGGTGATAATACCTTCCCTTTGCAAAACCAACCCCCAAACTTAGATTCTCTCCCCCTCTTTTTGAGTTATTCGCTCTTTTCCCATTACTTTGGAAACAATAAAGAGCAGTGGAGATTTTTTATTTGATTTGTCCGAGTCAAGTCAATCCAATGGATTAGTCTCAACATTTCTACCATTATACTCTGGTGCTTCTCCGGTTCATGTATTTGTTCATATTTTATATATTTATTATTTCAATGATATAAATGGATGAAACTGCCACCCCAGTGGAAGAAGCGCGCACAATAAAGCATTAGTCTCAAAGGGAATGGGTTCGACCCAACCTTTTGACATTTTGCTTCTTTAATTTCTCATATTTTTGCAGGTTAATTATAAAACATGTTGGAGGCATTACCTTGACACTAATGCGCGCTTGGCCTGGTGGTATGCTTGCTGATGAATCTACTTTAGGGCGTGGGTTTAACACCCACCCCTACTCATTTGATCTTTTTTTTTTCAATTCTATGTTTGTCACTCTTTTACAAACCTTTTTCAAAACCCTTTCTTTAAAACAAAACCCTAATTTTTATTTTTAGGTTTTCTAAATAATTTTAGGTTTTATTAACCCTAATTTAGTTTTAGGTTTTTATTAATAAACCCTAATTTATTTTTTTAGTTTTCTTAATTAACTTAAAATCGACCTAGACTTTATGGTTTGCCTAATTAATCGATTCTTTTTAATCGACTAATACTTTTTCTAAATTAAAATCAATTAGACTTTAGGTTAATCATCAAGTTTTTTTCAAACAATTTTCCTCTTGTTTTACAATTCTCGTGCACCTTTATTATTTTCGCATTTTGTATTTTTCCTGATTATGTAACTGCTAAAGGGTTTTAATAGTTTTAATTAGGGTTTTATTTGCTTTCCTTTTCCCTCGATTTTGTGGTTTTGTACTCCTTTTCCCAAAATCTTTGTAATAACGTAGGACCTTTATTTTCTGGTTTTACTACTTTCCTTATAAGTGACTAGTTTAAATAGGATTGTATGGCAAGATCTGAAACGAGGCATTAGATAACCCTAAATACAAGTTTAAATAACTGAATTCAATACACTATTCACACACGCACCTCTAGGGTAACCTCACTTGTGTTGCCTTCAAAAAACAGACATGTCCCTCAAACGTGGGGACGCTTTAGCAAAGACCCTCGATAAAAAAAAGATCGTAGTCCCTCGATGGCCCTTTCGAATGTGGCTTTCGGTAAACGATCTTAGTCCCTTAAATGATAAATGCTAAAGCGTCTTTAAGATTTGCCTTCAATGACTATACGATGACCCTTCACTTGTCCCTTCACATTCAATGATAGAGCTTCATAATAACTAATGGTAGCGTAGTACTATCTAAGGTGGAGGAAAATAACACTAAAGACTTTTGAGTAGGTAGAAAGATCGTTATCACTTGCTCAGAAAAATACATCTTTTCACACAAACACTTTTCTATGAAATATTTTCAAAACAAACACTTTGTATGCGTTCTCAACTTATACAAGAATCATTACAAAGTTTTCTGCATTTAGGCATTTTCAAATTTTTTTCAAACACACAAAGCATATTCAAACAAAGTGAGCTAAGCGATTAAGAGCCTGTAGATAACTACGAATGAAAAAGGTGCTAACACCTTCCCTTTTCATAACCTTCCCCCCGAACTCAGAAAATTGTCGAAGGTCTTTCCTGTTCTTTTCACCATTTCTTTATTGGATAAAAGAAAAGTCGGTGGTGACTCTTGCTATCCGTAACATTTGCGATAAAACGCAAAAAAATGTCAGTTCTCCCACCGTATTACACTAATTAATTAGGATTTTTTAAAAAAAGTTTATATTTAATGATTAATAAAAAAAGAATTAAGTTTGCCAAAAAAATATAAATAGGGGAAGGAAAATCAATGGAAAATAGGGCTAGAAAACAAAAATAGTGCAAATGGTAGGGGTGGGTGTTGAACCCACGCCCTTTGCCCTCTCAATAGTATAGCTTTCCACCAGGCCAAGCGTGTGCCGGTGTCTGGAGGATGGTTAGAATGAAAAATGTAATAAACCTGTAAGAATTGGAAATATGAAAAAAAATTGTCAAAAGGAAGGGATCGAACCCACGCCCTACGATATCAAAGCTTTGACATGCACGCCTTTGCCACTAGGGTGGCTGTTTCATCTGGTAACATTGTGAAATTAATTAAATATAATATAAAAATAATAAACTAGGTTGGAGAAGCGTCGGAGCACTAGCTTTGGTCGTCTTCTCTGACGAGCTAGTTATTTATTCTTGCAAAATAAGTTCAAACAGTGCAAATTCCAAAGTACCCTACCCCCCTAATCTAGACCTTTTTAATTCAATGGTGCCCTTGGTTTTGGCTAATTCTCACTGTATGATGAGATACGAAGAAGATAATGTCAAACAGTGCAAACATGGAAACCCATGATTCTGGCATCATGGGGGGCATGCAATGGGTCTATCCTGCATGGTTATACCTCAGAAACATGTTAGTAATGTTAGTATGCATCAAAACATAATAAAAATAACAACATGAATTTCATGAAAAAACAAAAACTGGTGAGGCATGTATGCAGTTTTCAGGCCTGTTGGATCATCACAATCGATCCATTCTTACCATACAATTCTTCTGGAATTGATTTGGATAATTGTCTTGCATGGAGAGAGGCTGCAAATAGGGTTTCAAGTTTGCCCTAGTTTTGATAAAATTTGAAGTTTTGGTATAAAATCTTCTTGCAAGGTTTTTGTGTCCTTGTCTTGTCTGAATAATGAGAATATATAGAAGAAAATTAGGTCAAAAGAAGTGGGCTTGGACCTTTGTATGAAAGCCTTGATTTTATTTATTTTATTTCGAATTTAAATAAATAAAATAAAAAATAAATGGATTAAAAATCAAATGGGTGCATGAATGGATTCAAAGGTTTACTATGAGGTTAAAAACTCGTTTGGACCTTGAAACATAAGCCCACTAGCCCAAAAGTTCATGTTTGATCAATTTGGGTTTCATGCATTTTCTCAAAATATCCCAACTTGCACCAATCATAACCCTCTCAATTTTTATCATATAAAGGTGATATTGGACTTTTTGGAAAGCTTAAGATGTCTTATAAAATCTCTTTGTTGATCAATTTTTCATTTGAAGACTTTATCTTATTGTATGTTTTCTTGACAAAAAGTTTCTTTTTGTTGACTTTTGAAATGACCTATAATGTTTTGGCCCATATCTCTCAAATGAAGCATTTTTTGGACTTGAGCTTAGAGGGGCAAAGATGTAGAGAATTGCATTTCCTTCAAAATGAGCTTAGGTTGAGAAAAATATGATGAAGCATGTGGAAGTTGTTCTTAGTCAAAGTTCATTTCACTTCTCCTTAAGAAAACCCTAATTTAGCAACTTTTAACTTCTGATGAATCTTGAGTTTTCTTGATGAATAATGATCAACCCTTGATCAAATGATGAACGCGACTTCAAAATCTTGATTTTCAATCACTTGAGCAATTGACTGAGCAAACTTGTGATGCAAGGCTTGAAATTTGGCATGAACATTCTTAGAGACATATAAGAAACCATGGAATCCACTTGAGGCATTATACATTCAATTTTCCTTGAGAAAAGTGAAACCCTAGTTGCATGAGGAGGTACTTTGAATAAAATGGAAGGGAAAATTTAGGGGTACAACACCGGTAGTAGGGAAAGTCCAATTATCTATGTCATAGTCGCTATCAGCGTCTTCCATAGTGTTGAATTGAATTTTGTGAACTCCATTGTCGTTGATGCAAAATGGTGGTTGTGATACGGTGGGAAGATTTGACTGTTTTTTGGAATGCTGGTTTGCGTTTTGCGTTTGTTTTTGCAAAATGTTGCGGTAAGCAAGAGTCGCCACCGACTTTTATTTTATCCAACAAGGAAAGGAAAAAAGCACAGAAAAATTCCTTTTTCGAGATATTTCTCGGGTTCGGGGGTAGATTATAGAAAGGGAAGGTATTAGCACCCTTTTTATCCGTGGTTTTCCACAGGCTCTTAGGTACTTGCTCAATTGTTTTCAAAATTGCTTTCTTTGTTCTTGTGGGTTTGAAAAAGTTTTTGTTTGAAAACATCTAGTTAACTCTTGCTTCTGTCCTTAAGAGCGTATGAAGTGTTTTTGAAAACTTTTTTCGAAAAGTGTAAGTGTGAAAAGTTTTTGTTTTTGAAAGAGCAAGTATCTAAGAACCATCTACCTACTCGAAAAAGGAATCTTTCTATGCTAATTTCCTTTAGACAGTGATATCCTACTATTGATGAGTAGGTAGCACCGTCGTTGGAGTTTAAGGGTCAATTCGAATTTAGGGACTTACGGTCACCAAAGCAATGTTAGGATGCCTTAGCGGTAACCCTAATGTCTTAGATCATTTGTTTTGAGGAAACAATATCTGAGGCAACCGTTTCGAGGCAACTATGATCTTTGGACAAGAGGACAGCCTCTAAAGTGACTTGTACTTAATGACCGCGTACAAAGGCAACCAAGTGGGGTGTACCCTAAGAGTGCGCATGTGCGAGTGTGTTGTTTTCAGTTAATTTTATCTTTGTACATGTTAAGGGTGATCTAAGTTGATTTTAGGTTAAAACATTCAGTCTTGTCATGCATCCTATTATCAAACATCTAACAGTTATATTTTGCGGAAAATAAATTGCGGAATTTAAATTACAAGGCCTCGGGTATGTACATCGCCAAAGACAAACCCTTTAAAAATAAATAAAGCAATAATAAATAAAAGTCATATTAAGCTATTACAAACCGGAATCAAATACATAATGGATAACGGAAAATAAATCGCGTGCGGGAAATTAAATCGAGTGTAAAGTTCTAGGGTTTTGACCCTTTAAAGAAAATATCTCTTTTTCGTTTTTATTTTAAGAAAGAAATTAACCTAAATTAATTACTAAATTAAATTAATTAAATTAATTAATAAAAATAAATTATTTTTGGGTTTTTGGTATTTTAAGAAAGAAATAAAAATTAATTTAGTTAGTAAAAACCTAATTAAGTCTAATTTAATTTTAATTATTACAAAAAATATATTAAAGTTATTCTAATTAAAACCTAAGTTATATTAATTAGTATTTATTAATAAAAAATAAAAATAAGAATTTGATTTTATGAAGGAAATATTTTTGTGGTTTTATTTTATATAAAAAAAGAAATTTTTAATTAGTTAGAATTTAAATAGAAATAATAAAACAAATAATTAAAATAAAATAAATAAGATGAAAAGAAAGGGGGTTTGGGCCTGAATTTTTGGTGTGATTAGCAATCCTGAGGCCCATTTAGATCTGACCTTGTTGACTTTTCCTGGATTTGGTGTGTGCTTGTTGACTGAATCTATGATGGACCCTCAGCTCTTGGCCACTAGATTTGGCCTTTGGCCATCTGGCCACTGGATATATGGAGGTGCATGGTACGCTGTAGCAAGGAAAATGCACCGAATCACCTGGAAAACAAAATTATGAATGAAAGTGGGGGACCTGGGATTCGAACCCAGGTCCTGTAGGCTATTGGATGTACACGCTTACCACTAGGCTACTTGGTTTATTTGTTAATAATATGAAAAAGAATGTATTATATAATAAAACAAATCAATGGTCAGAATAAAACAAAAAGGCGCGCGTGGTTTGTGTGGAGCAATGGTTGAGTGCCACGTATTGTCTTCAACCTTCGTCCGTGGCTAAAAACTTGTAAAACTTATAGCCACGGACACAACCTGTCATTAAAAGTCATGCCCACTCCAAAATCTGTTGTGGGCCATGAAAATGAATTCTAAGGGCATGGTTGTGCTCGTCTCATCATCCCAATCACAACCATACCCTTCTTGATAGCCAATTTTCCTGCAACGAAAACACCCAAAAATATCCACGAAACCCTAGCTATGGCATTTTGCAGTATAGGTCGGATAAACAAAATTAAATAATGCCAAAAGCTTGGAAATGTTATGAGGATCACAAATATGTTGATGATTTGTTCAAATGATGCCAGAATACAGAGTTATGATTTCAAGTACAGAGCTAGGTAACGTGATGCTTACAGCGTGTTTAGGCGTGTGAGTAAGCTTGCTTTTGATCCAGGAAGGTTGAGTGAACACCTAGGAATCGATTGGGACTCGTTCTGCAGCCTCTCACCCTTGTCTCGATTGCCTAAGCTTCCTTATGTACTATGGAATGTGTTAGGGTAACAATTTTGGATTGAATCTTCTCCCATCAATGCTTTGGGATTTGATTTGATTCACCCTTTAAACCTTTACAAATTTTCCAAATCTCCGTCTTTTTGTACATGATATGGCGTGATCCGAATTTGATGATGCTAATGATGAGAATCAATTCCTGAAAATAGCAAAAAAATATCATGTAATCAAAGTTTGGGATTTTCTATGATTTAATTTGATTTAAAATGAATAAATTCATTAAAAAATCAAATAAAAAAATAAATATGGGTTCATGGCTGAAGCTAGGACACGTGGGAAACTATGCAAGCTCAAATCTAGTGGAAAATAATGGGCCCATTTGACAAAATTTGAAGTTTTGGGGATAGTTGACTTTTGGCAATTTTGCACAAATGTCCAACTTCAACAATGCATAACTTATTCAATTTTGAACTTTCGGGGGTGTTATTTTACTTTTTAGAAAGTTTGAGATGTCCTCTAACCAACCCTTTTGGTCTCATATCATTTTGATGTTCCATGCTCAAGTTATAAGCTTTGTAAAAAAATGTGTTTTTGTTGACTTCCAAAAATGACCTATAATGTCAAAATTCATAACGTTTTGTGAGTGCATTTTCTGATCTTGGGGTATGAATATGGATTATATAAAATTGCATCCTCTTAAAAATGAGCTTTGGATGGATCATTTCTCATAAAGTATGAGAAAGTTATGCTTGATCAAAGTTGAGTTGACTTTTCTTGCAAAACCTTAATTTAGCAACTTTTGAGTCTTGATGAATTTTGAGCAATCCTTGATGAATAATGATCAACCATTGATCAAATGATGAAATATCCTTCAAAATTATAATGTTGACAAAAAATATTGAAGTTTTACTGTGTGTAGGTCACAGTTGACTTTTGCCCTAGCAAAGTCGATTTTTGGACCCTTTGAGCAATTGACTGAGCAAACTTCCTCTGCAAGGCTTGAAACTTGTCATGGATGATCTTTAGAGCATATTAGGACATTGGGGAGCACTTGAGGTCATTTGGACTCCAGGATCTTGATGCAACATAAAACCCTAATTTGGGGTTGACTGCCTTAGGAGATAACTTGTATGTCCAACTCTTGAGCAACCTTGTGTCACTTGGAGATTTTTCTTGCAATGTTTTGAGAAATATGAGAGGGTAAATTTTGGGGTACAACAGCTTCCCCAGTTCAATCTTCTTAAACCTGAGGATGTAGATTGGATTTCGTGCTTTTCGTGATCCGAAGGTGGAAGATGATTGAACACTAGAGTGCCTAGAAATTTGCACTCGCATGAAGTGGTATCAGCCTTGTGATGTTGGGAATGGGCTTACAGATGCCATTTGGAGATTGCTGGTGGGAGGATGGGCTTAAAGATTCCATCTGCAGGAGTGTCGATCGCATAAGAGATTCCTTAGTGAGAGCTTACATACCTGTTGTTGTGGAAGATTCTGCTGGGGAAGCTTGGTCCTTCTGAGTTTTAGGAACTCGCATGTATTTACAGTGAGAAAACATCTCTGCTGAGATTTAAGGACTTGTCTGTAATTCAACTTGGGGAAATTTGTCGAGATTTAGAACCTTATATGTAATTCAACCGAGGATAATTCAGTTAAGATTTAAGAACCGGTTAGTTCTTCGACTGAGGAGGATTGCCGAGATTGAGAACCTTATATGTAATTTAACTGAGGATAATTCAGTTGAGATTTAAGAACTGGTCAGGTCTTCGACTGAGGGAAACATATTCATCAAGATCTAGGACTGTCTGGTCTTCAACGGAGGATAATTTTATTGAGATTTAAGAACTTGTCCACACTTCGACGGGGGAAAATTATCGAGATTGAGAACCTTATCTATAATTCAATCGAGAATAATTCAGTTGAGATTTAGGAACCGGTCAGGTCTTCGACTGAGGGAAACATCTTCATCAAGATCTAGGACTGTCTGGTCTTCAACAGAGGATAATTCTATTGAGATTCTAGAACGCGTCCACACTTCGAAGGAGGAAAATTATCGAGATTGAGAACCTTATCTGTAATTCAACAGAGAATAATTCAGTTGAGGTTTAAGAACCGGTCAGGTCTTCGACTGAGGGAAACATCTTCATCAAGATCTAGGATTGTCTGCTTAGTTCAACAGAGAATAATTCTGGTGAGATTTAAGAACTCATCCACACTATGACGGAGGAAAGTTGTCGAGATTGAGAACCTTATCTGTAATTCAACCGAGAATAATTCAGTTGAGGTTTAAGAAACGGTCAGGTCTTCGACTGAGGGAAACATCTTCATCAAGATCTAGGACTGTCTGTTTACTTCAACGAAGAATAATTCTGTTGAGATTTAAGAACTCGTCAACACTATTACGGAGGAAAGTTGTCGAGATTTAGAACCTTATCTGTAATTCAACCGAGGATAATTCAGTTGAGATTTAAGAACCAGTCAGGTCTTCTATTGAGGGAAACATCTTAATCAAGATCTAGGACTGTCTGGTCTTCAACGGAGGATAATACTATTGAGATTTAAGAACTTGTCCACTCTTCGACGGAGGAAAATTGTCGAGATTGAGAACCTTATATGTAATTCAACCGAGGATAATTCAGTTGAGATTTAAGAACCGGTCAGGTCTTCGACTGAGGGAAAGATCTTCATCAAGATCTATGACTGTCTAGTCTTCAGTGGAGTATAATTCTCTTGAGATTTAAGAACTTTTCCACACTTCGACGGAGGAAAATTGTCGAGATTGAGAACATTATCTGTAATTCAACCGAGAATAATTCAGTTGAGATTTAAGAACCGGTCAGGTCTTCGACTGAGGGAAACATCTTCATCAAGATCTAGGAATGTCTGGTCTTCAACGGAGGATAATTCTGTTGAGATTCTAGAACTCGTCCACACTTCGACGGAGGAAAATTGTCGAGATTGAGAACCTTATCTGTAATTCAACCGAGAATAATTCAGTTGAGATTTAAGAACCGGTCAGTTATTCGACTGAGGGAAACATCTTCATCAAGATCTAGGACTGCCTGGTCTTCAACGGAGTATAATTCTATTGAGATTTAAGAACTTGTCCACACTACGACTGAGGAAAATTGTCGAGATTGAGAACCTTATCTGTAATTCAACCGAGAATAATTCATTTGAGATTTAAGAACCGGTCAGGTCTTCGACTGAGGGAAACATCTTCATTAAGATCTAGGATTTTCTGGTCTTCAATGGAGGATAATTCTGTTGAGATTTAAGAACTTGTCCACACTTCGACGGAGGAAAATTGTTGAGATTGGGAACCTTATCTTTAATTAAACCGAGGATAATTCAGTTGAGATTTAAGAACCGGTCAGGTCTTCGACTGAGGATAACATCTTTATCAAGATCTAGGACAGTATGGTCTTCAACGGAGGATAACTCTGTTGAGATTTAAGAACTTGTCCACACTTCGACGGAGGAAAATTGTCGAGATTGAGAACCTTATCTGTAATTCAACCAAGAATAATTCAGTTGAGATTTAAGAACCGGTCAGGTATTCGACTGAGGGAAACATCTTCATCAAGATCTAGGACTGTCTGGTCTTCAACAGAGTATAATTCTATTGAGATTTAAGAACTTGTCCACACTACGACGGAGGAAAATTGTCGAGATTGAGAACCTTATCTGTAATTCAACAGAGAATAATTCAGTTGAGGTTTAAGAACCGGCCAGGTCTTCGACTGAGGGAAACATCTTCATTAAGGTCTAGGATTGTCTGCTTAGTTCAATGGAGAATAATTCTGGTGAGATTTAAGAACTCATCCACACTATGACGGAGGAAAGTTGTCGAGATTGAGAACCTTATCTGTAATTAAACCGAGAATAATATAGTTGAGGTTTAAGAACCGGTCAGGTCTTCGACTGAGGGAAACATCTTCATCAAGATCTAGGACTGTCTGTTTACTTCAACGAAGAATAATTCTGTTGAGATCTAAGAACTCATCCACACTATGACGGAGGAAAGTTGTCGAGATTTAGAACCTTATCTGTAATTCAACCGAGGATAATTCAGTTGAGATTTAAGAACCGGTCAGGTCTTCTATTGAGGGAAATATCTTCATCAAGATCTAGGACTGTCTGGTCTTCAAGGGAGGATAATTCTGTTGAGATTCTAGAACTCGTCCACACTTCGACGGAGGAAAATTGTCGAGATTGAGAACCTTATCTGTAATTCAACCGAGAATAATTTAGTTGATATTTAAGAACTGGTCATGTATTTGACTGAGGGAAACATCTTCATCAAGATCTAGGACTGTCTGGTCTTAAACGAAGTATAATTCTGTTGAGATTTAACAACTTGTCCACACTACGATGGAGGAAAATTGTCGAGATTGAGAACCTTATCTGTAATTCAACCGAGAATAATTCAGTTGAGATTTAAGAACCGGTCAGGTCTTCGACCGAGGGAAACATCTTCATCAAGATTAAGGATTTTCTGGTCTTCAACGGAGGATAATTCTGTTAAGATTTAAGAACTTATCCACACTTCGACGGAGGAAAATTGTCGAAATTGGGAACCTTATTTGTAATTCAACCGAGGATAATTCAGTTGAGATTTAAGAACCGGTCAGGTCTTCGACTGAGGAAAACATCTTCATCAAGATCTAGGACTGTATGGTCTTCAATGGAGGATAATTCTGTTGAGATTCTAGAACTCGTCCACACTTCGACGGAGGAAAATTGTCAAGATTGAGAACCTTATCTGTAATTCAACCGAGAATAGTTCAGTTGAGAATTAAGAACCGGTCATGTATTCGACTGAGGGAAACATCTTCATCAAGATCTAGGAATGTCTTGTCTTCAACAGAGTATAATTCTATTGAGATTTCAGAACTTTTCCACACTACGACGGAGGAAAATTGTCGAGATTGAAAACCTTATCTGTAATTCAACCGAGAATAATTCAGTTGAGATTTAAGAACCGGTCAGGTCTTCGACTGAGGGAAACATCTTAATCAAGATCTAGGATTATCTGGTCTTCACTAGAGGATAATTCTGTTGAGATTTAAGAACATGTCCACACTTCGACGGAGGAAAATTGTCAAGATTGGGAACCTTATCTGTAATTCAACTGAGGATAATTCAGTTGAGATTTAAGAACTGGTCAGGTCTTCCACTGAGGAAAACATCTTCATCAAGATCTTGGACTATATGGTCTTCAACGGAGGATAATTCTGTTGAGATTCTAGAACTCGTCCAAACTTCGACAGAGGAAAATTGTCGAGATTGAGAACCTTATCTGTAATTCAAACGAGAATAATTCAGTTGAGATTTAAGAACCGGTCAGGTATTCGACTGAGGGAAACATCTTCATCAAGATCTAGGACTGTCTGGTCTTCAACAGAGTATAATTCTATTGAGATTTAAGAACTTGTCCACACTACGACGGAGGAAAATTGTCGAGATTGAGAACCTTATCTGTAATTAAACCGAGAATAATTCAGTTGAGATTTACGAACCAGTCAGGTCTTCGACTGAGGGAAACATCTTCATCAAGATCTAGGATTGTCTGGTCTTCAACGGAGGTTAATTCTGTTGATATTTAAGAACTTGTCCACACTTCGACCGAGGAAAATTGTCGAGATTGAGAACCTTATCTTTAATTCAACCGAGGATAATTCAGTTGTGATTTAAGAACTGTTCAGGTCTTCGACTGAGGGAAACATCTTCATCAAGATCTAGGAATGTATGGTCTTCAACAGAGGATAATTCTATTGAGATTTAAGAACTCGTCCACACTATGACGGACAAAAGTTGTTGAGATTGAGAACCTTATCTGTAATTCAACCGAGAATAATTCAGTTGAGATTTAAGAACCGGTCAGGTCTTCGACTGAGGGAAACATCTTCATCAAGATCTAGGACTATCTGATTACTTCAACGAAGAAAAATTCTGTTGAGATTTAAGAACTCGTCCACACTATAACGGAGGAATTTTGTCGAGATTTGGAACCTTATCTGTAATTCATCTGAGGATAATTCAGTTGAGATTTAGGAACTGGTCAGGTCTTCGACTGAGGGAAAAATCTTCATCAAGATCTATGGTTGTCTGGTCTTCAACAGAGGATAATTTTGTTAAGATTCTAGAACTCGTCCACACTTCGACGGAGGAAAATTGTCGAGATTGAGAACCTTATCTGTACTCCAACAGAGAATAATTCAGTTGAGATTTAAGAACCGGTCAGGTCTTCGACTGAGGGAAACATCTTCATCAAGATCTAGGACTGTCTGGTCTTCAACGGAGTATAATTCTGTTGAGATTTAAGAACTTGTCCACACTACGATGGAGGAAAATTATCGAGATTGAGAACCTTATCTGTAATTCAACCGAGTATAATTCAGTTAAGATTTAAGAACCGGTCAGGTCTTCGACTGAGGGAAACATCTTCATCAAGATCTAGGATTATCTGGTCTTCACTAGAGGATAATTCTGTTGAGATTTAAGAACTTGTCCACACTTCGACGGAGGAAAATTGTCAAGATTGGGAACCTTATCTGTAATTCAACCGAGGATAATTCAGTTGAGATTTAAGAACTGGTCAGGTCTTCCACTGAGGAAAACATCTTCATCAAGATCTTGGACTGTATGGTCTTCAACGGAGGATAATTCTGTTGAGATTCTAGAACTCGTCCAAACTTCGACAGAGGAAAATTGTCGAGATTGAGAACCTTATCTGTAATTCAAACTAGAATAATTCAGTTGAGATTTAAGAACCGGTCAGGTATTCGACCGAGGGAAACATCTTCATCAAGATCTAGGACTGTCTGGTCTTCAACAGAGTATAATTCTATTGAGATTTAAGAACTTGTCCACACTACGACGGAGGAAAATTGTCGAGATTGAGAACCTTATCTGTAATTAAACCGAGAATAATTCAGTTGAGATTTACGAACCAGTCAGGTCTTCGACTGAGGGAAACATCTTCATCAAGATCTAGGATTGTCTGGTCTTCAACGGAGGTTAATTCTGTTGATATTTAAGAACTTGTCCACACTTCGACCGAGGAAAATTATCGAGATTGAGAACCTTATCTATAATTCAACCGAGGATAATTCAGTTGTGATTTAAGAACCGGTCAGGTCTTCGACTGAGGGAAACATCTTCATCAAGATCTAGGAATGTATAGTCTTCAACAGAGGATAATTCTATTGAGATTTAAGAACTCGTCCACACTATGACGGACAAAAGTTGTCGAGATTGAGAACCTTATCTATAATTCAACCGAGAATAATTCAGTTGATATTTAAGAACCGGTCAGGTCTTCGACTGAGGGAAACATCTTCATCAAGATCTAGGACTATCTGATTACTTCAACAAAGAATAATTCTGTTGAGATTTAAGAACTCGTCCACACTATAACGGAGGAATTTTGTTGAGATTTGGAACCTTATCTGTAATTCATCCGAGGATAATTCAGTTGAGATTTAGGAACCGGTCAGGTCTTCGACTGAGGGAAAAATCTTCATCAAGATCTATGGTTGTCTGGTCTTCAACAGAGGATAATTCTGTTGAGATTTAAGAACTTATCCATACTTCGAAAGAGGAAAATTGTCGAGATTGAGAACCTTATCTGTACTTCAACAGAGAATAATTCAGTTGAGATTTAAGAACCGGTCAGGTCTTCGACTGAGGGAAACATCTTCATCAAGATCTAGGACTGTCTGGTCTTCAACGGAGTATAATTCTGTTGAGATTTAAGAACTTGTCCACACTACGACGGAGGAAAATTATCGAGATTGAGAACCTTATCTGTAATCAACCGAGTATAATTCAGTTGAGATTTAAGAACCGGTCAGGTCTTCGACTGAGGGAAACATCTTCATCAAGATCTAGGACTGTTTGGTCTTCAACGGAGTATAATTCTGTTGAGATTTAAGAACTTGTCCACACTACGACGGAGGAAAATTATCGAGATTGAGAACCTTATCTGTAATTCAACCGAGAATAATTCATTTGAGATTTAAGAACCGGTCAGGTCTTTGACTGAGGGAAACATCTTCATCAAGATCTAGGACTTCCTGGTCTTCAACGAAGGCTAATTATGTTGAGATTATAGAAATCGTCCACACTTCGACGGAGGAAAATTGTCGAGATTGAGAACCTTATCTGTAATTCAACCGAGAATAATTCAGTTGAGATTTAAGAACCGGTCAGGTATTCGATTGAGGGAAACATCTTCATCAGAATCTAGGACTCTCTGGTCTTCAATGGAGTATAATTCTATTGAGATTTAAGAACTTTTCCACACTATGACGGAGGAAAATTGTTGAGATTGAGAACCTTATATCTATAATTCAATCGAGAATAATTCAGTTGATATTTAAGAATCGGTCAAGTCTTCGACTGAGGGAAACATCTTAATCAAGATCTAGGATTGTCTGGTCTTCAACGGAGGATAATTCTGTTGAGATTTAAGAACTTTTCCACACTTTGACGGAGGAAAATTGTCGAGATTGAGAACCTTATCTGTAATTCAACCGAGGATAATTCAGTTGTGATTTAAGAACCGGTCAGGTCTTCGAATGAGGGAATCATCTTCATCAAAATCTAGGACTATCTAGTCTTTAACGGAGGATAATTCTGTTGAGATTTAAGAACTCGTCCACACTATGACGGAGGAAAGTTGTCGAGATTGAGAACCTTATCTATAATTCAACCGAGAATAATTCAGTTGATGTTTAAGAACCGGTCAGGTCTTTAACTGAGGGAAACATCTTCATCAAGATCTAGGACTATCTGTTTACTTCAACGGAGAATAATTCTGTTGAGATTTAATAACTCGTCCACACTATGACGGAGGAAAGTTGTCGAGATTTAGAACCTTATCTGTAATTCAACCGAGGATAATTCAGTTGAGATTTAAGAACCGGTCAGGTCTTATTCTGAGGGAAACATCTTCATCAAGATCTATGACTATCTGGTCTTCAACGAAGGATAATTCTGTTAAGATTTAAGAACTTGTCCACACTTCAAAGGAGGAAAATTGTCGAGATTGAGAACCTTATCTGTAATTCAACCGAGAATAATTCAGTTGAGATTTAAGAACCGGTCAGGTATTCGACTGAGGGAAACATCTTCATCAAGATCTAGGACTGTCTGGTCTTCAACAGAGTATAATTCTATTGAGATTTAAGAACTTGTCCACACTACGACGGAGGAAAATTGTCGAGATTGAGAACCTTATCTGTAATTAAACCGAGAATAATTCAGTTGAGATTTACGAACCAGTCAGGTCTTCGACTGAGGGAAACATCTTCATCAAGATCTAGGATTGTCTGGTCTTCAACGGAGGTTAATTCTGTTGATATTTAAGAACTTGTCCACACTTCGACCGAGGAAAATTGTCGAGATTGAGAACCTTATCTTTAATTCAACCGAGGATAATTCAGTTGTGATTTAAGAACTGTTCAGGTCTTCGACTGAGGGAAACATCTTCATCAAGATCTAGGAATGTATGGTCTTCAACAGAGGATAATTCTATTGAGATTTAAGAACTCGTCCACACTATGACGGACAAAAGTTGTTGAGATTGAGAACCTTATCTGTAATTCAACCGAGAATAATTCAGTTGAGATTTAAGAACCGGTCAGGTCTTCGACTGAGGGAAACATCTTCATCAAGATCTAGGACTATCTGATTACTTCAACGAAGAAAAATTCTGTTGAGATTTAAGAACTCGTCCACACTATAACGGAGGAATTTTGTCGAGATTTGGAACCTTATCTGTAATTCATCTGAGGATAATTCAGTTGAGATTTAGGAACTGGTCAGGTCTTCGACTGAGGGAAAAATCTTCATCAAGATCTATGGTTGTCTGGTCTTCAACAGAGGATAATTTTGTTAAGATTCTAGAACTCGTCCACACTTCGACGGAGGAAAATTGTCGAGATTGAGAACCTTATCTGTACTCCAACAGAGAATAATTCAGTTGAGATTTAAGAACCGGTCAGGTCTTCGACTGAGGGAAACATCTTCATCAAGATCTAGGACTGTCTGGTCTTCAACGGAGTATAATTCTGTTGAGATTTAAGAACTTGTCCACACTACGATGGAGGAAAATTATCGAGATTGAGAACCTTATCTGTAATTCAACCGAGTATAATTCAGTTAAGATTTAAGAACCGGTCAGGTCTTCGACTGAGGGAAACATCTTCATCAAGATCTAGGATTATCTGGTCTTCACTAGAGGATAATTCTGTTGAGATTTAAGAACTTGTCCACACTTCGACGGAGGAAAATTGTCAAGATTGGGAACCTTATCTGTAATTCAACCGAGGATAATTCAGTTGAGATTTAAGAACTGGTCAGGTCTTCCACTGAGGAAAACATCTTCATCAAGATCTTGGACTGTATGGTCTTCAACGGAGGATAATTCTGTTGAGATTCTAGAACTCGTCCAAACTTCGACAGAGGAAAATTGTCGAGATTGAGAACCTTATCTGTAATTCAAACTAGAATAATTCAGTTGAGATTTAAGAACCGGTCAGGTATTCGACCGAGGGAAACATCTTCATCAAGATCTAGGACTGTCTGGTCTTCAACAGAGTATAATTCTATTGAGATTTAAGAACTTGTCCACACTACGACGGAGGAAAATTGTCGAGATTGAGAACCTTATCTGTAATTAAACCGAGAATAATTCAGTTGAGATTTACGAACCAGTCAGGTCTTCGACTGAGGGAAACATCTTCATCAAGATCTAGGATTGTCTGGTCTTCAACGGAGGTTAATTCTGTTGATATTTAAGAACTTGTCCACACTTCGACCGAGGAAAATTATCGAGATTGAGAACCTTATCTATAATTCAACCGAGGATAATTCAGTTGTGATTTAAGAACCGGTCAGGTCTTCGACTGAGGGAAACATCTTCATCAAGATCTAGGAATGTATAGTCTTCAACAGAGGATAATTCTATTGAGATTTAAGAACTCGTCCACACTATGACGGACAAAAGTTGTCGAGATTGAGAACCTTATCTATAATTCAACCGAGAATAATTCAGTTGATATTTAAGAACCGGTCAGGTCTTCGACTGAGGGAAACATCTTCATCAAGATCTAGGACTATCTGATTACTTCAACAAAGAATAATTCTGTTGAGATTTAAGAACTCGTCCACACTATAACGGAGGAATTTTGTTGAGATTTGGAACCTTATCTGTAATTCATCCGAGGATAATTCAGTTGAGATTTAGGAACCGGTCAGGTCTTCGACTGAGGGAAAAATCTTCATCAAGATCTATGGTTGTCTGGTCTTCAACAGAGGATAATTCTGTTGAGATTTAAGAACTTATCCATACTTCGAAAGAGGAAAATTGTCGAGATTGAGAACCTTATCTGTACTTCAACAGAGAATAATTCAGTTGAGATTTAAGAACCGGTCAGGTCTTCGACTGAGGGAAACATCTTCATCAAGATCTAGGACTGTCTGGTCTTCAACGGAGTATAATTCTGTTGAGATTTAAGAACTTGTCCACACTACGACGGAGGAAAATTATCGAGATTGAGAACCTTATCTGTAATCAACCGAGTATAATTCAGTTGAGATTTAAGAACCGGTCAGGTCTTCGACTGAGGGAAACATCTTCATCAAGATCTAGGACTGTTTGGTCTTCAACGGAGTATAATTCTGTTGAGATTTAAGAACTTGTCCACACTACGACGGAGGAAAATTATCGAGATTGAGAACCTTATCTGTAATTCAACCGAGAATAATTCATTTGAGATTTAAGAACCGGTCAGGTCTTTGACTGAGGGAAACATCTTCATCAAGATCTAGGACTTCCTGGTCTTCAACGAAGGCTAATTATGTTGAGATTATAGAAATCGTCCACACTTCGACGGAGGAAAATTGTCGAGATTGAGAACCTTATCTGTAATTCAACCGAGAATAATTCAGTTGAGATTTAAGAACCGGTCAGGTATTCGATTGAGGGAAACATCTTCATCAGAATCTAGGACTCTCTGGTCTTCAATGGAGTATAATTCTATTGAGATTTAAGAACTTTTCCACACTATGACGGAGGAAAATTGTTGAGATTGAGAACCTTATATCTATAATTCAATCGAGAATAATTCAGTTGATATTTAAGAATCGGTCAAGTCTTCGACTGAGGGAAACATCTTAATCAAGATCTAGGATTGTCTGGTCTTCAACGGAGGATAATTCTGTTGAGATTTAAGAACTTTTCCACACTTTGACGGAGGAAAATTGTCGAGATTGAGAACCTTATCTGTAATTCAACCGAGGATAATTCAGTTGTGATTTAAGAACCGGTCAGGTCTTCGAATGAGGGAATCATCTTCATCAAAATCTAGGACTATCTAGTCTTTAACGGAGGATAATTCTGTTGAGATTTAAGAACTCGTCCACACTATGACGGAGGAAAGTTGTCGAGATTGAGAACCTTATCTATAATTCAACCGAGAATAATTCAGTTGATGTTTAAGAACCGGTCAGGTCTTTAACTGAGGGAAACATCTTCATCAAGATCTAGGACTATCTGTTTACTTCAACGGAGAATAATTCTGTTGAGATTTAATAACTCGTCCACACTATGACGGAGGAAAGTTGTCGAGATTTAGAACCTTATCTGTAATTCAACCGAGGATAATTCAGTTGAGATTTAAGAACCGGTCAGGTCTTATTCTGAGGGAAACATCTTCATCAAGATCTATGACTATCTGGTCTTCAACGAAGGATAATTCTGTTAAGATTTAAGAACTTGTCCACACTTCAAAGGAGGAAAATTGTCGAGATTGAGAACCTTATCTGTAATTCAACCGAGAATAATTCAGTTGAGATTTAAGAACCGGTCAGGTCTTCGACTGAGGGAAACATCTTCATCAAGATGTAGGACTGTATGGTCTTCAACGGAGTATAATTCTGTTGAGATTTAAGAACTTGTCCACACTACGACGAAGGAAAATTGTCGAGTTTGAGAACCTTATCTGTAATTCAACCGAAAATAATTCCGTTGAGATTTAAGAATCGATCAGGTCTTCGACTGAGGGAAACATCTTCATCAAGATCTAGGACTGTCTGGTCTTCAACGGAGGATAATTCTGTTGAGATTCTAGAACTCGTCCACACTTCGACGTAGGAAAATTGTCGAGATTGAGAACCTTATCTGTAATTCAACCGAGAATAATTCAGTTGAGGTTTAAGAACAGGTCAGGTCTTCGACTACTGAGAACTTAACTGCATCCTTCCTGAAAGGTAAAGGTTAGTCATATGCAATGCATGATATGTATCAAGCAATGATGTTCTCAAAATAAATGAGATTGTGTTGTATGATGCGTATATGCATGTATCATGATGTATGGAAATGTAATGTTTTTAGCTGGGGAAAATAAATCACAGATAGCTGCTGGAGAATGGAGTTGGATTCTTCGTTTCCGCTGGGGATGGTGAACAAAGATGTTTGCAAGAATAAACCTGCAGGAGAGTATAACTCCGTTGGGGAATAAGCTGATGAAGAGATTACTCTGTGGAGAAGAGATGTTCTGTTGAGGATTCCACCGATAAATTCCGCTGGGGATGAATTACCATTGCTGATGATACTGAATCCTGCTGGGGATTGAATTCCTGTTTGTGAAAGGAAAGAACTTCGTTTAGGATGATCTTTCAGTCGCGACTTCACTAGGGATAACCTTTTAGACTCTTATGGGGATAATCCTTTGAGTTCTGCTGGGGACAATCTTTCGAAGTCTACTTGGGATGATTCTCCAAACTCCACTGGGTTAGTTTTTCAGACTGCGCTGGGAAAAATTTCAAACTCCACTGGGGATATTTTGTACTTTGCCGGGGAATATTCTTACACTCCGTTGGGGAATATTAATACTGTCGGGGATATTAAGCCTTTTCAGTGTTGATGGTAGATAAACTCTACTTGGGGGAGAATATTACCGATTCATTTACAATTGCAAGTCTCAGTTGGGGAGAGCTACCATTACGGTTTTCCTCTTACTCTACGGGGAGTGAAAGTACCTTGGTCATATTCTTCAGCTGAATCTACCTTGTACCTGGTGAATAAAGCAATCGTACAGTTTGGACATTTCTCATTTGCCCATGTTTCAGATATTACAAGCAATCGTCTTTTGTTTCGCATGTAAATATTTATGAGCAGCAATTAATGTCAAGTGCATATATCAAAAATGAACATTGGACGTTCTTTGCAAAACAAAACAGATAAAGGAAAAACAGTTTTGAAATTTCTTTGAAAATGAATTGTATTGATTTTGAAGTTTGTCCTGTAAATAAGCGTTTTTGTACAAGAGGCTGACGTCATGGTAAGAGAACGCCGCCGAATAATAGAATTTACACAATTTATTAAAAACTAAACAAAACAGCTATGTGAATAATCCCACTTTATCCCAACTCTGCTATTGCCTTTATGTCCTAGAGCATCTCATCACTTTACTACTGGGTTGAAGGTAGATCAGATTGATTAGTGTCGTCTGAGCTTGATAGTCGATACCGAAGTCTGGTTGCAAGGTGATCCAATGAAACATAGTGTTACGCTTTGATCCCTAACTTTTGCCTGGACCGCCCTTTCGGGTTTTCAGTCCACCGGGATACCCTTTTTTGCCCAAGCCCCCTTTTTAGGTTTTTGACTTTCCGGGTGTACAGTTCTTTTTCATTTTCATCCCTTATTTTTGCCTGAATCCTTTTGGTTCGCGGGGAAGCCCTTATTTTTGCCTAGGCCAGTCAACCTAGCGGGTCATTGATTATGCGTAGTATTTTTTCACTATGTATGCATTGACGGGGTGAGGAAGGTCGTCACCATCCATGGTGGTTAGAATCATAGCTCCTCCAGAGAAAATGTTCTTAACCACAAATGGCCTTTCGTAAGTAGGGGTCCATTTGCCCCTGGGATGACCTTGAGGTAAGATAATGCGCTTGATCACCAGATCCCCGACTTGATACTCTTGTCGTCTAACTTTCTTTTTAAATGCCTTAATCATTTGTTTTTGGTACGTCTGACCATGACAAATAGCATTAAGTCTCTTTTCGTCGATTAGGTTCAGCTGATCAAGCCGGGTCTGAATCCAGTCATCTTCGTTCAAACCTTCATCCTTCATAATCCGAAGAGAGGGTATTTGAACTTCAATTTGCCAGACTGCCTCCATGCCATAAACCAGGGAATATGGTGTTCCCCCTTTTGACGTCCGCGCTGAGGTACGGTACCCATGAAGAGAAAACGGTAGCATCTCGTGCCAATATTTGTATGTCACTGTCATCTTCTGCACAATCTTCTTAATGTTCTTATTAGCCACTTCTACAGCCCTATTCTTCTTCGGCCGGTAAGGAGAAGAGTTGTGATTCTGTATCTTGAACTGTTTGCAGAGCTCGGTGATCATCTTATTATTGAGATTCGTACCATTGTCCGTAATGATCCTCTCTAGTACACTATATCGACAAATCAAATTATGCCGAATGAACCGTGCCACGACGTTCTTGGTTGTAGTAGCAAAGGAAGCTGCTTCAACACACTTTGTAAAGTAATCAATTGATACCAGGATGAAATTATGCCCGTTAGATGTCGTAGGTCTGATCTCGCCGATCATGTCAATGCCCCACATTGCTAAAGGCCACAGAGTTATCAGGACGTCCACCTTTTTTGGTACCAAAAAGGGTAGTATGAGCCAACATGTATTGTCTCAGCCGGCGAGCAACCCATGCCAAAGCTTAGCAAGTTCTCTCGAGCAGTGAGTATTGGGTCTCACAGTCGGTAAACTTTTTGCTGAAGCAGTAAATAGCATGCTCTTTTCGGCCAGACTCGTCATGCTGCCACATCACACACCTCTTTGTATTATCCAGCACTTTTAAGTATAAGATCAATGGTCTTCCTTCAACTGGATGCATCAGAATTGGTGGCTTGGAGGTGGTAAACCCCTCTCTTCTTGAAGAAGTAGTCTAACAAGTTCCCCAGACACTTCACAATCATCCTCACCTTCATCCTCGACATGGTTGATCGGACTTTCAAAGTCATAACCGGCAGTAGCAGAGTCGTTATCAGTGGGATCCAGAGTGGATGTAGATCATGATACGTGAGTGTGTATAAAATAGCTATTTTTGCAATAAAAAAGAAAAACAAGGAGCACAAAATTTGAAAGGAAAAAAACGTCCAATGCTTTTATTAATGATATATGTAGATGACACACATAAAGCCCTCACAAATGAAGCCACAGTGCCCCGGGTAAGACACCGGGCCATAAAGTTGAAAACATTGTATGTTACAAACACAAAACAAAAAGTCTCATTATTGGGTGATAACAGAAACGGGCATAGAATACTTCGCTGGCCAGTTGCTTAATCCACCATTAGCAGTTGGGCATATCCAACTGTCAATATCAAACTCTTCATCATCGTCATTCCTGATAGCTTTCACCCATGCGTCATGTTTAGGCTTTTCTAGTGCTCCGAACTCGATCTCCTTAGCATCAATTAAGTCTTGTAACTTATTCTTCAAAACCCAACAATCATCTGTATCATGCCCCAGGCTATCAGAGTGAAAAGAGCAGCGGGAATTAGGGTTGTACTTCGGTGATGTTGTATTTGGATTCTTCGGGGCCTCCCTTGGAATCACTAGACTGGTCTTTAATAACTGCGACAGAATCTGGGATAAAGTCATGTTGAGATGAGTGAATTGTCTTCATGGCCTCTCGGCCCTTGGATGATTGTTTCGCTGAGGAGCAGCAGCATGTCTTGATATAAGAACCGCATCAACAACTTGGCGGTGTTTAGGTCTATTATGGCTCTTTGAACTGTAAACAGCACTGGACTCTTTCTTAAAGGGCTTTTTCTTGATGCTTGATGAGGCACCCTTATGTATTTTACCACTCTTGATACCAGCCTCAATTCTTTCCCCGGTCACGATTAGCTCTGTAAACCCGGATGAAGAACTTCAGATCAGATGGTTGAAATATGGACCAGACAAGGTCCCCAGAAACATATCCACTAGCTCCCTATCAGCCAAGGGTGGTTGCACTCTTCCAGCGAGGTCCCTCCACTTCTGAGCATAATCTTTGAAACCTTCACCCGCACCCATAGACATACCCTGGAGTTGGGTACGCGTGGGAGCGAGGTTGGCATTGTATTGGTACTGCTTGTAGAAAGAAGCAGCCAAGTCCTCCCAATTATGGATACTAGCTCCTTCTAACTGGTAAAACCATTCAAGCTGAGTCCCTGAAAGATTGTCTTGAAAGAAGTGGATCCAGAGATTCTTGTCAGCGGTGTATGGCTGAATCTTCCTAACATACGAATGGAGGTGCAGTTTCGGACAAGAAACTCCATCGTATTTAGAAAAGGCTGGTGCTTTGAACTTGTGGGGAATCACCACCCTAGATGACAGACCCAGATCACCAAAGTCCAGACCAGGCACCTTCTGAACTTCCATCGCAATCAACCGGTCTTCCAGTTGCTTGTATCTATCCTCCGCTGGAGGATACTGGTCTTCATCGAAGTCAGTCTCTTTGTCTGAAACCACAGGGCTAGGAGCCCTCCTTTCTTCCATATTATCCTTCCCTCTAGATGAGGGGGTCAAATCGACCTCTTCTCGCAAATTCTTTCCAAATCTGCGACCCATATTAAACAGGACCTTCTTCTTCTTCTTCTTCTTCTTCTTCTTCTTCTTCTTCTCTTTCAAGATAAGGGTCTTCAGATCTTGCTGACCCTTAGCCAAACTCATGAACAATTCTTGGAACTGGGCATTTTGAGCCTGTAAAGCCTTGATTGCTTGTTCAGTTGATGTTTCAGAAGACATGATGTGCTGAAATAAACAGCGAAGAAGATAAGAGACCTGTAATGGGTACCTGTGATGAGGTGCATGGAATGAAATGCGTATGATATGCTTTCAAATACGTCGAGAGATTCAAATTCGTAAACAAGAAATGAAACACACTTTTATTAGAAAAACTTGAAACTCAATTGTTCAACAGATGCCTTTAAGGCGTTACAAGAAAGAAAAACTGAAAAGTAAATTAAAACTAGAAATAATCAAAAGACAATCAGCGCTCCCATGGTCGTTTTCCTTTGGTGCTGACATAGTCATTGAGGATCCGCTCGTTCTCCAGCTGCCTTGTCAACTTCTGAATCTTCTGCTCTTGCTCGTGATATTTTTCTCTATAAGTATCCCATTCTTCCCTCAGCTGCATCCATGATCTCTTTAATTCCCCAATGTCAGTAGGCATGTATGGATGGAGGATGGTAGGAGGAACCCCCTCTTCATCAGCAACCTCAATAATGATATGCAAGACGGCTTCATACGACATTCCTATCTTTTGGGCACGGATACGAACCCATCGGAGATATGGCTCCATCGGAAGTGAAGTCTTTGCACCCAGCTCGTGTGGATCAGACCTGTCTACTCTATCCCAAGCTCTCATGAATCTGCGGCGTTGCTCGTCACTATCCCCTTGGAAATCAAAGACAATACTAGGCATTAGCAACTCATGAGGTCCTTCCCTTCTAACTCGCCCAAACTGACGTAAGGCCAAGCAGGGATTATAAGTGATCCCTCCGTTGGTTCCTATCAGTGGAACATTGGGGTATTCCCCACAGCGATCAATAATGGCCACCTAGCCCATACCCTTAATAGTCCAAATGATGTCATTATGAGAGATAGACATGATTCTATAGGCCCATCCCATGCCTTCCTTGTTCTTCAAAACTGATTTGGGGAGGTGCAAAATAAACCATCTCGCTAGCAACAGAGAATAACACCTAAGGGTTCCCCGCCTCGGAGCAGTACGGGCATAAAGAGAGTGAAGAATGTCACCCAAGAGAGTGGGTACTGGATTACCGGACATGAAGATCTTCACCGCAGTCACGTCGATGAAGGAATCTGAGTTAGGAAACAACACCAAACCATATATGAGCAGAGCCAGGATGTCTTCAAATGCCTGGAAGTCTAGACTGTCCCAGAATTGATTAGCTTTACCAACCAAGAATTTAGTCAAGAAACCCTTTGCTCCACTTCTAGTCTCCCAATTAGACATTACCTCAGCCTTTGTCAGATGGAGGGATGAAGCAATCTCTTCTAGCCTAAGGATCTTCTCCCAACCTGTGAACGGGGTTTGCTCCAGAATAGAGATACCAAGCAGATCGGAGAACTCTTCCAAGGTGGGGACCAATTGGTAGTCCAGAAAAGTAAAGTAATGATACAGTGGATCAAAGAACTGGACTAAGACTCTTATCATCTTTTCATCCATCTTGGAGGTGACCAAACTAAGAAGGTGCCCATGTCTTCTGATGAAGGAGGTAGTATCTGACATCTTTGCAACCAATTCTTTAAGCATAGTGGGAACCTGGACAAAGTTGATCCAGATGGTGTTTCTATGCATGGGTGCCATGACCTACAAAACAGAACAAAGATGAATCCCTCATGTCTTTGAAATAGGTTAGTCCAATGCAAGATGCATGCAATGTCATGATGTCATGATAGAAAGCACACCACAAGTATCCACAAATAGCAAACATGGCAAAGGCACACAAGTCACACAGAGAGGCCTTAGATTTCAGGCTGGCAAGGAGTCTAGGTACTACCCTCTTTCAGTTCAGTTGGTTCAAACCTGTCCTAAAACTAGTAACCGGGTTCTAGAGGATCTCAATATCACTGACTACCCTTGATCGGTCATAATTCCAGTTTAGCAACCTTTTCTTGCGGCCGGAATCATCGCTAGAGTTTAGTCTCAATCAGTGTAGCATACTGCTACTGTTCTTTGGCAAGTTGGTCAATTTAAAGGTGCTAAGGTCAGTTGGTGCTTAATGACCCCTTAGTAGACCCATATTCTCCTCGTTGCGCCATAAGGGATATCGGTACATACTAAAGTGCCACACTAACGTAGCTACTGCTTCAACCGTAACGGTCTACGCCGTACAGTTCCCTCACAATTTATTGCTACTTACCTAAAGGGTATCCCCCAGATTTGGGTTAGGATCTATAGTAACTCCGATTCAAGCCCACAAAGATAAATCATACAAATCAAGCAATTGAAAACATTATGAACTATTCCTAAGGTACACCCCACTTATTTAATTTTTCCCCAACAGAGTCGCCAGTTCTGTGATACGGTGGGAAGAACTGACTGTTTTTTGGAATGCTGGTTTGCATTTTGCGTTTGTTTTTGCAAAATGTCGCGGTAAGCAAGAGTCGCCACCTACTTTTATTTTATCCAACAAGGAAAGGAAAAAAGCACAGAAAAAATCCTTTTTCGTGATATTTCTCGGGTTCGGGGGGTAGATTATAGAAAGGGAAGGTATTAGCACCCTTTCTATCTGTGGTTTTCCACGGGCTCTTAGGTACTTGCTCAATTGTTTTCAAAATTTCTTTCTTTGTGCTTGTGGGTTTGAAAAAGTTTTTGTTTGAAAACTTTGATTTAACTCTTGCTTCTGTCCTCAAGAGCGTATGAAGTGTTTTTGAAAACTTTGTTTGAAAAGTGTAAGTGTGAAAAGTTTTTGTTTTTGAAAGAGCAAGTATCTGAGAACCATCTACCTACTCGAAAAAGGAATCGTTCTATGCTAATTTCCTTTAGACAGTGCTATCCTACTATTGATGAGTAGGTAGCACCGTCGTTGGAGTTTAAGGGTCAATTCGAATTTAGGGACTTACGATCACCAAAGCAATGTTAGGATTCCTTAGCGGTAACCCTAATGTCTTAAATTATTTGTTTTGAGGCAACAATATCCGAGGCAACCGTTTCGAGGCAACTATGATCTTTGGACAAGAGGATGGCCTCTAAAGTGACCTATACTTAACGACCGCGTACAAAGGCAACCAAGTGGAGTGTACCCTAAGAGTGCGCATGTGCGAGTGTGTCGTTTTCAGTTAATTTTATCTTTGTACATCTTAAGGGTGATCTAAGTTGATTTTAGGTTAAAACATTCAGTCTTGTCATGCATCCTATTATCAAACATCTAACAGTTATATTTTGCGGAAAATAAATTGCGGAATTTAAATTACAAGGCGTCGGGTATTTACATCACCAAAGACAAACCCTTTAAAAATAAATAAAGCGATAATAACTAAATGTCCTATTAATCTATTACAAACCGGAATCAAATACATAATGGATAAAGGAAAATAAATCGCGTGCCAGAAATTAAATCGAGCGCAAAGTTCTAGGGTTTTAACACTTTAAAGAAAATATCTCTTTTTGGTTTTTATTTTAAGAAAGAAATTAACCTAAATTAATTACTAAATTAAATTAATTAAATTAATTAATAAAAATAAATTATTTTTGGGTTTTTGGTATTTTAAGAAAGAAATAAAAATTAATTGAGTTAGTAAAAACCTAATTAAGTCTAATTTAATTTTAATTATTAAAAAAAATATTAAAGTTATTCTAATTAAAACCTAAGTTATATTAATTAGTATTTATTAATAAAAAATAAAAATAAGAATTTGATTTTATGAAGGAAATATTTTTGTGGTTTTATTTTATATAAAAAAAGAATTTTTTAATTGGTTAGTATTTAAATAGAAATAATAAAACAAATAATTAAAATAAAATAAATAAGATGAAAATAAAGGGGGTTTGGGCCTGAATTTTGGGTGTGATTAGCGATCCTGAGGCCCATTTAGATCGGGCCTTGTTGACTTTTCCTTGATTTGGTGTGTGCTTGTTGACTAGATCTATGATGGACCCTCAACTCTTGGCCACTAGATTTGGCCTTTGGCCATCTGGCCACTGGATATATGGAGGTGCATGGTACGTTGTAGTAAGGCAAATGCACTGAATCACCTGAAAAACAAAATTATGAATGAAAGTGGGGGACCTGGGATTCAAACCCAGGTCCTGTAGGCTATTGGATGTACACGCTTACCACTAGGCTACTTGGTTTATTTGTTAATAATATGAAAAGAATGTATTATATAATAAAAGAAATCAATGGTCAGAATAAAACAAAAAGGCGGGCGTGGTTTGAATGGAGCAATGGTTGAGTGCCACGTATTGTCTTCAACCTTCGTCCGTGGCTAAAAACCTGTAAAACTTATAGCCACAGACACAACCCGTAACTAAAAGTCATGCACACTCCAAAATCTGTTGTGAGTCGTGAAAACGAATTATAAGGGCATGGTTGTGCTCGTCTCATCATCCCGGTCACAACCATACCCTTCTTGATAGCCAATTTTTCATGCAACAAAAACACCCAAAAATATCCACGAAACCCTAGCTATGGCATTTTGCAGTATAGGTCAGATAAACAAAATTAAATAATTCCAAAAGCTTGGAAATGTTATGAGGATCACAAATACGTCAATGATTTTTTCAAATGATGCAAGAATACAGAGTTATGATTTCAAGTACAGAGCTAGGTAACGTGATGCTTACAGCGCGTTTGGGCGTGTGAGTAAGCTTTCTTTTGATCTAGGAAGGTTGAGTGAACACCTAGGAATCGATTGGGACCCGTCTCAGCTTCTAAAAACGCCTCTAAGTATGATTTTGATTTCACACTTTTTAGTGAATTTTGCAACTTTGGTATTGGCTCGTTCTGCGGCCTCTCACCCTTGTCTCGATTTCCTAAGCTTCCTTATGTACTATGTAATATGTTAGGGTAACAATTTTGGATTGAATCTTCTCCCATCAATGCTTTGGGATTTGATTTGATTCACCCTTTAAACCTTTCCAAATTTTCCAAATCTCCATCTTTTTGTACATGATATGGTGTGATCCGAATTTGATGATGCTAATGATGAGAATCAAATCCTGAAAATAGCAAAAAATATCATGTAATCAAAGTTTGGGATTTTCTATGATTTAATTTGATTTAAAATGAATAAATTCAATAAAAAATCAAATAAAATAATAAAAAAGAAATATGGGCTCATGGCTGAAGCTAGGACACGTGGGCAACTATGCAAGCTCAAATCAAGTGGAAAAGAATGGGCCCATTTAACAAAATTTGAAGTTTTGGGGATAGTTGACTTTTGGCAATTTTGTAAAAATGTACAACTTCAACAATGCATAACTTCTTCAAGTTTGAACTTTTGGGGGTGTTCTTGGACTTTTTAGAAACTTGAGATGTCCTCTAACCAAACCTTTTGGTCTTATCACAGTTTCATGTTCCATGGTCAAGTTATAAGCTTTGGAAAAATAGGTGTTGTTGTTGACTTTCAAAAATGACCTATAATGTCAAAATTCATAACGTTTTGTGAGTGCATTTTGTGATCTTGGGGTATGAAGATGTATTGTAGGAAATTGTATCCTCTTCAAAATGAGCTTTGGATGGGTCATTTCTCATAAAGTATGAGAAAGTTATTTATTGTCAAAGTTGAGTTTACTTTTCCTGCAAAACCCTAATTTAGCAAATTTTGAGTCTTGATGAATTTTGAGCAATCCTTGATGAATCATGATCAACCCTTGATCAAATGACGAAATATACTTCAAAATGAGAATGTTGACAAAAAATATTTAACTTTGATTGTGTGTAGGTCACAGTTGACTTTTGCCCTGGCACCGTCGATTTTTGGACCCTTTGAGCAATTGACTGAGCAAACTTCCTCTGCAAGGCTTGAAACTTCTCATGGATGATCTTGAGAGCATATTAGGACATTGGGGATCACTTGAGGTCATTTGGACTCCAGGATATTGATGCAACACAAAACCCTAATTTGGGGTTAACTGCCTTAGGAGATAGCTTGTCTGTCCAACTCTCGAGCAACCTTGAGCCACTTCGAGATTTTTCTTCCAATGTTTTGAGAAATATGAGAGAGAAAATTTTAGGGTACAATAGTGGTCTCCCAGAATTAGCATGAGCACGACGGACAACCCTCTGAGCCTCTGAGGTGAAACTCAAACCAAATTTATAGGACTTATAAGGGATGTTGGGAAGCTGACCCCAAACAGTGTCACTACCTTCTTCTACAACAACCTTAGTGTCTTTCAAAGAAGACATTCTTGGTGGAATCCTGGTAACCTTAGGAACGGTAGGATTAGCTTTGTCAACAAGGGTTATCTGAGGAATAACTTTAAAGATCTAGCAAGGAGTCTCAAAGAATTCATAATCCATCTCAACATACTTGAAGGAATTCAAATGGCTCACCATGTATTCTTCTTTGCCCCAAACTGTAACAATTTTCCTTTTAAGGGATACTTCAACTTTTAGTGTAAAGTAGAAGTAACAGTGCCTTCCTCATGAATCCATTGGCGTCCAAGCAAATAGGAATATGCTGGACGGATCTTCATCACATAGAAAGTAGATTCGAATACCTGGTAACCCACTTTGTTTGAAAGATCAACCTCTCCATCCACCATTCTCTTTGAACCATCAAAAGCTCTTACCACAATGTCACTGGGTTTTAGCATAATCCTTTTACCGTTAAGTTTGTCTAAAGAAGATTTTGGCAATACATTCAATGAGGAACATATGTCCACCAATACATGGGATAAGGTAGTGCCCCTACACTCAATAGAGACATGGAGGGATTTATTATGGTTCCTTCCTACGGGAGTTAAGTCAGTGTCAGAAAATCCTAGCCCATTATTGGTTTTCAGGCTAGCAATGCAATTTCTGAACTGATCAATAAATATTTCTTGAGGTACATGAGCAGATTTAAGGAACTTTATGAGAGACTGAGCATGGGCTTTAGAGCACAACAATAGAGATAGCATAGATATTTTGGAGGGGGTCTGCCCCAACTGTTCAACGATCTTATAGTCACTCTTTTGAATAATTTTCAGTACTTCTTCCATCTCTTGCTTGGAGGTATCTTCAACAGTAACCTATTTTGGTGCCTCAGTATGGGCAGGCTCAGTCATATGTTGTTTTCCTCGAGTTTCAATAGTTGTTTCACTGGTAGTAACGAGTTTTGGAGAGATATTTGGAGAGAAAAACCTTCCACTTATGGTAACTTTTCTAGTCCCAGCAATATTGCCAACATTGGGATCAGTAATTTACGTATTTTTATCTTTGACAATCAACGGTTCTTATTTGATGCCATGGTAGTAGGCATCAACTCCATAATTCCAAGGGATAACCCTATCAGAGGAATATGGAATTGGCTCAGACACGATGATGATCAGAGGAGCAACCCTAGGTTCGATAGTAATATTCACAGGACCCTTAGAAGTAATCCTTACAGGAGTACTGAAAATTGCAGACACATCTTCAAGCTTCAGGTCTTGAGACATACTCTACACATAAGGAGTCTTCTCAAATAGAATTGCAAGGTTATCCATCAAACTCCGAACACCTTCTTTCAGCAGTTTGAATCCATTGGATTGGGACGCACATTAGTATCACCTTTCAATTCAACCCGGAAATTAACTGGCTTGCATCAACTTCTTCTTAACAATCATCAGAGGAGTAGTCAAGTCATTCACAGCAGAAACATAAGAAACTTCATCAATAGAATTAATGCCCTTGTCGTGATTAGACATAGGTGCAATGATCATATTAGGAGTCTCAAGAGGATCAAACTCAATCTACTTAGCGTCAATCATGTCTTGGATCTTATTCTTCAGAGCCCAACAGTTGTTAGTGTCGTGTCCGGGACTGTTAGAGTGATATGCACACCTTGCATTGGGGTTATAACTGAGAGAAGAAGTATTGGAATTCTGAGGAGGATCCTTTAATCTAATCAGTTCCACCTTTAACATGTGTTGCAGTGCTTGAAAAAACACATGTTGATTCTTGTGAACTGTCTCCTGGGTGCATCCTTCCTATGCTGATTACTCTGTTGTTGTTGTGGTACTAGCACGAGATTAGAGATCAGAATTGCCCCCACAGATTGGTTGTGGTTACTCTTACTACGAACCTTTTGGCCGTACACAACATTGGATTATTTCTTATAATTATAATACTTCTTCACAGTATTCAAAGATGTAGCCACCTAAACTTTATCGCTTCTGATTCCATTCTCAACACATTATCCTATTAATATCAGTCCAGTAAAACCGGCTGAAGAAATTCCAAGTAGGTTATTATAGAAAGGACCTGTTAGGGTGCTCATGAACATGTCAACCAATTCCCTATCAGCCAAAGGAGGTTGAACTCTGCCTGTAAGATCTCTCCATTTTTGTGCGTACTCTTTAAAACCTACCTCAACACCCATGAACATACTCTGTAGTTGCATGCAGGTTGGTGCCAAATTAGAAATGCATTGATACCGTTTATAGAAATCTGCAGCAAAATCTTCCCAGGTATGAATATTGTTACCTTCAAGTTGATAATACCATTCTAGTGTGGTCCACACAAACTCTCTTGAAAGAAATGCAACCATAATTTCTTGTTTGTAGTGTGCGGTTTAATTTTCGGAAAATATGATTTCAAATGCAACTTCGGGAAAAAAACACCATCATACTTAGAATATGTAGGAGTTTTGAACTTAGGAGGAATGACAACTCCTGATATTAAACCCAATTCTTCAAAGTTCAAGCCAGGTACCTTTTGGACCACCATAGCTTTCAGATGCTCTTCTAACAACTTATACTTCTCGTCAGCAGGGGATATTGTTCATCCAATTAATCATCTTCCTCTTAATCATTAAACTTGTTAGAACTAAGTTTGTTTCTTTCAATTTTAACACTTTTACCATCTTCATCCTGGTTGTCATCTTCGTCTGACGGGATACCAAAATCTTGAGCTCGCTTGATTGGACCTTTGAACCTCCTCCCCGTGTTAAGGATGCCGATTGGTTTCTTTTCCTTCTTATTCTTCTCTTTGGAGATGAACGCCTTCAGTTATTCTTTCCCCTTGGCTAAGTTTAGGAACATCTCTTGGAACTGAGCATTTTGAGCCTGGAGATCTTTGATTGTCTGTTCAAGAGCCATCTTCTGTTGAAATAAACAACAAGAATATGAGAAAACCTGTCTTGGAAACCTATTATGTAATGATATGTATGGTATGTAGATGCATATGCAATGTTTTTAAGGACCTCGTGGGATTTAAATTTGTTAATAAAAGGAAACAATAACAAAGATTCTTGTTAGTAAGTTCAGATTATAAATGCATTTTAGGCTTACAATGAAATAAAAAAAGAAGGGTTACAAAGGAATAAATTTTGACTCAAGTCTTCCATGGAAGCTTCCTATTAGTGTTGGCATATGCATTAAGGCTCTTCTCTTCGTGAAGGAGTTTGGTCATCTCCAATACTTTCTTCTCACTAGCATAGAACTGAGTCTCAATAATGTCCCTTTCTTCTTTAGGTTGAATCCAAGACTTTTGTAGCTCTTCAAGGTCAGTAGGCATATCTGGATGAAGAACGGTATGGGGAATATCTCCTCAGAAACAGGATCTACAATTACTGGTAGGACAGCGGGATATGGAATTATAAGATTTTGAGCACGAGATCACACTTTATTTTAGCATGGAAACTGGCTTGTCACCAAAACATCCTGATAGTCAAATCTCAATTAGCGTAGTTTTGAGTAATAACCAACCTCGAACTGCACCAAAGCCGACTATCTAAACTTCTAATGGCCAATATGGTCTAATTAAGGTTCTAAAAGTAAGTTAGTGTTAACGACACCATGCAGAAGCCTAATATTATCCTTGATTGACTCAAGGAACATCAATACAAACCAAAGTGTCACACTAATTATAGCGATCATGTTAGCCATATAGGTCTATGCCGTACAACCTTTATGATATATTGCTAATTACCTAAGGCGTCCCTAGATCCGGGTGTAGGATATTACAAGCAATTAAACCAAAAAAAACCCTTAAAGTAAAGCAAGAAAAGCATACCATTAAAAGAAACTAAAGTGATCTTAAACTCTAAGGCAACCCCTCTTTTTTAAGTAGTAATCCCAAGCAGAATCGCCAGTTCTATAATACGGTGGGAGAACTCACTTTTTGGTTTTATCCAAATGTGCGGATAGCTAAAGTCGCCACCGAATTTTCTTTTATCCAATATTTAGGAAAGGTGAAAAGAACAGGAAAGACCTTTGATAGATTTTGAGTTCGGGGGGTAAGTTATGAAAAGGGAAGATGTTAGCACCCTTTTCATCCATAAAGAATTGAATTTGTTTCCTTTATCTTAGAGAGAAAAAGTTGTAGAGAATTTAATTTGCTTCAAAATCAGCTTTGGTTGAGAAATTTCTGATGAAGTGTGTGAAAGTTATGCTTGGTCAAAGTTCAGTTGACTTCTCCTTAAGAAAACCCTAATTTAGTAACTTTTGACTTTTGATGAATCTTGAGTTTTCTTGGTAAACCATGATCAACCCTTGATTAAATGATGAATTCAATTTTAAAATATTTATGTTGGCCAAAAATCTTGAAGTTTGACTATAAATTGGTCAAAGTTGACTTTTTGTCCAATATAGTTGATTTTCAATCATCTGACTAATTGACTGAGCAAACTTATGCTGCAAGGCTTGGGATTTGGCATGAAGATTCTTTGAAACATATAAGAAACCATGAAATCCACTTGATGCATTAGAAGTCCAATCTCCTTGAGAGAAGAAAACTTCTGGTTGTAGGTCAACTGCTTAGGAGGAGGGTTTGTTTGATCAATCCTTGAGTAGTCTTGAGAAATTGAGAACCCTAGGAGCATGGGGAGACCTATTGAAATCATTTTTCTTGAATAATGGGAGGGGAAATTATGGGGTACAACAATCTGGAATGTAGTGTTCTTTCTACCAAAGGAGTATGACCAAATTATAGAGGTCGAAGAACCATAAGAGAATGTTGATGCTGAAATGGCCAGGCACATGCCTGTTTGTTACTTTGTAATGAACAACGGGTGTGTCGAAGAGCTAAATTCCTTTTTTCGAAAGGCCATATGAAGCTATGAGAAACCATCTGAGACCTCTCTTCATAAGAGATAAATTGGATAACATGGTTATAAACAAGATATTGGTTGATGGAGGCGCTGCAATGAATCTCATGTCTCATACTACCCTGAAGAAGTTAGGAAAAACTGATATGGACAGAAAGCCACACAACACGGTTTTTTCAAATTATGAGGGTAAAGTAGGATCAACCCTGGGATTTATCCAAGTTGATTTGACTATTGGCACGATAACATGGCCAACTATGTTTATGATGGTCGAATAAAAAGCCCATTATAACTTGCTATTAGGCAGAGAATGGATACATGGCATAGGAGCAGTGCCATCCTCAATGCACCAATGATTTACCATCTGGTACAATGATGGTATTGTGGAAAATATTGAAGCTGACCAAAGTTATTTTATGGCAAAAATTATTCATGTCGAAAGGCGCCATTTCGACAGAAATCTGGCTAACATTTATCCTTGCAGTCCTGCTGAATTTTCATTTTGATCTAATGATAATGCATATTGATCCCTTTATTTACATCCTACTGAGGGTTTCCAGTGGGATAGACAGGTTGTAGGAAATGAGACCTGAATTTTAAGGGAACGAAGGGTATCCAATAAACTGGTTGGGGTAACGAATTCAGTGAAAATGTCTGAGTCCGAGACATTGAGAAAGATTTCGAGCTATATGGATGAAAACAAACTAAAATTGGCCTTAGAGGCTGAATTGAAATTCATGGTTGTCTAAGCCAACAAAGCTGAGGGACACCGTAAGGATCCTGCAAAGGACTTTGATCCTGAACCACCTGATAAGGTTCAAGATGAAGTGCAAGGCCAGAGGATTGATGCCATCTATGATGACGAGCCTTAGGGTTTCAAAAAAGATTTGTTGGTGAATAATATGAAGATGATAGCGCAAGATCCGCTCGAAGAGATAGACCTGGGTGAAGGGGAGATCAAAAGGCCAACATACATCAGCGCCAACATCAACCCATAACTCAGGACCAAAGTAATTCAACTATTTAAGGAGTTCAAGGACTCTTTGCATGGGATTAAAACGAAATGCATGGTTTAAGAAGGAATCTTGCCAAACTGAAGCTGCCAATAAATCTTGGGAAAAATTCAATCGAGCAGAGTCCAAGGCGTTTTGCACCTGAAGTTCTGTCCATGATCAAAGAGGAGGTCGAAAGGCTTCTTTGATGTAATTTCATTCAAACAACCAAGTATGTTGAATAAATTTCCAATATAGTTCCAATTATTAAGACAAATGGCAGTCTTAGGGTTTGCATAGACTCTAGAGATTTAAATATTGCGACCCCAAAAGACGAATACCCAATACCTGTGGCAAAAATGTTGTTGAAAGTTGTTGCGGGACATGATTACCTGAGTATGCTTGATGGGTACTCTGGTTCTAATAAAATTTTCATTGTTGAGGAAGATGTGCCAAAAACGGCATTTCGATGCAATGAATCCTTAGGCACCTAAGAGTGCATGGTAATGCCTTTTGGCTTAAAAAATGCTAGGGCAACCTATCAAAGGGCGATGAATTTCATCTTTCATGACTTTATAAAAATATTCATGCAAATTTACATTGAGGATATTGTTGTCAAGTCTGTTTCAGGAAAACGTCATATAGACCATCTCCGACAGTCATTCAAAAGAATTAGGAAACATGGTCTAAAAATGAATCCTCTTAAATGCGCTTTTTGTGTGAAGGATAGTGATTTCTTATGCTTTGTGGTCCACAAGAAAGGAATTGAAATAAATAAAAATAAGACCAAGGCCATATTGGAAGCGAAACCGCCATCAACTAAGAAGGATCTTCAGTCGCTGCTGGGAAAACATAACTTCTTAAGGAGGTTTATTTACAACTTAAGTGGCAAGACTCAAGCTTTCTCATTATTGCTTCCACTTATTAAGGAAGGATGTGAATGGGGGAAATCTCAACAAGAAGAGTTCGACAAGATCAATAATTATCTTGTTCAACCTCCAATCCTATCTCCTCCTTGTATAAATAAGAGCATGAAATTATACATATTTGCATCTGATGTAACTCTAGGGAGCATGTTGGTTCACGAGGATGAGAATGGCGTCGAAAAGGCCACTTATTATCTTAGTAGAGTTCTGAATGATGCAGAAACTAGATACAGTACAGTTGAAAAACTATGTCTCTGTCTATTTTTTTCATGTACAAAGCTAGAGCATTATATAAAACCAGTTGATGTTTAGGTCTCATCTCATTTCGACATTATTAAGCATATGTTATCTAAACCTATATTTCACAGTCGAATTAGAAAATAGGCTCTTGCATTTACTGAATAGTCACTGATATATACACCTTTAAAGGTTGTTAAAGGACAAATAGTGGAAGACTTTATAGTTGACCACTCTGTAGTCGAAAGTCCTTTAGATTATCTTGAACTTGAGCCTTGGAGGTTATATTTCGACGGCTCTAATCATAAAAATGGAACATGTGTAGGAGTGTTAATTATTTCACCTAATAAAATCCCAACAAAATTCAAGTATAAAGTTGAATGACTTTGTTTGAATAATGAGGCTGAGTACGAAGCTTTAATAGCCAGACTTAAAATATTATTGGAATTGGGGGAAACTCGAGTCGAAATAATAGGTGACTCAGTGTTACTTATAAAAAAAATTACAAAAGAGTATAAATGTGTTAAGGAAAATATAATAATGTATTTTGTAATAGATATTTGACTCCTACAGAGGTTCAAAATTGTAAGTATTCGACATATACCTTGACTTGAAAATCAAGAGGCTAACGATTTGGCCCGAATTGCTTATGGGTACAAAATTTCAAAAGAGAAGTTACAAGACACAATTGAAGTAAGAGGAGGAGTTGTTGCAACCAGAATATCCCCATCATACTTGAAGACTACAAAGCTAGGGTACGTTGATGAAGAAAAATTTGAAATTCTAGCCATAAACAGTTTAACAGACGAAGATCGGAGGAAGCCAATAGTAGAATATTTTAAAAATCCAACAGCTTCTGTTGAAAGAAAAATCAAGTATCGAGCTTTAAGTTATATTCTTATGGGTAATGAGTTATTTAGAAATACACCTGAGCAAGTCTTACTTAAGTGTCTTAGTAAATATGAGGCATATCTAGCCCTCTCTAGTGTCCATATTGGTACATGTGGGGCACATCAAGTAGGTTATAAGATGTAATGACTTTTGTTTCAACAAGGAATGTACTGGCCCACCATGCTAAAAGATTATGTGGAGTTCGCTAAAGGATTCTAGGAATTCCAGATAAATGCATGCATATAACATGTTCCTGCAAGAGAATTACATTCCATTGTTAAACATTAGCCTTTCAGAGGATGGGCTTTAGACATAGGCTGAGAGATTCAACCAGCGTCATCAAAAAATCAAAGGTATATTTTGGTAGGTATTGATTATTTCATCAAGTGGGTTGCAGTGGTACCATTGGCGGACTTTGATCAATAAGTTGTGATCGAATTCATCCAAAAGAATATCATCTATAGGTTTGGAATCCCAAAGACTATTACAACTGACCAAGGATCAGTTTTTACTGGTCTAAAAATTTAGGAGTTTGCTAACAAAATAAAATTCAAGTTACTAACATCAACGTCTTATTACACCCAGGAAAACTGTAGCGGTAGAAATGTTGAGACTAAGCTATTGGATTGACTTAACTCATACAAATCAAATAAAAATCGTCACCGCGCTTTCTTTTTTCCAAAGGAAATGGGAAAATAGCGAATAAACCCAAAAAAAGAGGGGAGAATCTAGGTACGGAGGTTGGTTATGCAAAGGGAATGTATTAGAACCCTAAACATATACAGTACTCCGCATGAACCTCTTTGAAAATCTGTGTATTTTGGCTATAAAAGATGTATACAAAATAAGATGGTGGAGATGAGAAAAGAAGTTTTTTTTTACAATTTTTGCACCCGCCGCGGTTGTGAACCTTTAATGCCAACCTACCACCTTCTGTGTAATAGGGGATCAAGGTACTCATAGTTTACCTCAAAACATTTAAAACACATGTGTGTTGGTTAATTTTAAGGGAAGAGACATCATCATCATATCCGAGTGGAAAACATACTTACTGTTGTACCCCAATTGTTTCCCCTAAGATCCCTTCATCATACCATGTTGATTCCATCACAACAAGATCACATTAGGATTCTTGGTTCCCCTCCCTATATTTAGCTTTTCTCTTTGAGGAATAACCAAGCATCTTGACTTGTGTTCTTTTGTGATTGTGAATATTTTTGTCTTAATTTCTTCTTTTAATTAATAAAATGCAATGTTGGTTTGTCTTGCTTGTTACTCATGTAGGTAAAGGCAATAAGATTCAGTAAGTTTCTCAATGGATTCATGAATTTATTTCCATGCCCTAGTCAATAAATCTTGAGAAGTTGAAACCTCACCATTGGATTTGTTTTGGAGGAAATGCCATGGCAAGGTTATTTTGGTTCACCATATTTCAATATTATCAAATTTGATTCAAAAGCACAAGGGATTGATTGGAGAAGTTATCATGCTTGGACAAGGCTTTCTTCCCATTGGTCACAAATGAATATTTCTCTCAATTCTCAAGATATGGAAGTGTTTGTGGTTGCTATGAGTTCTCATTATCATCCTCAACAACTTATATTTACAAAGCATTTGTGTTGGTACAAGAAGTTTGTTTAAAATTTTCAAAGTTCCTCAAGGCATTTTTCTTGATTTAGGAGCTAGGGTTTTGAACTTCAAAGAAGCATATATTGCTCATATTTTAGTATTTTGGAGTGTTCCAAAGACATCCTTCTCTTTAAAGGGTTACCAAAAAATCACTTCAAAAGTTCCAAGGAGTTTTCATCTGGAAGAAACTTGATGAGGAAGAAAGATTACAAGTCCTCCAAATGAATCCCCAATTTTCCATGTGTGACTTCAAATGATCATAACTTGGTAAATTTTAATCATCTTGAGCCCATTATTTTTCCACAATGATCTTGAGGATGTAAACTTTATTCCTTCTTTTATGTGCAAAGTGAAAAATTGGATGGAAGTTGCCTTAAGGATACAAAAGATTATAGGTCATTTCATGATATTTTGCCAACTTCAACAATTCATAACTCTCTCAATTTTAGGATATTTTGAATGGTTCAAGTCCCAAAATGTCAATCAAGAGGCCTATTTCATTCCATATTTTTTGGTCAAGAGCAAAATATAAATGGAAGGCCATGTTTGGATGCAAGACATTATACGTCACTTTTGAAGAAAAAATTTGAAATATTTCTAAGTATGGAAAGTCAACCATTTTTCTCCAACTTTGATTCAACACAACTTTCAGCTCAAGCATCCATTTGACTCCATTATTTTTCCATTGCAAAGCTTGTAACCTCATCTTTCAAAAGCATAAAGAATCATGCCCTAAGAACCCTTGAGCTGAGAATGCTATTGGATTGAACTTGGTATCTTGTGAAGCTACCGGCAGAAAACACAGAGCCGCCACCGAACTTTATTTATCCCGAAGGAAGGGGAAATATCGATAAAACCACAAGGTAATGGATAAGATGCTCTTGCGACCAAGAGAAAGGGTAAGGGAGTCGGTTATGCGAGGGGAAGGTATTAACACCCCTCACATCTGTTGTACTCAACAAGATCCATTTTGTTTGCTTGTCTTAAAGGGTGTATTTATCGACAACTATGCTTTCTTAAGAGGAAATGAATGGTTTTTATTATTGCATTCGTGAGGGTTTCATGACCCTTTTCCTACGTATCCAATGAAGGAATAAGAACACCGTACTTCCTCTAGAAAAGGGTTTGTTTGTTTGTGTTTTTTAGTGGCAACGTTAACACACACATTCTAGCAATAGGCACGGCCGGTATTGCGGTAGAACGAAGATAACATGCTCTTTGGGGGAAGCTTTGATTGGTTGAGTGTTTTGCGAGTTTTAAAATAAATTCAAGTAATGATTAAAAGTGTTTTTGGATTTTTGATTTGTGACAGTTGAGATTTAATTACAAAAGAAAAAGGTTAAGAGGGAAACTAAAGATCTAATTGTATGTTATGTACAAGTGGACTAAAAGTCTATTTCGATATAAGGCAATCGGAACGAGGTTTAATCGCCTCATGGAGCTACCTAAGGTATGGTTTCAAGGTTTGAACAAATAAGGAAACTTAAATTATAAATATTTTTATGGCTTCATAAATCAAATCTTAAATAAATTATGAACTCAAAACTAAGCTAGAATCTAATTCTAAAATATTCTAATATATATTTTTGTGATTTTTATAACTAAGAAAAATTACAAAAGATGTTAACTAAAATAAATCACATATTGAGATAAACAAAATTACCAAATTAAATCTAAGTTAATTAATAAGAATTATCTGATTAATCGAAAAGGTGATCATTTAGTTTTTTTAAAACTAAAACAACAAAAAAGAGTTAAGAAAATTCTGAAGTAATAAAGTAAAAAATAAATGAATAAATAAAGAGAGAGAGGGTGGTGCTAAGTAGAACATGGGGAGGGGTAATAATTTAAATCTTATTTGACTATTACAACCATATCGAAATGTACAAAAAAAAAGATTTGTTTTGTTTTTGTTTTGAAAAAGATTTTTTTTTCTGTTTTAATAAACTAAAATAATAATAATTAGTTAATGAAAGAATTTTTTTTCTTTATGTCCTTTTTATAAAAAAAAATAGTACTAATAATAAAATAAAATAGAAAAAGGAAAGATACAGAGAAATAGGATCAGCATGTTGCTGAAAGCAAAACGAAAGGGATCAAAAGTTCTGTGTTGGTACATTCTGAGGTCCCGCAACGAATGTCAGAGGGAAAACAAAGGTTATGGGTTGCTATGTGCTGAAGGTTTGAATGTTAGAATAATGAGAAAAATTCAGAAGTTTTGTGCGTGTTAACAGTGAGGAAATTTCAGAAGTTCTGTATATGTTAAAACAGTGAGGAAATTTCAGAAGATCTGTATGTGTTAAAACAGTGAGTAGAACTCAGATGTTCTGTATGTATTAAAACTGTAAGTACAACTCAGAAGTTCTGTATGTGTTAAAATAGTGAGTAGAAATATCAGAAGTTCTGTATGTGTTAAAACAGCGAGTAGAACTCAGAAGTTCTATATATGTTAAAACGGTGAGAAGAACTCAGAAGTTCTGTATGTATTAAAACAGTGAGTAGAACTCAGAAGTTCTGTATGTGTTAAAATAGTAAGTTGAACTCAAATGTTATGACGCCTCATTTCCTCCCTTACATTAGTCAGAATATATGTAACTTGTTCAAATCTTAATAACATCAAATTAGAAGGATAAAAGCATGACAGCTTGTAGAAGTTCTAATCCTAATTCTGAGCCTAGCATTATTCTAGATGTTCTGATCCATAGTTTTTTCTACTTATGCAATGATATAGGAAGAATCAACATCATAGTATTTACATGTTAAATGATGTTCTGAATGAGAGTTTCAAAGTTAGAATGACTTACCTTGAACCTGAAGTGTGGGTTTAGGATTTGAGCTATTGCCTTTGAATGTTCTGGGGTTTGCACGAACAGGAAACAATAATGTTCAGTTCTTCGTTTCAAAGGGTAAAACAAAGGTTTGTTGATTTGGAAAATTCTAAGTTTATGAGTGTTTGAGTGTTTCTTTTTTTCTCTCTTTTTTTCCGTGTATTTGATAATCCTCTCTTCAAAAGCCATCCCCTTGAACGTGTGATGGAACAAACTATTTATAGATGGATTTGCTATGGTTTTAGGGGGGAAAAGAAATGAGTTTTAAACACTTTTGTCATACTTTTCCTCTGCTTTTTAATCACACTTTTGGTATGCTAATTTGATGCAAATATGGTGTCTGAGAAAGTGCAAGCGTGCACTGGGTCAGCAGCAATTTGGAGCGTTGTGGCAGCTGGTTGCAGGACTGTGCCATAACAGGGCAGCAGGTTGGGTGGAACGAGGTTTTGGGGCTTGATGATGTTCTGAATGGAAAGAAGAACATAGCCTTTATGTGCTGAAGAATGAAACTCTGAGGAGTCATGTTCTGATCAAAGAATGAAGCCTCCATATGTTATGACTGAAGCGTGGAACATAACCTTCATATGCTGAGGAGTTATGTTCTGACCAAAGAACAAAGCCCCCATATGTTCTGACTGGAGAGCCATGTTCTGAACCATGCTTGCAAATTCTTATTGCACTTGCGTGGAATTTGGCCCAGAAGTTCTGAAATCTCTTACCACTTAGAAAATTTTCCAAGTATTTAAAAAATTGATTTCTTTCTTTTCTCAAAGTAGTTTCTGATTTTTGACTTCTTGATGAAACAAATTCTTGTCTTGATGAAATATAATGGTTGAAACTTGATTTTTACCAAAAGTCAAAGTTTGACTTATAAGAGTGCATTTGACCATTTTGCCCTTGTGAATGACTTTCTTGGAAAATTATGATTTAGGACTTGAAACTTGATGATAAAAACTTCATGATATCCAAAAATCCATCCCATGATCCCTTAATCGAGAACCAGATGTGTTTCCCTTTTACCTGATAAGAGAAATTCAAAACAAAATTAGACATAAAGAGGGCTCAACTCTAATACCTCAAACCAAGGCGCTTGATTCCATGAGATGCGAGATATGCAAATGACTGAGTAAAAAATGGTGCAAATGGGATGCAAAGTTCAAAGCCAGACAAAAGTAAAAGAGATAGGTAAAATTTGGGGTACGACAGTTGCCCCTATTTAATCGTATTGAACCTGAAGGTTAGATTGGCGTGAGCCTTTCGAAAGTTCAAGGTAGAAGATGATTAAATACCAGTTCCCAAAATTTTCCCAGGAGAGATGGTGTGAGTGTCATTCATTGGTGTGAATGTCTGTTGGGGAAGGACAAACTAGTCTCCTGGTGGACTAGTCATGATGGATAAACATGATTGAACAATGGTAGCTTGTATTGGGGTAACGGTGCCAATACAAGGTTCTTGAGGGAGTGGGCGGCAGAGTGACTGAAAGGATATGGTTGACGATGTCGTGATGACTGAAAGTAGAATTACTTGACATAATGATAACTTAAATACAATAAGTAGAGCTTGATGACGACAGAGAATCTATCAAGCAGTATTTCACGACCTAAAAGAAAGGTAAAGATAATGGGTAAAGATCGGCGTATAATCCATGACCCAAGAGAAAGGTAAAGACAACGGGTAAAGATAGACGTATGATCTATGACCCAAGAGAAAGGTAATGTGAGGGTAAGACCTGCGAGCGACCTACGACCCTAAAAAAGATAACGTGAGGGTAAGACCTACTAGCGACCTACGACCCTATAATAGATAACTTGAGGGTAAGACCAACGAGTGACCTACGACCCTATGAAAGATAATGTTAGGGTAATACCTACGAGCGATTTACGACCCTAGCAAAGATAACATGAGGGTAAGACCTACGAGCGACCTACAAACCAATAATAGATAACATGAGGGTAAGACCTACGAGCGACCTACAACCCTATGAAAGATAACGTGAGGGTAAGACCTACGAGCGACCGACGACCCTAGAAAAGATAACATGAGGGTAAGACCTACGAGTGACCTACGACCCTAAAAAAGATAACATGAGGGTAAGACCTACGAGCTACCTACGACCCTAGCAAAGATAACGTGAGGGTAAGACCTATGAGCGACCTACAAACCTATGAAGATAACGTGAGGGTAAGACCTACTAGCGACACACGACCCTAAAAATATAACGTGAGGGTAAGACCTACTAGCGACCTACGACCCTATAAAAAATAACGTGAGGGTAAGACCTACGAGCGACCCTAGACCCTAGAAAAGATAACGTGAGGGTAAGACCTACGAGCGACCTAGACCCTAGCAAAGATAACGTGAGGGTAAGACCTACGAGCGACCTACGACCCTAGCAAAGATTGTTAGAACATAGTTTGATTCTACAACCCTTTCATCAGAGTTTTGAACCTGTTCAAGCTTTTCAGATGAAAGAAGTTAAGTAGTTCAGAATTTTTGAGACTTCTGTCTCAGTGAACCGTTATTGAAAATATCTTATTCTTTCTCACGCTTTTTGTTAGTTATCAAAAAGGCTATATTATCATAGCTAAAAAGTTGATTTATATTAAAAATAAGAAGCAATGATAAGAAGTTCAGAATAGAAGCAATGTAAAACAAAACGTTACAGATAAACATATTTAAAAACAAAAGAAAAATCTAAGAGGGAGGAGGAAGGCGTGTGAAAAAAGCTTCCAGCAAGCCCTTGATCTGGGTGTTGGTTTCCTCGTGTTTTCTCAAAATGCTCTTTATTTCTTTGTTTGTATCATCATGCTTATCCAACCTTTCCTGGATAATAACATTTGCTCTCTCCAGTTCTTCCAGAGAAACTTATTTTTGGGATTTTCCTTATGAAGCTTTGGGCAGTCACTTTTGTAGTGCCCTTACTCGTTACATTCATAGCATATGATGTCTTTGTTGTTTGGTTTTCTGTATCCTGAGGAACCTTCAGATCTTCTGTGTCAAGAGGAGGATTCTTTCTGATTTTCTGATCTTATGGGATTCCTGAACTTCCTTTGTCTCTGCTTCCACAGTTGGTTCACCCTTCTGGAGAGGAGAGACAGTTCATCTTCTTCTTCTGATGAAGATCCATCAGAGGTTTCTTCTACAGCCTGCAAAACTTTGGAGTCAGATTTTTTGTTAGATTTTAAAGCTAATGGCTTACCTTGCTTTTGAGGTTCGTCTTCTTCTAGCTCTATCTTGTGACTTCTGAGGGAGCTAACAAGTTCCTCCAGAGAGATTTTGTTGAGATCTTTGGCTAGCTTAAGTGCTGTGACCATTGGCCTCCATTGTTTTGGCAAGCTTCTGATGATCTTCTTAACGTGATCAGCAGTAGAATACCCTTTGTCAAGAACTTTTAGACCAGCAACAAGAATTTAAATCTTGAAAACATAGTTTTTATTGATTCATTGTCTTCCATCTTGAATGCCTCATACTTCTAAATAAGCGCAAGGGCCTTGGTTTCTTTGACTTGAATGTTGCCTTCATGCGTCATTCTCAAAGAATCAAACATATTCTTGGCAGTTTCTCTGTTTGATATTTTCTCATATTCTGAATATGAGATGGAGCTGAGAAGAATTGTTCTGGCCTTGTGGTGGTTTCTGAATTCACTCTTTTGCTGATCAGACATCATTTTCCTGTCTATCTTCTGACCACATCCATCCACTGGGTGCGTGTATCCATCAGTCACCATGTCCCACATATCAGCATCATGGGCCAGAAAGAAACTCTCAGTTCTGTCTTTCCAGTAGTCAAAGTTCACTCCATTAAAGACTGGAGGTTTGCCACTGAATTTGTCCCTTTCTTCATTGTTGTTATTGCTGATGTTTTGACTTGGTCCTGCCATAGTGTTTTTCTGACGCTGGATCTTGTACTGACACGGTTAAGTGTTTAAGCTCAGAACCAGGCGCTCTGATGCCAATTGAAGATGTGAAAAACACAAGAAGGGGGGTTGAATTGAAAAACATGGATCAAAAACATCTTACTGACACAGTATTTTTATCCTGGTTCGTTTGATCTCAAACTACTCCAGTCCACCCGTCAAGGTGTCATTAAGTTGTTTTTGATCCAAGTTTTTCAATTTAACCCCCCTTCTTGTGTTTTTCACATCTTCAAAGATAACATGAGGGTAAGACCTACGAGCGACCTACGACCCTATAAAAGATAATGTGAGCATTGAGAGTTGGGGAGTACGATGTACTGACACCATGGTTTATTTTAGTTGCTTGTGTAATAACAAATGTTAATTGGGAATTATGAGGATGACATTCTTTGTGGGGATGTTTTGTTTATTTGGGGATTTATTTGGGGCTTTTGGGAAAGGTACCAAATCTGGCTCATGCTTCATATGAATTTTGAAGTGCGGCATGATGATCCATGGATATGCTATGCGTTTGAGGATGCAACGCGATATGTGGTGATGATTATTGTATGCAAAGTTCTAAATGCTAAGCTCATTGGGATTCGTTGCTCGTCGTCTTGAGATACCAATATGGATTGGTGCTTGAAAACTGAGAGAATTAAGTTATATCGTTGTCGAGTTCACTGGGGATTAAATCTTGTTGAGGAGGAATAGCTTGATATGACTTTCTTTACCTTCTGGACTGCTTGTGAATGACTGAATAGAGACATGGATCTCATCAAATGCCCCAAGTCTCTCTGTGTGGGAGAATCGGGCGCTCGGTCGATTTTAAGGAGGCGACGAGGGTGAAAGCTTGGTCAAGGCGACCGTTATGACTTACTACAAGCTCAAAAGAGAAAACACTTAAACACCACGGCTTTCCCTTGGGATGCCTTCCTATCCATGTAATGTAGTGATTCACATCTTAGCTTGTGATTATTATTGACTTATTGTTTTCAATGCAATGCTTAACAAAGAATTTAAATCACAATTCGCATACAAAAAATAATGTAAAAGAACATAACAAAGATTTTTTTAATGGAAGGGAAAATTTTGATTAATGAGTTTGGCCCGTGAATGGGCATTCACACATAGAAACAACTCCTAAATGAGGAAGTTGTGGAGAAGAAAAGAAATACAACGAGTAAAATGGCAATAAGAAAATCTCGAACTTCCGTTAAAACTGATATTGCTATAGTTCCCGTATCCTGGGTCGTCATAGTTTCGTGCTTGCAAAGGATAATAGCTAGATTGATCCATCCTGCATTAGGAGGGTGTACGTAAAGAGTCTTCAGACTGCAGTATCTCGCTTTTATGTCCCTAATTTTTTCCTGGATCTCCCTTTCTGGTTTTTAATCCACCGGGACACCCATTTTTTCCTAAGCCGCCCTTTCGGGTTTTCAACTTAGCGGGTTATTATTATTATTTTCTTTATAGCCCTAACTTTTGCCTAAGCCGCCCTTTCAGTTTTCGACTTAGCGGGTCCTTTTATGTGTAGTATTTTTTGACTGAGTCTTAATTTACTAGAAGCGGAACATCTTCCCCATCCATGTTTGTCAGGATTAGAGCACCTCTTGAGAAATCTTTCTTCACGATGTACGGTCCCTCATAATTGGGAGTCCACTTTCCTCTTGGATCAGTGTGGATTAGGAGAATCTTCCTTAAAACCAGGTCACCTGTGTGGAACTCTCGAGGCCGAATCTTCTTGCCAAATGCCCTCTTGAGACGTTGTTGATATAACTGACTGTGACAAGTGGCTGCCAGGCGCTTTTCTTCGATGAGATTGAGTTGGTCGAGTCTCGTTTGAATCCATTCAGCTTCATCAAGCTTAGTATCCATCAGAACCCTTAAGGAAGGAATCTCCACTTCGATCGGGAGTACGACATCCATACCATAGACTAGTGAAAAAGGAGTTTCCCCAGTGGAAGTACGCACCGAAGTTCGATAGCCATGGAGGGAAAAAGGCAACATCTCATGCCAATCTTTGTATGTTCTCACCATTTTCTGAATGATCTTCTTTATGTTCTTGTTAGAGGCTTCAACTGCCCCATTCATCTTCAGCCGATAAGGTGATGAATTATGGTGATCGATCTTGAACTCTTCACATATTTCCTTCATCATATTGTTGTTGAGATTTGACCCGTTATCAGTGATGATCTTGTTAGGAGTTCCATAACAACAAATGATCTCTCTTTTGATGAAACGAGTGACAACTTGCTTGGTCACATTCTTGTACGAATCTGCTTCCACCCATTTGGTGAAGTAATCAATAGCAACAAAGATAAACCTATGTCCATTAGAAGCGCTCGGCTCAATGCATCCAATCATATCGATGTCCCACATTGAAAAGGGCCATGGTGAGGTCATCACATTCAAAGGAGTGGGAGGAACATGTATCATGTCTGCATAAACCTGACATTTGTGGCACATTTTGGCATATACAGAACAATCGCTTTCCATCGTCATCCAGAAATAACCTGCTCGTAGGATCTTCTTGGCCATGGAATGTCCACTGGCATGAGTCCCAAAAGATCCCTCGTGTATTTCTCGTATAATGGATTCTTCTTCGTGTCTATCCACGCATATGAGCAGAACCGAATCATAGTTTCTCTTGTACAGAACGTCTCCTGGCAGTAAAAACTTAGACGCCAACCTTCTAAGAGTCCACTTATCACAAATTGTTGCACCTTCGGGGTACTTTTGCTTCTCAAGATATCTTTTGATGCCGAAGTACCACAGCCTTTCGCCTGATACGTCTTCAGTTGTGAGACAATGAGAACGGAAAATGTGTGCTGGCTCCTTGTAACGACAGATCCTTATATTGGGTGCATGATTCGGGTAACTGACTTTGAACATTGCTGCTAAAGTGGCCAGAGTGTCTACCAGTTGATTTTCTTCTCTAGGAATATGCTCAAAGGTGACCTCATCAAAAGCGGGCAACAACTCTAATATGTAATCCCCGTATGGAACTAAATTAGGGTGTCGTGTATCCCAATCACCCTGTACTTGATGTATCACTAAGGAAGAATCCCCATAAACTTCAAGAATCTTGATCTTCAAATCAATGGCTTCTTCAAAGCCCATCACATAAGCTTCGTATTCAGCAACATTATTCGTGCAATCAAAATATAATCTGGCAGTGAAAGGTATATGAGTGTTGCGTAGAGAGGTCAGAACTGCCCCAATGCCGTGACCCATAGCATTTGACGCACCATCGAACGTGAGAGTCCATCGCTCCCCTGGTTCGGGTCCTCCATTATCATCAAGTTTCATAATATCCTCGTCTGGAAAATCGAACTTCATGGGATGATATTCTTCCAATGGTTGGTGAGCGAGATGATCAGCAAGAATGCTACCTTTGATAGCCTTTTGTGTGACGTATTGGATGTCATACTCAGACAAAAGCATTTCCCACTGAGCCAATCTGCCTGTAAGTGTTGGTTTCTCGAAGATGTACTTTATCGGATCCATCTTAGATATCAGAAGTGTAGAATGTGTCAACATATACTGCCTCAAACGTTGAGCTGCCCACGTAAGAGCACAACAAGTCTTCTCAAGTAAGGAATACCTTGATTCACAATCAGTGAACTTCTTGCTCGGGTAATAAATGGCGTGTTCTTTTTGTCCAGTATCATCATGTTGTCCGAGCACACAACCCATAGATCCTTTAAGCATAATCAAATACATAATGAGGGGTCTCCCTAGAACTGGTGTTATGTGTATTGGTGGTTCTTAAAGATACTGCTTAATCTTCTCAAAAGCTTCTTGACAACTTTCATCCCAACGGACATCCTGATTCTTGCGTAACAATTTAAAGAGGGGTTCACAAGTATCAATAAGATGAGAAATGAACCTGGCTATGTAATTCAACCTTCCAAGGAAACCTCGTACTTCCTTTTCATTTTTTGGCACTCGCATATCCGGTATTGCTTTTACTTTGTCTGGATCTACTTCAATTCCTTGTTGACTCACGATAAAGCCAAGTAACTTGCCCGATCAAACCCCAAAGGTGCATTTGTTGGGATTAAGCCTTAACCTAAACTTTCCTAAACGATCAAACAACTTCTACAAATGGACCAAATGTCCTTCCTCAGTCTGTGACTTCGCAATCATGTCATCCACATACACCTAGACCTACTTATGAATCATGTCGTGAAAGAGAGTCACCGTAGCTCGTTGATATGTCGCACCAACATTTTTAAGACCAAAAGGCATGAATCTATAGCAAAAGGTACCCCAATGAGTTGTGAAAGTTGTTTTATCCATGTCTTCTGGAGCCATCTTTATCCGATTGTAGCCAGAGAACCCATCCATAAAGGAGAACACCCAAGACTGAGCAGTATTATCAACCAATACTTCAATATGAGGCAACGGTAAATCATCCTTCAGACTTACTCTATTCAAATCCCAGTAGTGAACACACATTCGTACCTTACCATCTTTCTTAGGTATAGGCACAATGTTAGAAATCCAGGGCGGATAATTTATCACAGATACGAAGCCTACTTCAAGCTGTTTCTGAACTTCTTCTTTAATCTTCAAAGCCATGTCGGGTCTGGTCCTTCTTGGCTTCTTCTTTACAGGAGGACATTCTGGCTTGAGTGGCAATCTATGCATCACTATATCAACGACTAAACTGGGCATGTCTTTATACGACCAGGCGAAGAAGTCAGCATACTCTCGAAGCAACTCAATCAACCCCTTCTCTTCTTCGCTTTGTAAGGCGGCACCTATTTTTACTTCTCTCTTTACCTCTTCAGTACCGAGATTGACGACTTATGTTTCTTCTTGATATGGCTGGATGACCTTCTCTTCTTGTCTCAAGAGCCTGGCTAGTTCTTAAGGGACTTCACAATCTTCCTCACTATCTCCGTTAGCACGATCAACTGAATTCTCTAGGATATAAGGAGCCATAGCACTATCATTTCCATCGGAGTCCGAGACGGATCTGCATGATCGATGATTTTATGTTTTATTTTTAGAAAGTGCAAAAGAATATTTAGAATATGAAAAGAAAAGTATTGCCATTTTTATTTTGAAAAAGTAAAAGTAAAAGAAAAGACAGGGAACAAAATTGTATGCGAAAGTGTGATTTTTCATTCAATGTAAAACGGAGATTGAAACATAATGGGTCCCTTCTACAAGCCGTCAGTATGCCCTGGGCAAGACATACAACTTAAATGGAAACAGAAAATTACACATCAAGGAAAACAACTTTAGGGATGTCCACGGTAGTCCAATTTCTGAGCTCCTGGTCTGGCACAACTTGATAGATAAATCTTAAAACATCTTCATCGTCACCTTCAACATCTGTGGAGAGAACTTGTCCTTCTTTGCCTACACCAGCACTGACGAACACTTTAGAAATTAGGGGAACCTGTTGTCCTTTGAGAGGAACCCAACCAGCTTGCACGGAGGATGATGGATGATACCCAAGAACAAAATGATCTTTCTTCTCTGGCACTTCAATCAATTTTCCCTAACTGTCATGGGGAGGTCTAGCTTATATGAGGGCTTTGGCATCATTCAAAGAGGCCAAGGGTGTCTCAGACTTCTTACATTCCACGACAAGGAATTTGTCAACAGTAACAATCTCCAGAGCTTGAAAGGGAAACTCATGCACCTCTCCTTCCACTTCCACATAACAATAGGTAGTCATATTATTAATCATTATGTCTTCTTCCCCATAAAAGACGACAACTTGGTCATTCACAATGAACTTCAGGCGTTGATGAAGAGTAGATGTCACAACTCCTGCTACATGGATCCATGGACGACCCAAAAGGCAAGTATAGGATGGACGGATGTCCATAACATAGAATGACAATAGAAAGTGTGGGGACCAATCTTGACAGGTAAGTCCACTTCTCCATCCACAAATCTTCTCGAACCATCAAACACTCGAACATTTAAAGTGGAGGGCCTCATCATTACTCCATCCATATTCAACTTAAATAAAGTAGCCTTAGGCATCACATTGAGTGAAGAACCCGTATCCACCAAAAACTCGAGATAAAAGAGTGTCCAAACACTTCATAGAAACATGCAGTACTTTGTTTTGGGCTTTGCCTCCAACTGGGAGTTCATCATCACATAAACCCAAACAATTTCCCACAACAATATTGGTGACGATTCCTTCAAACTGGGCCACAGAGATGTCTTGGGTAACATGAGCGGAACATAAAGTCTTCAATAAGGCATTGTGGTGGGTCTCTGAACACAAAAGGGGAGACAAGATGGAAATCTTGGATGGTGTCTGGTTGAGTTGATCCACTACTTTGTAATCACTCCTCTTGAGAATTCTCAAAAGTTGCTCCACTTCTTGTCCTACAGAAGGTTCGGGTTGATTATCCATCACTTGCTTTCCGCTGGCCTTAGCTAGATCTTCACTGTTAGTTTCCTTAGGAGGCAGTGGTGGAGGAGAAAAGATCCGACCACTACGAGTCATGTTACTGGTTCCTGCAATGTTGGTAACATTCTTGTCAACAACTAGAGGACACTTATACTTCTTTCCATGAATATAGACAATATTATACTCCCATGGAACTGCCTTCGAGTCGTTGCTTGTAGGAGGAATATGAGCTTGAATCACTGTGGGGGGTAGTAGGAACCTGAATTGTTAACGGAATACTAGGGGTTTCCTAAAAGCTTCTCATAAAGTAGGCGATTTCCAGGACATCAATCTCTTCTTCTCGGAATATTTTCTCTATCTGTAGGGCACCTTCATCGATCAATTGTTGGATGGACGTCTTCAAATCAGTACACTCTTCAGGTTTGGAGGAACACGTTAAGAAGAAGTCATGGAGTTCTTGTAGCACCTCATGCTTCAACAAATGATCTATGAAAGTTTCCAAAGATATCATAATTTCGTCAACCTTGGATACCAAAACTCGTTCATTAAATTCTTCAACAGAATTGACCTTTCCCCCTTGATGAGGAGGCATGGGATTATTCTGAATATTCTGACCAACAGGGTTGAAGTTGATGGCCTTTGCATCGATGAGTTCTTGAACTTTGCATTTGAATGCTCTACAATTTTCAATTGTATGGCCTGGGGCACCAGAATGAAATTTGCAATGAGAATTAATATCATACCCCCTAGGGAGAGGATTTGGCGGTGGACCGAGTTCGCGCAATTGAGCCAATGGACTAGTAAGTAACTGTGGGAGAAGCTGAGCATAAGACAAAGGAATGAGATCAAATCTTCTTTCAGGCGCTCTTTGTCTTTGAGGAGCTCTCGGGCCTTGAGGTTGTTGATTCGGTTGTTGATAAATTGGAGGAGATGCAAATTGTTGTTGTGGACCATAATGTGGTTGCAGAGAGAAAGGTCGTTATTGGGCCATCCAGGGTGCTGGAGTTGTAGCAACATATACTTGAGAAATAAATTGGTTGGGAACAGCAACAGCTATAGGAAAATAAGGAAATCGGACTTGAGGAAATGCGGGATCCCTCCCTTGGTTGATGGTGATGGCACTAGTCTCTCCCTCTTTCTTCTTGAAAAAACCAGAAAACGGCTTTCTACTAATGCCTGCATTGTTGTTAACATTGTTAGGAACACCTTGGATCGTTCCAGCCTTAATGCACGTCTCAACGCGTTCACCAATAATGACCATCTCAGAGAAAGAAGTAGAAGTACTACTGAGCATATATTGGAGATAAGGGCCTCGTAGAGTGCCCATAAACAGATCAATCAATTCACGATCCAAGAGAGAAGGTTGGACCCTTGCAGCCAGTTCATGCCACCTTTGAGCGTACTCTTTGAATGACTCTTCAGATTTTTGTACCATCCCTTGGAGCTGAGTAAGGCTAGGAGCCATAGCAGTATTGTAATGGTAATGTTTCAAAAAAGCGTCAGCAAGTTCTCCCCAAGTACCGACATGAGATCTTTCTAATTACATATACCAATCCAATGGTGCCCCGGTCAAGCTATCTTGAAAGAAGTACGTGAGTAACAGTTCATTTTCAGCATAGGCAGCCATTTTGCCACAATAGGAACGAAGATGAGTCATTGGGCAAGAAGTGCCTTTGTATTTGTCAAAATCTGGGACTTTGAACTTGGGAGGGATAACTACCCCAGGCACGAGGCACATTGCAGCAGTATTGAATCCTGAAGCCTTGATACCCTCCATGGCTCTAAGATGCTCTTCGAGAGCATGATACATTTTCGCAGTTTTGGCAACTCCGGCAGCAAGATTCACTTGGGGTTCATCAAGATCAATAACATCATGATGATCGTCGACATCATTCCTAGGAATACTGGTGGGAGTTTCAACATTTGCATTGTCATTCCTCCCATTAGCAGAAGTGGAGGGAGCAGCAGTGGTAAGCATGGAAACACTTTGATGTAGTTCTTCTTGACCCTTGATCGCGGCATGAAGGGTTTCCATGAGCTGATCCATGCGAGTACCCATGGTGTCCATATCTCGGTGGATTGCATTCTTGTTCTCTTCAAAAAGATCCATTAGCCTTTGCTGGTTTCCTCTGGTACGGTAAGGATGTGGAGAAGTCGTCTTTGTCGTTTACTGACGTCTGTTTGAAAAGGGATCCCAATGAGTTTTTGTTGTGAAAAATTAATGCATGGTAGTATGGATGAATGCTTTATCTTCATTTATGAGGAGACCCAAAGACTCATCTATCTTTTAAAATTTTCCCTTTTTAAAAAAAAAACTACGTCAACGAGACTTGTCTTTGCATTTCCCTAGATATGAGATATATATACATGATGATATGATGTCATGGTATGCTATGGTATGAAGTCATAGCTCCACATATTCTGGATAATCATTGCGTAGTCCGTTGCACAGGCTAAAAGTAACAGGATCAAAAGTATGACGTCACATGCATGGATTCAAAGTAAGCACCCATGAGGTATGTACTCGGGGTTTATCACCTGCCAAACAAGTTTCTACAGAGTTCTCGAAGTCTACGCTCTTCCTTTGGATATTACCGGCGTCCCAATTACTTGGTAATCAGTAATATTCGTGGGAAAAACTTGTCAAAGTGCAATATCGCATGACAACTACTTCCGGATTACCCCATTATAGTCTCCGCATTGCACCTAAAAGGCCAGGATGGGTTAATGGTTCTACGGCCCTCAGCTTCTCGAGTTCCCAGGTCGAAAGCAACTACGTCTTCCCGATTACTCGGTAAACATCACTAATTTCATGGGGACCTCCACTGAGTGGGGGATTTTCATACCTCCTTCTTCTGGATTACTCCCTCAAAGTTAACATGACTATACCACCCATCTTAATCCTATGTGTAACCCAAGTCCGGCTATAGGACTTGTCAAATGTAATCACCAAACCCAACATCACAATGTATCCAGAATATGTGAGTAGCAACAATATATGCAATATATACAAATAAAGCAATAATAAAACAGTAAAGCAAAATAAAGCAAATAAATAAACACCCCAAAAGACAAATAAACAAAACTAGGAGAGACTCAGAAAAGTTCCCCAGCAGAGTCGCCAATTGAAGCTACCGGCAGAAAACATAGAGCGGCCACCGAACTTTATTTATCCCGAAGGAAGGGGAAATATCGATAAAACCACAAGGGAATGGATAAGATGGTCTTGCAACCAAGAGAAAGGGTAAGGGAGTCGGTTATGCAAGGGGAGGGTATTAGCACCCCTCACATTCGTTGTACTCAACAGAATCCATTTTGTTTGCTTGTCTTAAAGGGTGTATTTATCTACAACTATGCTTGCTTAAGGGGAAATGAATGGTTTTTATTATTGGGTTCGTGAGGGTTTCGCGACCCTTTGCCTACGTATCCAATGAAGGAATCAGAACACCATAGTTCCTCTAGAAAAGGGTTTGTTTGTTTGTGTTTTTTAGTGGGCGATGTTAACGCACACATTCTAGAAATAGGCACAGCCGGTATCGCGGAAGAACGGAGATAACATGCCCTTTGGGGGAAGCTTTGATTGGTTGAGTGTTTTGTGAGTTTTAAAATAAGTTCAAGTAATGATTAAAAGTGTTTTTGGATTTTTGATTTGTGACATTTGAGTTTTAATTACAAAAGAAAAAGGTTAAGATGGAAACTAAAGATCTAATTGTATGTTATGTACAAGTAGACTAAAAGTCTATTTCGATATAAGGCGATCAGAACGGGGTTTAATCGCCTCATGGAGCTACATAAGGTATGGTTTCAAGGTTTGAACAAATAAGGAAACTTAAATTATAAATATTTTTAAGGCTTCATAAATCAAATCTTAAATAAATTATGAACTTAAAAGTAAGCTAGAATCTAATTCTAAAATATTCTAATATATTTTTGTGATTTTTATAACTAAGCAAAATGACAAAAGATGTTAATTAAAATAAATCACATATTGAGATAAACAAAATTACAAAATTAAATCTAAGATAATTAATAAGAATTATATGATTAATCGAAAAGGTGATCATAGTTTTTTTAAAACTAAAACAACAAAAAAGAGTTAAGGAAATTCAGAAGTAATAAAGTAAAAAATAAATGAATAAATAAAGAGAGAGAGGTTGGTGCTATGTAGAACATGGGGAAGGGTAAGAATTTAAATCCTATTTAACTATTACAACCATATCGAAATGTACAATGCATGAAATAAAAGAAAAGATTTGTTTTGTTTTTGTTTTGAAAAATGTTTTTTTTCTGTTTTAATAAACTAATAAAAAAAATTAGTTAATGAAAGAAAATATTTTTTTCTTTATGTCCTTTTTATAAAAAAATAAAAATAGTACTAATAATAAAATAAAAGAGAAAAGGGAAAGATAAAGAGAAATAGGATCAATATGTTGCTGAAATCAAAACGAAAGGGATCAGAAGTTCTAAGTTGGTACATTCTGAGGTCCTACAAGGAATGTCAGAGGGAAAACACATAGGTTTTGGGTTGCTATTGCTGAAGTTCTTAATAATAGAATAATGAGAAAAATTCAGAAGTTTTGTGCGTGTTAACAGTGAGGAAATTTCAGAAGTTCTATATGTGTTAAAATAGTGAGGAAATTGCAGAAGTTTTGTATGTGTTAAAACAGTGAGGAAATTTCATAAGTTCTGTATTTATTAAAATAGTGAGTAGAACTCAGAAGTTCTGTATGTATTAAAATAGTGAGTAAAACTCACAAGTTCTATATGTGTTAAAATAGTGAGTAGAAATTTCAGAAGTTCTGTATGTGTTAAAATAGTGAGTAGAACTCAGAAGTTCTTTATGTTTTAAAATGGTGAGTAGAACTTAGAAGTTCTGTATGTATTAAAACAGTGAGTCAAACTCAGAAGTTCTGTATGTGTTAAAATAGTGAGTAGAACTCAGAAGTTATGTATTACGCCTCATTTCTTCCCTTACATTAGTCAGAATATTTGTAACTTGTTCAGATCTTAATAACAACAAATAATAAGGATAAAAGCATGACAGTTTGCAGAAGTTGTAATCCTAATTCTGAGGCTAGCATTATTCTAGTAGTTCTGATCCATAATTTTTTCTACTTATGCAATGATATGGGCAACATCAACATCATAGTATTTACATGTTAAATGATGTTCTAAATGCGAGTTTCAAAGTTAGAATGACTTACCTTGAACCTGAAATGTGGGTTTAGGATTTAAGCTACTGCCTTTGAATGTTCTGGGGTTTGCACGAACAGGAAACATCAATGTTAAGTTCTTCGTTTCAAAGGGAAAAACAAAGGTTTTTGATTTGGAAAATTCTAAGTTTATGAGTGTTTGGGTGTTTCTTTTTTTTTCGTGTATTTGATAATCCTCTCTTTAAAATCCAGCCCCTTGAACGTGTGATGGAACAAACTATTCATAGATGGATTTGCTGTGGTTTTGGGGGGGAAAACAAATCAGTTTTAAACACTTTTGGCATACTGTTCCTTTGCTTTTTAATCATAGTTCTGGTATGCTAATTTGATGCAAATATGGGGTATGAGAAAGTGCAGGCGTGGAATGGGTCAGCAGCAATTTGGAGCGTTGTGGAAGCTAGTTGTAGGGCTATGCCATAGTAGGGAAGTAGGTTGGGTGGAACGAGGTTTTGGGGCTTGATGATGTTCTGAATGGCAAGCAGAACATAGCCTTTATGTGCTGAAGAATGAAACTCTGAGGAGTCATGTTCTGATTAAAGAACAAAGCCTCAATATGTTCTAACTGAAGCATGGAACGTAACCTCCATATGTTGAGGAGTTATGTTATGACCAAAGAACACATCCCCCATATGTTCTTACTGGAGAGCCATGTTCTGAACCGTCCTTGCAAATTCTGATTGCACTTGCGTGGAATTTGGCCTAGAAGTTCTGAAATCTCTTACCACTTAGAAAATTTTCCAAGTATTTAAAAAATTGATTTCTTTCTTTTCTCAAAGTAGTTTCTGATTTTTGACTTCTTGATGAACCAATCTCTTGTCTTGATGAAATATAATGGTTGAAACTTAATTTTTACCAAAAGTCAAAGTTTGACTTTTCAGAGTGCATTTGACCATTTTGCCCTTGTGAATGACTTTCTTTGAAAATTGTGATTCAAGACTTGAAACTTGATGACAAAAACATCATGATATCCCAAAAATCCATCCCACGATCCCCTAATCGAGAACCATATGCACTTCCCTTTTACCTGATAAGAGAACTTCAAAAAAAATTAGACATAAAGAGGGCACAACCCTAATACCTTAAACCAAGAATCTTGATTCCATGTGATGCGGGATATGCAAATGACTGAGTATAAAAATGGTGCAAATGGGATGCAATGTTCAAAGCCAGACAAAAGTAAAAGAGATTGGGCAAATTTGGGATACAACAACTTGGAACTGAAGTTTCCCCATAATTCAGAATTTGAAATCTTTGTTTTGGCTTCTAATCACAAGTTTTCCACGCGTTTATGCCTCTAAACATGTTTAATGAAGTTCCAGAATTGATTATCACAACAAAACACGCGTTTTGGATGAGTTTTGATCAAATTAGAAGTCACACTTTTCTTGTTTGCAACTTCACACGATTTTCCTCCAAACTTCATCATTTCACACGCTTGGACATTCCATTTTATTCCCTATAAATAAAGGGTTATTCCCCATTCATTTCCTCAAGCTTGGATAGCCAGAATCACCCTGCCAAACTTGTTCCATAACTCAAAATTCAGCAATTTTGAAATTTATTCTCAAGCCTTTTTCAATCCAATTTTTCCATCATTTCACCTTCCTTGATCTTCCCTGAATCTAACCATATAATTACATTCAAGAAACGTTCCCTATATTTATCCATAGAAGTCCAGTTTCAAAGCTCTGCAAACTCAACTTCAATAGGTAGATTCCTTCATCAATTCTTCAAAACTTTGATATCATTGTGATGCTCTCATTACCCTGGTTCTAGTTGTAACACTTGCTTTTTACTGGAAACACGTTTTTACCATGAAATTTCAAATCCCTTTTCAAAACTTTCCTTCCAAATTGCTTGAGCTATAGTTTATATAAATTTATCGCGAAGGTGTGGTTGTCTTCATCTTGAAGAGACGAAGTGAATGTCATAGGTCTCATGCTCTAATTTTACAGATTGAGCAACCTGGTTTTGGGACTGGCTGGAGGTTGAAGATGACCAACTTGTCATCTTCCAAACAATGAAGGCGTGTCATCTGTGTTTTTCAAAAATTTGATTTAATTAATGATCCTATGCATTATTTACTAAAGTCCATAACTTGCACAGCGCGCCAGGTCCACTTGATATGTTTACTAATGCGTTTTGACATTGATCAGATGACCCATATTTTTTGGTTTTTATTTTCTTTTATGATTTTTATATTTAATTGTCTTAAACTTCAAAAAATCATAGAAAATTCATTTTTAGTCCAAAATACTGAAAGAATTATTAAAAATATTTTTGATTATTCTCTTTCTGATTTTTATTTTTTCACAATTTTATTTTATGTTTTGGTAATTTTTATAAATTTTCACTTTATTTGAATTGTTTTAAATGTTTAAAAATACTTTTATGCATTTTTAAATTCTGAAAAAAAATATGGAATGATCCAATCATATTTTGACTTTGTTATTTTTTATCATTTTTGGTTTATTTTACGCTTTTTTTTTAATTTTTAAAAGTAGTTTTTGACTATAAAAAATTACCAAAAAATTTAAAAAAATATTTGAGTCCTTTTCTGATTTTTCTATGGTTTTACTTTTTTTTACTTGATTAATTTGAACATAGTTGATATTTTTCCCTTTTATTTCTATTTTAAAACATTTTTTAAAACCTTTTTTTTTGTATATATTAAATGCAATATTATTTTGTGACTATTTTCTAGCTGATCTTGGGTTAAATTCTTGATCATGAACTTTATTAACATCATTGGATCCATGGTGTTGAGTCTAACTACACAAAAATGGATGAATGATTTTAATAATAGTTTGATTAAATTTAATTCAAAAGTGGTTTGTATATTCTTTCTCACCCATCTTCATCTCATCCCTTTCTTATTGCATTAAGTGTTATTTGAGCATGATCTCTATATCATGTCTCAAAACAAATTATGCATAGATTGCTATTGACCGGCCTTAAAATAGGTGCGACTTCTATATAAGTCCACTTATGATTGCTTAACATAGCGCTAAATTTTATTCTGATTCGAATAAATGATCATTTGTGACCGAAACTTATGTTTGCAAGCCGAAGTATGTTAATTTGATCTCTTTGATACAATAACCTTGAGATTCATTGTGTGGAAGCTTTGGTTCTACCAATCCTCTAATGGATCTACAACACCTTTGGTCAATGCGGATCACTTAAACATTGTTGATCATTAAATGGTACTTATGAGGTTTCCAAATAGATGATATACTTGACAAAAAGCAAATGCAACTTGTTGTGTGGAGGCTTTGGTTCTACCAATCCTCTAATGAGTTCCAAATGCAGGTTTCAAGATGATCATCCAACTAACCACTAATCACTAATAATTGACTTTATCCTGTATTTTTATTATATGCCCCTTTTATTTTTATGCACTATTTACTTTTAGCATTTACATTTAATTCCATTTTCATCTTTTCTCATTTGAGTATTTACTTTCTTGTCATTTTTATTTTGCTCACTTGAACTTTTCTTTTCTTTTCTTGAGATAGTTAATAATCAATGTGAACCATAAAATCCTTAATGATACTTGGACTATTTGGTTACTATCATTGGAATTATGGAGCATTGGACTTCTTGGACTTAGGATTAGAAACCTTGGCCTATGATTGGAGACCTTATGACCTTATCTGATTATTTTGTCTGGAGCTCTTGAGGTTTACCTCAAGACATTGGGTTGTTTGATTGTTTTGTGTGCAGGTTATTGTGATTACACTCTTTTTTTGTAATCTGGAATTCACCCGTATACAGCCGTTACTCTGCCTAATTTTTGTGAAGACTTAATACACTTGAAGTTTGGTTCTCTCAAGAGGTCTAGTATATTTTCTTGCTTGGTTTCAATCCAAAGAATGAGAATTCTATCTTGACTCATAATGTCAAGTGTTGGTTTCTTGTTGGTTAGATGGTTCCTATCCCTAGCTTTTACCTTGTGTTTTAGGATAGCTTCTTCTTCTCCTCCCATCTTCTTTAATTTCAAAAATCTTCTCCCTCCTTTAGAAAACTCCTCTTGTTTTGAAACTTGAACCACTTTCATAATAAACTTGGACTTAGGTCCATGTATTTCCTAAAACTTTTTCATGAATAAACTTCAATCAACTTAATAATATTTTGACTTAATTTTTTTTGTGAGAAGACTAAAAGTCAATCAATCTCATTTCAAATCATTTTTGCAACTTTGGCTTTCTTATTTTTAAACCTTTCTCAAAAGATTAGACTCTTGTCAATCCTTTTAGTGATGCAAACAACTATACTTCTACAATATGTAGTGAAGAGAGATTTTTTCCACTTGGGTGTGAAGCGAGGCATTGCTGATTTTAAAATCCAAGCCATATCCTCCACTTTGAGATGATGCAAATTCTCCTTTCTCATGATCATAGGTAGTAGGTATGTTTTCCACACGGACAATGACGATGATGTTTTATCTCATAAAAATTAACCAACACACTTCATTTTAAAATTTTTTAAAGAGGAAATGAGTGTACCCTGATCCCCTATTACACCAAAAGGTGGTACGTAGGCACTAAATGTTCGCAACTGCGGCAGGTGCAAAAAACCATAAAAATATATTTCTTTTCTCACCTCCACCATCCATTTTTTACACAACATTTCATAGCCAAAATATACAGCTTTTACAAAGAGGTTCCTTCGGAGTACCGTAGATGTTTAAGGTGCTAATACCTTCCTTTTACATAACCAACCCCATTACCTTGAATCTTTCCCCCTCTTTTTGGGTTATTCGCTCTTTTCCCATTCCTTTGGAAACAATAAAGTGCGGTGGAGATTTTATTTTGATTTGTACAAGTCTAATCAATCTCGTGGCTTAGTCTTAAACATTTCTACCGCTACACTTTCTACCCAAAATTTTGAGAAAGGAGCATTTGCATCATCTCAAAGAGGAGGATATAGCTTGGATTTAAAATCCATAACTCAACACCCAAGTGGAAAATGACTCACTTCACTATATATCGTAGAAGTATAATAGTTTGCGTCACTATAATAATCAACAAGAGTCTAATATTTTGAGAAAAGTTTTAAAGTAAAAAAGCCAAAGTGGCAAAATGGTTTGAATGAGGTTAATGACTTTTAGCCCTTCAAAAGATGTCAAAGTATGGTTAAATTGATTAAGGGTTTAATTAAGAAAATATTTTTAAAAATGCATGGACCTAAGTCCAAGTTCATTATGAAAGCGGTTCAAGTTAGAAAACAATAAGATTTTTGAAATGGACGGAGAATATTTTTGAAATTAAAGAATATGGGAGGAGATGAAAGGACTATCCTATGTACACAAAGTAATAGCTAAGGAAAATAATGGTCTAACCAACAAGGAGTCAACACTTGACATAAAGAAGTCAATGTAAAATTCCCATCCTTTGGATTAAAACCTAGCAAGCAAAAGTACTAAACCTCTAAGGAATACCAAGCATCAGATGAATTAAGAACCAAGAAAAGTCTTCATTGACAAAAATTGGCCAGAGTAACAACTGTATAAAGAGGAATTCTCAATCACAGTAAAATCATGAAAATCAGAATAACATGCTTACAGAAAAAATCCAGAACAACGCCTTGGAGTAAACCCCAAGGATTTCAGAAGATCTTCACAAAAATATCAACCAAAGATTACAGAGTTCCAAGGTCTCAAGGTTTCTAATCCAAAGTCTCAGGAATCCACAACTCAACAATTCCAAGGATAGTAACCAAGTAGTCCACAAAGAAACAAGTCTTTTAAGGTTCAAGTTGATTATTAAGTGTCTTAAAATAAAAGAAAACTCAAGTGAGCATAGAAAAAATGACATAAAAATAAATATTCAAGTGAGCAAAAGAAAAATGGTATAAAATTTAAATGCTAAAAAAATAGTACATAAAAGTAAAGTCACATAATAAAGGTATAAAGTAAAGTTAATTGTTAGTGAATTAGAAGTTAGAGATCAAGTATAACAAAAAGTTAGTTAAATGACCATCTTGAAGCTTGCTTTTGAAAACTAATTAGAAGAATGAAAAAAATCAAAGCCTATCAACAACAAGTTTCATTTGTTTTTTGTCAAGTATATTAATTATTTCAAGTAGTCAAAGCCAACACATATGACCAATGATAATTGAAGATCGAACTTAGGCCAAAGTTGATGAAGTATTGTTAGAGAATTGTTAAGACCAAAGCCTCCTAACAATAAGTTTCAAAGATTTTGAACCAAAATCCAATAACCAATTATACTTGGGCTTTCAAATATAAAATTTGGGCCGCAAATGATAATTTTTTGAATCGGGATAAATTTAGTGCTATGTTAAGCATTGTAAGTGGACATATGTAGAAGCCACACCTATTTTGAGGTCGGTCAATAGAAATTTATGTACCATACATGTTAGAGAAATGATATGTAGATCATTCTCCAGAAATATGTATCACAAGTAAAAATATGAAAGGGATAAGATGAAGAGGGAGGAGAATGATAGTGTAACCAATGTATCAGATGAAACTAGAGTTTCAAATATCGTCAACATCATTCATCCAATTTGGTGGATTTAATTTTTTAACCTATCAACACCCAATATCCAATGAGGTTGAGGAACTTATCCTAAAATAACACTCAAGTGTCTCCAAATCAGAACCAATCACAAAAATAATAAAATATAATTAATAAAAATCAATATTTAAATAAAATAATAAAAATAAAATAATTGGTAAAATATACAAAGCATATTAAAATACCAAATAAAAATCCTAAAAAATTTATCTGAGGTCAAACATGAGTCAACATGTATTGACAAATTTTTTTAGAATTTTTAAAAGTCAGGAACTATTTTTTAAAATACAAAAATGAATCAAAATAAACAAAAAATAGTAAAAATCAGAAAGAAAAATTAAAAAAGTCACCATTATTTGTCAAAAGGTCATTGGATCCTTCCGTAATGTTTTCTGAATTTTAAAAGATCAAAAAGTATTTTTAAACAATTAAATCAAGTCAAATAAAGTGAAAAATCATAAAAAATACCAAATCACAATAAAAAATTGTGAAAAAATAAAAATAAGAAAGGGAAAAATCAAAAGTAATTTTGATAATTTTTTCTTAGTTTTAGAAGTTGAAATGATTTTTTTATGAATTTTTAAAGTTTAAAACAATTAAAACAAAAATCAAAAAATAAAATAATAAACAAAAAAAAAAATCTTAACCATTTGATCATTGTTAAAACGCGTTAGTAATCATATCCAAGGGATCTGTCGTGCCGTGCATATCATGGACTCCAGCGAATTGTAAGTCTTAGAGTGCCTAAGAGGGGGGGGGGGGGGTGAATTAGGTCTTATAAAAATTTATCCGGTTTTATGAGAATGCTTGGTAGTAATTTTTGGTTAAGTGTTTGAAGGTTTTGATTATATCTTTATCTTTTCCTGATTATGGTGATGAAAGCGATAAATGCGGAAAAGTAAAGAACACGGTGATATATCCTGGTTCCCCTCACAATCCGAGAGTACTCCAGTCCCCTTTCCAACACGAAAGAGATTTCACTATAGTTAGAATGATTGTACATCCTATGCTTACTATCTAACCTATAGGGTGATCAAAGGTTCTTAACACCTTTAAGACCAAACAAACACTAATGTGAATGAAGAACAATCCTCTTAAAATCACAACACTTACTTCCAACAATCCTGCATAGTAAGGGAAAACCTTTAAGTATTACAATGATTTAGTTTAAAGTATATGGAGAGCTTTATCAATCTTTAATTGATCTTCTTCTTCAAGATAAAAACAATTCTCAACAATGTATATAAATGTTCACAATGTATGAATGAAACTTGTAATGATAATGAAAGTGTATATGGCAAGTTTCACAAAATTATGAACACATGAAAGTATGAATTCAAATGTGAATGAATGAGAAAATTGTTTATTGAAGAAGTTTTTGTTAATTTTAAAATTGAAGCATTGTTTGAAATAAGAAAATCTGCATTTTATAAAGTTGTAAGAACCTCTTCATTCATGCCAATTCATATGAAAAGTTGCAATGCATTCATGAAAAGATACCACTTGAAAAATGTTCAAAAAACAAAGTAAAAGCTGCACTGGTTCGCTAGGAACCGGTTCCGACACTGACAGAACCCAGTTCTTAGTGAACGTTGTAAGTTGGAATTCAAAAATATCATGCAGGAACCGGTTCCCCTATTGGTACAACCCGGTTCCTGGTACAAAAACCAGGGACATGTTTTTTGAGAAATGCTGGAACCCGGTTCCCTGTTAGGGAGGAACCGGTTCCTAAAGGGTTATTTTGAAAAATACTTTTTGAAAGATATTTCAAACAAAGTTTTCTTGATCTTAAAGTTTATGGAATATGTATATGTTGATGAATGCATATTGTGAACATCTATATTCAAGATTTTAAGAATTATTTATACCATATTTGATATTTGATGATTCTTCAATAATTCTTCAATAATCTTCAATAATCTTCAAGACTTTTATTTGATGTTGATAAGCTTTTTGCACATCCTTGAAATGTTGATGTCCATGTTGTCTTCATCAAAACACATGCTTTAAATATGACTTGAGAAGCTTGCGATTACAATCTCCCCCTTTTTGATGATGACAACCAAGTCTTGAAAACGATTTCTTGAAATGTTTTATGTTGTTTTGTGTAGCAATCTTGTTGAGCAAATGCAAGGCTCCCCCTAAATTGTATGCTCCCCCTAAGTCCATGATTCTTTGAATTTTGGAGTGAGTTTGATATTTATTTGGGCCTGCAATTTCTTTGAAACAAAACAACATACATGCATATTCTTCTCCCCCTTTGTTAACATCAAAAAGGATGGGGAAAAAGAGTGAAATAAATACATATAAAAATTAAGACGTGCATAAAACACAACCATATATTTAAAATACGAACAAAACACATTGTATGATTTCAAACATACTAAAATACGAACAACGAATTGTACGATTACATAACAATAAAACAAACAATGCCTAAACATCACGAAGCATAAAAATAGAACATTGTCTAAACGTTACAAAAAAATACATTAAAAAGAAATGACATAAAAAAATATTTTTGTCTTTTAATCATCATCTTCATTCATCTCATCATCATCTTCATCACTTCCACTACCACTTCCAGATACCTCTTCCTCTAGAACTTCTTTTCTGTCAAAGTGATCAAGAATAACCTTTTGAGTTCTTTGGACATTTCGTAGTTGTCGCCGTGCTGAAGTATTTTCTTGTTGGAGAACATCGAAGCGATCATCCACATGTCTCTGGAAGATTGTTATCTGATTAAACAACATGTCTAAGGTGTAGCCGCCTTCGGGAGGTTGAGCCACATATTGGACAGTTGGTTCGAAGTCTTCTTTGTAATGAAAGTGACCTCTTGCATCTAGAATGATCCCTGTATTTTTAAGTGCGGTTGCATCTGTAATTGCCTCTTTATCTCCTTGAATTCTTGTCACTTCTCGTTGAAGGTTAACATATGCATTTTCCAAAATGTGAGAAATGGCTCGAGCATATGGTAAACCACCATCAAGAGATTCCATAAGTTGCATATGGTACATAATGGAAAGTGCCCAATTTACCGAACAACGGCGTCTCAAAGCATAAAGTACCATTAATTCAAACTCATTTATATGCGAGTGATTAGAATTCTTCGGAAAGAGGATATATGCAATAATAAGATGGAGCATTCTGTCACTTACAGAAAGATTTGAGCCAAACAAATTTGATGATGAGAGAAGTTGTTGACGAGCAGTATTCTGTTGATTTGGCCTACACATGTTAATAAAAATTTCTGCCTTATTGAAAGGTAGCCAATCATGTGGAATAACACCATTAACAAGAACCAAACCTTCATGCGGAACACCCAACAATTCACCAAATTCCTCAACAGTTAAACATATACTCTTTGATAGAACATGAGAGGTTAGAGTAATATCACCAAATTCATCAGGTACAAGTTTTAAGTTGTGATAAAATTCTCTAACAAGGTCAGGAAACACTTCACCATTGTTACCTACAAATCTAGCAACCCCAGCAGGGGCCAACTGAGCAGGAAATAAAAAGCTATGAACAGGAAATGTATGAAGTCTACAAAACTTAGCTTTAAGAACCTTTCGATTGCGAGATTTGAAGGTGAGCCTTCTGGATTTGATGGTCTGAGGATGAATGTTGGAAGTCTCTTCTTCAACCTGAGCCTTTCCCTTGCTGGATCTGGTAGCTCTCTTAGGACCCATGGAGATTTGTGATAAATCTGAAAGTTGGGGTTTTGATTTGGGATATTCGGAATAGGTGAGAGATTGGGATATTTGAGTATGAAATATGGAAGGAGAAGTGGTTTTATAGTGATTTGTAGTAGTGGGTATTAATATGTTGGTGAAGACAAAGAGATGTTGGAGCTTTTATGAGGTGTGTCAATGGAGGTGGAAGGGTTTTGCGAGATGAATGTTGACTATGACATAAAACACATTAAAAAGCACTTAAGCATAAAAAGGGCGTGTGACCGGTCTGCATGCTGGGAACCGGTTATGCATTATAGTGAACCCGGTTCCTGGATTTTGAAAAAATAGCGTTTCTAGAAAATGAACCACGAACCGGTTCCTACCATTATGGGAATCGGGTTCCACATGCAAATATTGCCAAAAACTTGAAAAAATTGTTATGAAAGGAAATGTTTTGTACAAACAATATATACACACATATTTTATAAAAACATATATAAAAGAAGGAGTGCACCTTATGAGAAACATTTAGTGATCATCTTCTTCCAAAATGCCAAGATCTTTTCCAAGCTTTTTGTTCTTGATGGACCAAAGAGATCCATGTGTAACAATTGTAGTGGTCTTGTAGTAGACACCACATTCTTAGATTTGACAGTTGTTTTGGTCTGTTTTCCCTTTTGGCATGCATTACATAATTTATCTTTGATGAACTTCATCTTTGGTAGACCAATAACTAAGTCATGCTTAACCAATTTGTTCAAGTGCTCCATGTGAATGTGAGCGATCCTCTTGTGCCATAACCAAGCGTCATTGTTGTTTACCATAAGACATTGTACCTTCAGAGACAAATCATCTAAAGTAATCATAAAAATATTGTTAGTTCTTATACCTTTGAGTTTTACCTCATTGGTTGCCTCATCCATAATGAGACATTCATCTTTGTTGAATTTGATCTTGAATCCTCTATCGCAAAGTTGACTTATGCTAAGAAGATTGTGCTTTAATCCTTCAACATAGAGAACATCCTCAATTTGAATGGATGGAGGTGTGCCAACTATTCCAACGCCAAGAATCTTTCCTTTGGTGTTGTCTCCATAGGTGACATACCATTTGGCTTTATGTACTAGATATGAAAATTGGTGTACATCTCCTGTCATATGCTTTGAACATCCACTATCAAGATACCAAACATTTGATGTGGATTTCAAGCATACCTATGCAAACAAATTATTCTTTGTTAGGTACCCAAGTTGCCTTGGGTCCTTCATAGTTAGTTCCCTTTTTCACCCACACATAATGCCCACTTGCTATACTAAAGTTTCTAACATAGCAAGCATTAGGTGTATGGCCTTTAATACCACAATAAAAACAAGTAGGTTCAAAGTTACTTCTATATCTAGAAGGATAAGATTTCTTCTTAGGAAATGTTTTCTTTTTCGATACATTAGCCTTTTTCTTTTGATGATTATGAACAACTTGCTTCTTTTCTACTTTCTTGGGTTTGGAACTATTACTAGCCTTTACAAAAATAGTGGGATTGTTACTTGGTTTCTTAGAATTCACATAACCAAGACCCCTTTTATCATTAGGATAACGTTGTTGGCTTAGTAATCCTTCCAATCCTATTTGTCCTTTTTCATATCGTTCAATGACTATTTTCAATTGAACAATTTGAAAGACATTTGATTCACACTTGGAGCATGCAAAGTTTTCTTTTTCTTTAATAAAATTCTGTTTTTGAAGTTCAAAATCTTTAGTCATGGTGTCAATTTTTTCTAAACAACTTAGAAGTTCTTTTTCTTGATTTGACACCTTTTTGTATAAACTTTTGCATTCTTTCAAGAGTTCATCAATAGCATCTTGAACATCATCATCAAAAAGATTAAATTCATTACTAACCTCTTCTTCATCGTCAGAGTGATGTGAAGCTATTAATGCTAGATTTGCACATTCCTCGCTTTCCGAATCGGATGAAGAACTTATCTCATTATCTTCCCGTGCAACATAAGCCTTTTTGTTATTGAACTCCTTTTTGCCTTTCAATCCATTTTTCTTGGAGAGTTTTGGACAATCCGGTTTTATGTGACCTTGCTTTCCACATTCATAACATGTGACATCTTGTGTTGATGTGGAGGCTTCTTTATCTTTATGATTATAAAATTTCTTCCTTTTGACAAAGTTAGCATTATGAAGATTATTTTTATGACCAAAATATTTTCCTAACCTTTTTATAAGAAGCAAGAAGTTTTCATCTTCCTCCGATGCATCTTTATCTTGACTTTCCTTTGAATCAACTTTCAAGGCAATGCCTTTGGATTTCTTCTCTAAATTTTCATGTTTTTCAAGTCTACCGAGTTCCGTTTCATATTCTTGAAGTTTGCCAAATAATGTAGCGGAAGTCATTGCGGAGAGACTCTTCTTTTCCGAGATTGCCGTTACCTTTGGTTGCCATTCCCTAGTCAATGATCTAAGGATTTTCAAGTTGAGTTCATCATTTGTCAAGGTTTTACCAAGAGTATTTAAGTGATTTGTCAAATGCACAAATCTCTTTTGTAAGTCAAGAATGGATTCTCCGGGCTGCATTCGAAATAGTTCATATTCTTGACTCAAGGTATTTAGCCTTGATCTTTTTACTTCAGCCGTTCCTTCATGAGTTTGAACCAGGGTATCCCATATTTCTTTTGCTGTCTTGAAGTTCGAGACACGGAAAAATTCGTCCATACTGAGTGCACCTTGAAGAAGGTTTATTGCCTTTTTATCATAGAGAACTTTCTTTTTATCATCGTCGTCCCATGCAGTTTTGGGCTTTGCAGAACCAATGCCATTGATTACTGATGTCGGGATAAATGGACCATTTTCAACAGCATCCCATACTTCCTCTCCTTGTGCTTCTAAATGCGCCTTCATGCGTATTTTCCAGAAGTCAAAATATTCACCACAGAATAGAGGAGGCTTGTTGTTACTACTACCATCTCTGAAAACTGGTTGATGATTTGCGGAAGCCATTCTGGATCTTTAGGAACAAGTTACCTATAACTTGCTCTGATGCCAATTGTAAGTCTCAGAGTGCCTAAGAGGGGGGGGGGGGTGAATTAGGTCTTATAAAAATTTATTCGGTTTTATGAGATTGCTTGGTAGTAATTTTTGGTTAAGTGTTTGAAGGTTTTGATTATATCTTTATCTTTTCCTGATTATGGTGATGAAAGCGATAAATGCGGAAAAGTAAAGAACACGGTGATATATCCTGGTTCCCCTCACAATCCGAGAGTACTCCAGTCCCCTTTCCAACACGAAAGAGATTTCACTATAGTTAGAATGATTGTACAGCCTATGCTTACTATCTAACCTATAGGGTGATCAAAGGTTCTTAACACCTTTAAGACCAAACAAACACCAATGTGAATGAAGAACAATCCTCTTTAAATCACAACACTTACTTCCAACAATCCTGGATAGTAAGGGAAAACCTTTAAGTAATACAATGCTTTAGTTTGAAGTATATGGAGAGCTTTATCAATCTTCAATTGATCTTCTTCTTCAAGATAAAAACAATTCTCAACAATGTATATAAATGTTCACAATGTATGAATGAAACTTGTAATGATAATGAAAGTGTATATGGCAAGTTTGACAAAATTATGAACACATGAAAGTATGAATTCAAATGTGAATGATTGAGAAAATTGTTTATTGAAGAAGTTTTTGTTAATTTGAAAATTGAAGCATTGTTTGAAATAATAAAATCTGAATTTTATAAAGTTGTAAGAACCTCTTCATTCATGCCAATTCATATGAAAAGTTGCAATGCATTCATGAAAAGATACCACTTGAAAAATGTTCAAAAAACAAAGTAAAAGCTGCACTGGTTCGCTAGGAACCGGTTTCGACACTGACAGAACCCGGTTCTTAGTGAACGTTGTAAGTTGGAATTCAAAAATATCATGCAGGAACCGGTTCCCCTATTGGTACAACTCGGTTCCTGGTACAAAAACCAGGGACATGTTTTTTGAGAAATGCTGGAACCCGGTTCCCTGTTAGGGAGGAACCGGTTCCTAAAGGGTTATTTTCAAAAATACTTTTTGAAAGATATTTCAAACAAAGTTTTCTTGATCTTAAGGTTTATGGAATATGTATATGTTGATGAATGCATATTGTGAACATCTACATTCAAGATTTTAAGAATTATTTATACCATATTTGATATTTGATGATTCTTCAGTAATTCTTCAATAATCTTCAATAATCTTCAATAATCTTCAAGACTTTTATTTGATGTTGATAAGCTTTTTGCACATCCTTGAAATGTTGATGTCCATGTTGTCTTCATCAAAACACATGCTTTAAATATGACTTGAGAAGCTTGCGGTTACACGAATAAACCACGAGATCAACTGTTTAAGAACGATTTTGAAAAAAACGTGGCATCACATCATTGGTTAAAGAGAGACATGTCATCGTCGTTGTTGTACCCCAAAATTTTCCCTCCCATATTCTTCAATATTTTCCAAGTCAAAGCTTCAAAATATCCCCAAGGGTTGCACAGTTCAAGGGTCTCCTAACAGTCAAAATTAGGGTTTTGGTTCTGACAAAGAAAATAAAGTTTCCAAGGGTCCAATCAAGTCCCACGTGCCTACAAACATGGTCAAGCATCCTCATACCAAGTTTCAAGACTTACAGCACAAAATTGCATAGTCAAAAACCCTAATTGCTCAACAGTCAACTGTAGGGGCAAAATGGTCATTTGACAGTCAAAAGTTCAAATTTTTGGTCAACATCTCATTTTGAAGCCAAAAACATAATTTGATCAATGCTTGATCATGATTCCCAAAGCTTGGCTCAAAAAGTCTCAAGATGCAAAAGTTTCCATATTTGGACAGTTGAAAAAGTCAACTGTAACTTGACCAAGGCATAACTTCCACATGGATTATCAGAAAAATTCCATCCAAAGCTCATTTCTAAGATAAAGACATTTCCTACAACTCCTCTTCACACTTCAAGTCCAAGAAATGTTCTCACAAAAAGTTATCAATTTCAACATTATAGGTCATTTTCAAAAGTCAACAAAAAAGGACTTTAAGTCAAAGGCCATAACTTGAGATTGGTAAATCAAAATGACATGGGACCAAAGACATTGGTTATAGGACTTCAAGACCTTTCCAAAATGTCCAAGAACATGAGCAAAGACTAATAATTGAGCAAGTTATGCCTTGTGGAAGTTGGGAAATTTTTGGGTATTTTGAAAAGTCAACTTTGCTTCAAATGTCCTAAAATTGCTAATGGGCCACATTTTCTTCCAAGAATCATCATCCAAAGCATGTGCACGACCATTTGGCCCAAAGGGAAGTTTTTCATCATTTTTATTTATTTATTTGAATTTTTTAATTACTAATAATTCGTTTAATTAATTAAAATATATGAAAAATACCAAACCAATGCAATCAAATCTTTTTATGCATAAAATAGTCTCAAGATTTCGTGCATAATCAGATAGGGAAAGAATCAAGTTAATTGAACATGATTTGAATCAAATATGCATGAAAAAGATTGAAAATTATATGCATGAAAATCCAATATTCTTTACATCAATGCTTTGATTCTTTGGACCAAAAACCTAACCCTAATCATTCCATACATAAGTGCAAAGCTAACCCTAGTGAGAAGAAGGTCCAAGCTGCGCAAGAACACCATAACCAAGTTTGCATTTTTTCAAGAAAATTTTAAAACTGAAATCACGATTGCAAAGGTTTTCAAGCCAAAACAACCATTCTATCACCTTCCTGGGACATCAAGGAAGGCTCCTGGATCAAAATCATAGCTTCTAAGCTCCAGAATTGGTAACACGAAACAACCCTGTTCATCATATTTTTTGTATTTGTACATCAATTTACACGCATCATTCTTGCATTCTTTTGATTGATTTATACTAATGAGACCTTCCTGAAGCTAACCATGTAGTTTGATTGAATTTTTATGCACCATAGGCGAAATTGCCATTGTTGTCTTTTAGGGTTACAGAGGTCACGAATTGGGGCTTCCTTATTCAGGAACAATTGAGACTTGAGACCTACACCACTGAACTCGGCATGCTTGGACGATCCAGAATCACTAGTCGCGCCCTTTTTATTTTGGCTTAATTTATATTCGCTATTTTCTGTATTTCAGATTGTGGGGGTTTAAAACCCCCGCTATTTAATATATGTTTGCAGGCAAAAGCAAGGAATCAGTGGGGAAGACGATGCGTGGAGGAATACCATTGGAGGATTCAAATAATTAGCGCGTTTTTTTTTGTTCTGTCTACTAATCCAGTTTTTTCATTATATTATTTAGTTTCCATTAGGTTAATGAATGAACGCGTTAGCTTGGATGGTGAAAAATAACATTGGTAACCTTTGGGACCTGGGTTCGATTCCCAGGTCCCCCTCTTTGTCTCAATATTTTTTCTTCCAATATAATTCCATGCAGCTTCAATTCCTGGGTGCATCATACATCCACAATCTCAGCTTGCCACGCACATATCAAGATCAATCAAAGGCCTATGATCTGAAGAACATAATGGACATGAGTCAATGCACACACACGCTAGCCAAAAAGTCAACAAGGCCAAAGGGTCATTGGGCCTAAAATGCTACAATTATACCTCTCAATTGGGGACAGAACCCCCCAAGGTTTTTTTGCAATTCTTTTCTTTTCTTATTTTATTTGTTTCAATTATTTCTTTTTTAATTCTTTAAATCAATTTATTTTAATAAAACATAAAAAATAATAAAAATCAGAAAAGACAAAATTCAAAATATATTTTATTTAACTAATATTTTTGTAAATAAATCTCATTAATTTAATTTAGCTTTTAAATTTAGGTTTAATTCAAATATTTTTCTTAATAAATTAAAAAAGTGTAGAATTAGGGTTTCAAGTATTTTTCCATTCTTTTTCTTTTTCTCTCACCATAATTAATTATTTAATATTATTTTTATAAATCAAATTGCATTAATTAATTAGGTTTAATTTTAGGTAATTTTCATATTTTCTTAATAAATTAAAAATATCTAGAATTAGGTTTAAATTTCACTTAATTCACATAAAAAACCATAAATACAAAAAACCCTCAAAAATAATTTCTTTTTTCATTTTAATTTCATTAATTTAATAGTATAATTTGATTTCATTAAAAAGGGTCAAACGCCCTCGCTTTCAATTTTAATTCAATTCGCGCATTTTTATTTCTTCTTTTAATTATTTATGTAATTCTCCCAAAGCCATGTAATTCAGACATTTTTCTCGCACTTTACTTCTTTATTTTATGTCAAATCGGGTCCTGGATTAAATTTGGCGATGTGGACCCGCGCCTTTGTAATAGCTTAGGAACTTTACATTTCTCGCAACTTTTTAACTGTTAATAAATGCATGCAAGAATGAATGATTAAATAAAAACAAACGCGTAGATCACCCATGACATGACAAGACAAAAATAAATGAATCTGACACACAAATCACACACCACCCCTAGGGTACGCTTCACTGTTGCCTTGCCTCTCGAAAGGTGATCGTCGAGTAGAGGATGTCTTAGTAAGTCCTCATGATCCGGGAACCTGGCATGAGGGTAGCTTCTAAGGTGTCTTCCCATTGCTCCGGTGATCACCATGTCCCGAACTTCGAATTGACCCGAACACCTCCAACGGTGGTGCTACCTACCTCTCAATGGTGGGATGGCACTACTTTAAGGACATTTACACAGACGAATTCCTTAGGGTAGGTAGACGACTCTAGATACATGCTCTAAATTTCAAAACAAATCAAAAATACTTTTCACACCGACACCTTTTCAAAAGCTTTCGAAAGCAATTTTTCAAACACTCTTGAGGACTGATACAAGAGTCGAACTGAAATTTTCAAAGAAACTTTTTTAAAACCCACAATTGAAAAGCAAACAAACCATTTTTGAAAACACAAGTGAGCAAGTATCTAAGAGCCCATGGATAACAATGGATAGAAAGGGTGCTAACACCTTCCCTTTCTATAATCTACCTCCCGAACCGAGAGCAATCTCTTTAAGGAATTTTTCTGTGCTTTTGTCCTTTCCATTTGGAGAAAATAAAAGACGGTGGCGACTCTTGCTTCCGCGACATTTCGTGATCCAGCGTTAAACAGTCAGTTCCAGATCCACCGATCACAGAACTGGCGACTCTGCTGGGGATCCTTAAAGTGAGGTGTACCTTAGGATAGCTCATACTTGTGTTTTCAATTGCTTTGACTTGTTTGCTTTATTATTGTGGACATTGTCTTGGAGTTACATAGATCCTAACCCGGATCTGGGGATACCCTGTTAGGTAGCATAAGTTGTGAGGGACCTGTCCGGCGTGGACCGATATGGGTGAAGTAGTGGCTACGTTGGTGTGGCACCTTGGTCTGTACCGATATCCCTTGTGTTGCAACGAGGAGAATATGGGTCTTCATAGGAGTCATTAAGCACCAACCGACCTTAGAACCTTAAATGACCCAACTTGGCCAATAGAACATTAGCAGTATGCTACGCCCATTGAGGCTAAACTCTCGTGATGGTTCTGGCCGCAAGAAAAGATTGCGATGCTGAAGTTATGACCGATTGAGGGTAGTCAATGTTATTGGGATCCTCTAAGAACCCGGTTACTTTTGATAGGACAGGTATGAACCAACCAACTTCAAGAGGGTAATACCCAGACCCCATGCTGGCCTAAACTCTAAGGGTTTCTCTTGTGTGACTTGTGTGCCTTTTTACTTGACTACTTGCATGCTTGTTATCTGACACATGAACTACTTGCAGGTTTTGTTTATAGTCCTTAATTAGGACTCATAACAGGGTTTACTAAGTCTCTTGCAGGTTTTGTTTATAGTCCTTAATTGGGACTCCTAACAGAGTTTACTAAGTCTCTTGCAGGTTTTGTTTATAGTCCTTAATAGGGACTTATAACAAGGTTTACCCATATTACCCCATGCATCATGACATCATACCATTGCATACATCCTAACCTATTTCAAGGATCCCAAGGGCTTGTGATGCAGGTCATGATGAACCAACTGTCTAACAAGGGGCAAAGGGGATTTATTTTCCTCTAGCCGAGGTTGTCAGAGGCTATGACCCACTTGATATGGTGAGCTTTGACACTTGAAGAAGGTCCCCCGGGCCAAAACTGTCAGGGGCTATGACCCACGCGATATGGTGAGCCTTGACTCTTGAAGAAGGCCTCTCAACAATATGCAGTGCCTTTCATCAAGCTACAAAATGCAGATTCTAACAAAGTTTCTTGTTTATCCCGCGAGATCCTTGAAAACATTGCATGCATATCATACACATCATTGCATAGCAGGTATCCTTGTTGCAGGTCACTTACCTTTCTCGCTGTTTATTTCAGCAATGGCTTCCCAACAAGATAACCAGGACCTTCCTGCTCAAGAGACCCGGTTCGGGGAAATCCTCTTGAATCTATCCAAGGGGCAGGAGGAGCTAAGGACACTTCTCATGGAGACTTTGGTCGGGAACAGCGCTGAGGACGAACGGCTGAAACATATGCAAGCTGAAATGGATGCAATGAAAGCCCAAATGTTGGGACAGGTGACTGCCATTCAGAGTTTAGCTCAAAGACAAGAAGAGCTCGGAGTTCTCATCAACCAACTGCTTCGGGGTAACCAACTGGGGCAAACATCTAAGGGTAAAGAGCCAGTCATCGTTCAACCACCTTTGAGACAAGGAGATAAGGGGAGAGCTCCTCAATTGGCTCCAGTGTCACCAATTCAGCATCAACCTCACCAGCTTCAGCCAGACAAGCCCAGGAGGCAATTCACCCAGCTCAACATGTCGCTGTTTCAAGCTTTACAACGCCTGTTGAGGTTGAATTTGATCACATTAAGGGCTCATCCCCGGAATCCCAACACAGCATCTCCTGTCTATGATCCCAATAAAAGGTGTGCCTACCACTCTGCCAGTCCAGGACATGATACAAATGAGTGTTGGGCTCTGAAGAACAAAATCCAGGATCTGATTGATGAAGGGGCATTGGAGTTCACCCAAGATGGTCAGGCTGAGTTTTTCTACCATCCCTCCAAGGCTCATAATTTGAAATAACAAGCCCTGAAGATGAAAGGACGTTTGTTCATTAGGATTTTCAAGTTGTAACCTTCTTTTGTTCAAACATTTTATTCATGTTAAACGCTGTTATTTCATTAATGCATCGCATATGTCTTTTTTGAAGCAATATATTCGTATTCACTAAATGCAAATTATTTTCATATTTTTTCTGATGATCAACTCTCAATTAATAATTCTAAGTCTCTTGAGGGAGGATGACGAAAACGATACCATAATCTACAGTATGCTTTTGAACAGACCCCGCTGATGAGGTACAGGCATTGTTTCAATCCCTAAACACTGGAGTTATAAGGATGATAATCCCTCGTCAACCCCTCTGAGCCAAAGAAGTAGGAGTTTTTCTTTTCAAAATTTAAAACCCTTAATCATAACCTGGGGCAGGGTAGTCTCTCAGTTGATCCAAGTGCATAACGAATGGCACCAAAGAGGTCACCAAAAAAAAAGAAGACAGTGATGATTCCGAATAATCATAAGGATAAGCAGTCATTATATCTCAAAAATAAAAACCCAATAAGTCAAAACCTATGAAGGAGACTTACAAAACTGGGGCATCCCGCTGACTGTAATCACAAAAGAAACAGTTCAGGCAAAATTTAGGGATAGAGAAATCAAAAAGAAAGAGGTCCTACAAACCCTCGACAAAAAAGGAAATGACTGCCTATTCAAAATAAGTTATCAACATCCGAATCATCACCGAAAAATCAAAGCAAAGACTCGAGCAAGGTCTAACGTATGATCAACTGAGTTTAGGTTTGAAGAACATCACGAAGAACGGGTGGGTACAAATAATTTGAGCCTTTATCCTTTGTTTCTTAAACCATGAACCAGGTCACGTTATAACCCTTAAAAGTCCTAGCTGAAGCATGGGTTAGTTCGAAAGCATACTGTTACAAAAGGTATCCTAACTCCTTAAGGCCTACGGTAAATACGGAGTTGACATCACGTTTTACAAACATTCACTTGTTTTATGAAAAAAGAATGCATTTTCAAAATCTTCAAGACAGACATAAGCTTTGCATTTCTGATATAACATTGTTTGCATATGACTTTTTTGTTTGAACAGCAGAGAAGTTCGCACGACGAATATCTTATGAACAAAAGTCTTCTCCACAAAAGAGTCACCTCAAATGGAAGAAACACTTCCAATCAAGGGGCATGACAGGATCATTGTCCATTATCTGGGGCATGGCAAAATACTTCCAACAGGGGCACCTCCCTACATCCTGAGAGCGTGGACATAGTCGAAAAAAGTACTACACAAAATCAAAGACCCGCTAGGTTGACACACCTAGGCAAAAATAAGGGATGAAAATGAAAAATCTGTACACCCGACAAGTCGAAAACCTGAAAAGGCGGCTTGGGCAAAAAAGGGTATCCCGGTGGACTGAAAACCCGAAAGGGCGGTCCAAGCAAAAGTTAGGGATCAAAGCGTACGACTATGTCCCGGCATCTCGTCACTTGCCTACCAGAAGAAGGTTTGTCCATCAACAACTATTAGCACTCCACAGGTATCTTCTTCCCTCACCTCAGCAACAGGGGCAATAATGAGTCGTCCAGACGATCCATTCGCTCTGTCAACCAAAGTACCAAGGAAAGGTTAATGCAAAGACGATTATCATCTACCTTTACAAATTCCAGATTGTGGGTTAAACATCTGAAACCAAACAGGACAATCGTCCACTTAATCACCATCAAGTAACCCTACACCAGTTCCTTCTCAATTTTCAGACGAAGTCTTACACGGACTCACCCTCCACAGGAAACCTTACCCCGGTTGATCAAGAAGTTTTACACGAACTTATCCTGCAGTAACCTTACCCCGGTTCCTCCTAAAGTCTTACACGGACTTATCAAGAAGTTTTACACGAACTTATCCTGCAGTAACCTTACCCCGGTTCCTCCTAAAGTCTTACACGGACTTATCAAGAAGTTTTACACGAACTTATCTCAAGTAACCTTACCCCGGTTCCTCCAGAAGTCTTACACGGACTTATCTCCAAGATAACCTTACCCCGGTTCATCAAGAAGTTTTACACGAACTTATCCTGCAGTAACCTTACCCCGGTTCCTCTAGAAGTCTTACACGGACTTATCTTAAGATAACCTTACCCCGGTTCATCAAGAAGTTTTACACGAACTCATCCCGAAGTAACCCTACACAGGTTATCTCTTTCCAGACGTAGTTTTACATGGACTCGTCATCGGTAAACCCCACACAGGTTTCCTTCTCAAAACTCCAGATGTAGTTTTACACGGACTCGTCATCAGTAACCCTACATAGGTTCCCTCCTTCAACTTACAAAAATTACAGTTCAAAACTTCCCCAAGAGAATCCAATCCAGTTTCCCCAGGAAAGTTGGAATCCATCTCCCCAAGCAGTAAGCTTATCCCCAGTAGATTCTGGAAGCTTATCCCTCGCAGAGCACGAACGCGTCTCCCGGCTTTATTCAAAAAGTTATTTCCTTACCAGGATATAACTGGGTTATCCTCAGCCAAAAGCCACGGAAAGATCGTCCTCGACAAAATCTTCTTATCCCCAGCGAGGTCTATTAACACTTCCAACGTAACAATGGTATCCCCAGCAACTTATCATCAACAACTCAAAGTACCTTTCTCCCCACAGAGTATTACTTCCCAGCAAGATCGCTAGAGTACTTTCCTCCCCGCAGAGTAATCCATTCGCCAAGTCTATTCCCCAACGGAGTTATCTGCTCCTACCGGTATTCTTGCAACTATCATCCCTAGCGGAAGCAATATTCTTTTCTTCAAACATTAGCCCAGGATATGACTTCCCGGCACCCGTCAAGGATTTACTTTCTTAGACGAAAAGATACATTCATAAGCATCACATTTCCATACATTATAGCATGCATATACGCATCACATCTTACAAATCTCATTTATGTTGAGAACATCATTGCTTGATCCATATCATGCATTGCATATGACTGACCTTTACCTTTCAGGAAAGATCCAGTTAAGTTCTCAGCTTTATTTCAAGACTTCAGTCTGGTTCAGTTAGATCGACCCTAAGATCTCCCTGTTTCTTATCCAGTTGAAGATTTCAAGACCTAGACCGGTTCAGTTAAATCGACCCTAAGATTTCTCTGTTTCTTATCCAGTCAAAGGCCTTCTCTGGTTCAGTCAGATCGACCCTAAGATCTCCCTGTTTCTTATCCAATTGAATACATTTCAAGACCTAGACCGGTTCAGTTAAATCGACCCTAAGATTTTTCTGTTTCTTATCCAGTCAAAGGCCTTCTCTAGTCCAGATAAATCGACCCCTGACAGATTTTTCTGATAAAGACTCAGTAGAAGATATCCAAGATTCTCTCAATGATTACTGTTGAAGTTGAAGTCGCCCAAGATTCTCTCAATGATTACTGTTGAGGTTGAAGTCGCCCAAGATTCTCTCAATGATTACTGTTGAGGTTGAAGTCGCCCAAGATTCTCTCAATGATTACTGTTGAGGTTGAAGTCGCCCAAGATTCTCTCAATGATTACTGTTGAGGTTGAAGTCGCCCAAGATTCTCTCAATGATTACTGTTGAGGTTGAAGTCGCCCAAGATTCTCTCAATGATTATTATTGAGGTTGAAGTCGCCCAAGATTCTCTCAATGATTACTGTTGAGGTTGAAGTCGCCCAAGATTCTCTCAATGATTACTGTTGAGGTTGAAGTCGCCCAAGATTCTCTCAATGATTACTGTTGAGGTTGAAGTCGCTCAAGTTTCTCTCAATGATTACTGTTGAGGTTGAAGTCGCCCAAGATTCTCTCAATGATTACTGTTGAGGTTGAAGTCGCCTATGGTTCTCTCCCCGTTACTGTGGAGGTAGTAATCGTCCCCAGATTCTCTCAGCGTTCCTGTTGAGGTAGTAATCGTCCAAGGTTCTCTCGGCGTTCCTGTTGAGGTAGTAACCATCCCTGGTTCATTCATCACCTTTTGAAGATCCAGATCCAGCTCTTGTAACCATTCAGGGTACATCCTACAAAGAGTTTGAAGACCAGCTCCTGTAACCAGTCAAGACACATCTATACAAAGAATCTGAAGACCAGCTCCGGTAACAGGTCAGGTAATCCTTTTCTTTGCAGGTACGCAAGTTCTCGCTAAGGAATCTCTTACGCGATCAACATCCAGATGGCATCTATAAGCCCATCCACCTTCCATCATCTCTTGGCATGGCATCTATAAGCCCATCATCCTATCCATCAATCTCCAAATGGCATCTATAAGCCCATTCCTACTACTACTATGTGAGCGCAAATTTCTGGGCACTCTAGTGTTCAATCATCTTCCACCTTCGGATTACGAAAGGCACGTCAGCCAATCTGCATCCTCAGGTTTAAGAAGATTGAACAGGGGCAACTGTTGTACCCCAAAATTTTCCCTCCCATATTCTTCAAAATTTGCCAAGTCAAAGCTTCAAAATCTCCCCAAGGGTTGCACAGTTCAAGGGTCTCCTAACAGTCAAAATTAGGGTTTTGGTTCTGACAAAGAAAATGAAATTTCCAAGGGTCCAATCAAGTCCCACGTGCCTACAAACATGGTCAAGCATCCTCATACCAAGTTTCAAGACTTACAGCACAAAATTGCATAGTCAAAAACCCTAATTGCTCAGCAGTCAACTGTAGGGGCAAAATGGTCATTTGAGAGTCAAAAGTTCAAATTTTTGGTCAACATCTCATTTTGAAGCCACAAACATCATTTGATCAATGCTTGATCATGATTCCCAAAGCTTGGCTCAAAAAGTCTCAAGATGCAAAAGTTTCCATATTTGGACAGTTGAAAAAGTCAACTGTAACTTGACCAAGGCATAACTTCCACATGGATTATCATAAAAATTCCATCCAAAGCACATTTCTAAGATAAATACATTTCCTACAACTCCTCTTCACACTTCAAGTCCAAGAAATGTTCTCACAAAAAGTTATCAATTTCAACATTATAGGTCATTTTCAAAAGTCAACAAAAAAGGACTTTAAGTCAAAGGCCATAACTTGAGATTGGTAAATCAAAATGACATGGGACCAAAGACATTGGTTAGAGGACTTCAAGACCTTTCCAAAATGTCAAAGAACATGAGAAAAGACTAATAATTGAGCAAGTTATGCCTTGTGGAAGTTGGGAAATTTTTGGGTATTTTGAAAAGTCAACTTTGCTTCAAATGTCCTAAAATTGCTAATGGGCCACATTTTCTTCCAAGAATCATCATCCAAAGCATGTGCACGACCATTTGGCCCAAAGGGAAGTTTTTCATCATTTTTATTTATTTATTTGAATTTTTTAATTACTAATAATTCATTTAATTAATTAAAATATATGAAAAATACCAAACCAATGCAATCAAATCTTTTTATGCATAAAATAGTCTCAAGATTTCGTGCATAATCAGATAGGGAAAGAATCAAGTTAATTGAACATGACTTGAATCAAATATGCATGAAAAAGATTGAAAATTATATGCGTGAAAATCCAATATTCTTTACATCAATGCTTTGATTCTTTGGACCAAAAACCTAACCCTAATCATTTCATACATAAGTGCAAAGCTAACCCTAGTGAGAAGAAGGTCCAAGCTGCGCAAGAACACCATAACCAATTTTGCATTTTTTCAAGAAAATTCTAAAACTGAAATCACGATTGCAAAGGTTTTCAAGCCAAAACAACCATTCTATCACCTTCCTGGGACATCAAGGAAGGCTCCTGGATCAAAATCATAGCTTCTAAGCTCCAGAATTGGTAACACGAAACAACCCTGTTCATCATATTTTTTGTATTCGTGCATCAATTTACACGCATCATTCTTGCATTCTTTTGATTGATTTATACTAATGAGACCTTCCTGAAGCTAACCATGTAGTTTGATTGAATTTTTATGCACCATACGCGAAATTGCCATTGTTGTCTTTTAGGGTTACAGAGGTCACGAATTGGGGCTTCCTTATTTAGGAACAATTGAGATTTGAGACCTACACCACTGAACTCGGCATGCTTGGACGATCCAGAATCACTAGTCGCGCCCTTTTTATTTTGGCTTAATTTCTATTCGCTATTTTCTGTATTTCAGATTGTGGGGGTTTAAAACCCCCGCTATTTAATATATGTTTGCAGGCAAAAGCAAGGAATCAGTGGGGAAGACGATGCGTGGAGGAATACCATTGGAGGATTCAAATAATTAGCGCGTTTTTTTTTGTTCTGTCCACTAATCCATTTTTTTCATTATATTATTTAGTTTCCATTAGGTTAATGAATGAACGCGTTAGCTTGGATGGTGAAAAATAACATTGGTAACCTTTGGGACCTGGGTTCGATTCCCAGGTCCCCCTCTTTGTCTCAATATTTTTTCTTCCAATATAATTCCATGCAGCTTCAATTCCTGGGTGCATCATACATCCACAATCTCAGCTTGCCACGCACATATCAAAATCAATCAAAGGCCTATGATCTGAAGAACATAATGGACATGAGTCAATGCACACACACGCTAGCCAAAAAGTCAACAAGGCCAAAGGGTCATTGGGCCTAAAATGCTACAATTATACCTCTCAATTGGGGACAGAACCCCCCAAGGTTTTTTTGCAATTCTTTACTTTTCTTATTTTATTTGTTTCAATTATTTCTTTTTTAATTCTTTAAATCAATTTATTTTAATAAAACATAAAAAATAATAAAAATCAGAAAAGACAAAATTCAAAATATATTTTATTTAACTAATATTTTTGTAAATAAATCTCATTAATTTAATTTAGCTTTTAAATTTAGGTTTAATTCAAATATTTTTCTTAATAAATTAAAAAAGTGTAGAATTAGGGTTTCAAGTATTTTTCCATTCTTTTTCTTTTTCTCTCACCATAATTAATTATTTAATATTATTTTTATAAATCAAATTGCATTAATTAATTAGGTTTAATTTTAGGTAATTTTCATATTTTCTTAATAAATTAAAAATAGCTAGAATTAGGTTTAAATTTCATTTAATTCACATAAAAAACCATAAATACAAAAAACCCTCAAAAATAATTTCTTTTTTCATTTTAATTTCATTAATTTAATAGTATAATTTGATTTCATTAAAAAGGGTCCAACGCCCTCGCTTTCAATTTTAATTCAATTCGCGCATTTTTATTTCTTCTTTTAATTATTTATGTAATTCTCCCAAAGCCATGTAATTCGGACATTTTTCTCGCACTTTACTTCTTTATTTTATGCCAAATCGGGTCCTGGATTAAATTTGGCGATGTGGACCCGCGCCTTTGTAATAGTTTAGGAACTTTACATTTCTCGCAACTTTTTAACTGTTAATAAATGCATGCAAGAATGAATGATAAAATAAAAACAAACGCGTAGATCACCCATGACATGACAAGACAAAAATAAATGAATCTGACACACAAATCACACACCACCCCTTGGGTACGCTTCACTGTTGCCTTGCCTCTCGAAAGGTGATCGTCGATTAGAGGATGTCTTAGTAAGTCCTCATGATCCGGGAACCTGGAATGAGGGTAGCTTCTAAGGTGTCTTCCCATTGCTCCGGTGATCACCATGTCCCGAACTTCGAATTGACCCGAACACCTCCAACGGTGGTGCTACCTACCTCTCAATGGTGGGATGGCACTACTTTAAGGACATTTACACAGACGAATTCCTTAGGGTAGGTAGATGACTCTAGATACTTGCTCTAAATTTCAAAACAAATCAAAAATACTTTTCATACCAACACCTTTTCAAAAGCTTTCGAAAGCAATTTTTCAAACACTCTAGAGGACTAATACAAGAGTCGAACTGAAATTTTCAAAGAAACTTTTTTAAAACCCACAATTGAAAAGCAAACAAACCATTTTTGAAAACACAAGTGAGCAAGTATCTAAGAGCCCATGGATAACCATGGATAGAAAGGGTGCTAACACCTTCCCTTTCTATAATCTACCTCCCGAACCGAGAGCAATCTCTTTAAGGAATTTTTCTGTGCTTTTGTCCTTTCCATTTGGAGAAAATAAAAGACGGTGGCGACTCTTGCTTCCGCGACATTTCACGATCCAGCATTAAACAGTCAGTTCCAGATCCACCGATCACAGTCGTTAACCTCCAACCACCTCTAATTCGTGATTCCACAAACGGTAAAATCAAGAGCTCAGACCAGTGCCATTCTCTTTGTCTCTTTAAGACAATTCCAATGGCACCCTCGTGAAAAAAAATTATATTTATGGTAGTTTGGTTGTTTTGGAAAAAACCAGAAGAAAAAATTGAAAAGGGATTTGAAAACAGAAGTACCAAACCTAGTTATAGTTGAAAATGAACTACGCTATGAGCATCAATCAACCAAGAGCTACATTGTAGCAAGAAATTTGAAGAGAATTGATGAAGAATTTTACCTATAGAAGTCCAAATTCAGAGCTCTGAAATTGGACTTGGTATGCTTGATTTAGTGCTCGATTCTTGGTGGTAAGAGTATGGTTAGCTTCATAGAAGTTCAATGAAGCTAACTCAATGGATATTTAGTGAATGAAGGTGATAAATGAAGAAAACAAAGATACAAATTCATAGTTCATATGGGATCTTAACGTGGCTTGGTTGGCTCTCTAAAGCTTGAGGAAATGAGTGAAATGTGTGCCTTATTTATAGCTAAGCATGATGGAAATAAAAAGTGAGAGAAATGATCAAGTATGAATGGAATTCGTGTGCACCTGCATCATGAGCAAAGTGTGACTTGTAATGCATCAAAATTCACTTAATTATTGTGTTTCAAGGCTTAAACAGGTCCAGACAAGTTTGTTAAACATGTTTTAGATACAAAATCACGCATCAATTTGATGATTAACAAACACAATAACCAAATTCACTTCTGACTGCAAGTGAAATATCAGTTTCAAAGTGCCATCTTCAAATCCATGGGGAAAGCAGCTCAAGAGGCTTTATGGCATCATTCTTGTTGCATTTGAAATATCCCACAAAAAACTTCACAATGTGCCAAGAAAGGTAGCATTTGGTGATTTGAGCTAAAATTTATTCATATTTTAAATCGAGAAAAACACACGGATTCTCTGTACTTAGAAAAATTCTAAGTGTTGAGCTTCAAAACGACCTATAATGTCTTACAAACATACAAGCCTTTCCACTCAAAATTTGATCTTGATCCTTGAAGATGAAATGAAGTAGACTCTTCAATTTGAATTTTGGAATTGAGATCATTCAAAAATCATAAAAATTGAAAGATTTATGACGTTTGGAAGATGAGGAACAAATTTTGGAAAATTCACAAACGACCTATAATCTTTTCAATTCTTAAACAAACTTCCAAGCATTTTCAAGCCTAACATCTTGAAAAAAAGTTATAGTAGACATCCAAAACATTATTGTAGAAAAAGAATGAGCTGAAGGAGTTAAAAATTCACGAATTTATGATCATTTGAAGTTACACAAGAAAAATTGATGGCCTTCCCAATGGACTTGTATTCTTCTTCAACCATTAGTGACCTTCCATTCAAAATAATCATTAAACCCTTGAAGATAAGTTATTAAGGACTCTTCAAATAGAATCATGGCTTTGTAATTAACATAATATCTCAAAACATGAGCAAGATATGGTCTTTGGAAGTCAACCAACCCTTACTCAGAGAGTGCCAAAATGACTTGTAATCCCTTTCAACTTTTGATGACTTTACTTGCACAATTGGATCTTGTCATGTGAAGAGAAGTTGTTGTAGACGATGATAAGAACCCGTAGCAAAAGGAACCAACTCAAAATATTGAAAATTGAGAGGGTTATGCACTTGTGATCACTGAATCAAGCACTTTCTCAATTGGGTCAAACTTGTTAAGTCTACCTTGAATATTTTGAACATTATTTTCAAAATTGAGCATGATGAATCACATTAGACCTTGAAATGATGTTGTCTTGAAGAACACTCAAAGGTGGATCTTAATTCTCAATGAAACTTATTAAGGAAGGCATGAAAATAAACACATGAACCTATGAATCTTCTTGATGAAAACAACTACAAACCTTGAGGAAAATGTTACCTATATAAGATGAGAGAGCTCTTTGAACCAAAAACTTTGATATCATAGACATAGCCTTGAAGCTTAAGCTCTTGCAATCTATTGAAGAACCATTTGACCGAGGACTATCCCTTAAAACCTTAGGTTAGATGGTAAGATGGATGCAGTTGTGTCATCACCTACAATATGAACATCCAAAGAAACATATATACATATTTTGATGTTATTTAAAATATAATCCACCTATAAAAACACATGTACAAGATAAATAATTCAAGGTGCTTGGTGATCCCTCAAGAGAAAACTTAAAGATAGGATAAAGTAGAAGGGAGAAACAACCCTAATGTGTGATCTTGATGTATTGATAATATGAGATAATGAGAGATCTTAGGGGGGGATTAGGGTATAACAGCTTCCCTTATTTAAGTGTCTTCTCTCTAGAGATACGAAGGTTAAAATCTTTGTCTCGACGTGATTGAAGATACTTAAATACAAAACAAACCCTATGTTTGGCACTAATTTGACATGCAATGCTTATGATGCAAACGACCAACTCCATAGGAGACACAGAACACCACTGGGGAGGCTAAAATAAAACATGCAGCCTAATGAAAAGAGTTTAATCAGGAAAATGATTTGTTGGGGAACGACATGATTCTGAGGATGACTATAAATAGTAAAAACCAAAATCACGATTAAAGAATCAAAATGCATAGTAATATTTCAACGACGAAAATTCTTAACAATGTAAGCAGTAAGAAACATAACTCCGTTGGAGAAAAAACAAACTCCATTGGGGAAAATAAGACTCAACTCTACTGGGGTAAAGCCCAAAGAGGAGACAAAGTATCATCAACTCAATAAATGAGGAAAAAGCAATGGATAACAACGATCGATGGATAACTTTGAACTACCCACTCATAGAGGAGATAGCAAAAAGAGAGTAATATCGACTCACAGGAGATTGGAAACTACAAACCCGGAGGATACGAGTAGAAACAGTAAGATAATATCGGCTCAGAGATGACGATAAACATTAGTATTGAGGTAGGTAACAAATGATTGAAGTTAGTACTTATGACTGGGAACAAAGGTTAACATCAATACTTATGATTGGTAAAAAGAATTTGACATCAGTACTAATGGCTGGGAACAAGGGATGACATCAACACATATGGTTAGGAACAAATGGTTGACATCAGTACTTATTATTGGGAATAAAGGATTGACATTAGTACTCGTGACTGGGAAGATGCGGAACAAATTTGGGGAAATTCATAAATGACCTATAATCTTTTCAATTCTTAAACAAACTTCCAAGCATTTTTAAGCCTAGAATATTGAAAAATAGTTATAGTAGACATCCCAAAGATTATTGTAGAAAATAATGAACTCAAGGATATAAAAATTCACCAAGTTATGATCATTTGAAGTTACACAAGAGAATTTTAGGGCCTTCCCCAAGGACTTGTAATCTTCTTCAACCATTAGTGATCTTCCATTCAAAATTAGCATTAAACCCTTGAAGATAAGTTATTAAGGACTCTTTAAAGAGAATCATGGCTTTAGAATTAACCTAATATCTCAAAAAATGATCAATATATGGTCCTTGGAAGTCAACCAACCCTTCCCTTTGAACTTTTGATGACTTTCCTTGCACAATTGGATCTTGTCATGTGAAGAGAAGTTGTTGTAGTTGATGATACAAACCTGTAACAAAAATAACCAACTCAAAATATTGAAAATTGAGAGAGTTGTGGACTTGTGATCACTTAATCAAGCACTTGCTCAATTAGGTCAAACTTGGTGAATCAACCTTGAATCTTTTGAACTTTCTTTGCAAAATAGAGCATGATGAATCACATTAGAACTTGAAATTGTGTTTTCTTAAAGAACAATCAAAGGTGGAGCTTAAGTCTCAATGAAACTTGTTGGAGAAGGCATGGAAATGAACACATGAACCTATGAATCTTCTTAATGAATACCACCACCAACCTTGAGGAAAACTTGGCCTAAATAAGGTGAGAAAGCTCTTTAAACCAAAAACTTTGTTATCATAGAAATAGCCTTGAAGCTTAAGCTCTTGCAATCAATTGAAGAACCATTTGACTGAGGAGTATCCCTCAAAACCCTAGGTTAGATGGTTTGACGGATGTAGTTGTGTCATCACCTACAATATGAACATCCAAAGAAACATATATACATATTTTGATGTTAGTTAAAAATCAACCCACCTAAAAAAACATATGTACAAGATACACAATTCAAGGTGCTTGGAGATCCCTCAAGAGCAAACTTAAAGATAAGATGAAGTAGAAGGGAAAACCAACCCTAATGTGTGATCTTGTTGTATTGAGAATATCAGATAATGAGAGATCTTAAGTGCAAAAATTAGGGTATAACAAAAACGGTCAGGTCGAAGCAGCAAATAAGGTAGTAATTGGTTCAATTAAGAAACATGTGGGGAAAAATACAAGGAATTTTCATAAGGCGTTGGACCAGATTTTAAGGGCTTGTCGAACATCCCCTAAAGAAGCTATAAATGCTACACCTTTTCGATTGACATATGGCCATGATGCAGTATTGCCAGTTGAAATTTATCTTCAATCAACTAGGATTCAGAGGTAACATGAAATTCCATATGAGATGTATTGGAATATGATTTTGGAGGAATTAGTTGAACTAGACGAAGAAAGATTAATTGTCTTAGAATTACTGAGAAGGCAAAAAAAAGGGTGGAAAAATCTTATAACAAGAAGGTAAAAGTTAAATCATTTGCGATTGATGATTTAGTTTGGAAAGTAATTATGCCGATGGATAGAAAGGATAGAACATGGGGAAAAAGGTCCCCTACGTGGGAATGCCATTTACAAGTTATCCAAGTTTTTTCTAATGGTGCATACGAAATTGAGAAATTAAATGAAGATAAAAGAATCTTCAAAGTGAATGGAAAATCTTTGAAGAAATATAAGCCTACACTTCAAGAAATCAAAATAATGCAAGAATAGTTAGCACATAATAGTCAAAGCCAATATGGAAATCATAAACCAAGTAATGCCATAATGGTTGTGTTTTTAGAGAAAGTTACATGAGAAGAGTTGTGTAAAAAATCAACTTTAAAAAAAACATCACCAAATCAAAAAGGTAACTTTGTCTTCTTATGGTTATATTTGATTTGCGCCAACCTTAATCGATAATCAATGGAGGACTGTGTATTTTGGAGTTTAGTAGCTTTTTCTCCCAATTTAAGCCTTTTCGACATGTTGAACACTTAAGGAAATCATCTCGTCGATCTCATTACGACCTTGGTTCTTGATCTCTTTTTGACAAGCTTCTACTTGAGCAATTTTTTCTTCGAGTTCCTTGATTTGTTTTCTCCAGAGAGATATCGATTGAGTATAAACATTGAGTAGCTTACACCCACTCAGTGGCATCTTTCTTCAAAATATCAAACAAGTATGCATTGAAGATTTTTTCTTTGACCTTCTGAAGAAGTTGGTCGAAAGTGGCATTGTTAGAGCATCCACTAAAGGTGGTCGAAGGGATTAAATGAGTTTTGTATGAAGCCGGACTTATTCTGTTCATTATTGCCCTAACATATTCAAGTGGATTTTTCTTCTTCAAAGTGTCTAACTCTCCCTGTGAAAATGATGGTTGAGGTTTGTTGTTGTCTGGTTGAGTGGAAGATTTGGTGTTATCCTTGGATTCCGTATGGATAATTACCTCCTCTTCATCTGCCTCTTGGAAGTATTGTTTGATATCATCAGAGAGATGTTCCTCTTCATCAAGCAAGCCATCATTAGGCTTTGTTCTCGTGGGAGAAGAATCAGTGGGGATTTCATCATCTTTCCCTTCATCAACAGATTTCATTTTAGTGTCAGTATGTTATTCTTCCTTATTATTATCATATTATGGTGAAGGTTATTTTTCAAGTTGTGTAGTGGAATCAAGTTGGTTCACATCAGTGGAGGAACCTTTGTTTGAATCTTTTTTGGTAGATATAGGATGATATGAAGCAGTGCCACTGTTGGGTGGAACTTCGTACACAATTGGTGATTCAGTAGAAGCTGGTTGAACATCCTACAAAGAAGCAAAGTAAAAAGCATATTGAAAAAGGGATTGTCGAAGAGGATAATTTGGGAATCATACATTAGGTCCTTCGGCTCTAAGACTATAATTATCACTTTCAATCTTTTCCAAGGTGATATTGTGAGATGGCTATGAACTTTCTGTCTTTTTAGGCGCATGAGGTAGTGTTTTGACTTTAACAGGTTTTGGTGGTTGAGAAGAAGTTGCGTCAGAAGTTGGAGCTTTCTTATTTCTTATCCTTTTAGACCTTAGAGGAATGGGATATGTATCTTCATCATCTTCAATTGTCTTTGGTATCTCCACAAGCGAAGGCTGTTTTTTTGGAGTAGGAGGAGGTCTTCAATTAACTTGAAAAGACAGACGAATTAGTAAAGTTAACGTGATAAAATAAGAAAGGAGACACAAAAAACCATACATTGTTCGTTGTTATTGGTTTTTTGGTGGTTGCAACAACACTCTTCAATGAAGTTGTTTGCATGGGTGCGCTCGCCGGTCCTGTCATCGAAGTAAGTTTTTCCTTCTTCGCTTATTTCTTTTCAACAACTAGAACAACATTATGAAACAACAGATGTTAGCATTAAGAATGAAAAGAAGAAAATATAAATTGAAGTATTCAAAGGATCCTTTGGTTCCACACCTTCACCTTATAGAGAGAGCATTGTGACATATTCTAAATCATAGTGAAGAAAGCCTTTGAAAATGTCCAAGTTATGCTTAGTCAGAACCACTCGTTCAATAGGTCTTTTAGACTGTTGTTGCAAAAAATTATAGTAATTCTCGTAGACGAACCAATCTTGGTAAGGAGGATAAAATGGTCAGGCTAAAATCAGCGTTTGGTAATTTTGGTAATTTAGGTGGTTGGAGTTTAAAAGCTAAATCATACATACCCTCATGCTTGACGCATGCATGAATAATTAAATGAGTAATCATTTTTGTAAATTTCCTTTTTAGAGTTTTTGCTGGGTTTTGAATGGTTCGACTAAGATTAGTTGGGTCATAGAAAATTTCAAAGTACTTTTGGAATACCTGGATCTCTTTTATGTGAGTCTTCATACCTTCCTTGACATGATCCTGCACAGAGGCGAAAGCTATTTTCAGATGTTGATGGAGGAGAATAACATCGAGCGTATTTCCAGAGTAATACTCTTTCCACAAAGAGTCAAATTCTTGTGTGCAATAGAAAGATGGTTGAAAATGGATTAAAGTAAACTCAGCAAAGGTGATAATGAGCCATATGTTTGTCTCGATCAAGGAGGGAAAAGTTCATTCCTTGGATGCAAAGAGCTTTTTTCTTTTCAAAAATAGGCTCAGGAATTAATTGACAAAGCCTAAATTATCGGGAAACAAAGTTGGGTTTGTAAGCAAGCAAGGTAATATGACTTTTGTCTGGCATGAGTCTTGTGACAATTAACCTTGGAAACAAAAAGGCTTTCCAAATGTCCAATGTTTCTGTGTCTTGAGCAGATACAATGTCAGAAATGGGTTTCATAAACCATGTTGGACAGTGGGTTCTTTTATAAAAAGGAGATATGGAGGGAGTAAAGTTATGGCAAACAGGCATTCCCGCCCCGTTTAGGCCCTCCCCGCCAAAGCCCGCAAAAAATTGGGCGGGGCGGGGCGGGCACAGTTGAGGATGTGGGCCTAAAACCTGGGCCCGCCCCACAAAAGTGTGAGTGCAGGACGAAGAAAGCTCGCGGGCACTGTACATGTTAGGCCTAAAAATGCAAAACTTTATGCTAATAATCATGCCCACAAAAACCCGCGAAGAAAACGGGGCGGGCGGTCACATTAGAGGGTGAGGGACTAAATTCTTGGCCCGCTCTCCACTAAAGTGTGGGTATAACGGACATGCCCAACGGGCTGGGGCCATTTTTCTACCCCTAATCTAGTCCCTTTGAAAGTTCCATCCCAAATTTCAAGATCTTCTTCGTCCACTATTCCAGAAGTAGAGAGAGCGTTTGAATGTGGCATTTAGCCACAATTGGAGAAGCCAATATGGGCCAGCTCGCAAAATATTGTTTCCTGCCTTGTATTATTTCAAATATGTAATTGCTTATCCCAAACACTCATATAATCCAACCGGGATTAATTCTGTAAGGCAGATATTTTGACCAGAGTGGAGTTGATTGGCCAAGTTTAGGAATCTCTTGGCAACTTTGAAGGATTTACTGCAGAAATTACACCTATATAACCATAGGGAGAGAAAGGATATGGGTTTGACATCTGATACTTCAACTCCTTCAGTATGATAATAATTAATATACTTGGTGAATCCAACATGATCGACTTTTAAATCTATGGTGTTTTCAGATTGCACAATGGGGTCAAAAGCTTCCCTTGTGGGTCGAAGCCCAGTGATTACAGCAACATCGAATAGAGTAGGGGCAACCATTCTGCAAGAAAGGTGAAAGGTTATAAAAGTACAGTCCCAGAAATACATAGATTCCATCAACATGTGTTGGTAATAGCTAGGACCTAGTTTCGTTAGTTGGATTAAGTTGAAGACGCCAATATCCTTCCAAAATTTGGATTTATGTTTTTCGATCTTAGCTAACCAACCAGGGTATTGTTTACTATCTTTTACTGGGCAAGATATCAATGGCTTAAAAATATCAATCATGTAATTCAGGTGAAAGGGTTTTTCTTTATCAACAGAACCTGATGAAGTTCCTTCTTGAGGAATTTCTGCGTTAGATTTTTTGGAATCTTTATCAGCATTTTCACCTACATTCTTTTAGGTCTAAGTTTACTATCTATGGGACTGGTTATACGATATGTAGGGAAAAATTCCTTAAAATTTAATAAATCATCAGCATGAACTAGAGGACCAATATACCCTAGGGGTTTATCAACAAGAGTAAATGGGATAATTACCTGGGATGCATAGATCACCTTTTGTTCTACAGAAAGTACTAGTGTTGGTCCAAATTCTTAATTTCAAACCATAATGGATTTTGATGCATGTCCAATGGGTTTGGAAGCATGATACGTGTTTTTCCTCACGTCCTTGCTAGATTCGGTACTTTCCTTTGTGGGTGCCATTTATGAAAAGTTTGAAGATTGTTGACGATTTGAAGAAATAGGAAGAGGCGTTCATAGGTTTTCAGAAGAAGAGAGAACTGATGGAAGTTAAAAAAGTGTTTTTAAGATTAAAGAAGGTATTATAAGGGAACCGTTTCAGTTTTCACTTTTTGTGGTTGAAGAATAGTGGGATGCGTGTTAGCTTTCTATAAGCCAAAAAGTTGGTTACTTTTTAGGAAGCCACGATTTATACCTACATTAGTATGGTAATGATGAAACTGCATCAACACACGTCTCGATGGGATGTTTGAAGAAAATGGTATTTATGTCAATGATGTCATAACAGTAATGGTAATCATGTGATAGTTGTTATATTAAATTGAAATCTATTAAAAAATTGTCCATTTCTTCAGATATTTTGAAATACACAATTTTCGGGGGCAATTTGTTAGCTGGAAATTTCGAATAATAAAATATAAAAGATCAAAAGTCGAAGAGTAAGTTATTTTTGAAAGAGGTGTCTTATGGATACTTCGAATGAATTTTTCTAAGTGGATAGTCGTAAATCAAGTATATAAAGAAGCCTTTGGGTTAAAGAGTTCAAAGCATTTGAAGTTTGAATTCGAATAATCATGTTGAGTTTTGGCGCTCTCCACAATAAAAGGATTCGACATTCAAATCTTTTGATCTTATCTAGAAGACGCGTGGAGGTCTACTAGTTTGAAGAATTTGAATGTCATTAACGTGGCATCTAGATGTAGAAAGATTGTTAAGGTAAAATTAGTATATAAAGGGGTCTTAGCAATAGAATTCATGTGTTCATTCGTTTGTACAAAATCTCACATAAACTAAAAGTATATGTGTATTGAGAAAATATTCCTTTTGAGAAATGTACGTGTAAACACCATCTTTTCATCTTAATACAATTTATCTTTCTAGAAATTTACTTTTAGCAATTTACTTTCAATTGCTTTTATTGCACTTTCTTTACAAGTTTAATTATGTTTATTTTAGAAAGTTATTTATATCGAAACCTATATTATAAAAAACTATGAATGTTGTCGAAGTATTCTTTGTTTCAAAGAACAAAGTTTGAATAAAAACACATGTTCTAGGATCAATCTACTCGATCATGTGAGTTACTAAAGACTTTTCGTTGTTTTTAGAAGACTAGCGTTTGTTTACTAATTTTCATGACAAACAGTCTCATATCAAGTGTTGTTTTAGGTTATGCACACTTGCCAAGAAAATATATGATATAATAAGTTCCATTGAATAAATTCCAGTGATTGATATAGTAGTAAGAGGTGTAGTTAAGTTGAGATACACAATAATTAGAAAAAATGGATTATTCTGATTATGCAGGCAACCTGAAAAACCAGAGAAACCTTTTGAACTTCAGTTTTATTAAGATTACTTGCAACATTTTTGTCTTCAATGTGTTAACCCATTTCAGCTTCAAGTTCATGTTATGTGTCTTCTTCATCAACTTTAATTTAATTTTTACATGCATTCTCTTCGGCCTATTTTTTCTCCTTCTCTTGTTGTTCCTTCTGTAGACCCTCTTTCTCCTCTATCTTCTCTGTTTGTTCTTTATGGTCTGCAATGGAGACAAAAAGAGTTTGTTAAAGAAAAAATTCCATTGATAGGATAGAAAAATTCTATCCAATTCCATTGAAATATCTGCACTATCCTTCCCAATAGGGGTGTTCAAATACAAACCCACACAAATAAAAACCAAAAACCGATCCAAAACACTGAAAAGTGCAAAAAAATAGAAATTTATTGGATGTGTTTGGATGTCATTTTGTGATAACCAATTGGTTTGTATCCGATTTCAGATTAATTTTTCAAAACCGATCAAAACCAAACCGAACCACATACATATATTTTTATACTTATTTACTTTTTATTAGTATGATATGTTACGTGAATTTAATATTAGATGATAATAACTTTTTTAACAATATTTATTAGCTTGGTATAATCTATTTATTTTTATTATTTCAACCATACTCGATCACTCTCATTTTATAATATTAACTTTTAATATACTGAATGTTATATATTATATCAAATGTATGATTTATTAGTAGTTTTATAATATTAATAAAAATATAATGTGTAATTTAGATACCCAAAACCAATCCAAATTAAACCGCATAAAATTGGATTAGATCGGAATGAATTTTTTTAATATTGAAATTTTGGTATGCAGATTACAAATGTCCTAACAACTGTCTAAGACATTGATCTCTATGTAACAACACTTGAACATAATAAAGCATACTAATATAAACATATTAGAACAGAATTGTAAAAGATGTTCCAACATCGTATAAAACATTTCAATCAATCAATAAACAAAACTAGATAATGTAGAATGATAAAAAAATACAGAGATATTTTTACCCAGTTCAGTGGACACACACCTACTCTAGGGGCTACCAAGCTACGAAGGAAGTCCATTATCAGCAGTATTAGTTCAAAGCTAAACTCCCCCATTTACAACTTTTCACCTAATCCTTACCCAATGCAACTTCTACCTAGGGACATCCTAAATATGATAAATTGACATCTCACTTCCTAAATCACCTTCGTGATATCTAACAATCATAAAGTTCAGTCAAAACCCTTAACTAAAAAACACACTTGGATTTTCTTTAAAGCTTCATCCAAGAACAATATGCATTATATGCTTAAAAGCTTAAGAATGAATAAGAAAGAATTATAACTCTATAACATCAGTCCTACTCTCATACCAAACATGATATTCGAGAGGCTCACATATATCAACTCTCCTAGAGAGTGGCTTACAGACTCAGTTCTAATAATCTAAAAATTTTATTTCTGACAGATACCTTTTCTAGGTTAATAACCTTCTATTTATAACCCTTTTCCCAACTGGGGTTTGGGCTTCAAATCACAGCATAATGTAACGGTAGAAATGTTGAGACTAAGCCATTGGATTGACTTGAATCGCACAGATCAAATTAAAAAATCGCCACCACGCTTTATTGTTTCCAAAGGAATGGGAAAAGAATGAATAACCCAAAAGAGGGGGAGAGAAACTAAGTTTGGGGGTTTGTTATGCAAAGGGAAGGTATTAGAACCCTAAACATCTATGGTACTCCGCAGGAACCTCTTTGAAAATATGTGTATTTTGGCAATAGGTGTTGTATAAAAATAGATTGTAGAGATGAGAAAAGAAGTATTTTTTTATGATTTTTTGCACCCTCCGCAGTTGCGAACCTTTAGTGCTTACGTACCACCTTTCGTGCAATAGGGGATCAAGGTACTCGTAGTTCACCTTTTAAAATTTTAAAAAAACACAAGTGTGTTGGTTAATTTTAAGAGACAAGACATCATTGTCGTATTAAAGTGGAAGAACTTACTTATTATCCACGATTATGAGAAAGGAGAATTTGAATTATCTCAAAGTGGAGGATATGGCTTGGATTTTAAAATCAACAAAGCCTTGCTCAACACCCAAGTGGAAAATATCTTGCTTCACTACATATCTTAGAAGTATAGTAGCTTGCGTCACTACAAGGATTAACAAAAGTCTAATCTTTTTGAGAAAATTTTAAAGTAAAAGGCCAAAGTGGCAAAATAGTTTGAATGATATCGATTGACTTTTAGTCTTCTCACAAAAATGTCAAGGTATTATTAAGTTGATTAAAGTTTGATTAAGAAAATGTTTTAAAAATGCATGGACCTAAGTCTAAGTTTATTGTGAAAGCGGTTCAAACTTAAAAAACAAGAATAATTTTGAAAGAAGGGAGAAGATTTTTGAAATTAAAGAAGATGGGAGGAGAAGTAGGGACTATCTTAAAGCATACGATAAAAGCTAGGGAAAAGAACCGTCTAACCAACAAGAATCCAACACTTGACACAACGAGTCAATGTAGAATTCTCATCCTTTGGACTTGAAAACAAACAATCAAAGATAATGAACATCTTAAGAAAACCAAGCTTTAAAGGCATTAAGTCTTCACAAAATTCGGGCATAGTAACGGCGGCATACAGATGAATTCCCAATCACAGAAGAGGCATATAATCAGAATAACCTGCACACAAAGAAAACAAACAACCCAATGTCTTGGGGTAAACCCCAAGAACGCCAAACAAAATAACAATAGAAGTCACATGGTCCCAAAGGGTGGTAAAGGTCTCTACTCCTAAGTTCGAGAAGTCCACAACTCCAAAATGCCAAGGATAGTAACCAAATAGTCCATGTAACATTAAATCTTTTATTGTTCAAGTTGGTTATTAGGTATCTTCAAAAAGAAAATGAGAAGCTCAAGTGAGCAAAGATGAAAATAGCATGAAATATAGATTCTAAAATAAATGGTGCTCAAGCATAAGGTAAAAGCATAAAAATAAAGTTAATTGTTAGAAATTAGGAGTTAGTTTAATGACCATCTTGAAGCTTGCATTTGAAACTCATTAAAAGATTGATAAAATCAAAGCCTCTAAACAACCAGTTTCATTTTCTTTTTGTCAAGTATAACATTCATTTAAAATTGTCAAGGCAACAATAAATGATCAACGATGTTTAAGTGATTCTCTTTGACCAAGGCTTATGAAGATTCATTAGAGGATTGATATGACCAAAGCCTCCTAACAATGAATCTCAAGGTTATTGGATCAAAGGATTTAAATTAACATTCTTTGGCTTACAAACATGGGTTTGTGCCACGAATGATCATTTCTCGAATCAGGACAAATTTTAGCGCGATGTTAAGCAATCGTAAGTGGACTTATGTAGAAGACGCACCTATTTTGAGGTCCGTCAATAAAAATATATTTACCATATTCTTTGAGAAATGATATGTAAATTATTCTCCAATAACGTTTAGCACAAGTGAGAAGAGGATGAGATGAAGAGGGAGGGGATGCGTTATATGAAACTTAGTTTCAAATATCATCAACGTCATTCATCCGTCTTGTGGATTTGGTTTTTCAACCTATCAACACCTAAGATCTAATGCTGTTGAAGAATTTTTCCTAAAATAAAAATCAAGTCAGTATCATATGACATGCCAAGAATTAAACAAGAATTATGTACCAAAGTTCTTAATTACAAACCTTGATCACAAGTAAAACCCTAAATACATTCCAAAGTCAAAATTAGGTTAAAACAAATAGGAAAGTAAATTGAAATATTCTGAATTAAAACCTTAATTCCCAAAGTTCTATAAAAGTCATAAATAGAATTTAGAGTTCTTGGATTAAGGTAGAAATTTGATTTAGAAATGCAAACTTTGAAACTAGCTAGCAAAATGCTTAAACTAGAGATATTTTGGAAAACAATTTGTAAAAAAATATGAAATCACAATTTAAAATTCAGGAAAAATGATCTTTATGCCCTCAACTTATACAAGCACTCTAAACAACTCCACTTCTGATTTTATCGGCATGGGAAGTTAGAAATTTCAATCAATTAGTGTAAATGATCAAACAAAACCCTAAAAAGGAAATTAATTTCAAAATTAATCAATTTAATCTAAAATTCAAATAAATTTTGTGTAAGACTCTCTAAATGTTAGGAAATTCTAAGGATCATTAAGTTTATTTTTCTGAATTTTATCCCAAAAGAAAGAATTAAATAAAAATTATTTACACAATTCATCAAAAAAAAAAGACAAAGAAAAAGTGATATATCCAAACATATGATTTAATTTAAATCTCACAAATTTTGTAAAATTGGACCAAAATTATTTTCAATAAGAAAATTCAGAAGGAAACTAAAAAACATTTTTTAGGGATTTTTTTATTTAGTAGAAATAGAAAAATAAAATTCTATAACAAAAAGAAATATTAAAACCCTAATTAAACTACTTGAATTTATTTAATCATAAAAAATTGAAAAAACTAAGAAATAAAAATCTGAAAATGAAAATATAAAAAAAATAGAGTTTAAAATATTTTTGTAGTAATTTTTGAATTAAGAAATGTAATTAAACAAAATTAGAGAAACAAAGAAAATTAAAATATAATTAAGGTGTATTACACTTGTTTTTAACAGAAAGCGTTGTAGAAGGTTTTTAGAACATGTTCAATAAAAAAATGACACATAGTCATCCCTACCAACGCATCAAAATCTTATCGTTTTACAGGTTCAAAACCATATTTTCAGATCAAAATAACTCATGCGTTTCTCCATGAAAACTCAAGCTATAAACATTAAACTTCAAGATGGAAATGAGTAGAACACGATATAATCATAAATTTTACCAAAAGATGCATGGATCATGGAGAAAATGCCACGTGAATATTGCTGCATGAACATGATTATGAGTTGAGCATTTTAACAAACATATTTATGAATTTATTTTCTCATTCGATTCTCAACCATTTACCTTGATTCAAACACCAAAATTCATCACCTCAATGCGTAGAACAACAAAATGCTCATGAATTCAACAATCAATGCAAGGTTTGAACATAAATTGAGTACAAATGCATGCAACAAATGCATGAATGATTATAATCATATGTAGGATCTGGCCAGCTAAATCCAATGTGAACATAATTTATTGCGAGATTAGAGCTAGCATGAAAGAGATTCAGATTTGAAACTCTACCTTAATAAGTGGAAAATTAATCCACTTGGTGCCTCTGTTCTGAAGTGAAAAACTTGATGCAACTTCTTCTTCACACTTCAAGGTAGAAAAATGAGCTAGAGAAACCGATCTTGAGCAAGAAAACTTTAAGGAAAATGAATAAAAATTCTGAGTTGTAGAGAGAAAAGTTTCATGAGAGAGACGAAATGCTCCTTAAATTTATGCTACTCCTCTCTATGCTGAATGTGGCTTCTTTTTATAGAGTAAAGGAAAGAGAGTGAAGGAAAAAGAGGTAAGAAAATGTGATAAGTGAGTGATTCTACGTTTTCTGTTTGATTGATGATGCAAGGTGTGCGTTTTGGGTAAGTGAGGAACGCATGGGAGTGTGAGCTGGAAAGATATTGCCTTGGCTGATGTAAAACACATGCATTTACATGCAGGTTTGGAAAAATCATGATCATGTATTTATCTCCTTATATCTCTCTCCATAGTGCATGAAACAAGACAAAATTTGAATAAAAAAGGGAGAGGGCATTACATACTCCAACTTTCATGTTCAACATTTTTTAAAATGAAGCTTGAACCAATGAGATAATTGGCTATGGATGCATGCTCGTGAACTATTTGATGAAAGGTCAAGCCTGACTGGGCATTTCATGTGCGCGACATGCCTTGTACTGGGCAAAAATCTAGCTTGCATGGTACCTTCTGCCCATTATTATATTTCAAAATGTATGAGTTATTTTGAGAAGCTTCCTGAAGCAAAGTTGTTCCTCACATTAAGGGTTTGATCTTTGATGTTGGACATTTTTCAAAATGATCAAAATTTCAAGGAGAAAAATGATGGTGAAGACATGCCCATGAACTGTTTGATAAAACGCCTAGCGTGACACGCGCGTGGCTGGGCAAAATGCCATCTCTAGGCCCCAAATCCTAAGCATTATATCTCTCTCTCTCTCCACATTTGACCATTTGAGATGATTCTTGAACAATAAATTAATATCACACTTCAAACTTCAACTTTCATGTTTCTAACTTTTGGATTTGAGCTCAAATGGACATTCAAAATTAACCATGAAGAAATCAGATTTTTGTGCATATTTGGGAAATGTAACTAAGTGTCCAAAAACTTCCAAGCTCCATAACTTTTTCTCCATTCCATTTTTTGACTTGATGCCTATAATAAAAAGTTGAATATTTTTGTATCCTCTTTTCAAGCATATAAATTTTTTACATTTTCAATAAAAATTGAGAAAGTTATTACCAATCAAAGTTCAGCACTATGAACACTTAGAAAAAATCCAAAATTTCAAATAACTTCCTTGACAAGTTATCTCCAATTCACATTTCCTATTGATTTTATGCCACCATTGGCCATGAAATATTAAAATAGAGACCTTAAATTGATAGTTGACCAAAACTCCCCTTAGTCAAAAATTGACTTTGGTTGATTTCTGACAAAATGACCAATTTACCCCCCTTTTTTGTCAATTGAGCTTTTCCAAACCAAAACTGATGATCAAACTTCCAATCCTAGATACTAATGAACATGTAGAGAAACATGGAACCAAGTATTGCCCAAAAATTCATAGGTTTCTTGATTAAATTCCAAACCCTAACTTTGATCCTTTGTGCTAAGAGATGGTAAGGTACATGCAATTGTGCCGTTACCTACAAGATGACATCCATATATATATATATATATATATATATATATATATATATATATATATATATATATATATATATATATATATATATATATATATATATATATATACTTATTTTGATGTTAGTTAAGAGAACACATATAAAATATACACAATCCAAGATGCTTGGTGATCTCTCAAGAATAACCCTAAAGATAGAATGAAGTAGGAGAAATACCCAAAACCCTAATGTGTAATCTTGTTGCATTGTGATGATATGAGATGATAGAGGAATGTTAGTGGCATAAATTGAGGTACAACACATAACAGCTGCTACAAATCTGTAGAATCTTCTGCATAAAGATAGGTCTTCAATCATGACTTTCCAAATTTATCTCCATAATTAGAATGTCAATATTCTTCTTGATTTCAGCTTGAATCTTCCAGACCTTAAAATCAGCGCCACATAGGATAGCATAATAATCCAGGATATCCTTCATCTGTTAAATCTAAAACTGGTCTAGCAGCCTAGCCTAACATGGTCACGATGTTGAATGACTCTGCATAGGACATCTCATCCGACATGTTGATTTAGTTGATGAAACATCTCAAATCAACATGTTTCTTCATAAAATAAGACTTCTTGCTTAACATGTTAGAACATCCTTTTTAAACATACTACTACTATATTTATTTTACTAAAATTAATGCCAACCATAAAATAGATAACTAACAATCTCCCCCTTTGGAAAATTTTGGCTAAAACAAATATACACATTACAACTCAGATTCCAGAAATATTATAACAAAGCTCAGATTCCTGCAATATTACAAAAAAATGAATACAACCATTAATAGTCTTCAGAATGAGCTCCATTACAATCTGAATGATGTTTGGGCTGTATGTTCGACATCTTCTTTTGAGTATTCTGAATGAGCTCAATTGCAGTACAAAAACTCAACACTAAAGACCAGTAACCTTAGGAGATAAGAAGTAGAAAGTCCTAAACTCATTTGGTGTACACGAGGAAGAAGATAGGTAACACTCCCCCTCAACCCAGGAACTTAAAATGCCAATGGTGGCATAAGAGAACTATTAAGAAACCACCAGTCAACCTAGGGGACCTCACTGTTACTCTTGGATAACTCATAACACAAAAAACAATTGTGCTCATAACTCATATCACAAGACACAAAAGCACCCAAAAGTTCCAAACTAGAATAGGACATTATATTCAACATCTTTGCAGAACACCTAACTGCAAACACAGACCTTAGACTTAACAACATCTGAGCAATACTTATCTACCCTTTTTTGGCCAAAAATTGACAATCACATCCCTCACAAGATCAGACCCAAAAGTTACTTACCCATACCCGAACAAAGGCCATAAGGACTTAATAAACAATAAACAATCACAATGTGAGATGAAGAGAGGGGATGACTTCAATAAATACCCAAGTAATTTCTTAGGAATTAACGACCCTAGATTGTAACAATTATTCTTGGTCAAAGAGAACGTTATTTGACGAAGATAATCATATCAAAGTAAATGTGTACCATCCAAGACTATTTCAAACTCCCATATTTTGAGACGCACAATCCATAGAGAGGTTTACCATCAGAACTTATAGTTCTAATTTTTGTACCCAAAATTTTCCCCCTAAGATTCCTCTATCATCTCATACCATCACAATGCAACAAAATCATACATTAGGATTTAGGTAATTCTCCTACTTCATCCTATCTTTAAGTGTGCTCTTGAGAGATCATCAAACACCTTGATTTGTGAATCTTGTACATTTATCCTTTTGACTAACATCAAAATATGTGTATATTTCTCTTTGAATGTTATCTTGTAGGTAATGGCACAACTGCATGTATCTTACCATCTCCTAGCATAAAGGATCAAAACTAGGGTTTGGAATTTAATCAGGAAATCTCTAACTTTTTGGGAAATACTTGATTCCATGTTTTTCTACATGTTCATGACCATCTATGATTGGAAATTTGATCATCAATTTGGGTTTGGAATGGCTCAATTGACAAAAGGGGGTAAATTGGTCATTTTCTCAGAAATCAACCAAAGTCAATTGTTGACCAAGTGGACTTTTGGTTAACTATCAATTTAATGTCCCTATTTTTATATTTCATGGTAAATGATGCAATAAAATCATGAGGAAATTTTAATTGGAGATAACTTGTCAATGAAGCTATTTGAAATTTTGAATTTTTTCTAAGTGTTCATAGTGATGAACTCTTATTGGTCATAACTTTCTCAAGTGTTATTGAAAATGTACAAACTTTAGATGCCTGGAAATAGGATACAAATCAAAAAGTTGGAAACATAAAAGTTGGAGTTTGAAGTGTGGTATTCATTTTTGATTCAAGAATCATCTCAAATGGTCAAGTGTGGAGAGAGATATATAATGCTTAGGATTTGGGGCCTGGAGATGGATTTTGCCCAGCCACGCGCGCGTCAAGCCATGCATTTTATCAAACAGTTCATGGGCATGTCTTCACCATCATTTATTTCTCCTTGAAATTTTGGTCATTTTGAAAAATGTACAACATCAAAGATCAAGCCATAAATGTGAGGAACAACTTTGCTTCAGGAAGTTTCTCATAATAACTCCTACATTTTGAAATATAATCATGGGAAGAATGTACCATGCAACCTAAATTTTTGATTAGCACAAGGCATGCCGCACACATGGAATGCCTAGTCAGGCTTAACCTTTCATCAAACAGTTCACGAGTATGCATCCATAGCCAATTATCTCATTGATTCAAGCTTCGTTTTAAAAAATTTTGAACATGAAAGTTTGAGTATGTAATGCCCTCTCCATTTTTTATTCAAATTTTGTCTCTCTTCATGCACTATGGAGAGAGATATAACGAGATAAAGACATGATCATGATTTTGCCTAACCTGCATGGAAATGCATGTGTTTTACATCAACCAAGGCAATAACCCTCCAGCTCATACGCCCATGCGTTCCTCACTTGCCCAAAATGCATGCCTTGCATCATCAATCAAATACAAAATGCAGAATCACTCACTTATCACATTTTCTTACCTATTTTGCCCTCACTCTATTTCCCTTACTCTATAAAAAGAATTCACATTCAGCATAGAGAAAAAAAGGAGAAATCACAAGAGAGCATTTCCTCTCTCCCTCACGAAACTTCTCTCTCTCTCTCTCTCTCTCTCTCTCTCTCTCCACAACTCAATTTTTCTGCATTTTTGCTCTCAAGAGAACTTTGCTAAAGCCTACTTCTCTTACACAATCTACACCATTAAAGCTTGAAGAAGAAAAAGAAGTAGCATTCCCTTCTAAAACAGAGGCACCGAGTGGATTTATTTTCCACTCATTAAGGTAGAATTTCAAATCTAAATCTCTTTCATGATAGCTTCAACCTTGCATTAAATTTTGTTTACATTGAATTTAGCTTGCCAAATCCTACATCTGGGTATAACCATGCGTGCATTTGTTGCTTGATTTTTGTTCCATGAGTCTGCTCAAAATTATGCTTGTTTTACTGGTTTTATGCTTCATTTATGATCATACCTTGCATTGATTGTTGAGTTCATGAGCATTTCATTATTTTACACATTAGGGTGATGAATTTTGGTGTTTGAATCAAGGGAAATGGTAGAGAATCGAATGAGAAAATAAAATCAAAAATATATTGGTTAAAATGCTCAACTCATAATCATGTTCATGCAGCAACATTCGCGTGACATTTTCTCCTTGATCCATGCATCTTTTGATAAAATTTTTGATTCTATCATGTTCTACTCATTTCCATCTTGAAGTTTGATGTTTGCATCTTGAGTTTTCATGGAGAAACGCGTGAGTTATCATGATCTGAAAATTTGGTTTCAAAACTGAAAAATAGAAATGGTTTGCTGTTTGGTAGGGATGTTAAAGTGGCATGTTTTGATTGAACTTATTCTTGCCTCATTTTACAGCGCATTTTAGGAAAAGCAGGTGTAATAAGCCTTTATATTTTTGAATTTTATTTGTTTTATCAAATTTTCTTTTAATATTTTCCTCACTTCAAAAATTATCACAAAAATATTTTAAACTCTTTTCTAGCTTTTCTCTGAGTCAACTTCTTAAAAATATTTTTTTCCCATTTTATAAAATTCTTAGGATAAAAATTAAATCATTTGTTTGGATTAGCACTTTTTCTCTGTCTTTTTTGATGATGTGTGTAAATAATTTTTATTTAGTTCTTTCTTTTGGGATAAAATTAGAGAAAAATATACTTACTGATTCTTAGAATTTTATCTAAATTTAGGGAGTCTTGCACCAAATTTACTTAAATTTTAGATTAAATTGATTAATTTTGAACTTAATTTCCTTTTTTAGGGTTTTGTTTGATCATTCACACTAATTGATTGAAATTTCTAACTTCCCATGCCTATAAAATCAGAAATGAATTTGTTTAGAGTTCTTGTACAAGTTAAGGGCATAAAGATCATTTTTCATGAATTTTAAATTGTTATTTCATATTTTTTTACAAATATTTTTTCCAAAACACCTCTAGTTTAAGTATTTTGCTTGCTAGTTTCAAAGTTTTTGTTTCTAAATTATTTTCCACGTCAATCCAAGAACTCTAAATTCTATTTCTGACTTTTATTGAACTTTAGAAAGTTAGAGTTTTAATTTCATAATTTTTCAAATTACTTTCCTATTTTTAACCTAATTTTGACTTAGGAATGTATTTAGGGTTTTACTAGTGATCAAGGCTTGTAATTAAGAACTTTTTCAAATAATTGTTGTTTGATTCTTGGCATGGCATATGATACTGACTTGAGGTTTATTTTAGGACAAATTCTTCAACATCATTGGATCTTGGGTGTTGATAGGTTGTGTGATCGGTGGAAATAAAACTGACTGTTTTAAGCTGGCTTCGCGAAATGTCGCGGTAAGCAAGAGTCGCCACCGTCTTTTATGTTCTCCAATATGGAAAGGACAAAAGCACATCAAAATTCCTTATTCGAGAATGTTTCTCGGTTCGGGAGGTAGATTTATAGAAAGGGAAGGTGTTAGAACCCTTTCTATCCATGGTTATCCATGGGCTCTTAGGTACTTGCTCTTATGTTTTCAAAATTGTTTGCTTTTCAAGTGTGTGTGGGTTTTTGAAAAAGTTTCGTTTGAAAGATTTCTAAGTAACTCTTGTATCTGTCCTCAAGAGTGTATCAAAAATTTGTTTGAAAACTTTTAGAAAGTGTGAAGTGTGAAAAGTATTTTTTGTTTGTTTTGAAAAGAGCAAGTACTTAAGAGGAATCTACCTACTCTAAGGAATTAAGCTGTGTAAGAGTCCTTAAGACAGTGCTATCCCACCATTGAGAGGTAGGTGGCACCGTCGTTGGAGTTATTCGGGTCAATTCGATTATAAGGGACATGTGTGGTCACCAAAGCAATGGTAGGACACCTTAGAAGTAACCCTAATGTCCTAGATCCTTTGTATCCGAGGCAACCGTTTCGAGGCAACAGGATCTTTAGACAAGAGGGCGACCTCTAAGACACCCTATACTTGATGACCACTTTCGAGGCAACCAGTGAGGCGTACCCTAGGAGTGGCATGTGCTTGTGTGTTGTTTTCATGTTATGTTTATCTTGTACATGTTATTTGTGAGCTACGGATTGATTTTATTATTCATACATTCTTTCATGCATTGTTTAACAGTTAGGAGTGCGGAAAATAAATTGCAGAAATGTAAATCTAACTATTACAAGGCGCGGGTCTATACATCACCAAAAACAAAAACCCGTTTTGGAAAATAAAGTGCGAGAATTTAAATAAGGCGATAAAATCCTAATTAACTATTACATACTCTGTACAGATATAAAAATATAATGAATTAAAATAAATAAACTGCGCGCGAAAGAATTGAATCGGGAAGTCATGAGGGTTTTGACCCTTTTTTTGAATAAGAATGAGATTTGTTTTTTTTTTGTAATTAATGAAATTAAAACTAATAACTAATTAATTAATTAATTAAGAAAATGTATTTTTTTGTGTTTTTATGTTTTTAATGAAAATAAAGAGAAAATAAATAGAAATTAAAAGTTAGCAAAAACCTAATTCTAAATTGTTTTTATTTATTGTAAAGAAAAAGAGATTAAAATTGACCTAATTAAACTATTTTATTTGTTAGTATTTTTATTTACAAAAATAACATGAAATTAATAATAATAATAATATTAGTTCTCTTTTGATTTTTTTATGAAAAATATTAATTATGTTAATAGTTAATAGAAAAAGAATAAGAACTAAAATAAGGCAAATAAAATAAAATGACAAAATAGAAAAAAAAAAAGCAAACCCAAGGGGGTTTGGGCCAGAATTGGAAGTTTGTTTAGCATTGTTGTGGCCCATTTGCCTTCAAGCCACGTTGACTTCTTTGCTTGCCTATACACAAGGTTGACCAGGGTACATGGTGGGGATCAGTTCATGGCCTTTGGATGCATGCTTGAGGACACATGGCGTGTCTGGGTGTGAGGTGTATGATGCACCTTTCTTGTGAACCTGCACATAAGTACATAAAGAAAAAATGCATGGAAATTATGGGGGACCTGGGAATCGAACCCAGGTCCCAATGATGCATAGCCACATCCCTCTCCACTGAGCCAAGTGCTATATTTTGTTATTATAGTGGGTATAGAAAATAATATGGAAAAACAACACGCATATGCTAAAAAGAAAACGCGTGTATTATATTTGAATCAACCAGCCATGTTCTTCCACGTAATCATCTTCTTCGTGTTTCCTGAAACAAAAACAAACAAATAACGGGGGTTTTAAACCCCCACAAAATGCAAGCGTCCAAAATAGTGATTAGGGCTACAGGTAATATAAAAAAGGCGTGAGGGTTGCGATGGGTTCGTCTCACTCAGGCGGTTCCAACCATGTGCGTTTTGAGGTTTGATTTTACAGCATGTGAAAAGCCCTAATTCTGAAGCTTGAAAACCCTAAGATTTAACCATGGTGATTTGCGTTTTAGGGTCTCTCAAAGCAATTGAACCCTACCATTAACTTCACCTGAATGCTATGAACACAAAATGATCCACAAAAGATGTTAAAAATGTATAAATAATGGTATGCGTTTCTGGAAAAAAATTCAAACCGTGTGACTTGTGCTGGGCGTTTCCTTGAGTATCGGAGCTTGTTTATGATTGCAAATCGTTCCTGGAAATGCTGGCAATGTGTTAGAATCAAGAAAAGTGTTTGAATTGTGCTGGAATATGGATTTCAACTTTTCTTCAAGTTTTTGGAATTTGGTTTGGCCATTTTAGGGAGTTCTAGGTCGTGAATACTGTATGGAACACTTGCATATGTATGTTTGAATGAGAATCAAGTCACATGATGAGCCTTTAACCATTGCAATGATGTTTTTGGATTTCTTCATAACCACCATTAAAGCATTTTCCAATTTTGTTCAAATTTGAATTTTCATGCTTAAAATGGGCTTGGCACGAATTTGGCTGGTGTATTATGACACATGAAATCCATTCAAATCAAAAGATGTTATTGAATTAATTTTTTTTATTTGAATTTTATGGATTTAAAATGAATTAAATCAAATAAAATTAAATAAAAATAGAAAAATTAATGTTTAATCTTGAAATTGATCATGGGACACGTGGGTGGCATGACAAGGCTGAATCAAGTGGAAAAAAGTGGGCCCTTTTGTCAAAAATTGAAGTTTCAAGGATAGTTTGACTTTTGCCATTTCACAAAAATTTCCCAACTTCTCCAATGCATATCTTGCTCAATTTTGATCATATGAACATGTTCTTGGACATTTTGGAGAGGTCTTGAAGTCCTCTACGAAATGCCTTTGGTCCCATGTCATTTGAATTTACCAATCTCAAGTTATGGTCTTTGACTTAAAGTGCCCTTTTGTTGACTTTTGAAAATGACCTATAATGTTGAAATTGATAACTTTTTGTGAGAGCATTTCTTGGACTTGGAATGTGAAGATGAGTTGTAGGAAATGTCCCCCCCTTCAAAATGAGCATTGGATGGGATTTTTCTGATGAACCATGAAAAAGTTATGCCTTGGTCAAGTTACAGTTGACTTTTCAGCTGTCCCAAAATGGAAACTTTTGCATCATGATGATTTTTGAGCCATGCTTGTGGAATCATGATCAAGACTTGATAAAATGATGATTGTGGCTTCAAAATAAGATGTTGACCAAAAATTTTGACTTTTGACTGCCAAATGACCATTTTGCCCCTATAGTTGATTGTGAAGCATTTAGGGTTTTTGACTGTGCAACTTGACCTTGTGAGCCTTGAAACTTGACATGTAGGTGCTTGACAATGTATATGAGCAAATGGGACTTGGTTGAGCCCTTGAAAACCTCAACTTCCTTGCAAGAACCAAAACCCTAATTTTGACTGGCTTAGGAGGATGGTTTGACTGTGCAACCCTTGAGTAGACTTGAGCAAATTGAGATGATGCTTCTCAAAACTTTGAAGAATATGGGAGGGCAAATTTTGGGGTACAACAAGTTGAAAAACCAAATCCATCAAGATGGATGAATGATGTTGATGATATTTGAATCTAAATTTCATCTAACACATCCCTTCCCTCTTCATCTCATCCTCTTCTCACATGTGCTAAATGTTATTGGATAATAATTTACATATCATTTCTCAAAACATATGGTACATAGATTGCTATTTACCAGCCTTAAAATAGGTGAGACTTCTACGTAAGTCCACTTACGATTGCTTAACATAGCGCTAAATCTTGTCCCAATTCGAGAAATGGTCATTCGTGGCCCAAACCAATTTTTGTAAGCACATGTATGTTAATTTGAATCCTTTGATTCAATAACCTTGAGATTCATTGTTAGGAGTTTTTGGTCATATCAATCCTCTAATGAATCTTCATACATATGATTTAATTTAAATCTCACAAATTTTGTAAAATTGGACCAAAATTATTTTCAATAAGAAAATTCAGAAGGAAACTAAAAAACATTTTTTAGGGATTTTTTTATTTAGTAGAAATAGAAAAATAAAATTCTATAACAAAAAGAAAGATTAAAACCCTAATTAAACTACTTGAATTTATTTAATCATAAAAAATTGAAAAAACTAAGAAATAAAAATCTGAAAATGAAAATATATAAAAAATAGAGTTTAAAATATTTTTGTAGTAATTTTTGAATTAAGAAATGTAATTAAACAAAATTAGAGAAACAAAGAAAATTAAAATATAATTAAGGTGTATTACACTTGTTTTTAACAGAAAGCGTTGTAGAAGGTTTTTAGAACATGTTCAATAAAAAAATGACACATAGTCATCCCTACCAACGCATCAAAATCTTATCGTTTTACAGGTTCAAAACCATATTTTCAGATCAAAATAACTCATGCGTTTCTCCATGAAAACTCAAGATATAAACATTAAACTTCAAGATGGAAATGAGTAGAACACGATATAATCATAAATTTTACCAAAAGATGCATGGATCATGGAGAAAATGCCACGTGAATATTGCTGCATGAACATGATTATGAGTTGAGCATTTTAACAAACATATTTATGAATTTATTTTCTCATTCGATTCTCAACCATTTCCCTTGATTCAAACACCAAAATTCATCACCTCAATGCGTAGAACAACAAAATGCTCATGAATTCAACAATCAATGTAAGGTTTGAACATAAATTGAGTACAAATGCATGCAACAAATGCATGAATGATTATAATCATATGTAGGATCTGGCCAGCTAAATCCAATGTGAACATAATTTATTGCGAGATTAGAGCTAGCATGAAAGAGATTCAGATTTGAAACTCTACCTTAATAAGTGGAAAATTAATCCACTTGGTGCCTCTGTTCTGAAGTGAAAAACTTGATGCAACTTCTTCTTCACACTTCAAGGTAGAAAAATGAGCTAGAGAAACCGATCTTGAGCAAGAAAACTTTAAGGAAAATGAATAAAAATTCTGAGTTGCAGAGAGAAAAGTTTCATGAGAGAGACGAAATGCTCCTTAAATTTCTGCTACTCCTCTCTATGCTGAATGTGGCTTCTTTTTATAGAGTAAAGGAAAGAGAGTGAGGGAAAAAGAGGTAAGAAAATGTGATAAGTGAGTGATTCTACGTTTTCTGTTTGATTGATGATGCAAGGTGTGCGTTTTGGGTAAGTGAGGAACGCATGGGAGTGTGAGCTAGAAAGATATTGCCTTGGCTAATGTAAAACACATGCATTTACATGCAGGTTTGGAAAAATCATGATCATGTATTTATCTCCTTACATCTCTCTCCATAGTGCATGAAACAAGACAAAATTTGAATAAAAAAGGGAGAGGGCATTACATACTCTAACTTTCATGTTCAACATTTTTTAAAATGAAGCTTGAACCAATGAGATAATTGGCTATGGATGCATGCTCGTGAACTATTTGATGAAAGGTCAAGCCTGACTGAGCACTTCATGTGCGCGACATGCCTTGTACTGGGCAAAAATCTAGCTTGCATGGTACCTTCTGCCCATTATTATATTTCAAAATGTATGAGTTATTTTGAGAAGCTTCCTGAAGCAAAGTTGTTCCTCACATTAAGGGTTTGATCTTTGATGTTGGACATTTTTCAAAATGATCAAAATTTCAAGGAGAAAAATGATGGTGAAGACATGCCCATGAACTGTTTGATAAAACGCCTAGCGTGACACGCGCGTGGCTGGGCAAAATGCCATCTCTAGGCCCCAAATCCTAAGCATTATATCTCTCTCTCTCTCTCTCTCCACATTTGACCATTTGAGATGATTCTTGAACAATAAATTAATATCACACTTCAAACTTCAACTTTCATGTTTCTAACTTTTGGATTTGAGCTCAAATGGACATTCAAAATTAACCATGAAGAAATCAGATTTTTGTGCATATTTGGGAAATGTAACTAAGTGTGCCAAAAACTTCCAAGCTCCATAACTTTTTTCTCCTTTCCATTTTTTGACTTGATGCCTATAATAAAAAGTTGAATATTTTTGTATCCTCTTTTCAAGCATATAAATTTTTTACATTTTCAATAAAAATTGAGAAAGTTATTACCAATCAAAGTTCAGCACTATGAACACTTAGAAAAAATCCAAAATTTCAAATAACTTCCTTGACAAGTTATCTCCAATTCACATTTCCTCTTGATTTTATGCCACCATTGGCCATGAAATATGAAAAATAGAGACCTTAAATTGATAGTTGACCAAAACTCCCCTTAGTCAAAAATTGACTTTGGTTGATTTCTGACAAAATGACCAATTTACCCCCTTTTTTGTCAATTGAGCTTTTCCAAACCAAAATTGATGATCAAACTTCGCAATCCTAGATACTAATGAACATGTAGAGAAACATGGAACCAAGTATTGCCCAAAAATTCATAGGTTTCTTGATTAAATTCCAAACCCTAACTTTGATCCTTTGTGCTAAGAGATGGTAAGGTACATGCAATTGTGCCGTTACCTACAAGATGACATCCATATATATATATAATATATATATATATATATATATATGTATATATATATATATTATATATATATATATATATATATATATATATATATATTATATATATACTTATTTTGATGTTAGTTAAGAGAACACATATAAAATATACACAATCCAAGATGCTTGGTGATCTCTCAAGAATAACCCTAAAGATAGAATGAAGTAGGAGAAATACCCAAAACCCTAATGTGTAATCTTGTTGCATTGTGATGATATGAGATGATAGAGGAATGTTAGTGGCATAAAATGAGGTACAACACATAACAGCTGCTACAAATCTGTAGAATCTTCTGCATAAAGATAGGTCTTCAATCATGACTTTCCAAATTTATCTCCATAATTAGAATGTCAATATTCTTCTTGATTTCAGCTTGAATCTTCCAGACCTTAAAATCAGCGCCACATAGGATAGCATAATAATCCAGGATATCCTTCATCTGTTAAATCTAAAACTGGGTCTAGCAGCCTAGCCTAACATGGTCACGATGTTGAATGACTCTGCATAGGACATCTCATCCGACATGTTGATTTAGTTGATGAAACATCTCAAATCAACATGTTTCTTCATAAATAAGACTTCTTGCTTAACATATTAGAACATCCTTTTTAAACATACTACTACTATATTTATTTTACTAAAATTAATGCCAACCACTAAAATAGATAACTAACAATCTCCCCCTTTGGAAAATTTGGCTAAACAAATATACACATTACAACTCAGATTCCAGAAATATTATAACAAAGCTCAGATTCCTGCAATATTACAAAAAATGAATACAACCATCAATAGTCTTCAGAATGAGCTCCATTACAATCTGAATGATGTTTGGGCTGTATGTTCGACATCTTCTTTTGAGTATTCTGAATGAGCTCAATTGCAGTACAAAAACTCAACACTAAAGACCAGTAACCTTAGGAGATAAGAAGTAGAAAGTCCTAAACTCATTTGGTGTACACGAGGAAGAAGATAGGTAACACTCCCCCTCAACCCAGGAACATAAAATGCCAATGGTGGCATAAGAGAACTATTAAGAAACCACCAGTCAACCTAGGGGACCTCACTGTTACTCTTGGATAACTCATAACACAAAAAACAATTGTGCTCATAACTCATATCACAAGACACAAAAGCACCCAAAAGTTCCAAACTAGAATAGGACATTATATTCAACATCTTTGCAGAACACCTAACTGCAAACACAGACCTTAGACTTAACAACATCTGAGCAATACTTATCTACCCTTTTTTTGGCCAAAAACTGACAATCACATCCCTCACAAGATCAGACCCAAAATTTACTTACCCATACCCGAACAAAGGCCATAAGGACTTAATAAACAATAAACAATCATAATGTGAGATGAAGAGAGGGGATGACTTCAATAAATACCCAAGTAATTTCTTAGGAATTAACGACCCTAGATTGTAACAATTATCTTGGTCAAAGAGAACGTTATTTGACGAAGATAATCATATCAAAGTAAATGTGTACCATCCAAGACTATTTCAAACTCCCATATTTTGAGACGCACAATCCATAGAGAGGTTTACCATCAGAACTTATAGTTCTAATTTTTGTACCCAAAATTTTTCCCCCTAAGATTCCTCTATCATCTCATACCATCACAATGCAACAAAATCATACCATTAGGATTTAGGTAATTCTCCTACTTCATCCTATCTTTAAGTGTGCTCTTGAGAGATCATCAAGCACCTTGATTTGTGAATCTTGTACATTTATCCTTTTGACTAACATCAAAATATGTGTATATTTCTCTTTGAATGTTATCTTGTAGGTAATGGCACAACTGCATGTATCTTACCATCTCCTAGCATAAAGGATCAAAACTAGGGTTTGGAATTTAATCAGGAAATCTCTAACTTTTTGGGAAATACTTGATTCCATGTTTTTTCTACATGTTCATGACCATCTATGATTGGAA